>JAZKJV010001109.1:0-656860 GCA_037367405.1 Ottelia alismoides
TATTCATCAAAATTGCTAATTAAATAATGAGCGATTAAATCCAAAATCTAGGTCTTCAGATGCAAACTTAAATGCACAATACATAATGATATGCAAATATATCATGCAAGTAAAATGATGCAGAGATAAAGTGATATGCAAAGGCAAAATAATATGATGCATGTATTTTTATTTTCTTTTTTGTGTAATTAAATTCAGATTCATTATTTATTATATGCATCCAGATATGTATGTACAAATATACCCAAAAATAAGCAAATCATTGAGTAATAAAATAAGGGTTGATTTCAAAGGCAAATCGAGCAATAAGGATAAATAACCACACTCTATGAAAGGGCAAGAGACACTATAGAACATCCAAAATTAGCACATATAATTCAGTGTATATTAATAAATAACATATGTTATTAGGTAGAGAATAAAGCAACGTTCAAAATGAAATCGAAATCGTTCGATTTGGAGTTAAAATGCTCAAGATATGAATAAAATAGTGTAAGGGCATAACCGTAATAACAATGCATGAAAATAAAATGATAAATATCACAAATAGTCCCCTGGATGGACTATTTACAATTTCTAAAAGCTAGAGGGGTCCATTTGTAAATATTCCTGAAGCATAAGGGCCTTTTTAAAATTTTCAAAAGTCAACTGGGCCTCGATGTACTTTACCCTAGGTGCGCATGTGTGGCACATACTAGGAGGATCTGGATTTAATTCTTGAAATTACTAGGATCTTCAATGCAATTAACCCAACCCCTCACGTATGGGGCACGCGAGGAATGTTTTGAAGCTTCAAGTACTGGTTCATGCCGCTCGAGTCTCCTTACCTCGGAGTACAATAGGGATACTTCTGAGCCGTTGGATGAACACCTAAGGGGTGCCATCCAACGACACTTGTATGTCCTTCTCGTCCTCCCATGTGCATAGGCGGTGCATTTAGAACTTCGACGAGGGTACCCAAGCTCCATCATGTTCCTCGTGCATCCTAAAGGACCAGACACGATCCTGGAAACTTAGCGAAGTAGATCCAAGGAGAGGAGAGAGAACAAAGCCCTATGGAATCCTCCGATGGTGAAATCTCATCAAAGGCATAGCTCGAGAACTGAGATCCATCCAATGTCCGGCTATTGATGAATTCAACTGCAAAAGATGTTAGTTTGATAGCCGAAGTGTGCATGGCGCGAAGTGGAGCAAATGGAGGGATGAGGGTGGTTAGAGGTGGAGGCCTTGATGGGTTCTTCTTAGGTGTGCCTAAGAAGAAAGAGGCGGAGCGGAGAGGGCTAGAGAATGGAGATGGTGGTCGGAACGTAGCAAAAGGAAGGTGGAGGTGTGGCGAAAGTTGAGGGGTGGTTCGGTTATGGCAGAATGAGTTGAGTGCGGCAGGAAAATTAAGAAAAATCAGATTAGGGAAAGAGAATGAAAGTACCTGGTCGGAGAAGGTCATCAGATGGAGGTGGAGCTTGGATTGAGCTCCTGGATGCGCACCGATCATCTCTAGATGAGATCGGCAAGGTCTCGGAGCTTGAGCATCTGCCGAAGTGGTGGATCATACATGGTCGGAGCCATTGTTCACACCTACGGAGTTGAGGTCATTATCACCTCGACAACCGTCCTTTGCTGTCACCGGAGGGTGGATGAAGTTGGGACTCATCCCAATTGATTGATATATGGTCGTACAAATGGGAAGATGAAAAGTATTCATAGTGGTGGGGTGGTGGTTACAGATGGAGGAGCGGATGTTTTGAAAGGGTGAATGAAGGCGCTAGGGTTTGGAATTTGGAGCAATGAAGGCTGGGCGAGAATGACGTATCGAGGAGTTACATGGTGGTGGCATATTTCAATGCGAGGTTGATCGGAGCGATGTCAAAAATAGGAATGGTGCATAGCATCGGCGAGGCGAAACGGCTTGGATCGGGTGATCTGGAGGTAGGAGATGAGAATCTAGCCATTGGATCAAGTGATCCATCAGATGATATTGAGGCGCATGTAGAGGAATTGGATCTAATCCATCATATTCGATCAAGCAGTGAGGGTAGAGATGGTAGCAAATGGTTTGGATGAGATCTGGGGATCTCATCCAAGGGTGGAGGGATTAGTGGTGGCGTGTAGGTTGCCTGGGCATTAGATGGATGTAGATCATGTATCTGAGAAGAGGATGGTAGGGTGTGGTGGAGATCTAACCAGGGGGCTTGATCATATGGCTGAGGTGGAAGCATCAAAGGACAACTAGGACTGAGGCGGGGAAAGGGGATCCAACGGTTCTGGAGGCAGGCGAGTGGCGCAAGGAGATGTGGTCGTGTGGTGGCTCTAGAGAGCATCACATGGCTGCACCAGAATATTCATAAAATGAAAATAAAAGATAAATAAAAAAGAAATAGAAGGGAGTCGAATCGACAAAAAGTCAAATCACGAAAGTTGTAGATCTCAATGAGATCTACAAGTTTCATGTTGACCAAAAAGTCAAAAAAGGTCATTTGTAGAAAGGAGAATTTTTGCAAGTACTTTTAAGGACTTAAAAACACTTATTTTAAGGGTTTTCTATTTTTTGTATTTTTTATTTCTTTCTAAAGATAAAATAAATATGTACATTATTTAATCTAATATAGGGATTTTTAATAAAAGAGAAAAATAAATAAAATGTTAGTATTAAATATAAAAAATTAGGGTTAGTGTTAACTACAAGGGAGAGGATTATTGACAAAGATGCAGAATTAATGAAGATTTCCAACAAAGTTCTTATTCTTCGATGATCAAAAGAGAGAATAGTGATTATTCTTCAGAGACTCATCACACCCATATACTTGTGCTATGATTGTTCTCGAGCATGTAAAGAAGGAAGGAGTTGGATTAATTCCTATTAGTGCATGTGAATTTTCAAGGCTCAATTCATTAAAGACCCTTTATTTGAGTGGTCTTAAAATTCTTATCTCAACCATGCTCTAGTCAAAAGGAATCCACTTCTCTATTTATTATACTCTCTATTTGGACATAGAATGTAAGGATATGACATTTAGTGTACTGCATTCATGAGAGTCGAGTCGAGATGTCACCTAAGGTTCCGATCCAAGAGACTCTCCTTTAGACCTAGTCCTCACACTTGGGAATAAGTCGGTTCTTGCATTCAATCCATTGTCTCATTTTTTTTCATACTTGAATGTGTAGATGGAAGGCAATATGATGGAGGTCATAGGATTGTGCAATTTCTTCTTCTTCTTCTCACACTGGAACAAGAGTCTCTCGAGTGCCTTATCACTCAACATATGCATACTTTTGGTTCATTGATCAATGTGTTCGTCAAGAGAATTCGGAGTTGTCTGCACTTGTTTTCCTGGGAGTACACATGGGTGTGTCTCTTTTTATTATCTAAGATAACTTCGATACCCATATTTGTATCACTATACGATGTAGAGCCCTTTTTTGGTGTTAGATCGACTTCTTGGTCCTAATAGCATTTGGTCTAAGTGGACACTTTGAAATGGTTGGGTGCGCTCTCGCCTTTGGTGGAAGCTCTTTGAATTTGTATTTGTAAAGATATAGCTTTTCTTTGCATGAGAGAACTTCTCCCGAATTTTATTTCATTATTTCAATAGCTCCACTGCTTTTACCAAAAGTTGGTGTACATTGGTCGACAATTATTTAGGTTTCATCACGCCCTGGAACAAAGGTAAATATCAAATGATAACATGCGAACTTGTTCACATACTGGCTAGGGTTTGCTGACACTCAAGTTTATTGAAGCCTTCATTGAATTTATCACATCTTCAAGCATCATTAAATCAAGTCTAAACTCAAATCTCCCGTCATAGTTTCTCAAGTGATAATTCAACTCATCTCATCAATCATGCAGTTGTGAAAGTGTTGTGCTGATCATATTCTTTAGAAGGTAGAGATGAAGAGTGCAATATAGTGCTCAAATATTCCAAACTAGGGAATTGTGGATTATTAAGTTTCAAAAACCTAATGACTAAAGGTTGGTTAACTCAAAATCTCAAGATCTCAGAAATCTAGTGTCCTCAAATCCTTAAGCCTTGAGTGATAGTGAATATATCAGGAATACACCAACTCCAGAGTTGGTGAGTTTTTGTTATTTTTAACTTTTGCAATTTTTGTGATTTTTTTTGATCTCAAGAGGAATAATGAATGGACCAAGATCATGTGAATAGTTGCATCCATTTCCAACCATTATGGGTGTAAGTATGGATCGTTAGATGACTTCCTTTGTTACTTCAAGACGGTGCCATTCACATTGTCTTTTAACCGCCCACTTTTCTAAGAGAGACCATAGTTCCTTTACTGAGAAATGGCTACTCATTCCTAAGCTTAGTTATCAGAATCATTGCTAAATAAAAGATTTAAATTTTTCAGTTTTTTAAGGAATTTTTAATAAGGATAATTGAATTTACAAAATAGTTAGTCCCTCAGTTTTTGAACAAATTTACAAAAATCAGTTCACAAGAAAACTAAAACCCTATCCCCAAAAAGTTTCAAAAATTTTAAAATACGAGCTATGGCTAAAGTATATACAATATATACCGTATACCCCCTATACTTAGCTTTTGTTATGTCTCCATAGCACAAAGTGATATGAAGCGATAACTCATGAGAAATACAAGGTGATATAGCATAACTGACTCAGATAGCCCCTCTATACCTAGGTCACTGACCTAAGTACAAGAAGACATGAATAGGGAAGAATGACATGGGTCCCCTATAGACTTAGGTTGTCAATATCCTGAGTATTGGATATGCAATGAGGATGGGGAGACCCTAGGTGAGTGATCAATTACTATACAAGGTTCGCCCTATACTTAGGCTGAAGAGTAGCCTAAGTATCTAGATGTGGAATTCAGGTTGGGGGACCGGAGCTCGGTTAAGGTTAGAGGGGGGTGGATCTATAGGGATTTGGTGTCGGAGTGCAGGGGTGTAGATTTATAGAGATGGAATGTTGTGGGGGGGAGGGAGGTAGATCATCAAGTGATCTTTGTTTTTTTCCTTTTTTTCGCTTTTCCTTTTTTTACACACATGAGCCATCAAATGAGGACCACTATAAATGCAATGGTTAAACTTTTTTACACTAATTTCATGAACAAAATGATGATTCATGTCCTCGAATTCCCATGAATTTCCTCTGTGGATCCTCGTAGCGAGAGCTCCCAACTCCACACCTCCATGTAGTTCGAGCATCCTCCATCTTCACAGGTTCTGCCACAATGGGAAATATCTGGAAAAATATCAAGAAATTAAATAGAAAATGATGCAAAAATAGTCACAATGTGAAGACTTAAGATTTTGAAAATAATCGCATAAAAAATAATGCAATAAAATTCAATGAACAAATAGGATGAATGATGTCCCCGATAATGATGCCATTTGATGAGCATTATTTCACCTCTTTAATAAACGATAATGGTAGAATAGGAGATGAAAAGCGATCAATCAAAAATCACACCTTTGAACATGTGGCAATTATTTTACTTGGTAAGTGTACCAAGATCGAACACAAGGACACGAGCCTCCTAGTCTAGTCATTGAAAATTATTTATTTAATAATGAGCAATTAAATCCAAAATATATGTATTCATAAGCAAACTCAAATGCACAATACATAATGATATGCAAATATATCTCGTACAAGTAAAATGATGTACAAAAAAAGTGATATGCAAAGATAACATAATACGATGCATGTATTTTTTTCCTTTTTATGCAATTAAATTTATAAGCATTGTGTATCATATGCATGCAGATATGTATGTACAAATATACCCCAAAATAAGCAAATCATTGAGCAATCAAATAAGGATTGATTTCAAAGGAAAATCAAGAAACAAGTATAAATAATGGCACTCTATTAAAGGGCATGAGACACTATAGAACATCCAAAATTAGCACATATAATTTAATGTCAAAACAATGAATAACATATGCCATTAGGTAGATAACAAAGCAAGCTTCAAAATGAAACGGAAATCATTGGATTTGGAGTTAAAATACTTGAGATGAATAAAACACTACAAAAGCATAATTGTAATAAAAATACATGAAAATAAAGTGGTAAATATCACAAATATGCCCTTAGAGGGACCTATTTGCAATTTCTAAAAACTAGAGGAGCCCCTTAGTAAATGTTCTTGAAGCGTGGGGGTTTTTTGTAGTTTTTAGAAGTTGGTAGAGCCTCAATGTAATTCACCCTAGGCATGCATGTGAGGCGTGTGCTTGGAGGGTCTGGATGTAATTCCTGACAGTACCAGGGTCTTCAATGCAATTAACCCAGCCTCTCATGTCCAGGGTACGTGAGGGGGCTAGGCTCAGGAGGCATGAGAATGCTCGGGCTACATGGAATGTTTTTGAAGCTTCAGGTGCTGGATTGGACCGTCCGAGCCTCCTTGCCTCGGAGTAGCAACGGGGATGCTTCTGAGCCGTTGAATGAACACCGAAGGGGTGCCATCAAACGACACATGTATGTCTTGATCGTCCTCCTTCGTGCGCTGGCAGTGCGTTTAGAACTCCAACGAGGGCACCCAGGCTCCGTCGTGTTCCTTATACATCATGAAGTACTAGACATGATCCTGGAAGGTTGGTGAAGAAGATCCGTGGGAGGAGAGAGCATGAAGCCCTCTAGAAATCTTCAGCAATGAAATCTCATCGGTGGCGAAGTTAGAGAATGGAGCTTTGCCCAACGTCCGTCTATTGACGAATTCAACATGCAGAAGATATTAGTTTGATAGTCGAAGCATGCATGGTGCGAAGTGGAGCGAATGGAGGGCTGAGGGTTGTCGGAGGTGGATCCCTTAATGGGTTCTTCTCAGGCATGCATGAGAAGAAAGAGACAGAGCAGAGAGGGGTTCTGGAGAGTGAAGATGGTCTCGAAGCGTCGTGTGAGATTGGTGGAGGTGTGTTGAAAGTCGAGGGGTGGTCTGGTGATGGCAGAATGAGTCAAGTGTCGCAGGAAAATTACGAAAAATCTGATCAAGGAAAGAGAGGGAAAGTACCTGGTCGGAGAAGGTCATCGGATGGAGGAGGAGCTTGGTTGAGCACTTGGAGGTGCTCCAGTCATCTCTTGACGAGATCAACTAGGTCTCGAGGCTTGAGCATCTGCCTAAGTGGCATAGTGTACATGGCCGGAGCCATGGATCACACCTATGGAGTTGAGGTCATTATCGCCGTGACAACCGCCCTACACTGTCAATGGAGGGTGGAGGAAGATGGGCATTAACGTAATTGATTGTTGGTTGGTCGTAGAAGTGGGAGAAGGCGAAGTATTTATGGTGGTGGGACGACGGTTATAGATGGAGGAGCGGATGTTTTGAACGGGTGAATGAAGTCACTAGGTTTGGGATCTGGAGCAATGAAGGTTGGGAGAGTATGGTGGATCAAGGAGTTACTTAGTGTTCACATTAATTCGATGCAAGGTTGATCGAAGCGGTAGGATGCGGTGGAAATCTAATCATGTTGCTGAGAAGAGGGTGGCAGGTTGCGATGGAAATCTAATCAGGGTGCTTAATTAGATGGCTGAGGTGGAAGCATCAAAGGACAACTAGGAAGGAGGAGGGGAAAGGGGATCCAATGGTTCTGGAGGCAGGCAGGTGGTGTAAGGATATGCGGCCACATGGTGGCTCTAAAGAGTGTCACGTGGCTGCACCAGAATATTGACAAAATGAAAATAAAAGAAAAATAAAAAAGAAATACAAGGGATTCAAATCAACAAAAAGTCAAAATATGGAAGTTGTAGATCTCAATGAGATCTACAATTTTGACCAAAAAGTCAAAAGAGGTCATTTGTACAAAGGAGAATTTTTGCAAGTACTTTTAATGACTTAAAAACACTTATTTTCAATTTTAAATTCCTTTTAAAAGCCAAAATAAATGCGTGCAATATTTAATATAATTTTTAGAAATTTTTAATAGAAGAGAAAATAAAGAAAATGTTAGTATTACATACAATAAATTAGGGTTAATGTTTATTTCACGAGAGAGGATTATTGACAAAGATGCAGAATTAATGAAGATTTTCAACAAATTTCTTATTCTTTAAGGATAAAAAGAGGGAGAATAGTGATGATTCCTCAGAGACTCGTTAATACTTAAGTATACTATTTACGTATATTTATTTTTCCTTATATTTGTTTATGAATTGTATTTTAAATATTTGTAAATATTATATTTAATTTATATAAAATACAAATATAAATCACCAAACCAAAAAGAATAAAAAAATAAAATCCTATATATTCATATGTATCTCATACCTATATTGTAAATATCACTATTTATTTTACCTAATAAATTAACCCATAAAATCAGACAAAAATACTCTTAAAATCCTTTTAAAATATTGTAAAATAATGAATTATAAAATTATAGGTGCATTTTTTAAATAAATAGTTAAAAATCATTGTGTTGTATATGTAAGTATATATACCTATGAATAAAAGGTTTTATTTATTTTTTACCTATGTTATTTAAATATTTAAAAACCACCATAAATAAGATTATTTAATTACTAACATATTTTTCAAAACTTTTTCATTTGAATTAAATTTCCATTTTATTTTTTATTTATTTCACATTTTTACATATTTTGTCATTTAGTATCTTTTATCCTATAGATGGGTTGCGGTTCCATTGGTTAAACCCAAGTCTGTTGACCTGGGTCAACTCCCCAATCTCTAGCATTCGCCTGACTATCTGCTCGTCAATCACCCTTCTCTTCTTTTTCCTGCACGACCTGATCACCATCTCCACCTGCTTTTAACATATTTTCAAAACTTTTTCATTTGAATTAAATTTCCATTTTATTTTTTATTTATTTCACATTTTTACATATTTTGTCATTTAGTATCTTTTATCCTATAGATGGGTTGCGGTTCCATTGGTTAAACCCAAGTCTGTTGACCTGGGTCAACTCCCCAATCTCTAGCATTCGCCTGACTATCTGCTCGTCAATCACCCTTCTCTTCTTTTTCCTGCACGACCTGATCACCATCTCCACCTGCTTTATTCTCATATTTGTTAAAACTAACAATCTCATCCATCGCAGATCATTACCTCCATCTTCATGCATGGGATTGCTTGATATTCAAAATTTCAAACTTGTCAGACCTCACGCCAATTTATATTCTTAGATCTTCAAATTTCACAACTGATTTAATTTCCTAAAGTTTCCTTGCCCGAGGTCTGTTCTGGTGAGCGAAGTAGTGATAAAGCCTAGTTCCTACAGTCGGGTTAGCATGATTTCCTTCGGAGATCGAGATCCATGTCGCAGGGCACAGAGACATCAAGTTTCTTATTTGACGAGCGAATCGAGGCCGTGATCGCATCTCCGTAATATGTAGATTCATTTAGATTTATTTAAACTTTTATTTCATTCATAATTTCATTTTTAATTCCATTATTAGTCAAACAAAATCATCCTTCATTTTCATCAAATCTTCATGATCGGAGGTGATCTAATCATCGATAATCCAATTCGGCATATGCATAACCATCACCCTGATGTTCTTTATCTTCTAGCATAATCTATCCACCCTAGATCATCACAGATTTGGGAGTCCAACTCCTTTCTGATCACATTCATTGGATTTGTCATTCAGTTCCATATCTCTTGATTTTATGCTTAATAATGGTGGTCGGAGAAGCTTGATAAACTCCTCTGAAGGTCTACGATTGATCCGGAGCAAGGAATCGCTACCTGGTGCTTCACTTTCAGCTGCAAACCTTCAAAGATGATAAGCTCATCTCCATATCCCATCAACAGAGAGGAGTAGTGGAGCTGGAAATTTAAATCAGCTGATCTACGATCGATTGAAAGTCGTCGATGCCACCCTTCTTCGTTGTTCTTCCAACATCGCCTGTAGCCGTGGGATAAAGAACAAGCCACTCCAGATTCCTTCTTGCCCGTCTAAAAAGCCCTTAAGTCATGTCGTTGATCCAGATCCAGATCTGTCACTCTTAGCCTTTCGATCAGCACGAGGACAACATGTGACCTGGTGAATAATTGCATATCTTTCCTTTTGTTTATTTTGATTTGTAAATAAGTCCCTTTGGGGACACGTGCTAGACTATGGTTGTGTGAACAGATTTTTATTTGAGACCTTCTTATTTCTTTTAATTGCTATTACTTCCTTTTTGAATTGAGAAACATGCTCTGCGCGCATTATTTGTAGTTGTTTGCAATAAAGGTTTCTGCATTTTTTGTGTTATTATTCGAACCTCTGAAATAAAATATTCACATAAAGGTCCATGCCAACGCGACTAACTGATGAATCTCATATTCTTCACTCTAAAAGTGATTAATTAAGCTCAAGTACCTAAAATTCATTGACATTTCTTCATTTATTCTGCATAATTAGCATTCATGCATGTTTTGATAATAATTGCATTTTATCACTTATTATTGCACAAAATAAGAAGCCAAAAATCACAGTCTAATTGACCTATAAATAGCCCAACTTCACTGATTTTTAACTAATTCATGCTATCTCCAAATGACCTGAAACCATCTCCATTGTGTACATATCACTAACAAGAATAAATGAAAATACAAAAAAATCACTAACCTGAATAAGTGGACCAAAAACCCAAATCCTAATTCCAGGATTCCTGGACTAAAACCTCAATTTCTTTGTCATCCAGTGTCCGATTTGATCCTACGCACTTTTGAACTAATGTACATTCAAATATCTTTAAAAGAAGACCAGTCCTCTTCTCTCCTTCCCATAAGCTGACACGTAGCCGCATTAGGGTTGTCCGATCTCGGTCGATCAGATGGCACCTGTGCTTCCCCCTTCCTTCATAGTCTCCCCCACCTTTTCATTTCATGCCGCACCCCTCCAAAATCACCATTGTCCATAGATCCCCCATGCAACCGTCACCTTCCATCTATAATTGCGCATCCCCGATATTTCATGATCCTCGCAATCTCGCGATCCCCTTCCCGATTCCAATTAGCCAAATCTCACGATCCCCTTCCTGATTGCCTTCTCTCTAATCCCTCAATCGCCTTCCTCATTCGCACGATCTCCGTTCCTATTCAACACCGGACCGTCCCTCGCTTCAAACTTATCCGCCGATAGCCCAATGTTCGAAGAGGAGACGGTGGTGACAGAGCCATCTCCTCCACCATCCTCGGTGAGATCCAAAGCCTAGCGGCTTTACTACAGCACGGTTCCCCCTCGGTCGTTGTTGCTCTTGCTCCAATTTAGGTTGTTGAGCCAACTCTATTTCATCATTCCACGGCACCGCCGGTCCTCCGCCCTTAAGGCTTTTGCGTCGCCCATCTTCGCCCCCAGGTTCTTTGCCCTCCATATACGCTCGGGCAGGAGCCCCCATCATCAACTTCGTCCTCGACTACGTCTTCAGTCGTGCTTCACCGTCAACTCCGAGCAGCAACGCGCCCTTCATCAACGGTTCAGCCTCCGATGCCAACCTTGGAGCTCGTCCACATCGGTCGGAGGTCCGTCGCACCATCACTTCATCAACAACCAGAAGCATGTCCTCTACAGCACCTCGCCCTCTAGATGCCATCAACGGTCAGAGCCCCGCCTAAGGACGCTTGCGTAACACCTCGTTGTTTCCCCCTCGATTGTCAGAGCATCGTCGTTTCTACTGTCATAACCAAGCTCGAAGCCCGAGGCCCCCACGCACGTGCGAGGCACATGCGTTGGGGGAACTTTGCAATCAACCCCCCGCCTTTCTACCAATTAGCACAACCACCCCCCCCCCCCCCCCCGTCTAGAGGGCACGTGTGACGCACGTGACCCTCTGGTAACTTTTGCAACATCCCCCCGTGAATCGGTATTTACAAATTAGTCCATTCTTACATATTTTTATTTTTATTTTTTATTATAATTACAATTAGAACCCTGACTTCTATCTATTGTTTAAGAAATATTTTGTATCCTTTTATTTATCAAAAATTTGCATGATATTCTTAAACTAATTCTCTACGATATGGTATGCTTGTGATCATTTTATTTTCTATGGTTAATTAATAATAATTTTCTTGTAAAGATTGATATATTTTGCCCACTCTGTGCTTGAAAATTCATATCTAATTAACCATTGTACGAAAAATTTCTAAAAATTCACGAATTGTAGAATTACTTGTATTTTTCACCTTGTCCAAAAAGAATTGCATTTGCATGCAATTGCCCAATAAAAATTATTTTGCATATTTCAATATTGAATTTCTAATAGGTATTAAATATAGTACTTTTGAGGTTTAGGATTTTTCTGAGATCAATTACTTAGTGATAGATCTTAGATATTTTCATACCTTAAAAATAAATAGGTTTAATATTTATTATAATTAATTATTGAAATTCATTATGTTTGCATTCATAAATACATAAAATATTTATGTGGAATCCAAAAATTCCAAAAAAATTTATAGTGCATTCATTTCATCATAATTGTCATCTTGGCCAAGTTTCATATTTTTGGGACATCATTTGATTAATCTTTACTTTTTAGTCCCTAAAATTGGCCACATTTGCATATTGCATCCCAAATTCCATTAAAATACCAAAAAATACCGTCTCGAAAATCGTACGTGAACTTTGATAGACAAATTTCCAGGTTGTTCCTTTTCCTCCTTGAATTCGACCTTGGGACTTGCCCAAGTAAAATAAACAAAAACCACGCTGGATTAAAAATTGAATTAATTACTTGTGGTTATTTTTTATCGATTCTGATTGCCCTCCTACAATGAAATGACATTAATTTAAATGCCCGATAATTCTCACAAATTAACTAGGGAAATTCTTGGATTCGTCACTAACATGCATTGGCACACGCCTCTAGTGGAAAAATTACGTTTGTTTCCCTGCACTTTCCTATTATGTTATTTATTTAGTCCTAGAAATAAAAATGCTTGCAGTTTAGTCCCTTCTATGTAGCCTTTTTAATTATTTGTTAGTCGTGCTCAATAAATAGCTAATCTCCCCTAAACCGTTCATAAAAATTCCATGATCTTCTTGTTAATCACGTTATTAACCCATAATTTTTATTTTTCATTTTAATTGATTTATCATTTTAAATAATTTAAAAACAACAAAATAATCACATGTTTGTGCTAGTTAATTTATAAAAAATTCAAAAGTCATTCGAAAAAAAATCTAAGAAATCATGGTTGTTTGTTTTATTATGTTTTAAAATTTCATTTCCAAATTTCTTATAAAAATAAAATAATAGCAAAATTCAAAAAAAAACTAAATAAATCATTAAAAACCATTTAAAATTCACAAAATAATATAATTTAGCATGATTTAAAGCTTAAAAATTCATCTTTTTGTTTGTGCATACTTCCATTATTTTTTATTTTCTATTTTTAAAAAACAAAAACATTTGCTTTATTATCACTTTTCTCAATTTCATGTTTTTAATTAATTTGAATACCTTGAACATTCTTGAAAAATCATAAAACAATATAAAATTATCAAAAACATAGAAAGAATTTTAATTTTTTGAACACTTATACTTTATTTGAAGAATATAAAAAATGTTTTTCTTTTATTTTATTTTTATTCCTTATGTTGTTTTGCTTTAAAAAAATAAAAAACATATGGAAAAATTTTAAAAAAATCACTAAAAATACAAAATAAGAAAACATAAAAAAAATAAAAATGAAATTCTTAAAAATACAAAAAATATAAAAATCCCATAAGATGACCAAGAGTTATACAAGAAAAAGTTTCCTTTTTATTTTGTTGATTTTTCATTGATTTAATAACCCTCAAGATTTGTAGCCTCCTTGAGTTCTATCATGTATGTTATACATGTAAATAAATAGCACATTCTCTTACTTACATTGCTTGGTTGATTTTTTGTTTGAGAACTAAAAAATAATAATTTTGTTTGAAGCTTCTTTTGGTTACGACGACATTTTCACCTTGTGAATAATTCCATTAATTAAAAACCTGAAAAGTCATGTTAACAAATGACGCCATTGCTGAGGAGGCATGATGAGGGTAGCTAGATTCTTCTTTTAGTCAGCTATTCTTGGTTTGTGTATATACTTATTTCTTCTTTATTTTTTGTCTTTACATATTTATGCATCTGATTAGTGTTGAGGAGTGTGCACTCGGATTAAGTACTGCATGTTGTGAAGGGATTTATACAGCGCTTGCAAGATCCAATTTATCAGATACCGAAAGCCCTCCAGATTGCCTTTGTGTATTCATCTGAGATTACTTTTCTTGGTCTTCTCATTTTGATACATATCCATATTCTAGTTTCTGTGTTTGTGTTATTTCTCCTACTTTCTCTCTTTTAGTTTTTCTCATGTTTTATAATCGTGATCTGATATATCTTTTGTTTCTCTCTTTCTTTTAAGGGTCCGATGAGTGAGGACATCATTCTTAGGAGCGTCGACGCACCTGAGTGAAGTGGAGGCGGCTCGTTTCTTCATCGAGCAGCAGGAGAGCGTAGGAGCGGAGGAGCAGAAGATTTTGATGACAACTTGGAGCATTTTTTATTTTATTTTAGTCTTGCATTTACCATTTAATTAATAATAATTTGAAATATGTTTTAGTTAATTACCTCCTTTTCTATTTTTATTTGTACATTAGACTCTTGTGGATTATGATGTATGTTTCATCAAGTGCCGGTGCACTTGAGGGACCTCATTGGTTTTTGTTTTCCACCTTTTTTATTTCCTTCGTTTTCTCACGATTTTCTTGTGCTTGAGCCCTTAGTATTAGGTTCTATTTCATTGGAAGAGCGAAGTAACCGATTAGGTCCGAATCCCTAAATAAGAATATATGTTCCTATAGAGTAGATCGTAGGATTGGAATTAGTCAAAATAATTGGTTCTTGCTGACGAGTCACTAAATACGAGGTTTAATTTATATTCGTTGTAATACGTGTACTTAGCGAATCAATCAGAACCGAGAGAAGAATCACTATAAAGAGTGTCTCGGCTTTAATTTATATCCCGGGCAAGTCCGGGGTCGAACACAGGGAGGCAAAGCAAAAACTTTGGGGTTAATTTGAAAATTAAGTTTTAGATTTTTACACGGTTTTTTTATATTTTTTAATGCAAAAACAAATGCAAATGCAAATGCGGCTGAATTAATACACTAAGGAAGCATACAACTTAGTCAAATTAATTTGAATATAAAATAAGTCCAATTTATCCAAGTTATATTTTTCCTAGAATGCTAATCCAGTGATGAATGCAAGACACTTTTTTGGAATTTTATGGTTTAAAAAGCAACAATTAAAAATGCACACGTTTTATGGGTTTTTTTGCAATTTTTCACACAAACAGTAAGTAAAAATTATGAAATTTTACTTTAAAATAAACATGACACAAGGAAGCTAAAGTAATATTTTTGGAATTTTTAACAAAATGTGAATTTCTTATGGATTTTTTAGTGAAACAGAGCCATAGTGAGTAATTAATTACTAATTAATCCACAATGTCAAATTAATCAGAGGCGAATTATCCCAAAAAGCTATTTTCATATAAAATCCAAGTTACCTGAAATTTTGCAAAAATGATGTACATGGATTTAATTAAAAATCAATTACTAAAATCACTCTATAATTTATTTCAGGTACAAGATAACTCACTTTGGATGAAATTTGGAAAGTATCTCAATCACATATCAAGGCATCATTCCTAATTTTTGTGGAATTTGAGAGCAACTGTATGTGAGATATAAATTTAAGAGCTCATTTTGGGTAAAATATGCAAAATTTCAGTTAAATATTTTTAATTTATTACCCAAAGATCAGAAAAATACAATTAAATATCCATGTGGTAAGGAACTAGTTTCTCAACATGAAGACATTTTTCATTGAATAAAATGACGCGATACAGATATCCAAATTAATGGTCAAACATAGGGGTCTTTGTGCAAATTTCGTAAGCCAAATAAACAAACAACTATATACATGGACCTATTTGTAATTACAGAAACTATAAATAAAACATTTACATTTTTTTCGATAAAAAAATAAAAATTCACCTTCTTCTTCCTTGAGGGATACGATGGGATGAACCCAAAGGGGGGGGGGGTCGGCGGCGATACGCGACAGGGATGACGGAGGCAAGGGGTGACGCCGCTATGAGCGGCAGCGACGGCAGCTTGCTGGAGACCGGCGGAGGACGAAGGAAGCGCATGCGATGGAGGGAGGAGAAGGGAGGGGGCGACGATCAGCGGCGTTGCGCTGGAGTAGTTCACTGCTGGCTAGTGTGCAGGTGGCGACGTGGGAGGTGGAAGGAGGAGAAGGGGGGGCGGAGCCGCTGATACTCCCCCTTTTTTAAAAATTTTTTACTCAATAAGAAACCTTTTTTGTTTTAGATTTTAAAATTTTTTTATTTTTTTTAAAATAGGAAACAATATGTACACAAAGAAGGGGGGGAATAGATGAGGGTGTTAAGATGTGATAAAATGATGGTGGTGGTGGTAATGTGATAAAAAAATTGAGAAAATAACAACGGTAATAAAATGAAGGGAAAATTTACCTACGATGAACGCAGTCGTGTATGTTGCGCTCAAGAGAGCACGATCTTCACTCAAATCGCCGGCATGCGATGAGCTCGAGCAGCGTGCAGTTGCGGTTGCGATGTTTGCCAAAAAAAGCAACGGATCTCACCAGAGAGAGGGCTGTCGTCGCTCGACCGCGGTTGCGTCGCTGTCACCGATTCAACTCTGGGAACTAGGCTCTCCTCACATAAAGATGGATCGTGCAAATTGAGAAGGATGGGATGTATATAAAGAGGATGAAATGAGAGGTTATTAAAGTGGTGGGAGGTTATATTATTCATGGAGTTTAATGGGAGGTTTAAAAATGGTGGGGTTGAATGGAGGTTTGTGGTAGAATGGAGCTGAATGGTGGTTATTGTAGAGGATGTAAAATAAATAATAAAATAAATAATGATATAAAGTAGGCTACTTTAAATACAACAAAAATAAATAAGGAAAATAGTGGTGAATTTACAAATGAATACATACAAAATGTACATTTTTTGTTTGCTTTTCTAATATGTATTTTTTTGTCTTTTTAATAAAATATATTTACAACAGAAAAGTACAGTAAAATACTATAATCAAAATACAACACAACCATAATTTTTTTTATTTTTAGTAATTAGGAAAGATAAAATAAAAAATGAAGAAAGAATGAATATATACAAAATATACAATGTACATCTAGGTCCCAAAACCCACATTTTGCAAATGAGCTCCGATTTTAATGAAACCACTTCCGTTGGATAGATAATTTTCTAACTTGAACTTTAAAAGTGAGTTTGGTGAATTTGGAGTTCATTTGGAGCGGGAATTTGGCTTGGAAGTTGGTCTTTACGGCTTTTTCCCTTTGGGATCTAGGAGCATTTATTTGATCTAAAATTTGTTTTATATTTTTTGTATTTTTATGTACATTGTTATGAACAATTTGGAGAAAGAATTAGCCAAAAAGGAGTTGAAATGAAATTCTTAAAAATACATGAAGTTTTGGGCTATTTACAAGTGAGAAACTCCTTTGATTTTGTGGCTCTTTATTGTTAATTTATTTTGTACAATCTAACATACAATAATTAGTGTGTTTTATTTACAAAAGTCATTTGTTAATTTATTGATTTTATGGACATTTTTTGCGATTTTACTCGGGGATTTTGCTAAGGTCGAGATATTGAGATGATCAATCGTAGATTCATCACCCCCTATACTTAAACTTTGCTAGTCCTCGATCAAATAAAGAATGAATAGGTTGGATTAACCCCTGACTGTGCATGTGAATACAAGACTTGATCCGTTAAAGAACTCTTTATTTTAGAAATCCTAAAATTCTAAGCTAAACCAAGCTCTAATCAAAAGGTATCTAATTTCCCTAATCATCAGACTCTCTTTGTATACATATATAATAGGGATATGACTTTAAGTGTTGACCACAGTTACAAGAGTAGAGTCACAACGTCACCCAAGGTTCCAGTCCAAAAGACTCTCCTAAGGATCCAATCCTCAACACTAGGGAATAAACCATTTCTTGCATCCAATCCGCCGTCTCTTTAGTTGTCAGACTTACAAGATGGAAGGCCAGTTGATGGAGGGCATAGGATTGTGTCATTTCTTCTCTCCCTCTCATTGGAATAAGGATCCTCTTGAGTGCCTTATTACGCAATGCATATTTTTGGTGTTGATCAGTGCGTCCGTCAAGAGAAGTTGGAGCCGTTTGCACTTGTTTTCCTGGGAGTACATCGGGGTGTGCCTTTTTTGAGTACCTATCGTACCTTCTACACCCAGACTTGTAGCATTTATGATGCAGAGCCCTTTTTTGGTGCAAGCCTGACTCCTGGTCCCAATAGTGGTGGTCCAAGTGGACACTTTGAAATGGTTGGGAGCGCTCGCCTTTGGTGGAAGCTCTTTTGATAATTGACTTTGTGGAATGAGAGCTTTTCTTTATCATGTCATTGCTTTGTAGTATTTTTGGCTAGCTCCACTGCTTTTACCAAGAGTTGGCGCACACTGATCAATATTTTTTTATTTTATCACATCCTGGTACATAGGTAAATGTCAAGAGATAGTACAAGAACTATGTCCTCATACTGGCTAGAGATGCTGACACTCAGGTTTCATGAAGCCTTCATTGATTTTATCACATCCTCGACCATCAACAAATCAAGTCCAAACTCAAATCCCTCATCCCAGTTCCTCAAGTGAAATTTCAACTCATCTCATCATAACTGCAGTCGTGTATGTGAGGTGCTGATCATATTCTTAAGGTAAAGACTAAGCATGCAATATAGCATACAAATCTTTCAAACTAGGGAAATGTGAATAATTAAGTCCAAGACCCTAATGACTAAGACTGGTTAACTCAAAATCTCAAGACCTCATAAACCAAGTGTTATTGAACATCACTAGTCTTGTGTGAAAATGAAGGTGTTAGGGATTAAACCAACTTATTAGATAATTTTTTTTGTGATTTTTTAAGTTTTAGAAAAAGGTTTTTTTTCAAATAGGTTTTTTTATAAAAAAAGGGCAAAAAAGTTCTACTCTTTTTTTCTAAAGTATTTTTTTTGAAAAAGATAAGTAAATAAGAAAGAACTTTTTTTTGAAAAAGTTTTTAAAGCAAATAAGAGGAAATCATTTTTCTAAAAAGTTTTTTTACCCACCCCATAATTATTGTATAATATATACAAAAATACGTGAAAGTATGAGCTATGGGTAAAGTATATATGTAATATATACAGATCCCCCTATACTTAGCATGTGCTATGTCCTCAGAGCACAAGAAGCGAGAAAAGGACATAGCTCGTGCTAAGCGTAGGATGGCTAAAATAATAAATAGTATAGAAGTCGATCCCCCCCATACTTAGGCTCTAGTCAGCCTAAGTGTAGAAGAAGAGCAAAAATGGGGTGGACGAGGTCAAGAGGAGACAAGGATGAGTATATACACATGATGGGCATCGATTCCCCCTATACTTATGCTCTTGGTCAGCCTAAGTATAGGACATGAGTAAGTGTGAGAACCGATGTGATCTTGAGAATATACAAAAATGGTACAAGAGGAATGAATCTTCTATTATGTTGAATATTGATGTTGCATCTTCATGAAGAGTAATATGATGTATCTACTCTGTGTTCACTCTGCATGAAGTTGATGACCTCGTCTTGGACTAACTGCTTTTTCGAATCTACAAAATGCTTCAACAGTTGTCCATTAACCACATGAGATTGTGCACCATCAGTGAGATCATCTATCTCTACACTTCCATTCTCGTGCACTTTCTTAACAACAAAGGGACCCGTCCATTTAGATTTGAGCTTCCCATGGAACATCTTCAACCTGGCATTGAACAACCATACCTTTTGTCCAAGGACAAAGCCTTTGCACCTAATGTGCTAATCATGCCAACTTTTTACTTTGTCCTTATAAATCTAACTGTTGTCATATGCCCTATTTCGGATTTCCACGAGCTCGTTCAAGTTCAAGTCGCGACAAGGCTTCCCTAGGTGACAACTCCAATTAATCTTCTTAATTTCCCATTCGGATTTATGAATCAATTCTGCGGGCAAATGGCATGGCTTGCCATATATCATTCTAAATGGTGAAGTACCAAATGATGTCTTGTAGGATGTCTTATAGGCTCACAGAACTTGGTCCAAAAGCTGAGACCAATTCTTCCCATCGGGACGAACAAATTTCTGCAAAATACTCTTCACCTCTCTGTTCGAAACCTCTGCCATGTCGTTGGACTGTGGGTGGTAAGGACTATAACTCTATGCTCAAATCCATAGTCCTTAGCTAAAGATCTCATATCTTGGTTCACAAAATGGCTACCCCCATCAGATATCAAAACCTTTGGCACTCCGAACCTAGCAATGATATAGCCTCTCACAAACATACAGACAGTCTTGCTGTCTACGGTTTGGGTTGGGATAGCCTCCACCACCTGGATAAATAATCAACCGCCAAAAATATGTACTCATGTCCTTGGTTGTTGGGAAAGGGACCCATAAAATCTATGCCCCATGCATCAAAAACATCACAAATAATCATCGGTTGAATGGGCATCTCATCTCTCTGTCCATCTGTCCCTCCCATCCTTTGACAGATTGGGCACGACCGTACAAAATCAATAGCATATCTAAACAAGGGCGTCCAATACAATCCACATTGAAGTACTTTGTGAGCGGTTCTCTTTCCCGAATGGTGTCCTCCAGCCTCAAGTGAATGACAATATGTGAGGGCACTCTGGTATTCCTCCTGAGGAATACACCTTCTCCAAACACATTCCGGTCCTTCGAAGAAAAAGGAAAGGATCGTCCCAGTAGTATCTCCTCGAATCCGACTCCAGTCGGTCAATGCTGCTCCTAGTCCAACCATGGGGAACCTACTTGGAGACAAGATAGTTCACCATGTTGGCATACCAAGGGAGTGAGCTAATAACACAAATTGACTCATCTGGGAAGGTCTCTCTAATCCGCTCATAATCAGGAGAATCCTTAAGTTCAATCCGAGAAAGGTGATCAGCCACAACATTCTTCACTCCAAGTTTATCTTTTATCTCCAAATCAAATTCATAGAGAAGTGAAATCCACCTAAGAAGACGCACCTTCACGTCCTTATTTTCCATTAAGTATCGAATGGTTGTGTGATCTGTGTAAATTGTCACCTTAGAGCCCAAAATATATGATCTGAACTTCTCGAGGGCCCATACTACCGCGAGCACTTCCTTTTCAGTCACTGTATATTTTTTTTGTGTAGGATCTAATACTTTGCTCGCGTAATTGATCGCAAACGGAATCCCTTCTCGTCGTTGTCCTAACACAGCTCCTATAGTGAAATCTGAGGCATCAGTCATGATCTCAAAGGGGAGAGACCAATCAGGAGCTTGTAGGATAGGCGAGGCACAAATCTTCCTCTTCAAGAGCTCAAAGGCCTCCAGACACCTGTGATCTACAACGAACTCTGTGTCTTTCCCTAAGAGCTCAGTCAGTGGGCGGGCGATCTTTGAAAAATCCTGAATGAATCTTCTATAGATTCCAGCATGCCCTAAGAATGACCGCACTGACTTCACATTGGTAGGTGGATCGAGTTTCTTGATCACCTCCACCTTGGCAGGGTGAACCTCCATTCCCCTTTTGTAGATGACATGCCCCAACACGATACCCTCTGTCACCATAAAGTGACTCTTCTCCCAAGAGAGTACCAGATTTACCTCTCTACACCTCGTGAGGACTCGGTCCAAGTGCGCTAAACATGTATCAAAAGAATCACCATGGATCGAGAAGTCATCCATGAACACTTCCAGGAAATCTCCCACCATCTCGGCAAATATGGCTATCATGCACCGTTGAAATGTGCTTGGGGCATTGCAGAGCCTGAATGGCATGCGCCTGAAAGCATAAGTGTCGAATGGACATGTGAATGTGGTCTTTTCCTGGTCCTCAGGGGCTATGTCTACCTGGTTGTAGCCTGAGTACCCATAAGAAAACAGAAGAACTCTTTCCCTGCGAGTCTCTCCAAGATCTGATCAATAAACGACAAGGGAAAGTGATCTTTCTTGGTCGCGGCATTCAGGCACTAGTAATCGACACAGACATGCCACGACGTGGGTACTCGTGTCGTGATATCTACCCCCTCCTCATTGTGACCATCTGAATTCCTGACTTCTTCGGTACAACATGAAGCAGGGCCACCCACTTGGAGTCAGAAATAGGGTATATAAACCCTGCTTTGCACCATTTCTCAATCTCTTTCTTCACTACTTCCCGTAAATTGGGGTTAAGTTTCCTTTGGAACTCACGGGAAGGTATCACATTATCCTCGGTAAAAATATGGTACGAGCAGAGAGCGGGGTTGATCCCCACGAGATCCGACACTGTCCAGCCTATTTCTTTGCGGTTCCTCTCTAAGACTTTTAACAACATAGAATCTTGTTCTAAATTCAAGTCCGAGCTAATGATGACATGATATCTCTCTTTGCGTCCTGCAAGAAAGGCGTACTTGAGTGTAGGAGGTAGTGATTTCAATTCTGGCAATGTGGTATCATCAAGCAAATCTGGCTGAACTGAATCTGAATCTGGTTCTGTGTTGCATGAAGGTGGGCTAAGCTGAGTAGTACTCGCCACCAACTCAGAAGTAAGGGGAGTCAGATTGCCAAAGAAATGCGGTAGTTCGGCCAAAGCCGCATCCGACTCATCATCTATGTCCCATGATCGTTCCGAAGGGGATGGAACTGACAGATCCATATGGATCTCTATGTCATCATGAGCATAGGTAGATGCATCTCTCACAAGATCAGACAACACCTGGCAAACTGTATCATCCACTATACCCTTTCGAGATGAAAGGGACTCGCTCTGTCCTGAAGGAATCTGTCCCCAAATCCCAATTGTGTTAATCATACTACAATCTGCCTCTGAAGATGAGTACTCTGTGCTACTCTCTGAATCAGGTCGCTGACACTTGGTTTGCTTCATCTCAAGGTTCACTTCTCCGCCTAGAGAACGGAACTTCATCATTCCCGTATCATAATCAAAAGTTGCGCATGTGATCCTAAGGAACGGTCGTCCGAGAATGATCTGAGATTCTATCCAATGATTGGGGGTCTCCATGTCCAAGACTGTGAAGTCAACCTAATAGTTCTGCCCCTCAATCGAGATAACGACGTTCTTCACTTCTCCCTTAGGTCTCTTCACTGAACGATCAACGAATTGGAGTAAAGCTCTTGATTTGCGAAGTGGTCCCAACTCTAATTTCTGATATAATGCTAAGGGAAGTAAGTTGATCAAAGAACCGTTATCTAAGAGTGTGCGTACAAATGCAATGTCGTCAATACGACTCTCCACATAGTGAGCACCCATGTCTCTCTTTTTTCTTGGTAAAGTTTGATTCTTGAGACAATAGGTTGTGGCTACTAATAAGACATGTGTCTTTATATTTCGATTATCTTTCTTCCTGCTAACCCTAGTAGGTGTGCATCTTACCTTAAGGTATTTTTGGAATGCAGCATGATTATCCACATACTCATCAAATGGTACTTTCACTGTGATATTTTCTTTACAAAACTGTACCATTCGGGGTCATCTTTCTGAATTTTTTTATGCACTTTCCTACCGTAAGAGCACGGGGAAAGGGATTGAATCTAGGGAAACAGAGGATGAAGAGTCTGAATCATGAACTGAAAGATCATTCTTCGCATTAACGGAAACAGAGTTCTTCATACATGAATCGTTTTGATGCAACATGGGATCGAAATCAAATCTATCTACTATAGGTTGTGGCATAGAAGCTGGAGTGGTATCCGCCCCAACCGGAGATGCAAGGTCCTCCGTAGAATCAGAAGTGTATCCATGTTGTTGATGCTGCATTCGTGCTCTCCTCTGCCTCTCGGCTCCTTGAGTAGAAATCCTCGAATGGTGCTGATGGGGCTTCGAAATATGATGCCTCTCCTCCTCGTTCTCTAAAGATTCCTCAGGTAGAGCTCCAGAGATGCCCCTCCTCGTGTCCCTCGCCCGGTCAGGTACGGTCACGGTCCTTCCGTTCTTGAGTGACATGTGGTTAGCCTCGTCACACGAAAGAATCTCATGTTCAGATCTAGGAGACGCTGAATAGTATACCTGACCAAAGTGCTGCTGAGAACAAGATCGGTTTAGGCTATTGGGGTTAGCATGAACTTGGGCTGGAATAGAGGTAGAGGGTGCAGTCTGCTCATCTCGCCATCTGGACAGGCAGTTTTCGAAATTACAATTATACCCTCGCTAGGGGTAAATTGCAGAGGGGAGCCTCCAACTTTTCAAAATTACAGATGAGCCCTTCAGGGACCATTTTAAAAGAAAAAACTTTATTTTATTTACATTTTAGTCTATGTAATTTCTTTTTAGCACATCTTTCTCATCCGAACTCTGATTCTAGCATATAATATGTCATTTTGAAGCTATTTTCACACTCTTTCATATTACATCTCTTGAGAATAGATCTGAGGCTATTTATTAGGAATTATTATTTGAGGAGCATTTTGAGTAATGACATACTTATGCCTTCTTAACTGAGAATATCATTGACGTTATTTGTAGGGAATAAGTGCCAAGACCTTGAATCATCTGATCTCTTTATACATTTATCGATATTCTTGAGGATTTGATTTTACTAGGATACTTTAAGATTTATTCTTCTAAGATTATTGTCGACTATTCAAGGAATTGAATCAAAGAAATTTGGAGGCC
This sequence comes from Ottelia alismoides, assembly GCA_037367405.1. Classification (NCBI taxonomy): domain Eukaryota; kingdom Viridiplantae; phylum Streptophyta; class Magnoliopsida; order Alismatales; family Hydrocharitaceae; genus Ottelia; species Ottelia alismoides. The sequence continues at coordinate 24,687 of JAZKJV010001109.1, forward strand.
AAATATTTTGCTTCAAATCATTATGAGTATCAATTGATTTATTAAATGAAGCATTGAGTCAAAATGAATTTCTCTTAAGTTCAATCCATTTTGATTTGTGATTAATTTTGCATAATTATAGATCATATCATTCGAGGATTTAATACATTTAAAATCACAGATCCTGTATAAAATCTTCTCTGTTTATTTTCTTTGCATCGCATCTTCATCATTGAATTGTATTATATTTTCCCAACAAAGAAATTAACCAAACATTAATTAATTATCTAATTTAATTTAAAAATACGCAACTAAGAATCATCGTTCCCTGTGTTCGACCTTGGTAGACTTGCCAAGTAAAAAAATATTCCACAACATTCAAAGATCGTGGTTTTTGTTGAATTGTTTTATGCCTCCTATACTATGGCAATTCATCATTATTAAAGAGGTGGATTTCATGTTCATCAGGGGAGTGATGTCATTATTTTCTATTTTATTTAATTTTATTTAATTTTCTTATGTTCTCTCGCATGTCCTTCAACATGTTGATATTCTTTTTCTATACTTAGGGATCTCTGGCCCTAGGTATACGGGAGGACAAGTTGAGTCATTGAGTTCACTCATTCTTTTCCTCAGTTTCCCCATTTGTACTATCTTTTATATTTAGGATTATTTAATCCTAAGTATAGCGGATAACTGACTTCTTTTATCTCATTTCATTCTTTGAGACATTGTAGCATATGATTCTTTTCACTTTTATGCACTTAGCACACGTTATATCTTCTTTTTCTCTACTTATACTATGATGACATAGTTCTAGCTAAGTATAGAGGGTGTCGTATATATTGTCTATATACTTTAGCCATAACTCGTACGTGTTTGTTAATAATATGGCTATTATTTACAAAAATATTAAAAAGTATTTTGAAAAATCATTTGTAAAATGATTTGTAAAAATTGTTTGTAAAGATGTTTTATAAAATATTTTGTAAAAGCTTTTGTACAATTATTTGCAAACTGTTTGTAAAATGTTTGTAAAAACTTTTGTAAAATTTATTTTTACACGAATTATTTATAAAATTATATTATTTCTATAATTATTGTAAATTAATTTTGTATCAAAATTTTGTATATTTTACAGAATGTTTGTAAAATATTTGAAAATAAAATGTTTCAAAAACCCATTTGTAAAATTGCTTATAATATGATATGTAAATTGTCTACAAAAATTGTTTGAAAAGCATTTGTAAAATCTCTTGGAAAATATTTTTTAAATGATTTGTAAAAAATCTTTTGTAAAATGATTTGAAATTTTTTGTAAAATTTTTGTAAAATTATTTTGTCACATAGGATATAAATTATGAGATGTATATGTTTGGTTTAAAATCCACATGTGTATAAGAACTGTAATTATTTCTAACTTATGTAAATAAAATTATTTTTTGTATATAAATTTCTTTGATAAAAAAATCATATTTAAAACTTATAAATAAAATCCTCTTCTAAAATAAAATCTTGTATAAAACTTGTATAATCTTTGTATTTATCCTTGTATAAAATCCTTATAAATATGTACATAATCCTTACTAATCCTTGTGAATACATTCAATCCACTAACTTTTCCATTTCTTTCAAAAAAAGCTTAAAATATAAAATTATTTTTCTAAAATATGTTTCATTTGCATGTGCAATTTTCAGAATGGTATTTACATTTAAACTATAGTCTGAAATAAAACCGAAGAATGGATCTTGGTTAAGACCTTAATAACCTCATTTCAGAGGAACCTTATAGGAACTGGAGTTAGGACTTTTCATGTCAAGTGACTTAATTATTTGAGTTCATAAGGCTATGTTTGCATGTCATATTGATTGGTCTAAGTAGAATATTTAACAACACACATGACCCCTTTTAGACATTGACTTAACTCAGACAAGCACTCTATACGTAGCTCAACATGGATGAGGTGGTGAGGGGGTAGAATCCTTTAGCTTGTGGAAACGCGTGAGTGGAAACTTTCGCAGTCACGAGAAGTGGACAGTGTGTCTCAACATAGTCTAGTGACACTGACGTCTAATGACGGGATGCCATGGATTGCAATAAAGCTTCAAAAGAGGGATAGTCCACTGGCTCAAGAAGAAAAACTCCTTATGTACATGTTGGACTTTTGTTTATGTTCAAAAAAAAGAAAAGAAAAAAATCATAAGCAAGGCATATGTTTCAAAGTCTTATATCAAGGAAGCCTGTAGCTAGAGGTTTGGCTACACTAGTCAAGCTCCAAGTATATGTGACTACACTTCCCATAGTATTATTTTGGGAAAACGAATTCTTGCTTGTGTATATTCATCACTTGTTCATCGTTGTATATATTATGTATTTTTTATACTATTTTATTTATCACCAAATTCATATAAAATAAAAATATCTTCTTCTTGGAGCGTGTACTAAAATAAAAATAACTGCAAGAATAATCATTGTATTGTTTGTAAATAACAACATTTTAAAAATAATTGCAAGAAATTATCATTGTACAATTTGGTTTATTTTAAACTTTTAAAATATAACAAACTCGCTTTCATTGCATTTCAAATTAAATAACCTTTAAAATGGAAGTGGTTTCAAAAAAATCGGAGTTAAGATGTAAAATGCATTTTTTTTAGGTTCTATTGTATATTATACCTATGTATATTATTTATGTATATTTATTTTTCCTTATACTTTTATAGAAATTATATTTCTAACTATTGTATATATTGTATTTTCTCTATATAAAAAACAAATAAAAATAACAAAGCCAAAAAGAATAAAAAATAACCATGTATATATATTGTGTATGTATCGCGTACCTATATTGTAAATATCACTATTTATTTTACCTAAGAAATTGACCCATAAAAATCAAACAAAAATACTCTTAAAATACTTGTAAAATATTTTAAAATAATAAATTATAAATTATATGTGTATTTGTAAAAACAAATAATTAAAAATCGTTGTTTTCCATATATAGGTAGATACACCTATGAATAAAAGGTTTTATTTATTTTTTACATATGTATATAACTTATTTAAATCATTAAAAATCACCATAAATAAGCTTATTTAATTACTAACATATCTTATTTTCAAAACTTTTTATTTGAATTTATTTTCTATTTTATTTTTTATTTTTTCACATTTCTACCTATTTTAGTGTTTAGTGTCTTTTCCTATTACTGGGTTGCGCTCCATGGTTGAACTAGGGTCTGTTGATCCGGATCAACTCCCCAATATTCAGCTTTCTCCTGACTACATGCTCACTGGAAATCCTTCTCTTCTTTTTCCAGCATGACCCGATCACCATCTCCACTGATGACCGTAAAATTCATGAGAGATTAAGGGAGATAAATATCACAGGTCGTTGCGACCTCAATCCCTCGAATCGATCAATCAAGAAAAATAGACCACCAAAATAGACTAATCAGTCAAAAAACTGAATAGCGGTTTCGCTATTTATTTAACCTGGTATAGCGACCAGGGTTAAGGAGCACCGGTAGGCCAAAGGCCAACGAAGTAGTCAAAAAAAGAATAAAGTATTTTTGGTGGATTTTATGGTTTTTAAATTTTTTTTGTAATTTATAATTATAATAAAAATATAGAGAAAGGATAGAAAGAGCACACTCAACTAATTATTAAACCACACAAAAAGAGTAACAAACTAAGAATATTTTTGGGTTTTATAATTTTATTAAGTGTTTTTGGTAATTTTCTCAGATTTTTATATTTTTTGTTGATTTTATAAAAATGGAATAAGGAGAAAACAGGAAGCTACTGAGCAGCCAGATTTGAAAGGCTATTCAAAAATATATAAATAGCCTATAAAAATCTGGAGACAATTTTATGATCAACTACAAATAAAGACTAAACTACGGGAAAAGAAATGGCATTCTTTTTGAATTTTTTTTAGAATTTTTAATGATTTTTATAAGTTTTTTAGGGATTTTCAATTTTTAGGTGTTTTATAAGTCCAAATTAAATGAAATTTGGACTAAAGCAAGAAGACACAAAAACAAACAGTTGCTGATTTTTTTAGAATTTTCGGAGGATTTTTAGTATTTTTAGTTGATTTTATAATTCAAACAGTAGCAAAAATAGAGGTTTTTAAATTTTCAAAAATAGAAAATTAAAGCAAAAATGTTCCAAAAAATTACTGAAATTTTTACACAGTGGTAGGACGTGTCCAAATTTCAGAAGATTTGGAGTTGATTTGATATTTTATTCAACCAATAGAAAGGGAACAGCACATAGGGACCTAAATGTAAGAAAAAAATTTCCAGGGGCCTAATAAGAACATGTCTGTAAAGTATAGGGGGCTCAGTATAAAATCCGCATCAAATCTAGCACATGTTCGAATTCAACACTCACGGGGGCATAAATGCAAATATTAAAAATAACACTTCAAACCATAACATTCATAAACCCCAAACCCAATACATGCAATTTTCCCAAAAACTCACGTGTTGAAGCACGTGCACCACAAATGAAGGGACTAAAATGCAAATACTCAAAAGTCTAAGGTCCACATTGCAATTATTCCAAACTAAAAATGACGACTAAAAAAATTTACAGGGCTCAAACGTAAATGTAAAACTAAAGAGGGCCTAAGTGATATTTACCCTTTTATTTAAGATCCAACGGCTGTGAGGCGTCCACTCATGATCTGACGGCTCTGGATGGTGGATACCTCTTCGCGATCAACGTCCTGGATCTGATCCTCAGATGGATCGTATGGATACGAGCCCCTCACGAACGGGATACTGAGATCTAAATTGGAGCGAGGGGCTCGATCGAACGACGGAGGAGCGTCCTGGAAGAACTGATCGTCGGTGAGGTTCGTCCGGGCACTGTGCACGCTAGGGAGATCCTCCCATGCTGCTGAGATGGGGGAATCGGAGCTCTCGATCGTCCGCAGCTGGTGAAGGTCTCCGATGAGGCCATGAGCGACCCAGGTGCTCCGACGATGAAGGGGACCTGGGACTCCTATTCCTGAGTAATCTGGCCTCTAGATGAAGCTCTTTAGCCTTCGTACCTGCGCATAAAGAAAGAGGGGTCGAGGGCAAACTGCCTCGACCCGATGAAGGGCGAAGGAGGTGATCGGATGAGTCGAAGCGTGGGTCTCCAGCGAGCGGCGGCGGAGGAGACCCGATAGCCCTATTCCGTGATGAACCAGAGTGAAATATATACAAATTATGAGGAACACATATCTATTTTTATTTTATGAAAATAAAATATATACAGGAAAGGGGGAATATTTGTACTGTGTATTTGGCCCTATCTCTCTCTACTTGTTTTATTTTGCGGTCAGGCCAATGATTGGCCCTCCCTTGGGTTCAGTCACTCAATATTTATTCTAAATATTTCCCTCTTTTTCTTTATTTCTTTATTCCTTTATTTATGCAGAAAAACATGCTAGTTATTGCTATTTACACAAAGCATGCAGTTTGACTATTTATCATATTTACAAGTATTTACATGGTGTTTTGCAAAGATTTTTAGCTAAAATAAAGGAATAAAGAGTGATGAATGGGGATTCATCACCCCCTATATTTTACTTTTGCTAGTCCCTTAGCAAACACTTATTTGAAAAAGAAGTGCAAAAATAGAAAGAAAAAGAAAAAGGAGGGAAATCAAGGTTGATTATTAAACTTTCCTTCATTCAATTGAAATATGGATCTCAGTCAAACCTTTGGATTATTAATTTGCCGGAACCTTATTTGAACTTAAGCTTAAAATTCAACAGCCTCTAAGTTCCACCAATCTATGGTCAAGACTCCTCAATAAACCAGATCAGAACAAGTCTACATACACAAACTCTAATGACCATGAATCTTTCCTTGTATGGTGTAAGTGATATGTAGCTCCCTACCTCGGAAATGACAAAGAAACAACCCCCCTTGTCAAGGTAACTCAAATGCCTCAGTCTAGCAACTCTTTCCTCGAGGAGCGGGGTATTCCCTTCTAAGTTCAAGTACAACCAGCTCAAGAAGAGGGGGAAAAAGAGAACGGACCATGACCAGTGTAGCTATGTATCCCTGGGAGCTCTAACCAATGTAGCTGAGTGTCCCGCTGCAAGCTTGTTTACTCCGAAAATCGGTGGTCTTAAGTTCCTCACAAGACGGGAACCCAGTCGTTGAGCCGACCACACAAAATCCGGAATAAGACAACAATTAACCCACAATGAATATCCCAAAATGTGGAGTTAAAATTTATTATAACTCTACATGCAAATGTGTATAGGTGTAAGTACAGGTAGAGGTCGAACACTAGGAGGCGAAAGGTTGTATGGTGAAAATGATTGTGCAATTACTCAATGCAATGATCATGTCCAAGTCTTTATTGTTTTTGTGGGTTTTTAATTTTATATATTTTTTTATTGTTTTTTTGTTTTTTTGTTTTTATAATTTTTATTGTGTTTTTATATTTTGTACTTTTTTCATATTTTTAATTATAATATATATTTACATATATAAAGAAAATGATATATATATATATAAGAAGAGACAGAAATATAGTGTATGGATATGTAGACATATATATATATATATATACATACACAATATATTAAGTATAATATTTTTTAGGCTTTTTGTATTATTTTATTTTTTTCTAATTTTTATGTTATATTTTTTCTGGAATTTTGCTAATTTTTATGTATTTTCAATTCAAAAAAATGTCCCTAATAAGGGACTAATTAAATAGGCCGCAAATAATTTGGATTTTAAAATATGAAATAAGTCCAAAAATAACCCAAATTAATTTTAATACATAAATAATAATATATACATAATTATAAAATAAGAAAAACATATTTTTGGTATTTTTAAAAGGTTTTTATATTTTTTTAGGATTTTGGAGCTTCTTGAAATTTTTATATTTTCTTTTTCTATTTTTAGGGTTTTTCATTTTCTGGACTCAATATATATATAAATCTACCATATATAATATTTTTGGGATTTTCAAAAACATTTTATAATTTTTTTGTATTTTGTAAATTAAACAGTACAAAAAGGGCTTCTTTTTCATTTTTAATAATTAGGAGAAAATGCAAAAATGTGAAATAAAATGTGGGCGTGCAAGAGCATCACATAAAGCATCTATCCTAATTTTAGTGGATTTTTAGAAGCACCATAGGTATTTTTAATAAATAGATAAAAGACACAAACATAATACAGCCTAGCAGGGGCATTTTTGCGAATAAAATAAATACAGGGGGCTGCAGTGCAAAAACACCAAAATATCTTAACGTGTTCTGCAATTCTAAGGACGAAAACCAAATAAGCAGACCCGCCAGGGCCCCCTTGCAATTTGACCATCACGTGGGACTACACGTGATCCGCACCCACAGGGACCAAAATGCAATTTCAGAAACTCCAGGGTCTTGGTTGCAATTTTTCACAAAAATAATACACGTGAGATTTTATTTTATGGACTAAAGATAAATATACAATCATACAGGGGGACTTGTGCAATTTTACCACCTCACGTGGGACGACACGTGAGGTGACGTGGACTGAACCCAAGCGTAATATGAAAAACAATATAGGGGGCCTCGTGCAATTTTTCCACATTATTCACGACGTTAGATTTAATTTACAATATTAAACATTAAATATACAAAAAGGCGGGGGTACAAGTGAAAATTACCCCCAAGGTGCTGGATCTGACGGTTGAGCTTCGTGACTTATCCACGTGGCGCCTCCACGTGAGCCGATGCTGGTTCGCGATCCAATGACTAGGATTAGGTCATCCAAGATGATCTGACGGTCTGAGTGTTGGAGGATCGGACGGCTGATCTTCGACCTGGGGCCTTCGTCTTCATCCAACGGCGGGGAGCACACGTGCAAGAACAGGGAAGAAAGCTCGCCGGGGCGAGCTTCTTCCGCCGTGATCTCGCTCCTCCGCCGTTCATCGCTGCACCTGAGGGTCCCAAGAGCTTCCTGGCAGGTTGCTTGATCGGCTGGAGGTGTTGGATCGGACCGCACCACGAGCTTGGGGAAGGAACGCAGCTCCAGGTACCTCCGCCGGCCTTGGAAACGTCTCCTGGTGCTCTTCAACGCACCTAACCTGGACAGGATCAAAGCACAGCTCGAGGGCTTCACCCTCGACCTGGGGTTTGAAGCTGTTAGCGCTAAAATGGGCGAAATGGCGAAGCCTCCGGTGAGCGGCGGAGTTGAGGCTTCGGTTCGCAGATCTGGAGCAGATCTGGTTGGGCTGGAGTGGTCTGGAAGTGTAGAAGGCGAAGGGGAGTGAACTAGAGGTGAAAGGGAGTCGGCAAACAGTCGATAACACGGTACGCTCCGGCGAACTTCGAATTACCTTATCTACGCTAATCTACTACTCTAAATGTGAAATAAAAGACAGAAATAAAATGCAGGAATGAAATCTAACTAAGAAATGTCAAAGGCGCAGCTCTTATACCTGAAGAAACTCCAGGGAGCAGGACGGCTGCCAGAGCGCCGCCGTGGGTGCAACCACCACCATCTCCAGTCGATTCAAGGTGCCGGCGGTATCCTCCTGTCACGAGGAGCACACCTGGGACTGAATGCAAGGAAGAAAATGGGTTGGGGCTGACCAAACTTGGAGAGATGGCGGAGGTTCCTTATTTATAAACGAAGCAGCACCCTTATTTGACCGGCTAAAATCAACGGATCGGTGGAATGTACAAAAGAACAAAAGATGCGGCGGGGATCATGATGCATCTGGGAGAAAAATCCGTGAAGCGATCGACGGTGATGGAGCATCATGTCGAGCGGGAAAAATGGCGGAAATCGAGGGACGCGACAAGTCTGACGGGAGTCAGAGGCGCAGGGGGGAGTTGACCGGAGGTCAACACTCCCTGGCCCTTGATTGGTCCACATCAGCCTGGGCTTGACTTATTTATTTAACCTAATAAATAAATTAATTAGATTTTACTTATAAAATAAAATGTTTATAAATTAATGTAGTATTTATTTATGATTTTTATTTATTTTTTTGAAGTATTTTATTACGGTTTTATTAAAATAATGTATTTATAAGTATATTTATATATATTTATTTTTATTTTGTTTATTTTATTTTATTATTTTATTTTCTTATTTTATAAATTTATAACTTATTTTTGTGAGTATAAATATATTTTTATTTAATTTTTATGAGTTTATTTACATTTTTAAATAAATGTGTATATGTATATGTAGGTATACTTATAGGTATTTTACCTATATATTATATACATTTTTATTTATTTAATGAATTTTATTTGTTTTTATTTTGGATTTGTATTTTTAATAATTTATATATAATATATACATTACCATAAAAATATAAATGAATAAAGAATAAAAGAATAAAATCTCTTTTTATTTATATACATACAAGTAGCATAGGTATTTTGTCTATGTTTTTTTCATAGACTTATTTATTTTACAAATTCTTTTCAGTTTTCTTTTAATTCCAATATGTACATGTATTATATACATTATTTAAAAAATTCTAAAAATATAAGTTTATAGAAATAATGAATGAAGAATAAATTGAATATTTTATTCGGGTAAATTGTACAATAGGGGCCAAAAACCTAACTTTCACAGATGGCCTCCAAAAATTATGAAACCAATTTTATTAAAATAGTTCTTGGAGAGCTATATACAATTAAAGGGGTTGGGTGATTTGGAGTTTTTATTTGCAAGATATGGGTCTGTAAAGTTGAGATTTTGGCTTTTTATTCTGTGTATAAAATGTACACTTAGTATTATTTTTGTACGAACACAATTTTGTATTTTTTTTTACATTATTTTCTACAACTTTTATGTACAAAGTTTCTTTATTTGATGAATAAATAATTATGTACAAAATAGGTGTCAAAAATGCATACATAAATGAATGAATGAATAAGGTATTTATTGTATAATTGGCCCTTATCTCCCCCTACTTTATTCCTTGTTGACCAATTCCATGCTGGCCTTGGTCTTAGGGTTAGGGTCATAAAATATTTGCAATATTTTATTCCTTTTTCTTTTCTTCTCTTTATTCTATAATTTTGGCCTTAAAAACCTTATTTTATGTACACTTAATACAATAAATAGTGGATGCTATTATGGACAAATTAATGCTATTTACATGCATTTGCTGGGGTTTTTAAGGCCAAAATGATAGAATAAAGGTGATGAAATGGAGATTCATCACCCCCCTATACTTGCCTTTGCTAGTCCCTAGCAAATACTTATGCAATAAGTATAAAGAAAACAAGAATAAGACGAAAAGATAAAGCAAAAATAAAGATTTTAAAGAATAAATTGAATTGAACATGATTATAAAACTCATCTATACAAAATCAAAGTTTGGAGCTCAGGTTAGACCTTGGTGTGAAAATGTGTGTGGAACCTAGTCGGGAACCAAATTTAAAACACAACAGCCTTCGAGAGTCACAGAACTTGGTTCAAATCACCTCAATAGCCAGGTCAGAACTACCCTACGTCATACGCAAACCCTTATGACTATGAAGCTGACTTGTACAGTGTAAGTGATAGTGGCTCTCCCCAACTGAAATGACAAAGGAACTGACTTCTCCAAAATGACAACCCAATGATTCCCCAATCCAGCCCTCTACCGTCGAGGAGCGGGGTATTCCCTTCTAAGTTCAAGTGACATCCAACTCAAGAGGAGGAGGGGAAGAAAAGAATGGACGGTAGCCAGTGTAGCTACCTATCCTTGGGATGCAAGACCAGTGTAGTCAAGTCATCCAGCTGCAGGCTCACATGGTATAACTTTGATGCTCAAGCTTGCTTATTTTCTATACAACATATATACATACTCCGGCAGGCACTTTTATTTCTATTTACAAGCCTGTCCACTTTTTTGGAGAGATTTTTTTTCAACATACTATTTACAGCAGCATTTACATAAGGACTTTTTCCTCTTGAGCTAGAAGACTATCCCTCTTTTGAAGCTTTATCGCAACCCACACTCTCTTGTCATTCGACTTCATTGAAACTGGACCAGGTTGGGGTGCATTTCCCTCCCTAGACGAGGACGAATGTTTCCACCCGTGTGCGTCTCAGACTGGCAAATCCAACCCCCTCACCACTCCAACTGAGTTGAGCCAAGTGAAAGGTGCAAGTGTCCAAGTTAGGTCACGACCAACAAGAGTCATGCGTGTGTTTCGAAAAGTTCTAGTTAGTCCACTGAGCTGACTTGAACCCGGCCCTGATTTCTCAAAAAATTAAGTCTGAATAGACCTGAAGTACCTTAAACCTAGTTCCCATAAGGTTCCAGTGCAGTTAGGTGCAGTAAGGTCCAACCAAGCTCCAATCTTCGACTTTATTGGACTAGTTCAATCATCAAGCTCACTAAAAGAATATGAATGCTATGCAAATGCTATTTACAAATATGCAACGAATAATGCAATTTTTCCTAAGAATTTAAAAACAAGAGAGGAGTTTCTACAAAGAATTTTTGCAAATAAAACAATTTTGGCACTTAAAATATGTACAATATTTACACGGGCGTGCCGCTTTATTTTTACAAGACTTTACAGGTTTTAACAAAGTAATTTATTTAGGTGTATATACAATTGATAAAGCATTTTGTGTACTTTATTTATGATTTATTTTATTTCATTTTATTTATTATGGTGCTTTTATTCCTCAAGTTTATTTGAAAAATCATTTTGAAGACTGTAGTACAAAATAATTTTTGCAAATATTTACAAACATTTGAAAGCCATTTTGCAAAGATTTTGCAAACACTATATACATTTTTCAAAATATTTTTACAAACATTTTCAAAATCATTTGCAAATAGGTTTTCAAATCCTTTATTTCACACAAAGAAAAGAATTTTTGCAATCAAAATATTTTTACAAAGGTTGAAAATATTTCACAAAAAGTTTTCCAAACAGTTCACACCATTTTTCAAATCATTTTGCAAAAATATTTTTAACCTGATTTATTAATCAGTATATACAAAAAGAATCTGAGGAATAAGAAGCGTTATTAATTAATTTTTAATGAATTATTTCTTATTTTTAGCCATATTTATTAATAATTATACGAAAGTACGAGTTATGGATATAGTATATACAAAGTATATATGACCCCCCTATACTTAGCTCGAGCTATGTCCTCATAGATCGGAAAAGAGAAAGAGAAGACATAACTCGTACTGAGTATAGAAAAGTCTATACTACGACGACTAAAAGAATAATAAATGAAAGAATAACGAGATAAATGAATAAGAAAATGACCTTCCCCCCTATACTTAGGATCAAATAATCCTAAGTATAGCAGACTATACACAAGGTAGGGAGGGCCATGGGTGGGAATAAACAGTTCAAAGAATTAACAAATCAGGGATGCATCCCCCTATACTTAGGACAAAGTACATCCTAAGTATAGAAGACTGTCTACAAGGGACGACACCTTTTATTTAGATACAGAAGATAGAAAAGGAAAAGAAGAAAAGAGAGATATATACAAATAGACGAAAAGATCATGGAGAATATACGCATCACTCCCCCTATACTTAGGGTGAGATATCCCTAAGTATAGGCAACAACAGGAGTGATGAAACTGAACGACGAAAGAACAACGCGGTGTGTACCCCCCTATACTTAGGACAAAGTACGTCCTAAGTATAGACACAAAGATATGGTGATAGATCTAGGGTACACATAACATGCGGGGAAAACAGAATATACAAACACATATATACAAGTGGTGAAGAGACTGGTGAAGTACAGGATGGTATCTGACAATTGAATACCGTACTTGCGTCATCGTCTCCCTGTGAGAACGGTGATGCACTCAGACAGTGAAAAGACACCCAGATATGCAATCAGGTGGGTGTCGGCTACCGGGGACAAGTAGATCAGAAAGTAAAGATATCGGATACGGTAGCATGAAGCAGTCAATCAGCTCATAGGTTCAGCATGAGGAAACAAAGCCGATACTATAAGACCGGGAGGAAGATAGAACAGTACAGAGTCCTCCGGTCAATCAGAGTCTCGAGAAGATATGGAAGATAGAGACTAGGAGACATCTTGGCATTCGGTGGTCATGAGGTCGGAAGATCGTAGGAGACACATACCCAATGCCAGACATGGCTCAACCCTGTGAGGGTCGTCAAGGTGAGCAGGCTCGAAGGAGCCAAGAATCAGACCATAATCAGAAGACTTGGTCCTGTGATCCGCAGATCGGATACACAATCACAGAGGGGACCAAGTACATAACTCAGAAGACTCGGCTCCGTGCTTCGCAGATCGGAGACACAATCAGAAGGAGACCGAGTAAAAAGCTCAGAAGACTTGGTTTCGTGCTCCAACAGATAGGAGACACCAGAAGTGAAACCGAGTACGTACAAGGTGATGTACCCTCCCGCAGATAACCCTCGGGGAGTAGTACATGCTAATCGTCGAATAATCAGAAGAAGACTCGACCTTGCAAGGGTCATCAAGGTGAGCGGACGCAAAGGCATCAGTGATCCATCAGACGGATCATCAGGTATGGTCTCGGTAGGCAACATATCGGCTACCGGCAGAAGAGACCAGAAAGTCTAAAGAATGTGGCAGCGTCCCGCAGATAACCCTCGGGGAACGTGCTGCCAGCTAGGCATGAAAATAGCAGATATCAGAAGGTCGACCTTGCGAGGACCGTCAAGGCGAGAAGACTCAAAGGAGTGTAATCAGATGGGTCCCATGATCCGCAGATCGGATAGGCAACTCAAGATGGGACCAGTAATCAAGTATATCAGACGACTCGATTTCGTGCTCCACAGATCGGAGACGCAGTCAGCAGTGGAAACCGAGCGTAAAGAGAGTGTCGCAGTCTCCCGCAGATAGTCCTCGGAGAGTACTGTGATCTAGGCAAGGAATAGTCAAAATGTGTCCCTACCATGCGGGGGTCGTCAAGGAGAGAGAAGGGCTCAAAGGAGCCGGGTCCATCAGACGGACCCACATAGTGGTCTCGGTAGTCAACGAATCGGCTACCAACAGCAGAGACCAATCAGATCTGAAATATGTCGTAGTCTCCCACAGATAACCCTCGGGGAGCTATGAGCTAGTCAAATAATTAATAACAAGAGCTCATCCTTGCGAGGACCGTCAAGGAGAGCAGACTCAAAGGAGTCTGAACAAGTCGGTCTCATGCCCCAACAGATTAGGCACATAATCAGTAAGGGAGATCGAGTACACAACTCAGAGGAATCGGCTTCGTGCTGCAACAGACAGGAGACACCGGATATGAGCGAGGCCGATTGTAAAGAGAGTGTCACATCCTTCCACAGATAGTCCTCGGGGAGTGATGTGAGCTATATAATGAATAATCAGAGTACATCTCGTCCTTGCGAGGGTCTTCAAGGAGAGAAAGAGGCTCAAAGGAGCCGTATCCATCAGAAGGATCCATAGAGAGTTTGGTCTCGACAGACGGCAGACCGTCTATCAGCGGAAGAGACCAGAGAGTCTATACTGTGTCACAGCCTCTCGCAGATAACCCTCGGAGAGCTATGAACTAGGCAGTGAGCAAATGCAATATCAAGGCTCGTTCTTGCGAGGACCGTCAAGGAGAGACATCAGATAGTTGGCCTCAAGTACCAACAGATCGGGTACACAATCACAGGAGGAGACCAATCAAGCATATCTTATGACTCGGTTTCGGATCCAATCACAATGGCGACCCAAACAGTGGATGAAACCATAGTCCTAGAAATTGTCGCATTCTCCCGCATATATCCTCGGGGAGGAATGCGAGCTATATCAATGTAGGTCAAGGGAATGCTGGCCAGTCATCTCAGGTCCTCAAAAGCGTTCAATCATTCAATCATCCGGAGGGCATAAGATCGAGCAAGGGAGCAAATAATCATGTCATTCACCAAACATCCCTTCAGTCAATCCAGTCAGCTGAGATGGCACGAAAAATAGTCAGGAATCCTCTAAGTGCCAGGGTGGATTAGAGAGTCAGGAGATCAAGGATGGGTCCATGAGGAAGATGAGAGATCATGTAGGATCCGCACATCTCTATCAGGAAGTCCAAATTAGAATAATCAGTCAATCCTCAAAATCATGATGGCTGGAACCTCAAGAAAAATAGATCACTCAATACACATGAAATCTTCATCAAATCATCGCACCATATCACATCCTCAATCCGATGTGCGAGAACTAGAATTCTCAATAAAGAATCACACCTACGCTCTATGCATCATCAAAAATCCTCAATAAGCTTGTATGCATGTATCCAAAAGTAAAATCCACAAAATCAATCTCAGCATCCTCAACATCATTGGCCCGTCTTACACAAATAATCTGTAGACCTAATCCTCGATGCGGGCCTCATCAATATGCACAACATTCCCGGGTGAAGGGAGGGATGATACGGGGTACATGAGGAAGACGGATAAGAAGGGTACACAATGGGGTGGAGAAGCTGATTGAGCGTGCGTGTCAATATCGTGGATGGTAGAAGAGTGATACAGAGGGTACGAGGAGGGAGGGTGAGAAGATCGAGACACAGACAAAATTGGGTGTTCCACACAGGGCGGGAACACCGTCAAAATGGTGGTCCGAAGAGCAGGCTCTCCTCGAACTGGAGAAGATGGGGATGATACAGTGGATACGAAGAAGTTGGTGAAGAAGACGTCGAGAACGAATGGACTTGGCGAAGAAATGATTGAGCTCAAGCGCCAATATCACGACTCGATACGGATAAGGAGATATATATATATATATATAAGAGAGGTAGAGAGACTCAAAGATAAAAAAATGCATGACTCACACGGACGGGAACTACTACTCTAATGAAAGAAAAGCACAAAAGGACTCCAAGTCACAATCAAGACACAAGGCAATCCCCCAATTCACCTACTCAACACAGTGAAGACCGTCAGGTGACGGTCATTTATCTTTTCATTTTTAGAGTGAGGTGAGAATCACAAAGTTGTACAGACACTTAGTAGGCTTGATAGGATTTGGGCTCTACTCCTTAGTGTGTACGTGAGCAATTTAAAATGCATACAATGAGGGGGTTGTTCTCCCCAAGACAAGGAAGTCCATTAGGTTTTATTTTTAGGTCCTATAGAGTTAGCAGTCCCAATTTTATTTTAGTTATCACTTTTTTAGGTATTTTCAATGCACGTGCCTATCGAGATTACAATTTCCATTAAGCATCCTAGGTTGGCAAAAACAGAGGGAGAAGGTCGAAAAAGCCATGCAAGTCGGAAATTGATGATGCATGCTAAGTAAGAAGACTTACAGTGCTTCCCAGCTCTCTCCATGCGGGATGCAGAACAGAATTGAAACCTATGCTAAATGTAAATGCAAGCCGAAGAAATCGCCCTAGGATAGTAACTGCTATTATCGTGAAGCACCACAAGTCGGTCACTTATCCTTAACCTAAGAGTCTGATCTTGGCTCACCCCTCCTCTTCTCGACACACTCGAGTTCAGGAGTAGCGCTTGATGGGGCTCGCTCACGGCACAAGGGTGAAGAGATAAATGAACCGACTGTTTAGATTTGACTAGATCCAAAACGCACTATAGGTACATGCAATTATATTAGGGGCTTTGGACCTTAATCTACTCGGCAAGCAATTCCTAAGCTAGGGCTCATTCACACAAAATAATAAAAAGAAAATAAAAAGAAAAAACGTCAAAAACCGTCGAGGCCCCCAAGGGAACAATCCCTCGGGCAATGGACCTCGGGAGTCGGAGTGTCTGAGAGTCCTGAATTATTACATGTCAAGTGTCGCTCTCTCACATAATTATTCATAATAAAATAAAGTGCATAAAAATGTAGACTGTCTTCAAAAATTCTCCTTCATCTGCCTTTGGTGCTCTCTCCTGTTGGCTGGTGTAGAAGAGCCAACTCCGCCTCGCTTGGGTGTGTTGGTCCTCCTAGGAGGTCCTCCTTCGCTTGGCGGTCCCTTGCATCAAAGACAAAGAAAGAAGATGGGTCAGAACAGTCAATCAAATAATGTCAATAAAAATAATAAGTCAAATAAACAAATAAATCATGGACATGAGCAAAGAATTGAATAAATAAACGATTAACAATACAAAATCCGTTGCCTCCCCGGCAACGGCGCCATTTGTTTACTCCAAAAATCGGTGGTCGTAAGTTCCTCACAAGGCGGGAACCCAGTCGCTGAGCCGACCACACAAAATCCGGAATAAGACAACAATTAACCCACAATGAATGTATGCAATGAATATCCAAAAATGTGGAGTTAAAATTTATTATAACTCTACATGCAAATGTGTATAGGTGTAAGTACAGGTAGAGGTCGAACACTGGGAGGCGAAAGGTTGTATGGTGAAAATGATTGTGCAATTACTCAATGCAATGATCATGTCCAAGTCTTTATTGTTTTTGTGGGTTTTTAATTTTATATATTTTTTTATTGTTTTTTTATAATTTTTATTGTGTTTTTATATTTTGTACTTTTTTTATATTTTTAATTATAATATATATACATATATAAAGAAAATGATATATATAAGAAGAGAGAGAAATATAGTGTATGGATATGTAGACATATATATATACATACACAAAATATTAAGTATAATATTTTTTAGGCTTTTTGTATTATTTTATTTTTTTTAATTTTTATGTTATATTTTTTTCTGGAATTTTGCTAATTTTTATGTATTTTCAATTCAAAAAAATGTCCCTAATAAGGGACTAATTAAATAGGCCGCAAATAATTTAAATTTTAAAATATGAAATAAGTCCAAAAATAACCCAAATTAATTTTAATACATAAATAATAATATATACATAATTATAAAATAAGAAAAACATATTTTTGGTATTTTAAAGGGTGTTTATATTTTTTAGGATTTTGGAGCTTCTTGAAATTTTTATATTTTCTTTTTCTATTTTTAGGGTTTTTCATTTTCTGGACTCAATATATATATAAATCTACCATATATAATATTTTTGGGATTTTTCAAAAACATTTTATAATTTTTTGTATTTTGTAAATTAAACAGTACAAAAAGGGCTTCTTTTTCATTTTTAATAATTAGGAGAAAATGCAAAAATGTGAAATAAAATGTGGGCGTGCAAGAGCATCACATAAAGCATCTATCCTAATTTTAGTGGATTTTTAGAAGCACCATAGGTATTTTTAATAAATAGATAAAAGACACAAACATAATACAGCCTGGCAGGGGTATTTTTGCGAATAAAATAAACACAAGGGCTGCAATGCAAAAATACCAAAATATCTTAACGTGTTCTGCAATTCTAAGGACTAAAACCAAATAAGCAGACCCGCCAGGTCCCCCTTGCAATTTGACCATCACGTGGGACTACACGTGATCCGCACCCACAGGGACCAAAACACAATTTCAGAAACTCCAGGGTCCTGGTTGCAATTTTTCACAAAAATAATACACGTGAGATTTTATTTTATGGACTAAAGATAGATACGTGTCTGAAAAGTTTTCTTTATATCCTTTTAGTCTAAGTGTCTAGGGCATAGTATGCATTATTTTTTAATGAAATGAATTTTATATTTTTCTTTGTATTTTTATCTACAAGTTTGATGTTTAAATTTTATTGATATGAGGTATTGATAATAAATAATAAAATAGGTCCCAAAATGTATTTCTTGAGGGATAAAAATTAAGGTTTTGAGTTCCTTTAAAGGCCTTTATCTCTGCCTACTTTATTCCTTGTCGACCAAGTCAATTCTTGACTTAGTCTTAGGGTTTAGGGTCATTCAATACCTTTGATATTTTATTAATTTTTCATTTATTTTTTATTCTTTAACTTTGGCATTAAATGCAATATTTTATACATTTTTATAATATAAATAATTAATATTATTTTGTACAAATTGATGCTATATACATGCATATGGCTAGGTTTTTAAGACCAAAATGAAATAATAAAGATGATGAAATTGAGATTCATCAGCTACCTTGTTGGTTTGTATCCTCTTGAGTACCTTCGTTGTCGTGCCCACAGACCCATCGGGTCCTCATCAATTGTCATCTCTTCCTCCGCAGTCGCTTCCATCTTCATCGCTCCTATTCATCGATGATAAGGACGAGGAGAAGCTCTTGCACCTCAGGTTCCTATCCCCTCCCATGCTATTGCTCTCGCTCATCAGGACCATGTTTTTCGCAGCCTCCAGATCTGTCAGGGTGAGGCACGACTGCAACAGTGGCAGCGGTGCACTATAGGACACTCTCGTTACCCAACAATGGATGTGTGCCCACAATCTCAGAGTGTCCAGTGAAGTTGATCCAACTCTCTAGTGTGTTCCCTTTCATCTCAATGAGAACCCAACATATCCCATGTTTTACTTTACGATGAAGGAGGAGGACGGAGGTCGCATGCAGTAGAGGAGGATGAGCTGGAGGAGGAGGATGGGTGGATGGAGTGTTTAGATAGTTATACCCCCTTAACCTCACCATGGTTTTAAAAAAATCATGATTAATTTCAACTTACGACTAAAGTAACGGAGGGGCATAAGTAATAGAACACCAAGAAGTTGGGACACAATTGATATTCTAAAAAAGTGAGGGGCATAACTGATATTACAATATCTCAGGAGGGCAAAACTGATAAAATCCTTAAATTTATATAAACAATAAATTTATTTTTTTTTTATTTTTACCATTATAAATTTTATATTTTATATAATTATTATAAAATAAGGATAAAATAATAAAATATGAATAGCGAGGAAAATACGAGGAATAAAATAACAATGATAGAATGTATAACTATAAGGATACCACGGAAAATTGACTTTTGCATATAACTCTGATTTTAATGAATCTCTTTCATATTAAAGAGATTTTTATGTTGAGTAAAATGAAAGTGAGTCTGATGAATTTTGAGTCCATATGGAGTAGCTATTTAGCTTTGAATATTCATTTTACGGTTTTTTAGTTTTTGTATCATGCTATCTATATATTAAATAAATGATATGATGTTTTGTAAATTAATATACATTATTATAAAAACTTTGAAGAAAAAAGATTTTGGTATGAGGTTATCTGAATGATGAATAATATAGAGGAATATATGTGCAAGGTGAATAATGTATATATGTACAACATGTGATATATATTTTCTGATAAGTTTATAGGTTAAGATCCTTACTCCCCTAATTAGTTTTCTTATCCACCAAAACACTATAGACATAGTCTCGAGTTTAGTATCAGTATGTATATATTTACATATTTGCATCAATCTTTCTTTTTTATTTTTATTTTTTATTATTTTATTTTGTATTAAATAAGTATTAAATATAAAATATTAATAATTGTAGTCAATATGTTAACTAATGAGAATTGATTTATATCTACATGTATTTTACCAAGGGCTTTAGATAAAATGAAAAAAATAAAAAAAATGAATCATAGATTCATCAATTCACCACCAACAAGATCTCCCTAAGTAATCTCTTTATTCCATTATCCAATGAAAAGTTTATGGAAATACATCTTCCATCTAGTCTCTATATCCTTTTGAGTAGGAAGCACATGTCATTCATCATCCTTAATGTATCTCACTTGAGAAAAATCTTTAATATCCCTTTTTCTTGCTTTGTCCAATCTAAATATATCCTTCTGCCTCTCCTTTGAGTCAATCTTATGAGGTAAATATATTTAGTATGTTTGTTATATCTAAATATCCCTTATACCAACTTTAAGATGAATGTAAATATAAATACATCCATATCCGATCAAGTATCGTATCCATTTTACACATATTTTGATATATGTATGTATGTGTGTGTAGGAGAAACTTCAAATGAGCCAAGGTTTCACCAATATTGTGGTGAGCCCTCCCTCTCATCTGTTTATCTTCAATCACGCGGTTGCAATTAAATATCCTTTTAATTTAATTGTTTTAATGCTCAAAAATATGTTTTGATCATTTTGTACATTATAAAAATAGAATCTGACAGCCATCAATTTCATTCCACAATTGAAGACCTAATTCGTATTCTTATTCATGCAATCAATGGAGAGGGCGACGGCACGGGAGGTCGTGGTTGCACAAGACGACGACGACCTGCACGCAAGAGAGCGACGACGGTGACGGAAAGGCGCACAAGCAGGTCGCTATGGTGGCGTGTCATGGTGGACACGAGAAGGTACACGTCAGAGAATGTGACTTCAGTTTGTTTGATGGTCTACCGCGTGTTACGACGATCTGGAAAGGAGGTCTTTTGATACACATGACCTCGTCAACGAAGGAGCATGATGACGATCGGCGGCTACAAATCTTCTGCATTTGTTTCGGTGATCTCGAGGCTGATCATCCGATCATATCATATTATTAGTTTAATGTTAAACTTGTTTTTACATATACCAGTTTTGTGTTTACAAATCTCGTATTGTTTTCTACAAATGTTAAAATATTATTTACAAATGCTAGATTGTTTTTACATGGTATCCTTTCATTTATCATTTACTAACAATCTATTTTTTCTTGCAAAATACTATACAAAAATTACAAAACGAACACACTTTTCTTGCAAAATAATCGCACTCGTGACATGTTAGATACAAAAATTCACAAAGGGAGCATGGAAAGTATATTGGAAATGCACTAATGGACCGGAACATAAAATTGAATAAGATATTAAAAAGTTGTTATCATATTAACAAAATACCAACAAAATATACAAAAAAAAGTAATTATATTTACATAGATACTTTTTATTCCATTGATTATGACTCCAACTTTGAATATTAAAAAGTGGACATGCATAATTACAAAGCTCCATATAAAATTTACAAATAGAACGATACTTTTACAACAAGTGTTTTCATTCCGCAATCAATATCGTTGTGTAGACAAAAACAGATATCGATAAATAAAGAATGGATGAAAAATACCAAATATGTGCGAGCCTAAAATAGTAAGCTAAAGGGATATAATGTAATTCAAATTAAATGAGAATTAGAGTGACTAAAATTCCCTTTTGGGTAAGATACCGTTGGATTGCGATCAAATATATCATTGATGGCTAACCACAAGATCGATAAGACCCCACCTCATTTGAAAGAGTCCCTACACACATATGGCTTTTTCAATGAGGTGCACCTTTCCTGTATCAATGGAAAGCCCATCATGAGATCCATTGGATCTCAATCTAATGGTTCTTTATCAAAAAGGGCATTTTGGTTCACATTTTCCCATTTTGAATTTGAATTTCATTTTGAGTTTGAATTTCATTTACTTATTTTATTTTCCATTTTTAGATTGTATGATTTTGTATTTCTTGTTTCTATTTATTCAGTGAGGTTTCATCAATGTGGTGGCATTTTGGTGCTACACAAAATAGCAAAACACTTTGTAAAATTCGCATTGATATTATAGAATTATATCCTGCATTGTAAAATAAAATCACAGTTAGCAATAGTTCTGCAATTGTAATTTCTATAATACTATTTGAAAAAGTTCGTGTACGTTTTGTAAAATTCATACAAAGACCTGCAAAAAAAGAATAATTAGTAAATCATCAATTATTAAGAAGAAAAAGATAAGTACGAAAAAATGAGATTCTAAAATAGATTTAAATAAAGATCTAATTGCTAGAAAATTATAACAGTAACGATAAATATAAAAATCAATATGAGATTGTAAAAACAATCTGAGATTGTACGAAACAATATGAAACTGTAAGAAATAATCTGAGATTTGTAAAAAGAAATGATTTGAGATTGTAAAAAACGATCTGAGATTGTAAAAAGGGATATGAGATTATAAAAAATGACCTCTGATTATAAAAAATGGACGTCCCCCCATTCTCCTGTATATATCCCTCCTCCACCCGCACCTCCTCTACCCTTCACCTCTACGTCCCACCTCCTCCATGTACGTCCTCCGCCGCCCACACACCTCCTCCATCTGTACTCTCCTTCAACCTTCTCCTCCTCCACCTCCTCCACGCACAGCCATGGAGGAGGTGTAAAAATCAAATGTAAAATCCGTCGAGGTCGAGGCACTAGAAGACGGAGAGGAGCTCGTCAATGTGAGGATGTCGTCATGGTTGGCGTCAAAGATGTCGAAGACGCTGTGGAGGAGGAGGGAGTTGAGGTTGTGGTTGCATAGGCAGAAGGAGGCTCCACCACGTCTGGCACCACCTCCTCCATTGTTTTGTGCTCTGCCACGTGAGCCACCACCAAACTCCATCGCTGGCGTGCTCCACATGGAAGTCATGTCGTCGTTGTTGTTGTGGGAGGGGAGAATCCTAGCAATGAGTTCCCGACGAAAGGACCAAGAATGGAATGTGGGTTGTCGCATTCTATTTTTAGAATGCGAAAAAATGACTAAAATGGGTTTTCACCATTAAAAAATTAAAAATAGCATTAATCAAATCCATTGAATTAATTACGGATGGCTAAGATGACGGGCTTTACTTACACCCAGGAAATGTGTACCTTATTGAATATATTTCCTATATATATATGAGGATGGGGAGCTTGCACCAAGGTGCATGTAATTTTTCATGCACCAGGGCTTATATCTTCAACATTTTTTATTTTTTTGAAAAATATCACCATGTATATTCATCCATATATCCCTCCTATATGTCATTCGAATTTCGTCAGAAACAGAGACTCCTATGACCTCCATCTGGAACATGTAATTTTAACGGTCTTAGAATTGCTGTAATCGACATGTTCCAGATGGAGGTCATAGGAGTCCCTGTTTCTGATGAAATTCGAATAGCATATTGAAGGGATATATAGATGAATATACATGGTGATATTTTTCAAAAAATAAAAAAATGTGTAAGATATAAGCCCCGGTGCATGAAAAATTACATGCACCTTGGTGCAAGCTCCCCATCCTCTCTCTCTCTCTCTCTCTCTCTCTCTCTCTCTCTATATATATATATATATATATAGGGATAAATGGGGCTGCCCCCTAGGGGGAGCTAACTTGGCTCCCCCCGCCCCATTTTCACCATTTTTTTATTTTTTTTTTGAAAATTTCTTCCATGAATATTCATCACTATATCCCTATATTATGCTATTAAAATTTCATGCGAAACAGAGACTCCTACGGCCTCCATCCAGACAGTCATTTTTTAACGGTAACAGGATTTTTTAAATCGACTCCGTTTGGATGGAGATCGTAGGAGTCTCTGTTTCGCATGAAATTTTAATAGCATAATATAAGGATTTAATAACGAATTTACACGGTTTTAGATTTCAAAAAAAATAAAAAAATTATGTCAAAAAAGGGCGGGGGAAGCTAAGTTAGCTCCCCCTAGGGGGCATACACATTTTTCCCATATATATATATATATGGGGAAAGGGAAGCTAAGCCGGGTGGCAGCCAATTGGCTGCACCCGGCCTTCCAACCGTCGGATCGCTCCCAGATGAACGGCTCATAATCGGCCCCACGTTCGCACGCTCAATCCCTCTCTGGCCTCCGCACGCACTAGTGCTCTGCCCTGTTGCAGCCCTTGCCCTAGAACCAAGCCATGTCTCCCCTTCCCACATCCTCTAGTAGACCTTACAGCCTCTCCCCTGCGCGACGGTGCTCCCCACTCTCGCTCGTAGACTCCGCATAAACAGATAGCTCTCCTCCCTGCTAGTACTCCCCTTGCCCTAGAACCGAGCCCTTTTTCCTCCTCCCACACCCTCCAATAACCCTTGTTGCCTCTCCCCCATGCGGTGGTGCTCCCCATTCTTGCTCATAGACTCCGCACAAATAGGTTACAATGAGAACAACCTTCTTGATCATCGTCGATCTGCTTCTATTTTAATGTTGATCTGAGTTTTACCGTTGATCTGTTTGTACAAATGATTCATGTTGTTTTGATGTTGATCTGCTACTATTGATCATACCAAACATGCGCATGGATCTGATCTTTGATCTGCATATCTGTTATTCTTAGCAGCAGCCACCTGAGAATAAAAATTGGATGGCATTATCTGCACGATTATCTCAAAAAAATCTTAGTGGTTGCCATGGAGGATTGGATGGCATATCATGCTACAAGTACAACAGAGTACTCTTTCATCTCTCGGAATAAAAATTGGATGGCATTATCCAAATATTCTTACATTCATTATTGCATTCCTGAAACTATATTGCAATATAAAGTAAGCAATTGAATGTTTGATGAAACAATTCTTATGTTTTCGAAGTCCTGTAAAAATACAAATCCACTCAATTCTTTCCCAGTTGGGTAATTATTGGGTAACTTTGCACAGCACGACTTCATTGAGGTGTTGAACCATCCTCCCCTTTGCAATTTAGTTTCAAGCTATGGATATGCATTATCTGCCGATTTCAAAGGGATCAAGAGATCCTCCTGATTTCGATGCTTGCTATATAGCATGTATTTTTGTATCTTTAGTAATGTTGTGTTAGAATGATTTGGTTTTATGACAGATTAGTTTGTGGAGAATAAGATGTAACAGATGAATCGACAATTTTATTTAAAAAATACTACTGTCGTAATTTGTACGCTGTAACATTGTCATATTTGTAATGCTTTAGGTACTAATGTCACTGTCTTCCGCATGTTACGTAAGGAGACCGATGAAATCAGCCACTGCAAGTCAAAACACTGTTGAATATTGTGACTGTAGTGAAGAAGTATATTTGAGAACTTTATAGACCAACGAAAATCCTGGTCGTAGATTCTATGGTTGTGCACGCTTTTGTGATGGTGGATGCAATTTTATTAAATGGCATGATCCACCGATATATGCAAGAGGAAAAGAAGTGATTTGAGGATTGCTAAAGAAGGTGGATAAACTACAATTTTGTGTTGAAAGCCAAACAAAAGAATCTTCAAGCAAGAGATATGAACATGGTGAAACAAATATGCGTCAACACCAAAGAGCCGCTTATTGGAAATCTTGTGGTCTCATTATTGTAATATTTTTTATGGATGTGGTGGACGCACATGTAATGAGCATTTTAACTTGTACAATTAACTTCAACATGTAATATTTACTGGTATTGTGTGTCATCTATGAACTTTTTGGAGTATGACAACACTGTAGTTTCAACCTTGGGTGATATGTTGAATAATGCTTGTGTTTTACAAGTAATATTACCAGCATACACAATAAATATTATATCGATGTAGCTCTGTTGTGTTGATAACTTGATATTGAGGGAACCGATGTTGGTCCCATTGATATCATTTATGTTAGATACAAATAACAAAGTTTTTTTTTAATTTCTAATTTTTATGTGTGGATGTTGGGGTCAAATCTGAGAAGCTCTCCTCTATAGTTGAAAGAAATGATGTTTTCACTCCCATCCAATTGATATCATTCACCTCAACTGCAAATGACAAGCTTTTTTAAAAAATAATCTGATTATCAATATAATACTTCTCTGCAGCAAAGATGTAAAACTCTCATAACCTCGTCTCCTTTCCAATTTCCATTGCTCTTCCATGGGAGAAGACAAGAGAGAGAATTTTGTATGCCATAACTGAAGGACATGGATCATTCCATCTTTTGTAGGATGCTTTCTTAGCCGGGAATATTAACATTAGTGTTCATATCACATGAATTACAATTATATGTCACAGCGGGAGGTAGAGCAGTGTAAAACGTTATTAGGATTACATGTACATGCTTATATTCGTTTGTTGAATATATGAATGACACCAGTGTAGCCACCACACATGTAATGTTTTTCACAGATTTCATCCTCTTGTTAGCTGAAGGCCAACTGGTTTCAATCCTCATTACCCACCAAGATTGAAGGTTGCATATGAACTAAATATAGCACACAATTTTAATTACCAAGCAAACATAGAAAAAATCCACTTAAAAATAAGAAGGTAATGATCCACCCTCACAATGTTGTTCCACAAAAAGTATTTCTTCAGTAGCCACACAAATATGGTTTGAGAAAGGAGTTAGGTAGTAGATACAACACAAAAAAAGGACTTGGACAATAGCCAAAGAGTGGTAAACAACCAGCTAAAATGGTCCAGCGCTAAGCCCCCCGAACTTCGAAACACTACAAAAATTCACATGTAGCCTGAAATGAAATGAGTAATAAGAAATACATAAATTAGGAATGAAACAAAGTATTGTAGTTGGAGTCTAACTTTTATTTCATACTAACAAAAAAATTATATTTCAAACTAACAAAAATCAAAATTTATACAAGTTGCATTACCAGGGCACGTCGTTTGGTAATGTCCTTTAGCCCCACAGTTTCCACACGTTCTTTTCTTTATTTCACCTTTTGAAGAAGACACCTCGATGCCAGATTTTATTCTCTCTGCTTTTCGCAGCCTTCCTTTAGCTTTAACATAAAGTGGATCCCGAATATCAAGATGACTAACCCTAGATTCTTCAAGAGAATCTAGTTCAACACTAGATGGTCGGACGAGGACTTTCGTTGCTTGCATTTCCTTCCTTCTTTTTAAACCTTCCTCGGCCATTTCCAAAGCAAGTTCTAAGAAATTATCATCTATAGCTGCCCAATCATACATCTCGGAATGAAAAGATCAGAGGGCCCATAGCTTGTTGAGACATGGCTTGTCTTCGTCTCTACAAATATTGTGCTTTTTTGCTCCCACAAATCTAGCAGTCATTGACCACCGTGGAAGTATATACTCCTTGGGTATTTCTTGCAGCCCCTTCTTCTTCAAAATATAAAGAACATGACAACAGAGAATACCTTCTGAAGAAAACTTCTTGCATGTACACATGGATCTCTTTTCTTTCATAAAAAAATCTACCAAAAACTTTCGATTTTGATTCGCATGTAAAGAAACTTCATATGCAACAACATTATCATCCTTCGCAACTTTAAGACATGAACAATTTATGCTCTTCTTAAATTCAACTTGAAATTTTATGAAGTTTGCAGGGGTGTAAAAGGTGGAAACTTGTGATTCCATTGGATGCTCTGGCCAAAAAAATGCCTTCGTATTCAATGCTTTAAAATCTAGAGTTTCTTTAGCCTCACGACGTGCTAATAAGGCCCTTTTATACTGTACTACAAATTCTGATAAAGGTGTTTGGGAGTGGACATATCCATCAAAAATGAGTTCATGCTTTTTGAACGTTGTGTCGATGACATGCCCGCAAAGAAAACATGTTTGAGATAAACAGGTATCCACATTTGTTGCAATGCATACATATTGTGAAGCCAACTCTTTTTTGCAATATTGTACTTTGTTCGAATATCTTCCCATCAATTCTCAAATTCTTCAATACTTTGGCTTCCGTAAATCCACTTCTCATATTCATGCTCAAATTCTTTATTGCATCGCAATTGATGCAAATGAATTAGTGCATTCTTTCTTATATGCCACATGCAAAATCTATGTGTCGTTGTGGGAATTGCCAAAGCAATAGCTTCACACATAGCTGGATCTTGGTCAGTGATTAGAGCAACATGAAACTTCATGTGCATACACTACAACCTTGTATGGAATAACCAAATAAAGGTTTCCATAGTCTTATCTGCAAGCAAAGCTCATCCAAATAATGTTGATTGCCTATGATGATTAATGCCAGTAAATGGTGCAAATGGCATTAGAAATTTGTTGATTCTATGTGTAGCGTCAAAAACCACCACATCACCAAAATATAAATAAGAAGATCTCGATCGTCCATCGGCCCAAAAGGTGCTTTGCACAGTCATATTTTCATCAACTTTAACTTTGAAAAAGAAGTCATTGTCTAAACTCATTTTGTCTTCAAAACATCTAACAACAGCCATACACTCGTGATCGATATTGTTCTTTCGACTGAGTTTTATTTGATCTTTACAAACTTTACTTGTGATATTCTGCTCACCAGATGCACTCAAAACATTGGAGATTTTGGAAGCACCTAACCCGCAACCATGCAACTTCTCAATCAATCCCTTCGCAACAGATGAAATCTCTCTATGTGATTGTAACTTCTGTACTTTAGATGGACTAGTAAACACGTGGTTATGTTCTTCCTGACAAGATCGGACCATCTAAGTCCCACCATCATCCACATATGCATAAATGTATGCTTGACAACCCTCTCTAATGTCACGTCTACGCTTCACCTCGTGCCCCTCTCTTCTTTTGTCATTCATATCTTTAAAACCCTCCTTAGAACAAACAATTTTTTTTTTGCAATAGGGAGATTTGTAGGCTCCAACCGAGGCAATTTATTTTTGCATATGGAGAAACCAAGTAATCTTGCATATGAATTGTAAAAAGTTATGAGGCCTTCATCTGAACCAAACTTCATGCCGATGGAGGGTTTTCCAACATCGGTGTCCACCTCTTTTGTTGTTGCTTCGACACATTTAGCCTGGTCATTAGAACCACAATTCAAAGCTTCACATTGTACCTCAATGGCATCATTGCTCATTTCTTGTATAATCATTTCTTGCATGGCTTCATCACTCATTTCACCTAAAACAATAGTCAAGATTAAACTGTATAGTAACAACAAGGTTGAAATGAGAGATTTGGATATGTTAGCAAGATATACATAAACAGGAGATAACTTAAAAAAGGGTGGAGCTTACACCCATCAAACAAGTAACAACGTGGTTAATATACAGATGCGTGTACATACGACATAGCTTATGAGTAAGACATACTTAGTAAACATGAAGTAAGAAATACATAAACATGAGATAACTTAAAAAAGGGTGAAGAGTTGGTACCCATCTTAGTTGGAGCAAATCTTTTGGCAGTTCTACATGCTATGTGGCTAAATAGTAATATTGTATTCCAGTGGGAGAAGTGTTGTACTTTATTTGGATTGTAATAAATAGTCATAGCAAGCCAAATTCTGACTTATTTCTTGTTTGAATTGTAGTGAGTTAAGAATGTTTTGTAACTCAATTATTAATGAAATGATGATACCCACATGAGCCATTTTTTGATCTAAAATAAAAAAAGATGCTTCCTTGAGATGAGGGTTTGAGCTAAGTCTTCATCTTTCAAATAATGCTATCCAATTTTTATTCCGAGAGATGAAAGAGTACTATGTTGTTCTTGTAGCATGATATGTCATTCAATCCTCCACGACAACCATTAAGAATTTTTTGAGATAACTGTGCAAATAATATCATCCAGTTTTTATTCCCAGGTGGCTGCTGCTAAGAATAACATATATGCATATCAAAGATCAGATCCGTGTGCATGTTTGGTATGGTCAACAATAGCAGATCAACATCAAAACAACATGAATCATTTGTACAAACAGATCAACAGTACAACTTAGATCAACATCAAAATAGAAGTAGTTCTCACTGTAACCTATTTGTGCGGAGTCTACGGCCGAGAGTGGGGAGCATCGCCACACGGGGGAGAGGCGACAAGGGTTATTGGAGGGTGTGGGAGGGGGAGAAAGGGCTCGGTTCTAGGGCAAGGGGAGTACTAGCAGGGAGGAGAGTTACCTTTTTGTGCAGAGTCTATGGGCGAGAGTGGGGAGCACCGTCACGTAGGGGAGAGGCGGCGAGGGCTACTAGAGGATGTGCGAGGGGGGACAGGGCTTGGTTCGGGGAGGCAAGGGTTGCAACGGGGTAGAGCACCAGTGTGTGGAGGCTAGAGAGGGATCGAGCGTGTGAACGTGGGACCGATCATCTGTCGTTCATCTGTGAGCGATCTGATGGTTAGGAGGCCGGGTGCAGCCAATTGGTTGTACCACCCGGCTCAGCTTCCCTTTCCCCTATGTATGTATGTATGTATGTATGTATGTATGTATGTATGTATGTATGTATGTATGTATGCATGCATGCATGCATGCATGCATGCATGCATGCATGCATGCATGCATGTATGTATGTGTGATTTTTATCCAATGGGCCATGTGTCCATTAATGTTTCAGTGAGCACCAATTGTAGGCCACACACATGTACTACCAATTGAGTGGTTACCTATTTCGAAGTATGTTATTTTTGGAAGGATATTAAAATGCAAAGCGATTTAACAATAAGTGGTATTCCAATTATATCATGTCCTAAAAAAAGGAAGATCGTTTTGGAAAGAAAACATTCGAATCAATGATTTCTTGCAGAAAATAGAGATTAAAATACTCAGGTCTGTAATATATATACAATAGTCAGGTTAGTGGTTGTTACGAGATCAGTAATATCGAAACAACGGTTAGTAATTTACATTCATTTTATTATATGGTACAGAATTCAGCAATATATATATATATATATATATATATGCCGATCAAGTAAGTGCTTGTTGTGAAGTCAATAAAACCATAACAAATGGTCAGTAATTTCCATATGTACTATTACTTTGAACAAAATTCAGTAATTTAGAGACAATACTCAAGTAATATATATACAGTTCTCAAGTAAATTTTTGTTGTGTATTCAGTTATGTGTGTGTGTGTCTTATATTACATGTTCAGTAATATTTATACAATTCTCAAGTAATAACTATTATGATATCAATAATAATATAAATGGTTAGTAAGTTACAGACATTACTCAAGTAAGAAATTAACATATAATCATTAACATATTCGGCTTCTATACAATTAATGTTGAAAAAGAAGTTATTAAATACATGTACATAAGAAAATGAATCAGTGAAATAAATGGAATACTTCGTTGATGAAAAAGGAAAAAATATTATAAAATGAATGCAATGTGCATTACATACACAATGATATTACTAATCATTTGTTATGTTATTATTGATCTCGCAACACGCATTTACTTGATCACTATATACATATTACTAATTTTGTACAAGGTAACTATTTGGATGTAAATTACTAATTATTGTCTTGATATTACCAATTTCACAACAAGCATTTACTTGATTGGAGTATATTTATTACTATATTGTCGTTTGGATCTTAATCATCTATATGAAATTATTTATTTGAATATTTTCTTTCAAAACCGATTTTCTTTTTATAAAGATACTGTATAATTGGAAATATAGTAATTGTTAAATACATGTTAGCCTATAATTAGAAATATAGTTATTGGTAATACACATGTATGCCTCAAGATGTGGTGCTCACCAAAATGCTAATGGGCACATGGCTCATTGGATAAGCCCTATACATATACATACATATATATAAGAATGAGCTAAAACCTGTGAGAGCATGAGAGCACTCATTCTGGACCATTAGATTCAACCAGAGAGAGAAGACAGAATCTAGTGGTCCAGAATGAGTGCTCTCATTCTCTCACGGGTTTTGACTTTCATAGGATCACTCCTCTCTCTATATATATTATATATATATTATATATATTATATTATATATATTATATATACACACACATACAATGCCATTTTGTTATTAATATATATTCATATTTTAAAGTGGATAAGGATAACCGATCAGATCGTTTGCATTCATGCATGGATAAATTTGAAATGTTGGTATATAAATTAAAAAAATATTACAGAAGAATAAATCCTCTCACATTTTAAAGGAATAGAATCTTAATCACTAGCAGGATCTAACAAATACACGAATGGAACTGATAGAAGAATGGCGTTTCCCTTCTGCCCTCTAATCCAACCACCAAAAAGGACATACCCTTTGGAACCTTTAGAATGGACAAGATTGCTCCCCTTCACAAAAATGCACCTTAGATCGAGGTGAATGTCAAACTCTCCTACCCATCCTCTATTTCCTTTAAAAAATAGATTTCATTCGAATGAACTGATAATGTCGGAGATCTGGATAGAGTGGTCACGTTAATTTCACCTAGATATGCGGACTGAACAAGTCCAACGTACACCATCTCCTTAAATCACGAGCATGTTCTCCCCTTGTGCACAAAGTAAGGAGCAGCAAAAACTAATTGGACATGTTAAAGGGGGGGGAGAGAGAAGTGGCCAACATCAAAAAGGAAATAGCTTTTAAATAAAGGTCGGATTCATTGCCATCTCCAACGGACTCAGAAGCGACCCACTAAATTGTTGTTAACAAGATCAATACCACAACATATACAAAAGAATATTTAGCAATATTAATAAAATTATTATCAAGTATGCCCGATTCATATAACAATTTTGATATGTACGCAGGAACCAATAAAATCATAGATTAAACATTTTTGTTTTTTGGAATAAATGAATAGAGTGAGATCCAGGAAAGTTAAAGTAATAGACGTAATGCAGTAAAGAAAATGAGAGAGAAATTAGATCAGAAATCATCGAAGCGTCCACGTAATGGATTGTTCTTAGAGAGGATATCGCCCCTACAATACTGGTGTGTAGGGTACTAGCGATCCGCTCCCAGGATACGATGGCATATGGTCGTTTCGTCCGTGCACACCGACGAGACCGTCCTCGAAAGTACCTCCGAGAACTTGCATCCGAGAAGACCATATCGCAAATGCGGTGGAAGAACAGAGAGCAAGAGCAGCTGCAGCATAAAAGTTTTCCTTACGACTGAAGAAAAACGGTGTCGGAGGATGCGTATAAAAAGGAGTTGTGTGCCCTAGCATGCGGTACTTTTCATTTTCCGAAAATACCCCTCAATGGGAGTGTCTTTTCGAATTATGAAATCGTGGCTACAAGGATCCGTTTGGATCGAGTCGAATTCCCATTTCAGTCGAATCCAAATTAATCAACATAGTTAATTTAATCAACCTGCCGAATGAAATCTGCAGCAAAAGTGTCGAGATCCGAATTGACTCTCCCGAGTCCAAACCCGAGCCCAAGACGGAGCAGACCGCGAGCGTGCGCGTGTATGATCCTCCATTCCTTCTCTCTACTATTGCTACAAGACCTTGGGTGTGAACTCATATATAAGCCCACTAAAAGTTTAGAGATATTACGTATGGTACTAAACTTCCACCAAGCTTTTCCATGTTTCAAATTTGAGAATTCCCAACTGCCCTCCAAGTCACTTGGTTTCCCAATTGAAATCAAATTGACTCTTATAGTAATTGCATAGGTTTTCCAATTAAAATCTAAATTGCTTACTTAAATTACAACAATCATGCACGAATTCACCAATTTGAAAAAGAGATTCAAAGAGAGTTAAAAACGTCTTTCAGCTGCCACACTTTGTTTTGAATAAAGGTACCTTCCGGTTTGAGACTCTACTTGAGTTACTACTTTCACTTTAACAGGAACGAAATGAACTACGTCTTGAACTTCAGACTTTGGTGTTAAAGTATACGGTAGAAACAATAAAGTATTGTTCTTGGTACAATCTTCAGGATTGATGCTTTTAAAGGTCATGCACCCTTATCCTGCTTCACGAGTGTGTTCAGGAAAGATCCTCTTCCTTTAACTGCGGTCCACAGTAACACTCACATAGATGGCATTCTCCAGAGATGCACTGCTAACATCCTGCCCTCGTGCTTGAACCCATTCGGAGCCTATGCTCTTCCTAATCTAGCAGCTTAAATGGTACTCAGGCTTCCAGGGATAAAACACTCATGCATCAGCATTAAACTAAGAGTGTCAACTAGTTCTCCAGACAGCTTGTTATTGCCATATTGAACCTATTTTGTAGGATCTTCACTCAGATTGGTTGGGTTATTACTGTAGAGGAACTCCCAATAGATCTCAGTCTCATCCCAAGCCTAGACTTTAGGAATAAAGATCCATCAATTCCCTTAGTCAATGGATTTGCCGTGTTGTCTTCGGATCCAATAAAATCCACAGCCAACACTCCTCGAGACACCAAATCCCTTAATGTCTTAGTCTAATTTGTATGTCTAATTATTTTCTTATTGAACTTTGAACTCTTGATCTTGGCAATTGTGGTCATGTTGTCACAATGCATCGAGATCGCATGAACTGGATGACCCATCATGGGAATTTCAGAAAGAAGTTCCCTTAGCCATTCGGCCTCAATTCCAGTTGTGTCCAAAGCACACAACTTAGCCTCAAAGGTAGACCGAGTTGGAATGGTCTGCTTCACAGACCTTCAGGAGAACACACCGCCTCCAAGGGTAAAAACATACCCAGTAACACCATTACTCCCATATTCCTCTATTTTCCTGATCCAGGTTGCATCACTATATCCTTATAGTACAAATGAATGTCAACCTAAATGCAAACTAAGAGAAATAGTTCCTTTCAAGCACTTCAGTACTCGATCCAGAGCCTCCCAGTGAGTACGGTCAGGACATCTAGTGTATCTACTCAACTTTGCAATCGAGAATGAAATATTAAGTCTCGTGCAATTTGCAAAGATACGTTAAACTTCCCATCACTTGTGATTACCTTAGATGAGCTACAGGTACTCCAATTTTATTCTTAAATAGTGTTTTGGATGAATCAGAAGGAGTGCTTATAGCTTTAAAATCTTGATATCCAAATTTCTCAAGTACCTTCTCAACATAGTGAGATTGAGAAACTAGGATCCCATCAACTGATCTTTTCAGTTTGAGATCCAAGATCACATCAGTAATACCCATATACTTCATCTCAAGCTTGCTACTCAAGAATGCCTTAGTCTCATTAATAATCCTTGCATGTGATCCAAAAAAAAGTATGTCATCAATATACATGCACAAGATAATACACTTATCCCCTTCTACCTTGTAATAGAGACACTTATCGGATTCATGAACCTTAAAGCCACATGATAAAATGGTTTTGTCAAATTTTTCGTGTCACTGCTTTGGTGCATGTTTCAATCCGTATAGGGATTTAACGAGCTTGCAAATCTTTCTCTCAATCCCAGTAGTCACAAGCCCATCAGGTTGATCCATATAGATCACATCCTCAAGATCGCCATGCAAGAAGGCGGTCTTCACATCCATCTGGTAGATAGAGATATAATATACAAATGTCAATTCTATGAGCATCCGAAATGTGGTCATCCTAGTTAGAGGGAATAAGTATCAAAATAATCGAGACCTTCCTTTTGTCTAAAGCCCTTGGCAACTAATCTGGCTTTATACTTTTCAATTGATCTGTCAGGCCTAAGCTTTCTCTTAAACACTCACTTGCACCCAATGGTAGAGCACCCTTTGGATAAATCAACCAACTCCCAAGTTCCATTAGCCATAATGGAATCCATCTCAGATTTGACGGCTTCCCTTGTTTTGCTTCAGATGAAGCCATGACTTCCTTGTAACTTAGTGGATCACCCTCGATCTGGTAGACAACAAAGTCGCTACCCAGATACTTAGCTATCGAGGTCTTTTACTCTTCCTTGGCTCCATTTATCTTGAAATATCATTGGGTTCAGGTTGAGTCTCAACCCCCACATTCGTTATCCTTTCCGCTTGATCTGTAATGGATCTTGATGTGGAGGCATTCTCAATGGTTAGATTCTGAGGAATCACAGTCTTCATAGGGAAGACATCCTCAAAGAAGGTAGCACCACGGAGTTGAACAATGGTGTTGGCATCTATGCCCGAGGACGGAATGATCGAGAACCTATATGCATAGTTATTTTCCAAGTAACCTAAAAGGACTGTTTCAATAGTTTTAGGACCAAGCTTCTTTCTCTTGTGTTCTGAGACTAAAACCTTAGCAAGATAGCCCCACACTTCAAGATATCTTAAGCTTGGTTTCCCAAGGCTTCTCCCCACATATAGGTTGGAAGTCCAAAATTCTGTAGGAGAGCATTAATCATGTCAGTTAAGGTTCTATTTTTCCGTTCTGCTATCCCATTTGATTGTGATGATTATGGAGCAGTAACTTTGTGAACTATGCAAATCATTTACATTGTTTATCAAACAAGTTAGATGTATATTCACCTCCTCTATCTGACGTAAGTCGTTTAAACACTTTTCTTGTTTGTGTCTCAGCCTCATTCGTAAATAAAAGAAATTTCTCTAAGGCTTCATCATTAGTTTTCATAAGATACACATAGCATTATCTACTGCCATCATCTATAAAAGTGATACGATATTTCCTATTGTCTCGGATCAACACACCATTAAACTCACAGATATACGAGTGCACTAGATCCAAGATCTCACTATCTCTAGAGATAGATTGAAAAGGCTTCTTAGGTGTCTTACCTTGCACACATATTCCACATTTTTTAGTTTTATCAATAGTATGTTTAGGGATCAATTCTAAATTCATCATTCTTTTAATTGAATTTAAGTTTACATGTCCCAATCTACCATGCCAAAGATTAGAATGTTCTAGATTATTAACTACATGAGACACAGAATTCGAACATTCAGAATTCAAAACATTCATTCCATAAATATTTATTGTATCACATCTAATTCTAAACAACAAATCAAAATCTGCCAAATAGCTTTTTCCATAAAAAATGACATGTCTCAGAATAACAACTTTATTACATTTAAAGTTTAATTCAAAACCAATTCTAACTAAGATAGAGCCAGTCAAGACATTCTTCTTGATGTCAGGAACATGCAGCACCTTGTGCAATGTCCAGACATGTCAAGAAGAAAACCTCAAGTTGATTTGTCCGGACCCTAATACCCAGGCTGCAGAATCATTCCCAATCTTCACAGTCCCACCACTGCATGTCTGATAAGAAGAAAACAACGTTCTGTCAGAACAAATATTTACATTGGCTCCTGTATCTATGAGCCACTCATTTGGATCATGAATATGCTATAGTTCAGATTTTACAGAGACATACCCCTCACTAGCCGTAAGTCCCATAGTGATCATATTCACTTGTCGACTTTCATCTGCAGCCTTAGGTTGAGCCTTTAAGGACGGACAATCCTTCTTCCAATGGTTAACCTGATTACAATGCCAATAGGGTTTATTCTTTGTCTTTTTCTGGATCTTTCCTTTTGGTTTCATTTTATTGGTGTTATTACTCTTTTCCCCTCTTATCATTGCACTTCGAGGTCATGAAATTGACCTTAGCCTGAATATCGATAGGAACTATAGACTTTTGTTTCATATGTTCCTCCTCTATGGCAATTACCATCATCAAGTCATCAATAGAAATTTTCCACTTCTTGTGTTTTAGGATCATACTGAAGTCTTTCCAAGATTTGGGGAATTTTTCTATGATACACATGACCTGAAACTTCTGTGGAAGTTTCATTTCGGCATCCTCTAAATAATGGAGCAGGAGTAAAAACTCGTGTGCCTGTTCAGAAACCGACTTCCCTTCGACCATGGAAAACTTCAAAAATTTGACCACGGAGTATTTCTCAATACCGAGGTCTTCGGTATTATACTTCCGATCCAAATCCTCTCATAGCCCCTTCGTAGTCTATGTAGAGGAACAGTATACGTCAAACAACATATTGGACAGAGCCAACAGGATGCAAGCATGACATATACAATCGTGTTCTTTCCATGCAGATTGCGCCTTCTAGCTATCGGGTGAGGGGTTTTCCTTTTTCCCATGTAAGACAATTGGTTTCAAGCATAGAAATTAGTCCTATGGTGATTAAGCAGATCTCCATACGTTGTTGTCAACTCTTCAAGTTCTGATTACCGAATTTCTCAAGCATACTCGTCATATCCACCATCCATTTAAACATTATTTCCAATATGATTTTAAATCTGGTTCTCGATAACTTTTCTAAGATTATTGTTAACAGGATCAGTAACACAACATATACAAAAGAATATTTAGCAAGATTAATATGAATCAATATATTACAGATTAATAAAATTATTATCAAGCATGTTTGATTCATATAATAATTTTGATATGCACGTAGTAGCCAATAAAATCATAGATTAAACATTTTCATTTTTCGGAATAATGAATAGGACGAGATCGAGGAAAGGTAAAGTAATAAACGTAATGCAGCAAAGAAAATGAGAGAGAAATTATATCAGAAATCACTGAAGCGTATAATGTATTGTCCTTAGAGAGGATATCGCTCCACAATATCAAGGCATAGGGTACTGACGATCCGCTCACAGGATACAATGACAGACGGTCTTCATCCGTGCATATCGACGAGAACATCCTCGAAAGTACCTTCGAGAACTTACAACCGAGAAGACAAAACACAGATGCGGTGGGAGAACAGAGAGCAAGAGCAGTGACAACGTAAAAGTTTTTCTTACGAGTGAAGAAAAAAGGCGCCAGGGGATGCGTATAAAAAGGTGTTGTGTGCCCTAGTGTGCGATAAATTTCATTTTTGGAAAATACCCCTCAATGAGCGTGACTTTTCAAATTCTGAAACCGTGGCTACAACGAGCCCTTTGGATCAAGTTGAATTCTCATTTCAGACGAATCCAAATTAAGCCACGTGATTAATTTAATCGACCTGCCAAATGAAATCCGCAGCAAAAATATCTAGATTCAAGATTGACTCTCCCGAACTGGAGCCGAAGTAGAGCAAGCACGCATGTGTGTGAGATCCTTCATTCCTCCTCTCTGCTATTGCTACAAGAACTTAGGGTGTGAACTCATATATAAGCTCGCCAAAAGTTTAGAGATACTAGGTATGGTAATAAATTTTCACCAAAGCTTTTCCATGTTTCAAATTTAGGAATTCAACTTTCCCTCCAAATCATTTGATTTACCAATTAAAACCAAGATAACTCTTATAATAATTGCATAGATTTTCTAATTAAAACTTAAATTACTTACTTTAATTACAACATAAATCTCCAGCACGGATAACAACTTGCAGAGGGAACAAGATTTGGATTTTTAATTACAACATAAATCTCCAGCACGGATAACAACTTGCAGAGGGAACAAGATTTGGATTTTTTTATCGAGGATAAAGAAGAAGAAGAACATCTCTACGGCAAAGGTTGGGATTTTGTCTCCTTTCCTGCGTCCAATTGCTCCGCCTTTCTCCGTGCAATCCCCTCTTGTTCATTACCTCCTGAACCCATCTCTCGGTTTGAGTCCCCCTGCAATCTCAGAAGCATTATCTTTACTATAAATGCCCCTTTCCGATCCATCTTCGATTCTCTGCCTTTCCGGGCTCATCAAGTGCGCCGTTCCTCCCCCCAAGACAGCCTTCTTCGTATATCCTTTCGCCTCCACTTGTCATCTGTTGACGCCCCTCACCATTTCTGCTCCTTCCAATATTTCCTGCAACGTATTTACTTTGCCAGAGAAGATGACCGGGTACCTGCCATTGGGCGTGACGCTCTTCTCAATTGCACTGAACCTAACCACGTTGCCACTCCTCTTCAGGGCCTATAAAACTCGCTCGTTGCAACAGAAGAGCACCGCATCTCCTTGTGTTGGGAGAGAGGACAGAGAAGAGGACGTGAGAGACATGGGTGAGGCGGCAGCTACCATTCCATACCTTGCGCAGAAGCTCTCAAAGGATGCTGTCATCAACTTGGATCAGTTAGTAATCTCTTTGATCCTCTCTCTGTAGATGTATGTATGCATATGCATACTAACTTGGGCTTGGTATGCAGCGGCGATCCGATGATGTATGAAGCGTACTGGATGCAGGTCGGAGAGCGCGGGACGCTCGTGATCCCGAGCTGGCAGACGATGAGTTACTTCTCGGACCCCTCCAGCATATGCTGGTTCATGGAACCAAGCTTTGAGGAGGAGGTGCGCCGGCTCCATAGGCTTGTTGGCAATGCCAAGGTCGATGGCACGCACATCGTCGTCGGTACGGGCTCATCCCAGCTGTTTCAGGCCGCGCTGTACGCGCTCTCCCCTGCTGATGCTCCCCGGCCGACTGACGTCGTGTGCGCAGCACCTTATTACTCGGTGAGCTGCATCAGCATCCGGTAATTTGGGTTGAAGATTTGATTTTGATGATCCCAAGCAGTTTTTCACGGGATTTAATACGCAACTGATTATATTCGGAGAAATAAATGACGCAATATATAATTTGTGGGGGGCGGTTCCTACTCTGCTTCTGGTCCACCACCACCTTCATCGCACTTATGAATGATGAGATCTGGAATTTTTATATCTAAGTTGTCCCCAAAACGACCTCTTCTTAGCCGTCTTCAGAAAAAAAAGTGGTGACTTGTCGTAGTCAGATTATTCTCCATAGCATAGTAAAGAAGATTCCATGGATATCTCACTTTATTGCTATGGTTCGATATCCGATGCTGTTTCCCCACACTCTTGTGCTTCTACCCACCAGCCTCCCACATTCTGCATGTGGAGAAGTTCGGACTTTTATAGATTTATTTTCATCATCCATGGCATGTCCCATCCTTGATCTTAAATATTGTTGGAAGAATCTTGCAAATTGCAAGATGCGTTTGACTGTTGTCTTGTCTTATATAACTGATTCTAAGTATGGTTATAATTGATGTTGCCTGGACAGTCGTATCCAGCGGTAACAAGCCTTGTGCAGTCGCGGCTATACCAGTGGGCAGGTGATGCTTGCACGTACAAGGGAGATGCTCCGTGCATCGAGGTCATTTGCTCACCTAACAACCCAGACGGGTGCAAGAAGCAAGCCATAGTGAAGGAGATGGATGTGAAGGCGATCTACGATATGGCGTATTACTGGCCACAGTATACGGCAATTACAAACATGGAAGATCAGGATATCATGCTGTTTACTGTCTCCAAGTGCACAGGCCACGCGGGTGCCCGTATTGGGTAACGGTCACCTGAAACTCCCATGATGATCAGCTACAGGTTATGTATACATGATCTACATTGATTGTCGTTATTGCTGATATACTTTTGGTATATATGATGGCAGTTGGGCTCTGGTGAAGGACAAAGAGGTCGCCAAGAAAATGACCAAATTCATAGAGATCAGCACAATTGGAGTGTCCAAGGACTCCCAGCTCCGGGCTGCGACGCTCCTCAGTGACATAGCCGATGGCCTCGAGAAACCGAGCACGGAGTGGGGCGGCGAGGAGTTCTTTCAGTATGGCAGGCTTGCTATGAGTGAGAGATGGAGGCGGCTTCGGGAGGCCGTCTCGGAAACAGGCACCTTCAGTTTGCCTGATTTCCCAACTGAGCAGTGCAATTTCAGCAAGCAACTGACTGAAACCTATCCAGGTAATTTCTTCTTTTCGGCTTACTGGACAATCAGACCATACAAGATGTATTCGGAATGTCCAGATATGATTGCTTCCTAAGATTTATCGAGTTGCACATCACACTAACGTTGCCTATCAAACTTTTGTTTCTCTCCAGCGTTTGCGTGGATCAAATGTGAGAAGGAGGGCGTTGACGACTGCTACAACCTTCTGAAGAGCCACAGGATACTGACGCGCAGCGGGGTGTATTTTGGGTCGAGCCCGAAGTATGCCAGGATCAGCATGCTGGACCGTGATCCGGAGTTTAATCTCTTCATTGAGCGCATCGCTGCTATAGAGTAGGATCGGATTAAGGTCCCCGTTCGTAGTTGCGTTCTGCTCTGGGAGCAGAGAGGGTATGAAAAACGGCATTCGATGCTTCTTCCACCCTCTTCGCTCCTATCGGCAGACATTGTCTAGATATGTTTCTTCCCGCCTTCAATAAATGAGAATAAGATAAATGTTATATGTTCAATTATCATTTTTTTATATGTATCTTCCGCATATTACAATAAAACTGCATAGGAAAAGTATAGGGTTTTTTTATCTTATGAACTCTTAAGACATTGTAAAATATCTTCTCGACCTTCTAAACATCGTTATTACTCCATCGACTCCGTAAATTTGCTCTATCTTACCCTACAAACGTTACCGTTAATTTTACTTTTATTTGAGTCAATGTCTTTGATTAATCTAACCATAGGAGCATTAGATGGCGGATCTTCCACCTCCCCGTCTCATTCTTCTGCTTCCTCTTCTTCCTCCTCAATCCTCTTCTTCTTCCTCCTCCATTCCTTTTCTTCTTCTTCTTCTTTCTTGTCCTCTTTATTTTCTTTCTTCGCCTCCACCAACATCCATCCACCAAATCACAAAAAAATACTTTCACAAATAAATCATGTGTCGATCACGAAAATATTTTTTTCCAAATTTTTGGGATGATTCCTTGAATCGATTGATGGAATATTTGAAGTTGTTAAACAAATACGTAATCGACATCTTTTAGCGCTCTTCTTATTTCTCTACTTGTGCAACTTCCTTCTTTCTCCCTCAAACAGGTCACCTACCTCGATCAGGTCCGGGTCAACAAGAAGAAGATGAAGAAGACGGGTCTTGCCAAATTGAGGTCCATGATGGAGACGAACTAGAGGTGGGTTCAGCGTCACCTGGGTGGGCTCTGTGAGGTCATGAAGGAGATCAGCTGCTTCTACCCGTGCGGGAGCTTGATGATGGAGAAGGTGGAAGACAAGGAGGCGGCAGAGGAGGAGACCCATTACGTCTGCGTTCTGCCACCCAACGCTCTGTTTCTCATGAGGTGCAAATCCGACCCCATGAAATGGCATCACTCAAGAAACGCTTGTGGGCCTCAACACCAGTTGGAACCCAAAGAAGAGGATGCCAGTGGGGGCAGTCTGGGAGGAGCTGTGGGAGAGGTGAGGAGGTCTGTTGGAGGGGAGGTTTGGGCAGAGGCGGAGGTCGACCGATGTCGTGGAGGAGGGGTTGTATAGAGGAGGTGGGGAAAGGGAAATGAGGAGTGTGAGAGGGGAGAATGGAAGAGGGTACTCATGTTATTTTGATAAACAAAATAGGTATTATTAAAAGAAATTAGTAGAATTTGATTAGTTTTAAATCCCAAATGCATGAGTTAACCACAGGATTTGTGGTGTAAGAGTTAGCAAATATACACGATCGATGGAGTAATATCGATGTTTAGAAGGTCGAAAAGATAATTTACAATGATTCTAGAGTTCCAGAGGTAAAAGTCCCAAAAATATAAGTCTATCATGTAATATATATACATTATACATGTTAGCAAATAATAACGATAGAGTCTCAAAATGATATATATATATATATGTAGAGAGAGAGATATATAAAATCGAGAAACAAGCACTTACTTCAAAACATCATAGTAATCAGAAAAAAATACAAGCTAGTTTGCATTAAAACGCGTTCAGTTCCAGCTACTATTATCCTGTGATAGGAAACTTGTGGCTATCCCATATCATGCATCTTAGAAAATGGTTCTGGAAAAAGGCTCTGTGTTGCTTTTATCCTCTGATGTTAATACGCAAATATGCAAATAAATACAATATTAGATACACGGAGTGGAGTGTTAGGCCAATATTTTGTGGGCTCTCTTCCTTGTTTCGAAACAAGGAAGTCGACCAAATTGTAACATGATCATGCAAATTCTAGAAGTTTAGTGGTTTGAATACAATATCTTAAGCGTAATGGGTTTTATTACAATATTTGCATCTGACGTGATGATAGCGATTCCAGTCATGTGGCTTCTTGATTGAAGAAAGAGAGGCTGT
Organism: Ottelia alismoides; assembly: GCA_037367405.1. Lineage (NCBI taxonomy): Eukaryota > Viridiplantae > Streptophyta > Magnoliopsida > Alismatales > Hydrocharitaceae > Ottelia > Ottelia alismoides. Next base: position 68,809 of record JAZKJV010001109.1, read on the forward strand.
GCAATGCGTCATTGGGGGATTGAATTAATTTTAGAGACTACCGATCTCTTTCCTTTTTTTTCTTTCTTTGCCGCCAGATATGAAGAAGTCAATAGGAGCCATTCACAACAATTAAATTGTACAAAGAGACGTGATTTTTCGTGGCGAAGCGGAGTACAGAAGTTGTCTATTTTATTTTCTTCGTTTGAAGAAGATTTGCTTTTGCGGCATGCTGATATTCTTCCACAATTTATATCATCTATTTTCAGTAATATATTGTTATTTTATGGGAAGAGAAAGGTAACAAATCTCAGAGGTTGATTGCAACCGAACCACATCATGCCTATTTATTATCCTTATGACAAATAGATGCAATTATGGCAACAAAGCCCATTATGCATAAAATGTCGTGTTTAAATTACCAACTTATATGTGATCATGTGCCCGATTTGGGTTGCAATCATTCTCTGAGATTTTTACCATTACATTAGAAGTTTTCTAGGTTGAAAAATGGTTTATTTATGATCGAACTTTTTGTTGGATTATCAATCGTATCTTTGATTAGTGCATGATTTGTTTATCAACTTTAAAGTGTTTGAGTGACCATAATTGGCATAATTGATAAGACGGATTTAGTGACCTATTTGAACGAAAATCACGATAATCAACAAGATGATGATCTATTATATTTGGAGGTTGTGCACTTTCCGATTTTTGGCATTAATAAGCATGAGTCCAAATGCAATGAAGAATAGATATTTAAGAATGAGCAATCGTGTGAATTTACCCGATATACAGAATTTATATGTTACAAAAAGCAAGAAAAATGTTGTGTTACTCCGGATATCGATGCCATTGAAATTAGAAGACAATGTTTATATTTATTGTGGTATTCACATTGGATTAGATATTTTAAGAATAATTACATCCGTAACTCTGTATATTTTCATATTTACTTACATAACTTTACATAATCATGAGTTACACTCAAAACCCTTAATAATACTTAACCATACATGACATAACCATGTGACAGGTTCCATCCGATTCTTCGTTATTTTTTTGACAATTTTACACATTGAACAAAATTACATTTTCAAAAGATACCACCGCCATCTTCCTCGACTCGGACAATACGAGCACTGCTTTCCCATTGTCTTCATCTTCCATCTCCTTGTCTACATCCTCCTTAAAACCAACCACCATCACCATTGCTACCTCTTATAGCCCCTGTAACACATGCTACAACTAAGTCCCATACCAGCATCCAAACAGCTTAAAGCTTTTTATCAAACATCACCTGGAAGCTTTCTGTAAACCCAAACCTGCAAGACACTACTACCAACACCTCTTGCACATAGCCCATCCAATTCCACCGACATCCGATCCTTGTACATCTTCGATATCTCATTAGTCCTCTGTTGAGATAGTTACTATTTTTAGTATTATCTTTTGTAATTTTCTATCTTTCTTTTCTTCTTTCTGTAATTTACCCAATGGGTTCTTCTCCTATATAAGGGAACCATTGAGCCTCTCATAATGCATCCCAGTATGTTCCCTTAACGTGGTATCGGAGCGACGGTCCTACACGGGAGTTACCGTATCCATCCCTAACCCTAACCCTTCCCTTCTCAACACTTGCCCCCACTCCCACCCCCCCCCCACGCTGCCCCTGACCCTATGCCCACTCCTGCCGCCCCCTCCCCTCCTCGCGTCCAACACCGTGCCCATGCGCCCCGCGTGTGCCACCCCCCCCCCCCATGCCCAGGCCCCAGTGCCCATGTGCCTATCGCCCCTGCGCCCAGTGCCCCGTACCCCGCGCTCAGCGCCCAGCACCCTCGACCTCAACGCCCCGCACCTCATGCCCAGGTGCCCATCGCCCTTGCATCCCACGCCCTTGCGCCCAGCTTCCTTGCGCCTAGGCTCCAGCATCTGTGTGTCCAGGCCCCTGCACCCGTGCGTCCAGGCTCCACCGGCCTTGCACCCCAGTGCCCCAGCGCTCGCGTCCTTGTCTGCACGCCCCTGACTCACCTGTGTCCAGGCTACTGCTTCCAGGACCTCGCGCCCCGGCAGTCTAAGTCACGTTTTTCGACCCTAGCAAGCGACGAGGATTATCAAGGACGGTTGTATGAGTCTACATGTATAATCAATCCTTCGTATGATTCTGTAGACTTGTTTATATCGGTCTACTCCGCAGTCGAATTCCGTTATTTGGCTATCTTATCATCATGTCATACAACAAGGGTGGTATCTTCTCGTCCGGAGCCTTCAAGTTCCCGGCTCCCATCACTAAGATGGATGAGACCAACTATGAGTTGTGGTCCATGCAGTTTCTCACCCTCATGCAGTGCAACAACAAGGAGCACATCCTGACAGATCCAGAGCCAGCGGACAAGATTGGGGCAAATGCTTCTTGGAAGCAAGATGATGCATATGTGCGTGTTTGTCTTTGTGGGACTCTTACTACAAAGATAGCAAATGGTATTCTAACTCAGCCCACTACCAAGGCAATGTGGGACACTCTGGCATCCACCTATGCACAAGCAAAGAATGAGGTCTAGATCCTTCAACTACAGTTTGATATCTACAACACCAAGCAGAATGGCTGCCTTCTGCATGTTTACTACTCTTCGCTGCATGGCATGTTTGAAAAGCTTCACAGCTACATGCCCATTACGACATCTATTGAGCAACAGAAGACATATAGGAACTCCACGATGGTTGGAGTTTTCATGGTCGGACTTGATACAGAATATGATGCTGCACGTACTCATCTTCTTATTGGAGCAACCATTACCCCTATAGAGGAGGCCTATAGCTGTCTCAACCAGCTCATCATCCCTTTGATAGCCACGTCTTCACATTCCTCAGCGATGGCCGCTTCTTGTGATCGAGGTGGGGCGATACAGTCTAGAGGATGCATACCTCGAGGAAGAGGCAATGGATGCCAGTGTGGTCCCTGCACCTATTGCCACAAGCCTGGACATGCAGACGATACATGCTATCAGAAGCATGGATATCATATTTCTGGTGGAGCAGTAGAGTATATTGTATCTTCAAATATTTCAGCTCCCCAGGTCGATCCTCGCCTGAATGATATTGTCTCTCGTATTCGAGAGATCAAAACTCCTAGTGCTGACACCATCACAGATACCATAGCAGCAGCCAAAGCCTCTTCAAGCTCCTCAAGTATCACCAATGCCTTTACTAGTAGTATGAATGCAGACATGATAGAGTGGATTATGGACTCTAGTGCTTCTCACCACTTGTATGGAGACAAAACATAGCTAAAGTCCTACAGGGCTATACCGCTTGGCACATGGATCGTCATTGCTAATGGCGACCACTTACCCGTTGCAGGACAGGGAGAGGTGCAGTTGACATCGTCCATACACCTGAAGAATGTTTTATATGCTCATGATTTTCATATGAATTTACTTTATATTATTCAGATTAGTGAGGATCTGCATTGTTGTGCCATCTTTGACCCTTCATCTCTTGTGTTTCAGGACATACTCACATGTAGGGTGATTGGATGTGGCCGTGAGCAGCTGGGACTCTACAGACTAGTCCAACCCCATCATGCCAGTGTTTCTATTATACCTACTGGACCTATCTCTCCTTATCTGTGCCACCTTAGGTTTGGACATCTTCCTATGCAGAAGCTATGTCATGTTCTCCTTTAGATTTCTATGAGATCCTCCTTTCAGTGTGAGGCATGTCAACTTGGGAAGCATCACCGTTCTCTTTTCCATCCCCTCAGAGTCAGAGTAGTTCTCAGCTATTTGAGCTCTTTCATTTAGACATTTAGGGTCCTAGTCGTGTTCCTGATCTCCAAGGGTACTGCTTTTATCTCGTAGCTGTGATTATTTTTCTAGACTTTCTTGGGTCTTCTTATTGAAGAATAAGTATGAGCCTGGATCCGTTATCAAGTTTTTTATTAATGAAATAAAGAATATTGCTTCTGCCAATGTCAAGTATCTCCATTCCGATAATGCCTTGGAATTTTGCACCTTACATCTTTCTGAGTTCTTAGATCCCATGACATTGTTCGCAGACCTCATGTGTGAAGGATATGGTGAGATCCTTAAGCGCATCACGGAAGCGTGAGGATCGCATTGTATGCGATCGGGAGTGACTAGTCGTACTAAATGCTCGATGCAGCAGAAATTGAAATTTTTATGTGACGAAACCACAAGATCCAAGAACACTTCTCGGATCGTTTCGTCTAAACCACAAACAGGTAATGAGATTACCTCTTGAAGCGTGGTTGCGATCGAGTCTCTAAACGAAGAGATATCCGACGTCTTCTTTACGAGCAAGCTACACCGAAGAAGAGAAAGATCCACGAGCAAACCATCGGGCAGCATAACGACGACTCTACGGCGATGGAGAGTCTCTCTAGGGCATCCATGGTGGACGGCCATATGAGAAAGAGAGAGAGAGAGAGAGAGAGAGAGAATGGGTGTGTAGAGAGAATGAGAGAGAGAGAGAGAATGAGAGAGAGAGAGAGAGAGAGAGACTTATTGTAGGTGTAACCAAGAAGAGCAAGGGGTGCTCTTCTATTTATAATATTTTGGGATCCATGGATCTCAATCCATGGACAACACAAATCCAATGGCTCACATTGATTTGTGTTTCTTTTAATGGCTAAGATTTTGTTGGTAAAAAATCAATAACAATTAATTTAATTTAGATTAAATATATATTGATAAATCAATATGATTTAATCCCAAATTAAATCAATCAAGCATGGAGATTTTGGAAAGAAGATTGCCTCCCTCCATAATATGGGATTTGGTGGCAATCTCATGTAATCTCATGAGATCTCATGAGAGTACATTATTCCATGGAAATCTCCAAGATTTCCAACAACACTTGTTGTAAATTATTACACAAAAATAATTCATAATTATTTTGTGAATATTGCAATCTTGCCATTGGAAAATTGTGAATTACATTCACAACCCAAAATAAAAAGTGAATTACATTTTCAATTTAATGTCCAATGTGAATCCAATTCACATTAACATTTAATTAACAAATGCAAATTACAAATAGCTCTCTCTTACATATTATAAATCACATTTATAATATATATGACTAACATGGATATTGCTATCCACCTTATTCATATCCATGATAATTAAATCACATTTAATCACCTTGGATCTCTATTCTCTTGTTCTCAAATAATATGAATCACATTCACATTATTTGTGTCTTTGATAATTAAATTACATTTAATTACCTAAGATAACTCCTTTTATAATATGAATCAAATTCATATTATTCATGATAATTAAATCACATTCAATTATCAATTTTCTCAATGCTCGGATACATAATATCAACAACGAAATTATCCTGAACCCTTTCATGGATAATGCGCTTTCTCCGCAGATACTTGGAGATAAGGACATGACGATTGTATTGTTTCACGTATAGTGACTTGGATATTGATATCATATCTCAAATCCAGATCGCTGGCCTCCCATAGATGCTTGATTAAATCAAGACTACAAATCTAATCTTCTCATTGCATTTGAATGACATTCCGATCAATATCCAACATTTGGACCAAGATCAGATTACTTATCTACTGAGAGGAGTCACTAAAATCCATACCCGTTTCATCACTCCCTAGGAATGGAAGCGTCATGGTTATACAATCGTTTATGATCACATCGCCCTCAGGTATTCCCAATACATGTACATCCTGCATACTGGAAGACTCAGAATAAACCCGAAGTATTAGATCAACTTTATATTGTCTACTTCAGGGTTCTATCAGTAAATTTCTCATTCGATCATTGGGAGTTGGTATCGATTATATAATTTCCAAAAGCATATATCATACCCAGGTCTTGATCATATACATTCCAAAAGTATATATGAAACCTACAAATTCATTCAAGCTTCCAAAGCGAGACGATGGTGCATGGAATTTGATTCTTCCCAATATCTCATGAGTGAGCTCATGTCTTCCGGTTCAGTGATGAACCTGTATGATCCCTTTGAGGGATCGTATTACTCATATGCCCTTACATGCACACCAGCATGCCGGTGTATAGAACTTGGTTAGGTCATCAACCTATTGGTCTGCCAAGTGTACATACTTAGACATATAGTAACACATCTGTCTCCGGTCAGAGGATGTGTGCCTATATCATAACAGCATACGATATAGGACTTTGGTTATCTCGATCTCGTTAAGTCAACTCTTTGACCTAACTAATCTGACACCTCTGAATCTCTATTCCTATGCAGAGGACCTGCATCAAGAGGTCGGACAGATATCAACCTAACTGAGAAAGGATTGACATCTCCTACTCAGGCTGGAGATCATCTCTTAACAATCATTTGACGGTGCTTGATGAGTCCTCAATCTAACCCATTAGATATTCATCCAAGCACCAGCCTCTATGATTCAATAGTTGAATCAACAGTTGTATGATTATTAAGATGGCCATGGTACATAACTCTAATTGTACTAAGGGACCTATTATGCAAATTATTTGTTCTTCATTTCAGATCAGGGAATGATATTCGCAATAACATTTATTGCCTAATGGCTCGTCGTGGGCTCGCATGTCCAACAATCTCCCACTAGCTCAAAGAGCCATTAATGGGCTAATCATTGAAACCCGCACTCATGTGACAATCATAGCTATTTAAACAATAGATAGGTAAGTTGATTAGTCACTCTGTTCCCAAGAGACTACATCAAGTCCTTTTACGGCACTTGCATATCTCCTAGTAACAGTGCTCGCATCTAATGCGAATGTTGCATCTTATACAACCAATACTCAATCTTGTTAAAGCTATTATAATGTCCTTGACATTATTACTTAATAATTGTTATGACCAGTATTTTCATAATCCTTATCAGAATACCTTAATTCCTGGAGATCGCTATCTCCAAAGGTATCCAAAATTAAGACCTTTTAGATCACTATCTATATAGTCTTAATTCATCTTTTAAGATATTGCTATTTCTGCAATCAAGTGTTTTATTTCCATGGTGGGATTAGGAACACTTTACTATTGCCACTGCATGGCAGATATCTGGCTTTTGTACACATATAGCATACACTCAGCTTCTCGTAACAGATGCACAAGTGCAACCAGTTCTAGCATTCACTTCCTCAACTCTTTGAGGTGTTATCCCTCTAAATAGGTCAGTACCAAATCTTAAGGGATGGAAGCCTTTCTTTGAATTTTCCAGAAGATGGAACATATCCAAGGTGTATTACTAATGTGATGGTCCCAATGCCCTCTTCTCTCTGCTTCTGAACAACTTCAGAACTAAGAACTAAGAGGTATCCTTGAAATCATATTTCAAGATATGGAATAGCCAGTTTATAAAATACTTATTATCATACTTATATCATTTTAAAATGATTAAGATATTATCTACATTTAGCATGATGAACACAATGGCACTCCCACTAAGCATCAAGATTCTATCTGAAATCATAACATTTATAATTTCATCAAATCTTATGTTCCAGCTACAAGAAGCTTATTTGAGTCCATAGATGGATTTCTTTAGTTTGCACATCTTTCTTTCCTCAACCTAAAAGCCCTGGGGCTACTTCATGTGAATTTCCTCGTAAACTAAGAGGTAATTATGCTAAAATTTATCACTGATAAGATCATGTCACACGTGATCCAATTGTATCTCCCTATAACTCTATTGAGTTAAGGTGTGTTAGGAGGATTGAGATAGAAATGATATTCATATCTCCATACGGTATTCTTTGAATTTATCTAACAGGTACTTGCTACATAGATTAGATCAAATTCATTTTATCTTCCTTCAAACTTTGGTTCTAAACCAAAATAATCAAATCTTTGAACATTTCAAAGGTTTCCTAGGTGAAGAGAAGAAATCTCATATCATATATAACCATCAATAAATATCACATATCCATCATGTTTACTATGATATAGATGATCGGCATACATCAATATGTATGAGATCCTGAATATCTTGACATCTTACACCTTTCCCAAGGAAGGGTGTATTGGACATATTTTACTTTTGAATACAATATCCATAAGTATGTAAGTTTTGAAATTTTAGACATTCTAAAGTTTCATTCTTCCTTGTCTATTGATGCCAGATCATTGTCAATTAATCTTTATCCTCTTTTAAAGGTTTAATTTCATTATTAGAAATGTTAATGAACCATTCATTAATTTTCTAATTTAGTAGAGTCCACTAGATGCCAGATCACTATCTGAAATATATCTATCAGAACTCTTTATGATAGGTTTATTCCAGAATTCATGTTTATTTCCAATTCTTGGAAATAAACTTTGAGTGTATTCTATATCCAGGTCATAGAGACATTCTCTAAGACTAAGGCCTCCCACTGAAATAATGAAGTCTGTATATCCAATAGAGATTGTTGCAACAACTGCATCAAAATCCATGTAGATGACTATTAATCCTGAAGATCAAATTCTCCAGTCTTCTAAAACATATGCAACCCATTGCAAGTGTTGTTAGAAGATTGAGAACAATTATAAGACTTTACCTTATTCAATAAGAAAGTCAATTTCAATGATTTATGTAGATTATTTTGATGCTCTATCCGAGTCCTTCTCTAAGGATTCTAGACAAACTTGATAGTCATACTATCAACACACCAACTTATTGCAGTATTGGCATTCATCCAACTCTTAGGATTTCATATGAAAGTCATAGAAGGATGGTCAACTCTTTGACTATCCTTCTCATCTTGGGCCCGACCCATGCTTCCACTGCGCTCCCTTTATCTATAAACAACCATTGCTTAAGACTAAGGATCTCTTGTGTTAAATTCAAAAGAATTCAATGTAGGAGCATTTCAACATTTATACATGCTTCATTAAATCCATACAATGTGAATATTATGAAGATTCATGAATGACTAGAGTATAGACAACAGAATGATGACACTCATCATGTCTACATCCATCTAGACTCTTAAAACATTGGTTCAGGTAGGTATTCAAACATATTGAATACATCATCTCTTATGGAGCCAACATTCTGCATGATGCAGAGAACCATGTCATTCATGATTAAATGTCGAGAGCACATATGTATGCCAGAACATCTTCTTAAGTATTCATAAGGATTATTTGACAATTGCGATCATCATCGGCATGTCACTTCCAAAGTACATTCGATGAGAGATCAAGACTATAGAGACATACAAACCCTAGATTTGTACTCCTATTATCTATTTAATTGTCATTCCTCATTATTATGAGGAGACTTGCATATTGCAACCACATACTTTATGTGTTCAACTACAAATACAATATCTGGATCATGGGTCCAATCCATGATATCATACTGGTTATTATTGAGTATAGTATTGAGTAGGTTTAATGAAGGATTATCTGAAACACGAAATTTACATAAGTGTATCTATATATATACACATATTTTACTTTGATTTAGGAATTTTATATCAAAGTTGTCTTGCCTTGTCAACACTGAAAGTTCATTCCCTTAAACACTTTCAATGTAAGAGATATACTTACCATTATATCTCAGCAAGATCCGGGATCTCCTTCCTTGTCTTTGTCACATCCCAATAATATGAGAACATATGAGTCCGATAAAAACAATCGGGAACACATTCCGCCTAGCAAGTCCAACTTGCATTTCTCAATTCGGTCTTTAACACCCGAGCCCACCACCCCTAAGGCGATGTTGACCCGTCATTAATTGAACCAACCGTCAACAGGAATATAACTCGCTATGCGCAATCCAATATCGCCCCAATAATATGAGGACCCGATATTGGGGTCACTATGCATACGTCCTTACTCTTTCGAGAAGCGAAGAGCCCGATCCAAATGGATTGTATGCAGGAGCTTTCACTTCGGACAGGCATCTCCTACAAACAATATCTGACGGTGGAACCCTTCGCCTTGACGGGAAACCATGGATGTCACTTATGTGATCCTCCATATCATATTCAAATTCTAAATAATCATTATGAATCATATTCATTATGATTAATTCTTCTAAGGGAAATAACACATCTATTTATAGTAAAATGTCTTAATTTTAATTGGATTCTAATTAATCTAATCATATTAAATTAATGATCCAATTAATGTCCAACAAACATTCTGAGTTGTTACTTGAATTATGGTATTATCTCAAATACATATTATTTCGAATTTTAATCATTAGAAATACATCATGATTTCTTAAGCATTATACTAACCCTACCCGCTATCATGTCCAGTACCGACGGGAGTGGGACGGACCGCACACGGTGCAACCTGCTACCCCAATGCTCCCCGACTAGACACCATATCCACCTCATTAAGGATAATGCAAAATAGATCACTTTGTACTTGAGATGATCATCGGTTCTTCAACCGAAATTATACCATATAATAATAATCAAAATAATTTTGATTAAAATTATAATGAGATTTGCTAAACAAATCCCAATCCTATTCAAGTAACATGTGTGTTGGAAAGTAGATCATGGAGATCATCTAACCAATTTTGTGATATAGATCACATCTAATCAATTATTGGTTATGGCTATGTCATTTAAGGAAATAATTATCATCAAATATTTCACAAATATTTATACACAATTATTCCAGGAAATAAAACAATTTAATTTCACTAATTGATTAAATGACAATAGCTAGGTTCTTGATTAGGAAAGTAATTTCAGCAGTGACCCTCGCATACTAAAATTACCATATCTCAATCAAATTAAATCCAAATTAAGCAAAGTAAGTTCCTAAAGTTTGCTAATTTGATTTACAACAGAACCCAAGTGATTAGCATGTATTTCAAGGTGTTTCGAATCCGCAATTAATATCTTAATTACATCATGATCCGCAGTTGACATCTTCCATACACCTGAAGAATGTTTTATATGCTCATGATTTTCATATGAATTTACTTTATATTATTCAGATCAGTGAGGATCTGCATTGTTGTGCCATCTTTGACCCTTCATCTCTTGTGTTTCAGGACATACTCACATGTAGGATGATTGGATGTGGCCGTGAGCAGCTGGGACTCTACAGACTAGTCCAACCCCATCATGCCAGTGTTTCTATTATACCTACTGGACCTATCTCTCCTTATCTGTGCCACCTTAGGTTTGGACATCTTCCTATGCAGAAGCTATGCCATGTTCTCCCTTAGATTTCTATGAGATCCTCCTTTCAGTGTGAGGCATGTCAACTTGGAAAGCATCACCGTTTCTCTTTTCCATCACCTCAGAGTCGGAGTAGTTCTCAGCTATTTGAGCTCTTTCATTTAGACATTTGGGGTCCTAGTCGTGTTCCTGATCTCCAAGGACACTGCTTTTATCTCGTAGCTGTGATTATTTTTCTAGACTTTCTTGGGTCTTCTTATTGAAGAATAAGTATGAGCCTGGATCCGTTATCAAGTTTTTTATTAATGAAATAAAGAATATTGCTTCTGCCAATGTCAAGTATCTCCATTCCGATAATGCCTTGGAATTTTTCACCTTACATCTTTTTGAGTTCTTAGATCCCATGACATTGTTCGCAGACCTCATGTGTGAAGGATATGGTGAGATCCTTAAGCACATCACGGAAGCGTGAGGATCGCATCGTATGCGATCGGGAGCGACTAGTCGTACTAGTCGCTCGATGCAGCAGAAATTGAAATTTTTTATGTGACGAAACCACATGATCCAAGAACACTTCTCGGATCGTTCGTCTAAACCACAAATAGGTAATGAGATTACCTTTTGAAGCGTGGTTGCGATCGAGTCTCTAAACGAAGAGATCTCCTGTATCAAGTCCGATCCGACGGAGGAGACGCTTGCGAGCGTGTTGATGAAACATGTGCTTCTTGCAGTCCATGTTGATGATCCAAGCGGTGGATCTCCTGATCTCGACACACGATATCCGACGTCTTCTTCACGAGCAAGGTACATCGAAGTAGAGAAAGATCCACGAGCAAACCATCGGGCAGCATAACGACGACTCTACGGCGATGGAGAGTCTCTCTAGGGCATCCATGGTGGACGGCCATATGAGAGAGAGAGAGAGAGAATGGGTGTGTAGAGAGAATGAGAGAGAGAGAGAGAGAGAGACTTATTGAAGTTGTAACCAAGAAGAGCAAGGGGTGCTCTTCTATTTATAATATTTTGAGATCCATGGATCTCAATCCATGGACAACACAAATCCAATGGCTCACATTGATTTGTGTTTCTTTTAATGGCTAATATTTTGTTGGTAAAAAATCAATAACAATTAATTTAATTTAGATTAAATATATATTGATAAATCAATATGATTTAATCCCAAATTAAATCAATCAAGCATGGAGATTTTGGAAAGAAGATTGCCTCCTTCCATAATATGGGATTTGGTGACAATCTCATGTAATCTCATGAGATTACATTATTCCATGGAAATCTCCAAGATTTCCAACAACACTTGTTGTAAATTATTATACAAAAATAATTCATAATTATTTTGTGAATATTGCAATCTTGCCATTGGAAAGTTGTGAATCACATTCACAACACAAAATAAAATGTGAATTACATTTTTAATTTAATGTCCAATGTGAATCCAATTCACATTAACATTTAATTAACAAATGCAAATTACAAATAGCTCTCTCTTACATATTATAAATCACATTTATAATATATATGACTAACATGGATATTGCTATCCACATTATTCATATCCATGATAATTAAATCACATTTAATCACCTTGGATCTCTATTCTCTTGTTCTCAAATAATATGAATCACATTCACATTATTTGTGTCTTTGATAATTAAATTACATTTAATTACCTAAGATAACTCCTTTTATAATATGAATCAAATTCATATTATTCATGATAATTAAATCACATTCAATTATCAATTTTCTCAATGCTCGGATACATAATATCAACAACGAAATTATCCTGAACCCTTTCATGGATAATGCGCTTTCTCTGCAGATACTTGGAGATAAGGACAGGGCGATTGTATTGTTCCACGTATTGTGACTTGGATATTGATATCATATGTCAAATCCAGATCATTGGCCTCCCATAGATGCTTGATTAAATCAAGACCACAAATCTAATCTTCTCATTGCATCTGAATGACATTTCGATTAATATCCAACATTTGGACCAAGATCAGATTACTTATCTACTGAGAGGAGTCACTAAAATCCATACCCGTTTCATCACTCCCTAGGAATAGAAGCGTCATGGTTATACAATCGTTTATGATCACATCACCCTCAAGTATTCCCAATACATGTACATCATGCATACTGGAAGACTCAGAATAAACCCCAAGTATAGATCAACTTTATATTGTCTACTTCAGGGTTCTATCAGTAAGTTTCTCATTCGATCATTGGGAGTTGGTATCGATTATATACTTTCCAAAAGCAGATATCATACCCAGGTCTTGATCATATACATTCCAAAAGTATATATGAAACCTACAAATTCATTCAAGCTCCCAAAGCGAGACGACGGTGCATGGGATTTGATTCTTCCCAATATCTCATGAGTGAGCTCATGTCTTCCAGTTCAGTGATGAACCTGTATGATCCCTTTGAGGGATCGTATTACTCATATGCCCTTACATGCACACCAGCACGCCAGTGTATAGACCTTGGTTAGGTCATCAACCTATTGGTCTACCAAGTGTACATACTTAGACATATAGTAACACATCTGTCTCCGGTCAGAGGATGTGTGCCAATATCATGACAGCATACGATATAGGACTTTGGTTATCTCGATCTCGTTAAGTCAACTCTTTGACCTAACTAATCTGACACCTCTGAGTCTCTATTCCTATGTAGAGGACCTGCATCAAGAGGTCGGTCAGATATCAACCTAACTGAGAAAGGATTGACATCTCCTACTCATGCTGGAGATCATCTCTTAACAATCATTTGACGGTGCTTGATGAGTCCTCAATCTAACCCATTAGATATACATCCAAGCACCAGCCTCTATGATTCAATAGTTGAATCAACAGTTGTATTATTATTAAGATGGCCATGGTACATAACCCTAATGTACTAAGGGACCTATTATGCAAATTATTTGTTCTTCATTTCAGATCAGGGAATGATATTCGCAATAACATTTATTGCCTAATGGCTCGTCATGGGCTCTCATGTCCAACAATCTCCCACTAGCTCAAAGAGCCATTAATGGGCTAATCATTGAAACCCGCGCTCATGCGACAATCATAGCAATTTAAACAATAGCTAGGTAAGTTTATTAGTCTCTCTTTCCCAAGAGACTACATCAAGTCCTTTTACGGCACTTGCATATCTCCTAGTAACAGTGCTCGCATCCAATGCGAATGTTGCATCTTATGCAACCAATACTCAATCTTTTTAAAGCTATTATAATGTCCTTGACATTATTGCTTAATAATTGTTATAACCAGTATTTTCATAATCCTTATCAGAATACCTTAATTCCTGGAGATCTCTATCTCCAAAGGTACCCAAAATTAAAACCTTTAAGATCACTATCTATATAGGCTTAATTCATCTTTGAAGATATTGCTATTTCTGCAATCAAGCATTTTATTTCCATGGTGGGATTAGGAACACTTTACTATTGCCACTGCATGGCAGATATCTGGCTTTTGTACACATATAGCATACACTCAGCTTCTCGTAACTGATGCACAAGTGCAAGCAGTTCTAACATTCACTTCCTTAACTCTTTGAGGTGTTATCCCTTTAGATAGGTCAGTACCAAATCTTAAGGGATGGAAGCCTTTCTTTGAATTTTCCAGAAGATGGAACATATCCAAGGTGTATTACTAATGTGATGGTCCCAATGCCCTCTTCTCTCTGCTTCTAAACAACTTCAGAACTAAGATCTAAGAGGTATCCTTGAAATCATATTTCAAGATATGTAATAGCCAGTTTATGAAATACTTATTATCATACTTATATCATTTTAAAATGATTAGGATATTATCTACATTTAGCATGATGAACACAATGGCACTCCCACTAAGCATCAAGATTCTATCTGAAATCATAACATTTATAATTTCATCAAATCTTATGTTTCATCTACAAGAAGCTTATTTGAGTCCTTAGATGGATTTCTTTAGTTTGCACATCTTTCTTTCCTCAACCTAGAAGCCCTGGGGCTACTTCATGTGAATGTCCTCGGAGAGATATTCGTAGAGGAATTCAATATTGACTTTCATCTCATAGATATCAAAGTCAAGTTGTGTAGTTATAGTTAGCAATAGTATCATGAGTATAAGCATAGTCACTGAAGAGCAAGTCTCATTGCAAGCGATGTCTTCTCTTCGGTATGTAGCTCATGGCTACAAGTCGTGCTTTGAAGGGCTCTACCTTCTCATCAGGTTCCCTTTCTCTTAAAGATCCATTTACACCTTTACGGGTCATACCCATATAGGTGGATCCTCGAGGGTCCATATACAACAGTTGTATATGAAGTCCACTTTAGACTTTAATTGCTAAAATCCATCTTTCCATGTTATGATCCTCAGGAGTTTCATCACATGAAATCCGATCATTGTCAGACTTAACTTACACATGGAATACATCCTCAAACTCATTTGAAGAGGTATTAGTGTTTCATCTTTAATTGTCCTTTTAGTTTTCGATTTCATTAGCCTCATTATCATCTCAAGATTAAATGAGTTCCTATACTTCATTTTCATCTTGGTTCTCAAGAGTTTCATCCTTTAAGAATCATATTCATAGAGATGAGATCTTTTAAGAATCTCAAGGTCATAAAGTAGGTATCAATTACCATCCTTTATTTTCCTAATGAAGTAGCACTCTCTAGTGCTAGATTCCAGCTTGCATGCATGGAATCATATTAAGGATATTTATTGTAGTCTCTACTACATATATACCTGGAAACTAAGAGGTAATTATGCTAAAATTTATCATTGATAAGATCATACCACACATGATCCAATTGTATCTCCCTATAACTCTATTGAGTTAAGGTGTGTTAGGAGGATTGAGATAGAAATGATATTCATATCACCATAAGGTATTCTTTAAATTTATCTAACAGGTACTTGCTACATAGATTAGATCAAATTCATTTTATCTTCCTTCAAACTTTGGTTCTAAACCAAAATAATCAAATCTTTGAACATTTCATAGGTTTCTTAGTGAAGAGAAGAAATCTCATATCATACATAACCATCAATAAATATCACATATCCATCATGTTTACTATGATATAGATGATCTGCATACATCAATATGAATGAGATCCTGAATACCTTGACATCTTACACCTTTCCCAAGGAAGGGTGTATTGGACATATTTTACTTTTAAATACAATATTCATAAGTATGTAAGTTTTGAAATTTTAGACATTCTAAAGTTTCATTCTTACTTGTCTATTGATGCCAGATCATTGTCAATTAATCTTTATCCTCTTTTAAAGGTTTAATTTCATTATTAGAAATGTTAATGAACCATTCATTAATTTTCTAATTTAGTAGAGTCCACTAGATGCCAGATCACTATCTGAAATATATCTATCATAACTCTTTATGATAGGTTTATTCCAGAATTCATGTTTATTTCCAATTCTTGGAAATAAACTTTGAGTGTATTCTATATCCAGGTCATAGAGACATTCTCCAAGACTAAGGCCTCCCACTGAAATAATGAAGTTTGTATATCCAATAGAGATTGTTGCAACAACTGCATCAAAATCCATGTAGATGACTATTAATCCTGAAGATTAAATTCTCCAGTCTTCTAAAACATATGCAACCCATTGCAAGTGTTGTTAGAAGATTGAGATACAATTATAAGACTTTACATTATTCAATAAGAAAGTCAATTTCAATGATTTATGTAGATTATTTTGATGCTCTATCCGAGTCCTTCTCTAAGGATTCTAGACAAACTTGATAGTCATACTATCAACACACCAACTTATTGCAGTATTGGCATTCATCCAACTCTTAGGATTTCATATGAAAGTCATATAAGGATGGTCAACTCTTTGACTATCCTTCTCATCTTGGGTCCGACCCATGCTTCCACTATGCTCCCATTATCTATAAACAACCATTGCTTAAGACTAAGGATCTCTTGTGTTAAATTCAAAAGAATTCAATGTAAGAGCATTTCAACATTTATACATGCTTCATTAAATTCATACAATATGAATATTATGAAGCTTCATGAATGACTAGAGTATAGACAGCAGAATGATGACACTCATCATGACTACATCCATCTAGACTCTTAAAACATTGGTTCAGGTAGGTATTCACACATATTGAATACATCATCTCTTATGGAGCCAACATTCTGCATGATGCAGAGAACCATGTCATTCATGATTTAATGTTGAGAGCAAATATGTATGCCATAACATCTTCTTAAGTATTCATAAGGATTATTTGACAATTGCGATCATCATCGGCATGTGATGAAGCTACGTTTCATCATCTTTATTCTATCATTTTGGCCTTAAAAACCCTAGTAAATGCGTGTAAATAGCATTAATTCATGCATTTTAGCATTCATGCATCTGTGTGTAAATATTGTATAAAATGCGGTTTTTAGTGCCAAAATTATAGAATAAAGAAAAGAAAAGAAAAAGAATAAAATATTGTAAATATTTTACGACCCGAAACCCCGAGACCTAGGCATCTTGATGAATAGGTCGACAAGGAATAAAGTAGGGGGAGATAAGGGCTAAAAGACAGATAAAATACCTATACATTTTATTCATTCTTTATTCATTTTGGGACATATTTTTGGTTCCACTTTTTATACATCAAATAAAGAAACTTTGTACATGAAAGTTGTAGATAATTAAATAAAGAAAAATACAAAATTGATTTCACAGAAAAATAATGAACAGATAAAAAGTTATGGTCTGAATAAAAGTCCAGAATCCCAACTTCCCAGACCCGTATCTCACAAATAAAGACTCCAAATGCAGCGTACTCACCTTTAATTATATATAGAAGAAAATAATCTAATTAATGGTGGTGGTTTCGCATTTGGCGGAGCTACGGTTTGAAAGTTGACTTTTGGACCCCTATTGTACCTTGTACATATTAAAATATTCAATTTATTATTTATTTATTATTTTTATAATTTTATATTTTTATAATGTTGTAAATAATACTTATAATAATTAGGTGCATTAAAATCAGAATAAAAACATAAATAAAATACAAATAAAAATACTTGTATATATTCAATACATAGGTATTATACATACACTTATACCAATATAAAACATACTTATATTTTATTTAATATACATAATACATCAATAAAATAAAATAAAAATATATTTGTGTATATAAAAGTATGTTGTAATTTTAGAAAATAAAAACCAAAATAAAATAAATTAAAAATACCTAAATAAAAATAAAATACTTAAATACATAGATATAGATACCTATAAGGGTATGAGTACAAACTTGTAAAAATATGGCTCATAAAAATAAACAAAAATCACCATAAAATACTTCATAAAATTACAAACATTTTTTATGTTATACTCAAAATTTAATTAATTCGTCTGATATTTTTAATTCATTTTATAAGGGTTTTTGGCCAAGGAATTTTCTGGTTGGTCCACGTGGACCAACCAGAACGCTCCATTGGTTGACCTCGGTCAACTCTCTGACCGAGGTCTGGCCCTTGTCAGGGTCAGGTTTGACCCTCTGTTCACTCCTTTTTCGAGGGAACCTCGATCACCATTTGGTGATGGTTCCTTCTTGGAATCTTTTCCTCGGTCAATGGTGATTCACGCCCAAGTGATTCCTTGGGCTGTGGATCACTGACCGAGGCGCTGAGGCCTCGTCTTCCTCGCCTCGCCGTCAACTCTTCAAATAGAACCCCCCGACTTCAAATTTGATTTTGATCCCTCTTCCGCCAAAACCACTCGAAAACCCCTAGCCAGTTGTGCTCCTGGTGACAGCAGGAGTCGATTTGACCTTGGGTTTGCGTCAGTTGGCGTCGAATCGAAGTCGATCCGACCCTCGCCGGAGTTCCACCGAGCTTCATCGCCCGACGTTTCTGGTGAGTCTCCTCCCCCTTTCTCTTCGTCTTTTTGTAGCCTTAGCATAGATTAGTGTAGGCTTCTAGCAGTTCTTACTCTCGATCACCCATTCGCCGTGAATCATCGATCAAAGCCCACGGCGGAGCTGAGCTCCGCCTCCATTTTCCGACCACGTCTATCATCGACCGCCGCACCGACCACCTCCATCTTCTTCCTCGTCGCTCCGTCACTCCGCGCCACCCTTCATTCCCCCTCGATCTCGCTCAGATCGAGCCGCCCGAACTCTTCTCTCCGCCGCTCGCCGGAGTTCTACGCCCGCTCCATATTTCGCCTCATCGGAACCATCGAAGCCCACCAAATCGTTCGCCGGGATTTTGTGCACTTAACCCTGCAGGTCCGAGCCCAAGAGGAGGCTCGATCGACCCTCGACGAACCAAGGATCAGCTGCCCAGGTCTTCTTCGCCGTCCGAGCACCTCGAGCTGTCTCGGCCTCGCCTGAGACTACCTGCTGAAGCGGAAGAGCCCCGGGATCGTTTTGCCCTTGATCCGAGGGCCGGAGCGGCCGTGTGTCGGCCGGAATCGTACCTCGAAGTTCGCCGGGGAGGTGTTCTTCGTGAACCCCTCCCTGCCGTCGGATCAACCGCCAGCTCCAGACGCATCATCGGCCGTCCGATCTCCTGCGCCTCCCAGCCGTCCGATCATGCCTTGAAGATCTAATCCCAGCCGTTCGTGACGAAGGGGTACGCACCGTTGGATGTGTGCCACGTGGATAAGTGGATCGCCATCGACCGCTGGATCAAGCACCGTGGGTATTTTGCACTTTTAACCCACGCCTTTTTGTATTTACCTTTTAATCTAGTAATTTTTATTTGTAGTTTAAAAAGTATTGTAATATTTGCACGCGGACCCTCACATTATCACTATTTGCACTTCGGTCCACGCCACGTCACCTCACGTGACGTTGGCATGTGACTTTTGGGTATTTTGCAAGATAGGCCCAGGACTTTTCAGTATTTGCGATTTCGTCCCTGTGCGTAGGATATATAATATATTTTTGGAACTATTGCATGTACGCCCTGCCGGTTTTCTTTAATTGCATTTATGCCCCTGTGAGTGGTGAGTAACGTGAGCTGCGCGTGATTTCTTGGTGAAAATTGCATGAATGCCCCTGGATGTTTGACATATTGCACATATACCCCTGCCAGGCTCATTTATTTTTGGATGCTTGTTGTATTTATTTAATATGTCATCCTAAGTTCAAAAATTCCACAAAAATAGACTTAGGCTCCTGGATATGTGAACTTGAACGCCACTATTTTAGTTTTTGATTTTACTTTATCTTTATATTTATTAAAAACCAAAAACATCTATTTGGTGCACTGTCTAACCTGGAAAATCCATAAAAAATATAAAAACACTCCAGAAAAATTCCAAAAAAATATATTCTGCGCCTTTTAGTTTGTTTTAACTCCCAGCCAAAAATCATTAAAAATCTCATAAGAAAAACACTAAAAATTTAAAAACACTCCAAAACTTCAAAAAAATATAAAAAAATAGTAGAAAAATCCAAAAATAGCAAACTCAGTTCCTGTTTGTTCTTTATCTTGTCCTTTTTATTGGAAAAATAGTGTGAAAAATTTTGGTTGCTGTTTGTTAATTTTAACTTGCATTTTTGTCACAGCCAGCCCTATTTCCACTGTTTAGCCCTATTTCAGTAATTAAAAATACCAAAAACACCTAGAAAAATCCCCAAAAATCACAAAAACAGTAGAAAACCCTAAAAATACCAAAAACATTTTATTTCTGAATTTTTGAGTATTTTTGTGCATTTTTATAAACGTTTTAGTTTGTCTTTTATTACTTTGCCTTTACCTTCCAATATTGAAAAAGAAAATAAAAAATATAAAATATAAAAAGGAAATATAAAAATCAGTAAATTAAAAACCAAAATACAAAAATATAAAATTAAAAATTAAATAAAAAAATATAAAAACAAAAAAAAACCCACAAAAATTCTAGATTGGCTAAGTTGCTTGTTAGATTCAGGTTTGATTTTTATCCGTGCTCTACACCTTTGCTCCTTGTGTTCGACCCCTACTTGCTTGCCATTGTACATCATTAGTAGGGTATAATAAATTTTAATCCTTGCTATTCTTTCTCTGATTGATTGTGTGGGTTAATTGTTGAAGACCGAGGAAGTTTGAGCAGCCGCATCAGCGACAGTGAGTCTGACTTGTCAGACCGCTATTTAGCGGCTCTCGCATTCTCGCTTTTCAAATGGCGCCGTTGCCGGGGAGCATCGGCTTGTAGAGTACCTTTGGGTCTTGCTAGTCACTTAGCCATTCTTGCTTACTTGTATTTTGTGTATTATTTATTCTGAACTGTCTGACATCTCTGTTGTTTTCTTGCGAGGGACCGCCGACCGAGGAGGATCGCCTAGGGGATCCTGAGCAGCCTTGGGAGGAGGAGCCGGCTATTCTACCCTAGCCGGCAGGAGAGAGCAGGAGAACTAGAGAGAGAAAGAGAGTTGTTTTTATTTTTGTGAGAGAGAGAGTATTTGATAATTTGTAATAATACAGGACTTGAACTCTTGGACATTTCGGGCCTAATTTCCGGGTGTTTGTTCACCCGGGGGCTCACCGCGGATTTTATCGAGTTTTTATCGCTGTCATTTTCCGGTTTCGTTTTCATTTTTCACTTTCTTTTGTGGATTGAGCTCTTAGTTCTAGGTCTGCTTGATTCGATTAGAATAGGTCCAAACACCTAATTATATTTGCATGCTCCTATAGATTCGTATTTGGACTTAGACTAATTAAACAGTTAGCTAGTAGCTTCCAAATCCACGCGCCGCGAGCTCACACCCGAACAAGCGCTTTCTCCTACTCCAAATGTGTTGGGCAGAGGAGGGGTGAGCCAAGACCGGACACTCGGATTGGGAATTATTAGCTAACTTGTGGTTCTTCACGCTAGCAGTTGCCTGTTCTAGGACGATTTCCGCATTGCATAACCGGCATATAGATTAGGTTTATAAATTTCTGCCTTGCATCCCGCATGGAGAGAGCTGGGATTCACTGTAAGTCTTCTCACTTTGCATTCATCATATAGGCACAAAGGTGAGATTTCCATCTTGGTGCCGACTTGCATTGGCTTTTCCCGACTCTTTTCTCCCTCTGATTTTGGATACATTAGGATAAAGAAAAAACAAAATCGTTAGGCGCTTGTTTGAAACTACTCAAAAGAAGCGATAACACAAAAAAATTTAAAAAAGGGACTGCTAAGAAAACTTTGACCTAAATAAAAATTGGTAATTGGACTCATTGATTGGGGAGAGTAACACCCTCATTTGTTTTCAGGTTGCATGGGAAGGTCTCCTTCCAAGTGAGTTGAGCGTTCGTAAGGATTAGAGCCCAAAACCCAACTTGTGGCTGCCTTGTGTATCGCCTGGATTTCTGAAGTATTGGCGCTACTATCGTACGTAGTCGAGTAGGGCTTGGTCGCCAGTGGTGACTCACTATTGTGTGAGCACCGACCTTGTCCGAAGTACCGAGCATAGGCCACGCCTTCACGGGGGTGTCTGTCTCACCGGCTGCGTCCGAGTAGGATCTTGCACGCTCACGGGTGATTCCGTTGCGAGCGAGATCCGAAGTATCGGTTTCGCCTATCGGCTTCCTCCCTCTATTTCTTTGGCTGAGTAGGGATCCAGGAAGGGTTACAAGGACCTTAAAAAGCGCAAGTTACAGGTTACACAGGAGGAGGACAAGTACGGGAATACTTTTCCGGCAGTACTCTCGCTCCTATAGGCGTAGCGCTCTAAGGACTCGTTGAAAGATAAATTCCTGAAAACAAGATAAAAATTACAAAGATAAAAGCCGAACCTTCACGGCTTCACGTGTTGAGTTGGTGAACTCCCTTGTATTGTGTTTGATTGCTAATCATATTTAGGTCAAGATCAAAAACCCCGCGTCATTGCGCAATTTTGTTTTCCCTCCAGTTGACCCTCGCTCATTGTGAGCCTTCTACTGTTTTACATTCCTTTTTGTTCCTTGTTGACCCCCGTATCTTTCATCCACATCGATCTTCCTCTTGATCTTCGAGATGGCGACGAATGGACAGTTTAGTCGAGGCTCTGTCGACACCCACATCGGCTCCATTCGTTCACCCTCTCCAATAATTCAGGGCGATTCCCGAGGCACCGGTTCAAACCCTATGAACCGATCTCCAGACTCCCTGCCTTCTTCAATAAACCGGGACCACTCTCGTCCCGAACTTTGTCCGTTTTGGATGGCCATTGATTTTACTCCTTACACATCGCCATCCTTAACAAAGTTCTGTGTCGACCTTGACACAGACCGCATCTCTCTATCTGGTGCTGAAATTCAGACTGATCGGGGCATTCTACCATGTGCAGACTCAGAGCTCGATCCAGTCAACCAAGCAGAGACAGAAATGGCAGGAGGAAGGGGAAAGGGACCACAGCCTCAGCAGGAGCCCGAAGGCCATGCCGCAGAAGGACAATACACTACGCAAGGCGAGGTCAACAGTCAACTGCTGGCTTCCATTCAAGCCATTCAGCAGCAGCTGACTAATCAAGCCCTGGCCCAGACCGCCTTCCAGGACATGCTGAATGATCTGAGAAGAAGGGCCGATGCGAGAGACGGCCGATGGGAGGACGATCCCAATTTCGAGGAAGTCAATGATGAGTTCTCAGTGGGACCTGACTTTGAAGCAGCAGAAGAAGATCCACCGCAGCCCAAGCCCACACTCAAGCAGACATACAATCCAGGAGCGGGGCGCATCACTGAGTGGATTCAAATTCCACGAATGCATGCTCACTTCGAGCTTAAGCCACAGTTTCTATCATTGCTTCCTACCTTTCATGGGAACACCACTGAGGAGCCATATATTTTCCTCAAGAAGTTCAACCGCATCTGCTCCACTGCTCACTACCCCGGAGTTCCCCTGGATGTAATCAAGATGACCGCATTCTCTTTCAGCCTTCAAGACAAGGCCCTTTACTGGGTCGATCATCTCGGGAAGGTCGTCACCACCTGGGAGGAATTGAAATCTGCTTTCCTTCATAAATTTTATCCTCTGGGGAGATTAAACCAGATGCGTGCCCGGATCTCCAGTTTCTGCCAACAGCCGCACGAGACAATCCATGAAGCGTGGGAGAGATTCAAGGATCTCCAGGAGAAATGTCCCCACCATGAAATACCTAAGACCAGTCTCGTGCAACACTTCTTTGGGGGACTGTCATTCGAGAGCCAAAAGCTAGTCGATGCAGCTTGCGGCGGATCGCATTTCAACAAAGACGAGGATGTTGTATGGAATGTCTTTGAAGAAATGGCTGAGGGAGAAGCAGCCCAATCCTCGTCCCGGGTCTACATGAAGACACCAACCGCCATCAGCAAGCCAGTTAACATGGCTTCTCACACTGAGGACAAAGATGAAAGCTCCAACCTGAGTATCATCGGGAGCCACTTGTCCAAAGTGGACATCATTGAGAAGAGGTCGCAGGACCTCGAAAAACTGGCAGTTATAGAGAAGAGGACCCAAGGTCTGGAGAAGCTCGACCAGATTTCCCAGCAGCTGGAGCAGCTCGTCCGTGCACTGAATGCAAACATGTGCAACGCTGTGTCTACCTCTGCCGAGCCGAACGCTGAGAAGAAGGAGCCTACAATGCAGCAAAATCCTCAGCCGACTCCACCGCAGCCCCAGCCAGTCCAGCACGTATACTACGTGCAGGTCCCGGAGCAGCCACCGCAGCCTCAGACACAGATGGTTGTATATCAGCCAGAGCACCAGCCCGCTTACTCCGAGCAGTTCTCTCCACCCCCGCCGCTGATCCAGGAGATCAATGGCGTCTGGAACAACGAAGTGCAGCTGACCCGTCCTCAGGGACACTCTCAGGGTCAGAACATGGGCAACAGGCCCTTCCAGCAGCATCACCCGGGTGGAAGACCATTCCAGCAGCCCTACCAGTACCAGCCTCCCTCACATGGAAACACGTGGAGGCAGAATTACCAACATGGGCCTCAGCAGTCCGGATATCGTGGACAAGGGTATCACCAGCAACCGGCTGCACAGTACAACCAACACCAGTCCCAGTACTCCTCCAATCCCCCTCCTCAACAATTCGCACAAGGATACCAGTCACAATCTCAACCGCCATATCAGCAGTCTAGACCCCAGCAGGGGGAATCTTCTGAGATTGTACCGGTCAATCCGGCCCTGGCCTGTTTGGAGCAGTTGATGAAGAACATGGCTGAGATGAACCAGAAGATCGACGACCTGACGGCAGCCAAAACCGTCATACCAGCCCAGGTCGAAGCTAATCCTAACAATTTCCGACGCAAGGAGCAGGTAGCTGGCAGCGTCCGACCCGAATCAGGTGAATTTAATTGTTTTTTATCTAACGCTGTTACTCTCAGGAGCGGTAGGACACTCCAGCCATCGGCGACGGTGAAAGGAAAGCAGATTGCATCTGACGGGGAATCGTCAGTCCAGCCAACACCAGGGCCAGCAAGCATTTTGGGAGCAGCACCAGGATCCAGAAAATCACAAAAAAATGAAGAAAACAGAAAAATACAAAGAGATAGCAGTAACCTCGGTGGAGACCGGCCAGCATTGGAGACGCCTGCACCCGCATCACAGTCAACTTCTGACAGGAGGAACACCGCACCTGCAGCGAGTCCAACGCCAGCACCCGAAGCCGAGCCTGTTGTTTTTGGTCCACAAATTGTAGATGAATCCATTCCTTTTTGTCATCTACCTGTAAACAACAACACGGACACTATTTTGAATGAAATTGGAGAAGAGTTTGTAAATATTCCTTTTCCTGAAGCAATGAAAAAACACAAAAAAATGAAAAATTTGAAAAGTGCTTTGTCTGATCCTGCTATCATAGAAATCATTCAGAATTTGGTGTTAAATATGCCATTAATGAAAGCTCTTGAGTACATGCCAGCTGTGAAGAAAGGACTTAAAGAAGCATGTACGACCAAGCGCAGGCCAACCCCCCATAACTCCCGAAGCAAAGGTGGTAAATCTGAAAAGCACATCCTCACTATGGCCACCGTCAATGCCATCAGCAACCTCCCGGACAAAAAGCCAGATATGGGAGCACCTCTTGTACGTTGTCAGATGTTCGATCAAAAGTTCGAACGAACACTCCTCGACAGCGGGTCTTCTGTCAATTTGATGCCAGCGTCACTACTCACAGAGTTCAAGCTAGGACCGCTCAAGCCCACGAAGATGATTCTGCAGTTCGCAGACAAGTCAGTAAAGCGGCCTAGGGGCCTGCTGGAGGACGTAATTGTCACGGTTCAGGGAAAGTCATTCCCGGCCGATTTTGTGGTGTTAGACATGGACGTCCCTTCTCCATTACTCCTCACCCCGATCATACTGGGAATACCATTTCTGCGTACATCAAACGCAGTAGTGAATTATGGGACAGGAGAAATCACGTTCGGCGCTGGAAATGAAACTATCAGAGTAGAGACCCTGTCTGAGGGAATGCCAGTGGAACCGACATCTGCGTCATGTGCAAGGGTGATCGAAAATGATGAAGATTGCGATTTTCTAGCAGAGATTCAAGATACCAACTTATTCCTGGATGATAATGAGATCCACGGACTCCTCCGATCCGAGGAGGAAGTGGAGACCGCAGTCGAATTCCCTTGTGTCAATCAAGATGAGGAACTTGCTGATACACTACAAAATATTACCGTGGGGTCGTTATGCCTTCAGAACCAGGAGCCGAGTTTGGAAGCATCTTCGGAAGAAGATGAAATCATCGAGGAATTTTGTCAGGATCTGAGAGAAGAGACAGAGCAGATTATGGTGGACATCGCACAGTTGAAAGAATCACCACCTGCATTAATAGCTGAGGTCACCACCGAAGCAGCTCAGACACCGCCAGAGCTGAAACCCTTGCCCTCCAATATGAAGTATGCCTTCCTTGCAGGAGAACCGAATATGTACCCGGTCATCATCAATGCACATCTGACCGAAGATCAAGAATCTCGTCTGATGGAGGTTCTTGAACGTAACCGCAAGGCGATAGGCTGGCGAACCTCGGATCTCCACGGGATCAATCCGTCACTCTGTTCACATCGCATCTTTCTGGAGGAAGACAGCAAACCCTCTCGTGAACTGCAAAGAAGATTAAACCCGAACCTGCGAGAGGTGGTTATGAAAGAAATCCAGAAATGGTGTGATGCGGGATTCATTTATCCCATCTCCGACAGCAAATGGGTGAGCCCTCTGCATGTTGTGCCCAAGAAATCAGGGATCACCATTGTGAAAAATGACAAAGGAGAGGAGATCGCCACCAGAGTACCGACTTCTTGGCGAGTGTGCGTAGACTACAGAAGACTTAACCTCGCCACCAAGAAGGATCATTTTCCGCTACCCTTCATCGACCAGATCTTGGAGAGATTGGCCGCGAAGGAATATTTCTGCTTCTTGGATGGTTACTCTGGGTATAATCAAGTTGCTATTGCTCCTGAAGACCAAGAGAAGACCACGTTCACCTGTCCTTTTGGCACATATGCCTTCAGACGGATGCCGTTCGGGCTTTGCAATGCCCCAGCTACATTTCAGAGGTGTATGCTTGCAGTTTTTGCCGATATGGTGGGTAGCTTTCTCGAAGTCTTTATGGACGATTTTTCGGTCTATGGGGATTCATTTGATCAATGTTTGGGGTATCTAGACCGAGTCTTACGGAGGTGTTGCGAAGTGAATCTTGTGCTCTCCTGGGAGAAGAGCAACTTCATGGTGACCGAAGGAATCGTGCTGGGTCACGTTGTTTCTAAACGTGGCATGGAAGTTGACCCAGCCAAGGTGGATGTAATCTCTAAGCTAGAACCACCTACAAATATCAAGCAAGTCCGATCATTCTTGGGCCATGTCAGTTTTTACCGACGATTTATTAAAGACTTCAGCAAATTGGCCAGACCGCTGACTGAGTTGCTCGGCAAGGATAATGAGTTCATTGTAGACGATCGTGTGCTCCTTGCTTTTAATCAGTTGAAAGAGCTCATCACACAGGCCCCTGTCCTACAGCCACCGATTTGGACTCAGCCTTTCGAGATTATGACCGATGCGTCGGATTATGCCATCGGAGCTGTACTGGGACAGAGAAAAGACAATGTACCGTTTGCAATTCACTACGCTAGCCGTACGCTCGATGAAGCTCAGCGAAACTATACTGTCACTGAAAAGGAGCTGCTAGCAGTAGTCTTTGCTTTGGAGAAGTTCAGATCTTACCTTCTTGGGTCCAAAGTTATCATCTACACTGATCATTCGGCCATTAGGTATTTACAGCAGAAGAAGGATGCCAAACCACGTCTTATCCGGTGGATCCTTCTCCTCCAGGAGTTTGACATGGAGATCAGAGATAAACCTGGGGTAAAGAATGTAGTGGCCGATCATCTGTCAAGACTTCCTGAACCGGAGTCGCCTGAGCTGAACTTACAGCCTATCACAGAGACCTTTCCAGATGAATCGATTCTGTCTGTCGCCTCACTTCCTTGGTATGCGGACATTGTGAATTATCTAGTTGCCAAGAAAATCCCACAGGACTGGCCTAAGTTGAAAATAGACAGATTTTTGTCTAAAATCCATTTCTACCAGTGGGAAGACCCGTATCTGTTTCGTGAGGGAGCCGATTGCATCTGGAGAAGGTGTATACCTCAGGAGGAGGTTCCAAGTGTCCTCGCTTTATGTCATGATCAAGATTCTGGAGGACATCATTCAGGAAAACGGACGGCAGCAAAAGTTCTTCAAAGTGGCCTTTGGTGGCCTTCATTGTTCAAAGATGCAGATGAATACGTCAAAGGTTGCACTGATTGTCAGAAGATGGGTGGAACCATAGGAATGAGAGATACGATGCCTCTGAAGTACATTCAGATCTCAGATGTCTTTGACGCATGGGGCATCGACTTTATGGGCCCGTTTCCTAACAGTCAGGGTTATGAGTATATTCTGCTCGCTGTCGATTATGTCAGTCGATGGGTGGAGGCTATCCCCGCCCGAGCCGCCGACAGTCGGACTGTCTGTCAATTCTTACGAGATCACATCATAGCACGGTTCGGGATTCCCAAGATCCTCATATCTGACGGGGGCAGTCATTTCATAAACAGAGAGGTGAAGAAGCTGACCCAAGAATTCTGCATCGAGCATCGTGTTGCTTCACCATACCACCCGCAGTCCAATGGCTTAGCTGAATGTTCCAACAGGGAGATCAAGACAATTCTACAGAAACTTGTGCGTCCGGATCGCAAGAACTGGTCTCAGCTGCTTGATTCCGTTCTTTGGGCTTACAGAACAGCGTACAAGTCACCCTTGGGAATGTCTCCCTACCGCCTGGTGTATGGCAAGCCATGCCACTTGCCCGTAGAACTTATTCATAAATCTTTATGGGCTATTAACATCTGTAATTTGGACTCCAAGCAAGCAGGACAGAACCGGAAATTGGATCTGAACAGATTACTGGAATTCAGAGATTATGCATATGACAACAGCCTGATGTACAAGGAAAAGGTCAAAACATGGCATGACAAGCACATCCGCCACAAGTCCTTTGATCCAGGTCAGAAGGTATGGTTGTTCGATGCGAAATTAAAAATCTTTCCCGGCAAATTGAAGAGCAAATGGACTGGGCCGTTTGTAGTTAGGCAGGTGCGTGACAACGGAAGTGTATTGATATCCAATCTGTCAGCTGACGCACAGCCTTTTGTAGTCAATGGACAGCTTCTGAAGCCATACCTCGAACATGACACATTCATGGCCGTCGTTGACTCGATTCAAGTAATCTATGAGGATGAGCTGAATATCTCGAAGGAGACAGAGGAAGGCAAAGCACATCAAAACATTTTTGAATGATTTTCCTTTTCATCCTTTCTTCTTTTCTTCTTTTCAATTTCTTTTATCTTATTCTACCGAATTGATGCCATCCCTTTCATCACTGCTACACTTAGGATGTACTCTATCCTAAGTATAGGGGGGATGTGCATCCCGAGTTGTTCATACCCAATATCATTTCTTTTCTTCTTTTCTTCTTTTCTTCTTTTCCTCTTCTATCTTCTTCATCTATCAGAAAGGTGCTACCCCTTGTAGACAGTCTTCTATACTTAGGACGTACTTTGTCCTAAGTATAGGGGGGTGTGCACCCCGAGTTTCTTCTATTCTTCTCGATCCTCTCCATTGTCTCCTCTTCTTATCTATACTTAGGGATATCTTACCCTAAGTATAGGGGGAGACAACCTGAGTACGATCTGTTCATTCCCACCCTTGACCCTCCCCGCTTTGTGTACAGTCTGCTATACTTAGGATTATTTAATCCTAAGTATAGGGGGGACGGTCAACTTCTCATTCATTGATTCATTCATCCATTCCTTTATTTATTTATTCTTTAGATTTTCCTATACTCAGCACGAGTTATGTCTTCTCTTTTCTCTCCGATCTATGAGGACATAGCTCAAGCTCAGTATAGGGGGGTCGTATATACTGCGTATATACTTTAGCCATAACTCGTACTTTCGTATTTTCTTAATAAATATGGCTAAAAATTCCTTAAAATTCATTAAAAATTCTTAATAAAAAGATGTGATTATTCCTCAAATTCTTTTTGTATATACTGATTAATAAATCAGGTGAAAATGTTTTTTGCAAAATGTTTGAAAAATAGTTTGAAAATCTTTGTGAACATCTATTGAAAACTATTTTGAAAATATTTTGTTTCGTGTTTTCAACCTGTGTAAAATGTGTGGTTTGTAAAACTTCTTTTCTTTGTGTGAAATAAAATGTTTGAAAAATGATTTGCAAATGGTTTGAAAAATGGTTGCAAAAATGATTTGAAAAACCTATATATACTGTTTTGAAAGCCTTTGCAAAATAACTTTCAAATGTGTGTAAAATGTTTGTAAAAATTATTTTGGACTATAGTTTTCAAAAATTGTGTGAAAATTGTTTTCAAATAAGTTTGAGGAATATACACATCACACCAAAATCCACTATATGTATAAAATTGATCACTTACCCTTGTAAATTCTAAAAGCCACTTCTTGTATATATGAAGAAGCACTCCCGTGTACATATTTTCACCTAGTTTTTAGCCAAAACTTTTTGTTTTCAAAATTCCCAAAAACATTTGCAAAATTAAAATCCAAAAACATTTGAAAAATCTTTTGAAAAAGACAAAAAAAATGCATCTGCATATGCATCATCATCATCTTTTCAAAAATCCATAAAAAGTTCAAAATCTTTGAAAATTGCATCACAAAAATATTTTCTGCGTTGCATTGCATAGCATTCGCATTTTTTTCGGATTGAGTTCGAGAGTCGAACGAGTCTAAGTAAAATCCGAAGATTGGAGCTTGATTGGACCTTAAAATCTACCTAATAACAGGAACCTTATAGGAACTGGGTTTGAGGTACTTCAGGTCTAGTTGACTTAATTCTTTGAGGATCACGAGACTTGGTTCAATGGATTCTTGACTGCCTAAGTAGAGTATTTTGGAGCACACGTACGACTCTTGTTGATAATGACCTAACTTGGACACCTGCACCTTTCACATGGCTCAACTCAGTTGGAGTGGTGAGGGGATTGGATTTGCCGGTATGAGACGCACACAAGTGGAAACACTTGTCCTCCTCTAGGGAGGGAAGTGCACCCCAACCCGTCCAGTGATTAGGAAGTCTAAAGACAGGAGGTTGTGGGTTGCGATAAAGCTTCAAAAGAGGGATAGTCTATTGGTTCAAGAGGAAAAACTCCTTATGTAAATGCTGCTGTATATAGTATTCAAAAAAAAAAAGAAAAAAAAAAGAAAAAGAAAAAAAGTTCAGGCATGTACAAAAATAAAAAGCCTGCAAGTATGTACAAAGTCAATAAGCAAGCTTGAGTTCCAAAGTCAAATATGTGAGCCTGCAGCAGGATGACTTGACTACACTGGTCTTGCATCCAAGGATAGGTAGCTACACTGGCTACCGTCCATTCTTCTCTTCACCCCCTCCTCTTGAGCTGGTTGCCACTTGAACTTAGAAGGGAATACCCCGCTCCTCGAGGATGGAGTTACTGGATTGGGGAATCATTGGGTTGTCATACTGGAGAAGTCAGTCTCTTTGTCATTCTAGTTGGGGAGAGCCACCATCACTTACACTGTACAAGTCAGATTCATAGTCGTAAGAGTTTGCGTATGAGTTGAGATATTTCTGACCTGGCTATTGAGGAGACTTGAGCAGAGTTTTGGGATTCTCAAGGACTGTTGGATTTCAAATTCGGTTCTCATTAAGGTTCCGACCGCACTAAAATTCCAAAGGTCCGACTTAAGCTCCAAACTTTGATTTTGCG
This sequence comes from Ottelia alismoides, assembly GCA_037367405.1. NCBI lineage: Eukaryota > Viridiplantae > Streptophyta > Magnoliopsida > Alismatales > Hydrocharitaceae > Ottelia > Ottelia alismoides. The sequence goes on from JAZKJV010001109.1 coordinate 101,196, forward strand.
AAGACAAGTTCAATAATTAAACTTAATCTAATTTTCTTCTTTTTCTTTTCTTTCTTTTTCTTTTTGCACTTATTGCATAAGTGTTTGCTAGGGACTAGCAAAGGTAAAGTATAGGGGGATGATGAAGCTACGTTTCATCATCTTTATTCTATCATTTTGGCCTTAAAAACCCTAGTAAATGCGTGTAAATAGCATTAATTCATGCATTTTAGCATTCATGCATCTGTGTGTAAATATTGTATAAAATGCGGTTTTTAGTGCCAAAATTATAGAATAAAGAAAAGAAAAGAAAAAGAATAAAATATTGTAAATATTTTACGACCCGAAACCCCGAGACCTAGGCATCTTGATGAATAGGTCGACAAGGAATAAAGTAGGGGGAGATAAGGGCTAAAAGACAGATAAAATACCTATACATTTTATTCATTCTTTATTCATTTTGGGACATATTTTTGGTTCCACTTTTTATACATCAAATAAAGAAACTTTGTACATGAAAGTTGTAGATAATTAAATAAAGAAAAATACAAAATTGATTTCACAGAAAAATAATGAACAGATAAAAAGTTATGGTCTGAATAAAAGTCCAGAATCCCAACTTCCCAGACCCGTATCTCACAAATAAAGACTCCAAATGCAGCGTACTCACCTTTAATTATATATAGAAGAAAATAATCTAATTAATGGTGGTGGTTTCGCATTTGGCGGAGCTACGGTTTGAAAGTTGACTTTTGGACCCCTATTGTACCTTGTACATATTAAAATATTCAATTTATTATTTATTTATTATTTTTATAATTTTATATTTTTATAATGTTGTAAATAATACTTATAATAATTAGGTGCATTAAAATCAGAATAAAAACATAAATAAAATACAAATAAAAATACTTGTATATATTCAATACATAGGTATTATACATACACTTATACCAATATAAAACATACTTATATTTTATTTAATATACATAATACATCAATAAAATAAAATAAAAATATATTTGTGTATATAAAAGTATGTTGTAATTTTAGAAAATAAAAACCAAAATAAAATAAATTAAAAATACCTAAATAAAAATAAAATACTTAAATACATAGATATAGATACCTATAAGGGTATGAGTACAAACTTGTAAAAATATGGCTCATAAAAATAAACAAAAATCACCATAAAATACTTCATAAAATTACAAACATTTTTTATGTTATACTCAAAATTTAATTAATTCGTCTGATATTTTTAATTCATTTTATAAGGGTTTTTGGCCAAGGAATTTTCTGGTTGGTCCACGTGGACCAACCAGAACGCTCCATTGGTTGACCTCGGTCAACTCTCTGACCGAGGTCTGGCCCTTGTCAGGGTCAGGTTTGACCCTCTGTTCACTCCTTTTTCGAGGGAACCTCGATCACCATTTGGTGATGGTTCCTTCTTGGAATCTTTTCCTCGGTCAATGGTGATTCACGCCCAAGTGATTCCTTGGGCTGTGGATCACTGACCGAGGCGCTGAGGCCTCGTCTTCCTCGCCTCGCCGTCAACTCTTCAAATAGAACCCCCCGACTTCAAATTTGATTTTGATCCCTCTTCCGCCAAAACCACTCGAAAACCCCTAGCCAGTTGTGCTCCTGGTGACAGCAGGAGTCGATTTGACCTTGGGTTTGCGTCAGTTGGCGTCGAATCGAAGTCGATCCGACCCTCGCCGGAGTTCCGCCGAGCTTCATCGCCCGACGTTTCTGGTGAGTCTCCTCCCCCTTTCTCTTCGTCTTTTTGTAGCCTTAGCATAGATTAGTGTAGGCTTCTAGCAGTTCTTACTCTCGATCACCCATTCGCCGTGAATCATCGATCAAAGCCCACGGCGGAGCTGAGCTCCGCCTCCATTTTCCGACCACGTCTATCATCGACCGCCGCACCGACCACCTCCATCTTCTTCCTCGTCGCTCCGTCACTCCGCGCCACCCTTCATTCCCCCTCGATCTCGCTCAGATCGAGCCGCCCGAACTCTTCTCTCCGCCGCTCGCCGGAGTTCTACGCCCGCTCCATATTTCGCCTCATCGGAACCATCGAAGCCCACCAAATCGTTCGCCGGGATTTTGTGCACTTAACCCTGCAGGTCCGAGCCCAAGAGGAGGCTCGATCGACCCTCGACGAACCAAGGATCAGCTGCCCAGGTCTTCTTCGCCGTCCGAGCACCTCGAGCTGTCTCGGCCTCGCCTGAGACTACCTGCTGAAGCGGAAGAGCCCCGGGATCGTTTTGCCCTTGATCCGAGGGCCGGAGCGGCCGTGTGTCGGCCGGAATCGTACCTCGAAGTTCGCCGGGGAGGTGTTCTTCGTGAACCCCTCCCTGCCGTCGGATCAACCGCCAGCTCCAGACGCATCATCGGCCGTCCGATCTCCTGCGCCTCCCAGCCGTTCGATCATGCCTTGAAGATCTAATCCCAGCCGTTCGTGACGAAGGGGTACGCACCGTTGGATGTGTGCCACGTGGATAAGTGGATCGCCATCGACCGCTGGATCAAGCACCGTGGGTATTTTGCACTTTTAACCCACGCCTTTTTGTATTTACCTTTTAATCTAGTAATTTTTATTTGTAGTTTAAAAAGTATTGTAATATTTGCACGCGGACCCTCACATTATCACTATTTGCACTTCGGTCCACGCCACGTCACCTCACGTGACGTTGGCATGTGACTTTTGGGTATTTTGCAAGATAGGCCCAGGACTTTTCAGTATTTGCGATTTCGTCCCTGTGCGTAGGATATATAATATATTTTTGGAACTATTGCATGTACGCCCTGCCGGTTTTCTTTAATTGCATTTATGCCCCTGTGAGTGGTGAGTAACGTGAGCTGCGCGTGATTTCTTGGTGAAAATTGCATGAATGCCCCTGGATGTTTGACATATTGCACATATACCCCTGCCAGGCTCATTTATTTTTGGATGCTTGTTGTATTTATTTAATATGTCATCCTAAGTTCAAAAATTCCACAAAAATAGACTTAGGCTCCTGGATATGTGAACTTGAACGCCACTATTTTAGTTTTTGATTTTACTTTATCTTTATATTTATTAAAAACCAAAAAACATCTATTTGGTGCACTGTCTAACCTGGAAAATCCATAAAAAATATAAAAACACTCCAGAAAAATTCCAAAAAAATATATTCTGCGCCTTTTAGTTTGTTTTAACTCCCAGCCAAAAATCATTAAAAATCTCATAAGAAAAACACTAAAAATTTAAAAACACTCCAAAACTTCAAAAAAATATAAAAAAAATAGTAGAAAAATCCAAAAATAGCAAACTCAGTTCTTGTTTGTTCTTTATCTTGTCCTTTTTATTGGAAAAATAGTGTGAAAAATTTTGGTTGCTGTTTGTTAATTTTAACTTGCATTTTTGTCACAGCCAGCCCTATTTCCACTGTTTAGCCCTATTTCAGTAATTAAAAATACCAAAAACACCTAGAAAAATCCCCAAAAATCACAAAAACAGTAGAAAACCCTAAAAATACCAAAAACATTTTATTTCTGAATTTTTGAGTATTTTTGTGCATTTTTATAAACGTTTTAGTTTGTCTTTTATTACTTTGCCTTTACCTTCCAATATTGAAAAAGAAAATAAAAAATATAAAATATAAAAAGGAAATATAAAAATCAGTAAATTAAAAACCAAAATACAAAAATATAAAATTAAAAATTAAATAAAAAAATATAAAAACAAAAAAAAACCCACAAAAATTCTAGATTGGCTAAGTTGCTTGTTAGATTCAGGTTTGATTTTTATCCGTGCTCTACACCTTTGCTCCTTGTGTTCGACCCCTACTTGCTTGCCATTGTACATCATTAGTAGGGTATAATAAATTTTAATCCTTGCTATTCTTTCTCTGATTGATTGTGTGGGTTAATTGTTGAAGACCGAGGAAGTTTGAGCAGCCGCATCAGCGACAGTGAGTCTGACTTGTCAGACCGCTATTTAGCGGCTCTCGCATTCTCGCTTTTCAGCATGTCACTTCCAAAGTACATTCGACGAGAGATCAAGACTATAGAGACATACAAACCCTAGATTTGTACTCCTATTATCTATTTAATTGTCATTCCTCATTATTATGAGGAGACTTGCATATTGCAACCACATACTTTATGTGTTCAACTACAAATACAATATCTGGATCATGGGTCCAATCCATGATATCATACTGGTTATTATTGAGTATAGTATTGAGTAGGTTTAATGAAGGATTATCTGAAACACGAAATTTACATAAGTGTATCTATATATATACACATATTTTACTTTGATTTAGGAATTTTATATCAAAGTTGTCTTGCCTTGTCAACACTGAAAGTTCATTCCCTTAAACACTTTCAATGTAAGAGATATACTTACCATTATATCTCAGCAAGATCCGGGATCTCCTTCCTTGTCTTTGTCACATCCCAATAATATGAGAACATGTGAGTCCGATAAAAACAATCGGGAACACATTCCGCCTAGCAAGTCCAACTTGCATTTCTCAATTCGGTCTTTAACACCCGAGCCCACCACCCCTAAGGCGATGTTGACCCGTCATTAATTGAACCAACCGTCAACAGGAATATAACTCGCTATGCGCAATCCAATATCGCCCCAATAATATGAGGACCCGATATTGGGGTCACTATGCATACGTCCTTACTCTTTCGAGAAGCGAAGAGCCCGATCCAAATGGATTGTATGCAGGAGCTGTCACTTCGGACATGCATCTCCTACAAACAATATCTGACGGTGGAACCCTTCGCCTTGACGGGAGACCATGGATGTCACTTATGTGATCCTCCATATCATATTCAAATTCTAAATAATCATTATGAATCATATTCATTATGATTAATTCTTCTAAGGGAAATAACACATCTATTTATAGTAAAATGTCTTAATTTTAATTGGATTCTAATTAATCTAATCATATTAAATTAATGATCCAATTAATGTCCAACAAACATTCTGAGTTGTTACTTGAATTATGGTATTATCTCAAATACATATTATTTCGAATTTTAATCATTAGAAATACATCATGATTTCTTAAGCATTATACTAACCCTACCCGCTATCATGTCCAGTACCGACGGGAGTGGGACAGACCGCACACGGTGCAACCAGCTACCCCAATGCTCCCCGACTAGACACCATATCCACCTTATTAAGGATAATGCAAAATAGATCACTTTGTACTTGAGATGATCATCGGTTCTTCAACCGAAATTATACCATATAATAATAATCAAAATAATGATTTGCTAAACAAATCCCAATCCTATTCAAGTAACATGTGTGTTGGAAAGTAGATCATGGAGATCATCTAACCAATTTTGTGATATAGATCACATCTAATCAATTATTGGTTATGGCTATGTCATTTAAGGAAATAATTATCATCAAATATTTCACAAATATTTATACACAATTATTCCAGGAAATAAAACAATTTAATTTCACTAATTGATTAAATGACAATAGCTAGGTTCTTGATTAGGAAAGTAATTTCAGCAGTGACCCTCGCATACTAAAATTACCATATCTCAATCAAATTAAATCCAAATTAAGCAAAGTAAGTTCCTAAAGTTTGCTAATTTGATTTACAACAGAACCCAAGTGATTAGCATGTATTTCAAGGTGTTTCAAATCCGCAATTAATATCTTAATTACATCATGATCCGCAGTTGACATCGTCCATACACCTGAAGAATGTTTTATATGCTCATGATTTTCATATGAATTTACTTTATATTATTCAGATCAGTGAGGATCTGCATTGTTGTGCCATCTTTGACCCTTCATCTCTTGTGTTTCAGGACATACTCACATGTAGGATGATTGGATGTGGCCGTGAGCAGCTGGGATTCTACAGACTAGTCCAACCCCATCATGCCAGTGTTTCTATTATACCTACTGGACCTATCTCTCCTTATCTGTGCCACTTTAGGTTTGGACATCTTCCTATGCAGAAGCTATGCCATGTTCTCCCTTAGATTTCTATGAGATCCTCCTTTCAGTGTGAGGCATGTCAACTTGGAAAGCATCACCGTTTCTCTTTTCCATCACCTCAGAGTCGGAGTAGTTCTCAGCTATTTGAGCTCTTTCATTTAGACATTTGGGGTCCTAGTCGTGTTCCTGATCTCCAAGGACACTGCTTTTATCTCGTAGCTGTGATTATTTTTCTAGACTTTCTTGGGTCTTCTTATTGAAGAATAAGTATGAGCCTGGATCCGTTATCAAGTTTTTTATTAATGAAATAAAGAATATTGCTTCTGCCAATGTCAAGTATCTCCATTCCGATAATGCCTTGGAATTTTTCACCTTACATCTTTTTGAGTTCTTAGATCCCATGACATTGTTCGCAGACCTCATGCTCTTCTATTTATAATATTTTGAGATCCATGGATCTCAATCCATGGACAACACAAATCCAATGGCTCACATTGATTTGTGTTTCTTTTAATGGCTAATATTTTGTTGGTAAAAAATCAATAACAATTAATTTAATTTAGATTAAATATATATTGATAAATCAATATGATTTAATCCCAAATTAAATCAATCAAGCATGGAGATTTTGGAAAGAAGATTGCCTCCTTCCATAATATGGGATTTGGTGACAATCTCATGTAATCTCATGAGATTACATTATTCCATGGAAATCTCCAAGATTTCCAACAACACTTGTTGTAAATTATTATACAAAAATAATTCATAATTATTTTGTGAATATTGCAATCTTGCCATTGGAAAGTTGTGAATCACATTCACAACACAAAATAAAATGTGAATTACATTTTTAATTTAATGTCCAATGTGAATCCAATTCACATTAACATTTAATTAACAAATGCAAATTACAAATAGCTCTCTCTTACATATTATAAATCACATTTATAATATATATGACTAACATGGATATTGCTATCCACATTATTCATATCCATGATAATTAAATCACATTTAATCACCTTGGATCTCTATTCTCTTGTTCTCAAATAATATGAATCACATTCACATTATTTGTGTCTTTGATAATTAAATTACATTTAATTACCTAAGATAACTCCTTTTATAATATGAATCAAATTCATATTATTCATGATAATTAAATCACATTCAATTATCAATTTTCTCAATGCTCGGATACATAATATCAACAACGAAATTATCCTGAACCCTTTCATGGATAATGCGCTTTCTCTGCAGATACTTGGAGATAAGGACAGGGCGATTGTATTGTTCCACGTATTGTGACTTGGATATTGATATCATATGTCAAATCCAGATCATTGGCCTCCCATAGATGCTTGATTAAATCAAGACCACAAATCTAATCTTCTCATTGCATCTGAATGACATTTCGATTAATATCCAACATTTGGACCAAGATCAGATTACTTATCTACTGAGAGGAGTCACTAAAATCCATACCCGTTTCATCACTCCCTAGGAATAGAAGCGTCATGGTTATACAATCGTTTATGATCACATCACCCTCAAGTATTCCCAATACATGTACATCATGCATACTGGAAGACTCAGAATAAACCCCAAGTATAGATCAACTTTATATTGTCTACTTCAGGGTTCTATCAGTAAGTTTCTCATTCGATCATTGGGAGTTGGTATCGATTATATACTTTCCAAAAGCAGATATCATACCCAGGTCTTGATCATATACATTCCAAAAGTATATATGAAACCTACAAATTCATTCAAGCTCCCAAAGCGAGACGACGGTGCATTGAATTTGATTCTTCCCAATATCTCATGAGTGAGCTCATGTCTTCCAGTTCAGTAATGAACCTGTATGATCCCTTTGAGGGATCGTATTACTCATATGCCCTTACATGCACACCAGCACGCCAGTGTATAGACCTTGGTTAGGTCATCAACCTATTGGTCTACCAAGTGTACATACTTAGACATATAGTAACATATCTGTCTCCTGTCAGAGGATGTGTGCCTATATCATGACAGCATACGATATAGGACTTTGGTTATCTCGATCTCGTTAAGTCAACTCTTTGACCTAACTAATCTGACACCTCTGAGTCTCTATTCCTATGTAGAGGACCTGCATCAAGAGGTCGGTCAGATATCAACCTAACTGAGAAAGGATTGACATCTCCTACTCATGCTGGAGATCATCTCTTAACAATCATTTGACGGTGCTTGATGAGTCCTCAATCTAACCCATTAGATTTCCATCCAAGCACCATCCTCTATGATTCAATAGTTGAATCAACAGTTGTATTATTATTAAGATGGCCATGGTACATAACCCTAATGTACTAAGGGACCTATTATGCAAATTATTTGTTCTTCATTTCAGATCAGGGAATGATATTCGCAATAACATTTATTGCCTAATGGCTCGTCATGGGCTCTCATGTCCAACAATCTCCCACTAGCTCAAAGAGCCATTAATGGGCTAATCATTGAAACCCGCGCTCATGCGACAATCATAGCTATTTAAACAATAGCTAGGTAAGTTTATTAGTCACTCTGTTCCCAAGAGACTACATCAAGTCCTTTTACGGCACTTGCATATCTCCTAGTAATAGTGCTCGCATCCAATGCGAATGTTGCATCTTATGCAACCAATACTCAATCTTTTTAAAGCTATTATAATGTCCTTGACATTATTGCTTAATAATTGTTATAACCAGTATTTTCATAATCCTTATCAGAATACCTTAATTCCTGGAGATCTCTATCTCCAAAGGTACCCAAAATTAAAACCTTTAAGATCACTATCTATATAGGCTTAATTCATCTTTGAAGATATTGTTATTTCTGCAATCAAGCATTTTATTTCCATGGTGGGATTAGGAACACTTTACTATTGCCACTGCATGGCAGATATCTGGCTTTTGTACACATATAGCATACACTCAGCTTCTCGTAACTGATGCACAAGTGCAAGCAGTTCTAACATTCACTTCCTTAACTCTTTGAGGTGTTATCCCTTTAGATAGGTCAGTACCAAATCTTAAGGGATGGAAGCCTTTCTTTGAATTTTCCAGAAGATGGAACATATCCAAGGTGTATTACTAATGTGATGGTCCCAATGCCCTCTTCTCTCTGCTTCTGAACAACTTCAGAACTAAGATCTAAGAGGTATCCTTGAAATCATATTTCAAGATATGTAATAGCCAGTTTATGAAATACTTATTATCATACTTATATCATTTTAAAATGATTAGGATATTATCTACATTTAGCATGATGAACACAATGGCACTCCCACTAAGCATCAAGATTCTATCTGAAATCATAACATTTATAATTTCATCAAATCTTATGTTCCATCTACAAGAAGCTTATTTGAGTCCTTAGATGGATTTCTTTAGTTTGCACATCTTTCTTTCCTCAACCTAGAAGCCCTGGGGCTACTTCATGTGAATGTCCTCGGAGAGATATTCATAGAGGAATTCAATATTGACTTTCATCTCATAGATATCAAAGTCAAGTTGTGTAGTTATAGTTAGCAATAGTATCATGAGTATAAGCATAGTCACTGAAGAGCAAGTCTCATTGCAAGCGATGTCTTCTCTTCGGTATGTAGCTCATGGCTACAAGTCGTGCTTTGAAGGGCTCTACCTTCTCATCAGGTTCCCTTTCTCTTAAAGATCCATTTACACCTTTACGGGTCATACCCATATAGGTGGATCCTCGAGGGTCCATATACAACAGTTGTATATGAAGTCCACTTTAGACTTTAATTGCTAAAATCCATCTTTCCATGTTATGATCCTCAGGAGTTTCATCACATGAAATCCGATCATTGTCAGACTTAACTTACACATGGAATACATCCTCAAACTCATTTGAAGAGGTATTAGTGTTTCATCTTTAATTGTCCTTTTAGTTTTCGATTTCATTAGCCTCATTATCATCTCATGATTGAATGAGTTCCTATACTTCATTTTCATCTTGGTTCTCAAGAGTTTCATCCTTTAAGAATCATATTCTTAGAGATGAGATCTTTTAAGAATCTCAAGGTCATAAAGTAGGTATCAATTACCATCCTTTATTTTCCTAATGAAGTAGCACTCTCTAGTGCGAGATTCCAGCTTGCATGCATGGAATCATATTAAGGATATTTATTGTAGTCTCTACTACATATATACCTGGAAACTAAGAGGTAATTATGCTAAAATTTATCATTGATAAGATCATGCCACACATGATCCAATTGTATCTCCCTATAACTCTATTGAGTTAAGGTGTGTTAGGAGGATTGAGATAGAAATGATATTCATATCACCATAAGGTATTCTTTAAATTTATCTAACAGGTACTTGCTACATAGATTAGATCAAATTCATTTTATCTTCCTTCAAACTTTGGTTCTAAACCAAAATAATCAAATCTTTGAACATTTCATAGGTTTCTTAGTGAAGAGAAGAAATCTCATATCATACATAACCATCAATAAATATCACATATCCATCATGTTTACTATGATATAGATGATCTGCATACATCAATATGAATGAGATCCTGAATACCTTGACATCTTACACCTTTCCCAAGGAAGGGTGTATTGGACATATTTTACTTTTGAATACAATATTCATAAGTATGTATGTTTTGAAATTTTAGACATTCTAAAGTTTCATTCTTACTTGTCTATTGATGCCAGATCATTGTCAATTAATCTTTATCCTCTTTTAAAGGTTTAATTTCATTATTAGAAATGTTAATGAACCATTCATTAATTTTCTAATTTAGTAGAGTCCACTAGATGCCAGATCACTATCTGAAATATATCTATCATAACTCTTTATGATAGGTTTATTCCAGAATTCATGTTTATTTCCAATTCTTGGAAATAAACTTTGAGTGTATTCTATATCCATGTCATAGAGACATTCTCCAAGACTAAGGCCTCCCACTGAAATAATGAAGTTTGTATATCCAATAGAGATTGTTGCAACAACTGCATCAAAATCCATGTAGATGACTATTAATCCTGAAGATCAAATTCTCCAGTCTTCTAAAACATATGCAACCCATTGCAAGTGTTGTTAGAAGATTGAGATACAATTATAAGACTTTACATTATTCAATAAGAAAGTCAATTTCAATGATTTATGTAGATTATTTTGATGCTCTATCCGAGTCCTTCTCTAAGGATTCTAGACAAACTTGATAGTCATACTATCAATACACCAACTTATTGCAGTATTGGCATTCATCCAACTCTTAGGATTTCATATGAAAGTCATATAAGGATGGTCAACTCTTTGACTATCCTTCTCATCTTGGGTCCGACCCATGCTTCCACTGTGCTCCCATTATCTATAAACAACCATTGCTTAAGACTAAGGATCTCTTGTGTTAAATTCAAAAGAATTCAATGTAAGAGCATTTCAACATTTATACATGCTTCATTAAATTCATACAATATGAATATTATGAAGCTTCATGAATGACTAGAGTATAGACAGCAGAATGATGACACTCATCATGTCTACATCCATCTAGACTCTTAAAACATTGGTTCAGGTAGGTATTCACACATATTGAATACATCATCTCTTATGGAGCCAACATTCTGCATGATGCAGAGAACCATGTCATTCATGATTAAATGTCGAGAGCAAATATGTATGCCATAACATCTTCTTAAGTATTCATAAGGATTATTTGACAATTGCGATCATCATCGGCATGTCACTTCCAAAGTACATTCGATGAGAGATCAAGACTATAGAGACATACAAACCCTAGATGTGCACTCCTATTATCTATTTAATTGTCATTCCTCATTATTATGAGGAGACTTGCATATTGCAACCACATACATTATGTGTTCAACTGCAAATACAATATCTGGATCATGGGTCCAATCCATGATATCATACTGATTATTATTGAGTATAGTATTGAGTGGGTTTAATGAAGGATTATCTGAAACACGAACTTTACATAAGTGTATTTATATATATATATATATATATATTACTTTGATTTAGGAATTTTATATAAAATTTGTCTTGCCATGTCAACACTGAAAGTTCATTCCCTTAAACACTTTCAATGTAAGAGATATACTTACCATTATATCTCAGCAATATCTGGGATCTCCGTCCTTATCTTTGTCACATCCCAATAATATGAGAACCTGTGAGTCCGATAAAAAGAAACGGGAACACATTCCGCCTTGCAAGTCCAACTTGCATTTCCCAATTCGGTCTTTAACACCCGGGCCCACCACCCCTAAGGCGATGTTGACCCGTCATTAATTGAACCAACCGTCAACAGGCAAATAACTCGCTATGCGCAATCCAATATCGCCCCAATAATATGAGGACCCGATATTGGGGTCACTATGCATACGTCCTTACTCTTTCGAGAAGCGAAGAGCCCGATCCAAATGGATTGTATGCACGAGTTGTCACTTCAGACAGGCGTCTCCTACAAACAATATCAGACGGTGGAACCCTTCGCCTTGACGGGAGACCATGGATGTCACTTATGTGATCCTCCATATCATATTCAAATTCTAAATAATCATTATGAATCATATTCATTATGATTAATTCTTTAAAGTGAAATAACACATCTATTTATAATAGAGTATCGTAATTTTAATTGGATTCTAATTAATCTAATCATATTAAATTAATGGTCCAATTAATGTCCAACAAACATTCTTAGTTGTTACTTGAATTATGGTATTATCTCAAATACGTATTATTTTGAATTTTAATAATTAGAAATACATCATGATTTCTTAAGCATTATACTAACCCTACCCGCTGTCATGGCCAGTACCGACGGGAGTGGGACGGACTGCACATGGTGTAACCTGCTACCCCAATGCTCCCCGACTAGACACCATATCCACCTCATTAAGGATAATGCAAAATAGATTACTTTGTACTTGAGATGATCATCGGTTCTTCAACCGAAATTATACCATATAATAATAATCAAAATAATTTTGATTAAATTTATAATAAGATTTGCTAACCAAATCCCAATCCTATTCAAGTAACATGTTTGTTGGAAAGTAGATCATGTAGATCATCTAACCAATTTTGTGATATAGATCACATTTAATCAATTATTGGTTATGGCTATGTCATTTAAGGAAATAATTATCATCAAATATTTCACAAATATTTATGCACAATTATTCCAGGAAATAAAACAATTTAATTTATTAAATGATAATAGCTAGGTTCTTGATTAGGAAAGTAATTTCAGCAGTGACCCTCGCATACTAAAATTACCATATCTCAATCAATTTAAATCCAAATTAAGCAAAGTAAGTTCCTAAAGTTTGCTAATTTGATTTACAACAGAACCTAAGTGATTATCATGTATTTCAAGGTGTTTCAAATCCGTAATTAATATCTTAATTACGTCATGATCCGCAGTTCCCGAAACAGTGGATACATGTTCACTAAAATGACCATAACTTGAGTGAACAGATTCGAAATCACGCAAACTCAGATCCTATGGATTCCTTATTTAATTGGGAACAAAATACAATTATTATAGTATTTAAATAATTTAAACAGGATCGAAAATAATCAGTAAACAGAGATGCGAAAATTGAAATGCAATAAAACTTTCACAAACCCTAACGAACCCAAGTCATATTAGATTTATTGATCGCATCCAAAACCACCGACCTAAGGCTCTGATACCACTTGAAGGATATGGTGAGATCCTTAAGTGCATCACGGAAGCGTGAGGATTGTATCGTATGCGATCGGGAGCGACTAGTCGTACTAGTTGCTCGATGCAGCGGAAATTAAAATTTTTTATGTGACGAAACCACATGATCCAAGAACACTTCTCAGATCATTTCGTATAAACCACAAAAAAGTAATGAGATTACCTCTTGAAGCGTGGTTGTGATCGAGTCTCTAAACGAAGAGACCTCCTGTCACAAGTACGATCCGACGGAGGAGACGCTTGCGAGTGTGTTGATGAAACACGTGCTTCTCGCAATCCATGTTGATGATCCAAGCGGAGGATCTCCTGATCTCGACACACGAGATCCGACGTCTTCTTAACGAGCAAGGCACGCCGAAGTAGACAAAGATCCACGAGCAAACCATCGGGCAGCATAACGACGACTCTGCGGCGATGGAGAGTCTCTCTAGGGCATCCATGGTGGACGACCATATGAGAGAGAGAGAGAATGAGAGAGAGAGAGAGAGACTTGTTGTAGTTGTAACCAAGAAGAGCAAGGGGTGCTCTTCTATTTATAATATTTTGGGATCCATGGATCTCAATCCATGGACAACACAAATCCAATGGCTCACATTGATTTGTGTTTCTTTTAATGGCTAGATTTTGTTGGTAAAAAACCAATAATAATTAATTTAATTTAGATTAAATATATATATTGATAAATAAATATGATTTAATCCCAAATTAAATCAATCAAACATGGATATTTGGAAAAAAGATTGCATCCTTCCATAATATGGGATCTGGTGGCAATCTCATGTAATCTCATGAGATTACATGAGATTACATTATTCCATGGAAATCTCCAAGATTTCCAACAACACTTGTTGTAAATTATTATATAAAAATAATTCATAATTATTTTGTGAATATTGCAATCTTACCATTGGAAAATTGTGAATCACATTCGCAACCCAAAATAAAATGTGAATTACATTTTCAATTTAATGTCCAATGTGAATCCAATTAACATTAACATTTAATTAACAAATGTAAATTACAAATTGCTCTCTCTTACATATTATAAATCACATTTATAATATGGATATTACTATCCACATTATTTATATCCACGATAACTAAATCACATTTAATCATCTTAGATCTCTATTCTCTTGTTCTCAAATAATATGAATCTCATTCACATTATTCATGTCTTTGATAATTAAATCATATTCAATTATCTAATTTAACTCCTTTTATAATATGAATCAAATTCATATTATTCGTGCTAATTAAATCACATTCAATTATCAATTTTCTCAATGATCGGATACATAATATCAACAATGAAATTATCCTGAACCCTTTCATGGATAATGCACTTTCTCCGCAGATACTTGGAGATAAGGACAATGTGATTGTATTGTTCCATGTATAGTGACTTGGATATTGATATCAAATCTCAAATTCAGATCGTTGGCCTCCCATAGATGCTTGATTAAATCAAGACCGCAAATCTAATCTTCTCATTGCATCTGAATGCCATTCAGATCAATGTCCAACATTTGGACCAAGATCAGATTATTTCTCTACTGAGAGGAGTCACTAAAATCAAGACCCGTTTCATCACTCCCTAGGAATGGAAGCATCATGGTTATACAATCGTTTATGACGACATCACCCTCAGGTATTCCCAATACATGTACATCCTGCATACTGGAAGACTCAGAATAAACCCGAAGTATTAGATCAACTTTACATTGTCTACTTCAGGGTTCTATCAGTAAGTTTCTCATTCGATCATTGGGAGTTGGTATCGATCATATACTTTTCAAAAGCATATATCATACCTAGGTCTTGATCATATACATTCCAAAAGTATATATCAAACCTACAAATTCAGTCAAGCTTCCAAAGCGAGACGACTGTGCATGGAATTTGATTCTTCTCAATATCTCATGAGTGAGCTCATGTCTTCTGGTTCAATAATGAACATGTATGATCCCTTTGAGAGATCGTATTACTCATATGCCCTTACATGCACACCAGCGCGTCGGTGTATAGACCTTGGTTAGGTCATCAACCTATTGGTCTGCCAAATGTACATACTTAGACATATAGTAACACATCTTTCTCCGGTAAGAGGATGTGTGCCTATATCATGACAGCATACGGTATAGGACTTTGGTTATCTCAATCTCGTTAAGTCAACTCTTTGACCTAACTAATCTGACACCTCTGAATCTCTATTCCTATGCAGAGGACCTGCATCAAGAGGTCGGTCAGATATCAATCTAACTGAGAAAGGATTGCCATCTCCTACTTAGGTTGGAGATCATCTCTTAACAATCATATAACGGTGCTTGATGAGTCCTCAATCTAACCCATTAGATATTCATCCAAGCACCAACCTCTATGATTCAATAGTTGAATCAACAGTTGTATGATTGTTAAGGTGGCCATGGTACATAACCCTCATTATACTAAGGAACCTATTATGCAAATTATTTGTTCTTCATTTCAGATCAGGGAATGATATTCGCAATAACATTTATTGCATAATGGCTCGCCATGGGCTCGCATGTCCAACAATGTGTTTGCACTTCCCAACAAAACGGTGTTGCCGAGCGCAAACACCATCACTTACTTGATGGGACCATAACATTGTTGATACGGAGCCGTGCTCCTCATACTTACTGGGGTGATGTTGTCCTCACTTCTTGTTAATTGGTAAACAGTATGCCCTTGTCCGTGTTAAGAGAGAATATTACTTACTCGGTTGTGTTTCCCGAGAAGGATCTCTTCTCTCTTACAACTTGTATGTTTGGATCCGTTGCCTTTGTTCGTGATGTCTCTTCAGGGCGTGATAATCTATCTCCTAGAGATGTCAAGTGTGTGTTTGTCAGATACTCTCGTACCCAAAAGAGGTTTTTTTGCTTTGATCCAGTAAGCCATAAATATTTTGTTAGTGTTGACATTACTTTGTTTGAGTTGGTCATGTATTTTTCTCCTACAGGTGACAAACTTACTCCATCTGACTCTGATGATGAGATATACATGCCACCACCTCCTACAGTTGGTCCTTTACCTTTACCTACTCCTCCTCTTCCACCACCTCCACCACCTCCTCCGCTTCTTCCATTGGCTCAGTTCTTTCCTAGTGTTTTTCCTCACATATTTCGCTCTGTTTGCCATGCTCACAAGCCTTGCCCAGCATCCAGCACGCCTCAGGTATGTAATGAGTATATTGTTTCTACCGATGGCTCTAATGAATTGACTGTACAATAGGAGGAGCAAATACCCTCTCAAGAGGGAAATATACAAGCCCATGACTTGGCAGATGATCTTGACATACTGATTGCTCTACGAAAGAAGAAACGGGTGTGTGCTACTTACCCTCTTGCAACCCAGATTTCTTTGAGTTGGTTGTCAGAGGATTTCAGGAGATTTACGTTAGCACTATCAGCCGTGCAGATGCCACATACATATCAGGAGGCTCTCAAAGATAGTTAGTGGAGGTTAGCCATAGAGGAGGAGATGGTTGCACTACAGTCATGTGGTATGTGGAGTCTTGTTTCTGCTCCTATTTATACATCAGTTGTAGGATGCAAATGGGTGTTCACTGTGAAACACCGTATGGATGGCAGTGTGGATCGCTGTAATGTGAGACTTTTGGCACGAGGGTTCACCCAGACATATGGGGTGGACTATCAGGATACTTTCTCCCCGATTGCCAGACATTTTGCTCTATGTATTCTCCCTGTTGTTGTTGTGACACGAGATTGGCCTCTTTATCAACTTGATGCGAAGAATGCATTCCTCTATGGTGACATGCAGGAAGAGGTCTGCATGCAGCAGCCACCTGGGTTTGCTGCTGAGGGGGAGTGTCAGAAGGTTTACAGGTTACACAAGGTTATCTACGGCCTCAAGCAGAGTCCAAGAGCATGGTTTCAAAAGCTCACGGACTTGATAGATCAGCAGGGGTTTGTGAGATCAACTGCTGATCACTTCTTGTTCATACAGAAGATCCAGAGAGGTACTATAGTCATTCTTGTTTATGTTGATGACATTATTATTACAAGGGATGACGAGTAGGGTATTCAGGGTGCCAAGGACTTCCTAGGTCAGCAGTTTGTGACCAAGGACCTTGGACATTTATGTTACTTCCTTGGAATAGAGTTTGCCAGGAACCAACGGGGTCTTGTAATGACCCATAGGAAGTATGTTATAGATCTTCTTTCAGAGACAGGCATGGCAGATTGCAGACTTGCTACTACTCCGCTTGACCCAAGCATGCAGTTATATGATGATGATACTGAGGATGTCGACAAGAGGAGGTACAGAGAGCTTGTTGGCAAGTTACTATATGTAACTATTATCAGGACTGACATAGCATTTTTCATGAGCAAAGTGAGTCAGTTTATGAAGCAGCCCAGACAGGCACATATGGATGCATTCTATATGTTCTGAGATACTTGAAGACTTCACCTGGTACCAGGCTTCTTTCAGCAGAGGCACATCTCTCTCAGTGACAGCATGCGCAAATGCAGATTATGCTGGGTGTTCAAAGGATAGAAAGTCTACATCTGGATTTGTTGTGTTCATAGAGAGTTCTCTTATTTCATACAAGAGAAAGAAGCAGACTGTGGTTGCTAGATCTAGTGCTGAATCGGAATACAGTTCCATGGCACATGCTAGTACAGAGATGATGTGGGTCGGATCAGTTCTTACTTACCTGACTATAGAAGTGCCTCTTTCCATGCACCTCCAATGTGATAATAAAACTGCTCTCTTCATTGAAAATAACCAAGCCTATCATGAGAGGACGAAGCACATAGAGGGGGATTGTCACTACACTCGTGACATGATATAGAAGGGTATTATCACTACTACGCATGTCATCTGGAGATCAGACAATAGATATACTTACTAAGGCTATAGCGAGAGGACCTTATTAGAGATGTTGTTCCAAGCTGAGTCTTATTGATATCTATACTCCATCTTGAGGGGAGTGTTGAGATAGTTACTATTTTTAGTATCATATTTTGTAATTTTGTATTTTTCTTTTCTTCTTTCTGTAATTTACCCAATGAGTTCTTCTCCTATATAAGGGAACCCTTGGGCCTCTCATAATACATCTCTGTATGTTCCCTTAACATCCTCATCACCACTAGATCCTTGTACATTCCCCGATAAGTCAAAGTGTCGATTGAGATATGAAAAAGATGTACATGTGGGTATGAATTTTTGGGCCCATTTTCTAACCCATTGTAAGAGGGGGTTGAAGCAGGCAGAAGAGGGAGCGTAGGGTCTGGAGTGGGGGTGCAGATGGGGCGATGGATGGGTCTGAAGGAGAGGGCAGAGGAAGGGGCATTGAAGGAGGGAAGACTGAGGAAGGCGCAGCGACAGAGCTGTGGGAAGAGAGGAGGCTGAGGAGCGATGTCGGAGTTGCTACTGTTGCAGGAGGATTGGAGGCCAAGGAGGGGGCGGAGGGAGAGGGGGCACCGGAGTATTGTGGTTGTTGTTGTGAGAGCACAAGAGGTAGAGGAGAGGGGTAGGGAAAGAAGAAAGAGTAGATTGGATGCTATTGATTAAAAAATTAAAAGGACATGTGATTCATTCCCTGGTGGTAGAAAACGGTGATAAAAGATTTCTATTCCTGTGTATAAGTTGGTCCAACCATGATGAGAGCAGAGATGTAGGCTGAAATAATGATTCAACAGGAGCGCTCATATCATTTTGATAGGAAGCTTAGAATCATCCAGTTGAATTTGAACTCTTCATATATGTACAAGTCATGCCTCCATAAACTGAAGATGGGCTTAGCTCTACAATATAATATGTTTCAGATCTCGATCTACTGAAGATCTCATTACATTAATCTTCAAAATCTATACACAGTATGCAAAGAATGATACATTGTGTAACCAAAACATTCCAACATTGTCATAAGTCATCATTACAAATACATACAATGATATACAAATGAAAGTCACAATATAGACTATTCGTCTAACAGGAGCTAAAATCGCAGTTGTGTCCATGGAAGTTTGCTTGGAGATCCACAGAACTTTTCTTGGAGATCATACGGAACATTATTAAGTGGCCTCCTGTTGCAAGCAAAAGGTATTATATTTCATATTAACCCATTGTTCAAATAAACTATCCAACTCACATTACCTTTGAATACATGTGGTTTGGTAATGTCCCTAATCTCAGCACTTTCCCCATGTTCTATTCTTTATTTCACCTTGTGAGGAAGATACTTCGATGTGAATTTCATTTTTTCTCCTCTTCGAGGCCCCCCTTTAGCTTTAACACATAATGGATCACGGATATCGAAATGTTTATCTCTTGAATCGACAGTAGAAAATACTTCGACATTAGATGGCTAGATGATAACCTTTTTTGCTTGTGTTTCCTTCATTTTTTAATCCTTCCTCGGCTATTTGTAAAGCCACTTTGAAGATATCTTGATCTAAACTTCCATGATCCTATATCTCATAATGCAGAGATCACAGGACCCATAACATGTTAAATCCTGTCTTTTTTTCGAAATCACAGACATTCCCCTTTCACGATCCCACAAATCTAACATTCATTGACCACCGTTGCAGTAGATACTTGATGTGAGCAGGAATCGATGGGTTATGAACTATTTGATATACAAGTGTGATGTGGTGATCCAACAATCCATGAATCATTTAAAATATATTTATTCTAAATAAAAGAATGTGATGCAAATTATTATTAACATGGTATATCTCCGATGGTCAAACACAAGGAGGCAACTATTTCGAACGAATGTTATTAATTACAGAAAATAAATAAAGCTTTTTATTTAATTTCTGTTTTTTAGATTGTTTTTCATGGATTTCATGAACTTTTATGGATTTTGACATGTTTTGTATTTTTAATTGGTTGTTAAAATAGTTTATAATTTTTTATTGTTAGATTTTTTGGTTTTAAGTTGATTTTAATTTTAAAAAATGTTAGTTATTTTTAATTTTTCAAAATCAAATTAAAGAACAAGATATAAACAAAAAAGGAGGTATTTTTGTATATACAGAATGTGTCAAAAATTTTCAAAAAAAATAAATGAAATGTTTTTGTGTTTTAAGAATTTTTTTACAATTTATGTCGTTTTGTAAGGTATTTTTTATAGATTTTTTATTGATTTAGAGTGAAAACAAATTTTTCAATAAAATTAGCTACTGTTTTTGTGATTTTTAAAACAGGAAATGAATGAAATAAATCAAGAAACTAATTTTATACATAAGAGTTTCTATAAAGACTTAAAACAATATAGAATATATATTTTTATGATTTTTCTATGATTTTATATACATTTTATAAGTTTTTATGTATATTTTAATTTTTATGATTTTTTTATTAAATTTTGGTTTGGTTTTTTATTTATGTGAGAAAATATAGTAAAATATACATAATGTAATATTTCTGGAATTTTTCAAAGAGTTGTCAAATTTTTATGATTTCTAAAGTTCAAATAGTAAAATCAAGGAGGTTTTATATTTTCAAAAATTATAAGTCAAATTAATTTTCAAAAAAATATGTAAGTTTAAACAACTAATAAGGAGCTAATCTATTTTTTTGGATTTTTAGGGCAAATGAGCTCATTAATCAGAGCAATTAATAAAATGAAATCAAAATCAACGATAAAGGGACCTAACTGCAATTTTTAAAAGTTTCAAATAAAATGATAATAAAAGAAATAGAATTTAAGGTTATAGATGTAATTTATCCTAATAAAACATGTGTAAAATATAAGCACAACATTGAAAGAACTCAAATGCAATTTCCTAAACTTTTAACCAATTTTATTAACAAACAAAGAGTTATGGGTATTATAGTGCAAATAACCCATAGATCGCATGGTAGCCTATGTGCTTACAACTTAGATGGATCGAAATGCAATTTAAAACAAACACCAGGATTTTTAGCAATTACTTTAAAATTGTTATATACATTAGAAGGATTGAATTGCATATAGTCAAATAGGAGTGAAGGGATTACAATTTCATCGAGGATGTGTGCCCAGGTCACGTGCGTATCCTTGAGGCGGTGAACGGTCCTTATGAAGGCTTCAGAACTGATCTAAGGATCAGCAATTTGGCGTTATCAGACGCTTTGGATGCGATGTAGACTTCTTGTTCTTGATCGGACGCTTTTGGAAGGTGATGGAAAAACTACGAGGAAGTATTCTCCGGGCAAGCTTAGATCAAGATGATCTCACTCGATTCGACTGGGATTTGAGCTCCAATGGGGCCAATCAATTCTCGACTTGGATCTGCTCCAGATGTTGACGGTTAAAAGCTCCAGATCTCGTTGGTGGAGATCTGGTAGGTCTGTGTTCCTCCTGCCAACGATGAAGCTTCAAATGCTCAGATCAATCTCCATACATCTCTCCAGGTACCTGCACCATCACAAAATGAAGCTTGAATCTTCGCATGCCTCAGTTGCACGTTATTGACAAGGAAAATGAAGGGAGAAATGGTGGAGATCCTCAATCTATGGTGAAGGAAAAGGATCGGACTCAGATCCTCAGATCTGAGGTGGTAGGTTACGGATCGAAAAGTGAAGAAGCGGATTTGATGTGGAAAGGGATGGTGATCATTTTGGATACGAAAATCGAATGAGATTGTCCTCCGATCGAGTAGTTAGAAAGTTTGATGTGCAATTGACTGATACGTATCTGGAAATTGAACTAGAAAGAAATCAAATTGAATCTAATGCTATCTAATAATTGATGGATCTCGTCAATCCGGCCTTGATTCAAGCTCTAGATCGATGCCTTCACTTCCTATCATGAAGATTAAGCTTTTGTGGAGTTTTCAGGTGGAATTCCAAGGTGGAAGATGGATCAGACGAGGAGGGAATACCTAGATTGGTATATATAAGCGGAGAGAGGGTGAAATTTGAATGAGGTCAAGAGCACGAACTGTGGCAACATCGACCAAAATCTAGATTGAGTGTGGATCAGGAGTGTGAGAATGTTGATCGGGTAAAGAGATTTTGAGAAAACCTGATCGGGATTGGATGAGGGCAGAGGAGTTGACCCAGTGTTTACCCATCAAAAACAAAGTGAGACAGTTGTGTGGTCTCACAAGGAGGACCATAATCGTTGAAGTGACTGCTCACTAAGACCAATGATCAAAGTAATAATCAAGCATAGAGAAGAAATTAAACAATACAAAGCATATATGTGGATCAAAATTTATTATACCTTGCAAACAAGTGTATAGTCGACAAGAAGGTGGGGGTCGAACACAAGATGTGCGAGACATAGCAGGTATTATTTAAACAAATAAATAAAGTAAGAATGTATATACAAGTGCGTATAAAATCAATAAAATTGTTTGTGGCTTTTTAATTAAATAAAAAATAATTCTGTTTAAAAAAATTCTGATTTTAAATTTATTTTTATTTTAATAATATATAAGGATATATATAAGGGTATGTAAGGCTATATAAATATTATAAGCGACATATAATATAATAAATATAAAAAATATAAAAAAATCAAAAAATAACCAAAAAATATTTTATTATATTTTTAAGGTTTTAAAATATATTGATAATATTTATGATATCTAATAATAATGTCAACTATATTTAATGGTGTATATATATGCTATATAGGATATAATATTTATGAATTTAGATAAAATATGCAAAAATAACCAAATAAAATACTTTATATTTTTCAAATATTTTTCTATTTTTATATATTTTTGGGGTATTTTAGCAAAAAAATGTATTTTAAAATCAAAAATAAGGTAAGACAGGGACTGTTTAAATTGATCGAATTGGTTTGAGAATTAAAAATAGGAAATGGGTTCAAAATTTATCAAAATAAATTTTAGTACATAGATATTTATATATATATATATGAAAATATGGAGCATAAACTAATATTTTTACGATTTTTGGGCATATTTTATATTTTTTAAGGTTAGCAAGGGTTTGTTAATTTTAAGGGTTTATTTTTAGATTTTTTGCATTTTTTGGTCTAGAGTTATAGAATAGGCAAATAAACAGTAAGTAATTTTTTGTAATTTTAAAAAGGTTTTATATTTTTTTTAAGTCAAACAGAAATTAAAGTACCTCTTTTTTAATAAATAATAAATGTGCGCAAAATGGCAAATGAAAATGATAGCATGAACAATTATCCAAGCATGCACATACATCTATTTTTTGAGAATTTTTAGAGCACGTGAGTTATTTTAAATAAAAAGAAATGCATAATTAAATTTCAATCAAGATGGTAGAGGTATTTTTGTAAATAAAATAAAAGGTTGGGGCTCGCATGCAAAATGACGTAAAAGTTTAAACATTAGCTTGATTTTTCAGTACTTAATACAAATTACAAAAGCCAGGGATGATTAATTATAAAATGTCCACTCACGTGGGGGTCCATGTGAGGTGACCTGGCACTTGACTTAAATGCAAAATTAAAAAGTTATCAAGACATACCTGCAAAATCTCCCAAAAGTTTTGAACTTAATTAAAAATGTACAAGACTATTTGTAAAATACAAAAGGGTGGAGCGTTTACTTGCAATTGTTACCACTTAAAACACTTGGATCTGGCCATTATCCAGATGCCATGTGGAAGACCGCTCGATAGAAGATGCGTACTGCTTTGCTCAATATGAATGTTCTAGTTTAGATCTAGATAGTGGTTGTGATCGGACAGCTCGCGAGGACGGACAAAGAACATTGAAGAACTGTCGACCGATGAACTTCAATCTGGTGTTTCTTCCTGCTCCAATAGTTGATGCCTGCTTCGATGGCTCCAACAGCTTGCTGGAGATCCTCGGCGTGTGCAAGTAGCATTAGTTGAGACTGAGGAGGCATTGGGTGATGAGATGGCTCCCGATGAGCTGGGGCTCTTTCAGGTCTACTTTGTAACCCCAGGAAGCTCTCCGTCCCGTATGTCCTGCACTAAAATGTTCGACAGCTCGAGGCGATACTCCTTGACCATTTAATGAAGCCGTAAGCAATGAAGGGCAGGATTGTGATGCAGCTCCGATAAGGGGCGACAGACAAGATCTCATATCCCAAATCCATGATGGATCTAGGCTAGACAGCGAGTGGAATCAATGGAGAATGTGATAGGGGGGTCGAAATGGATGAAGAGTCAGGTGAATCTACTCGTGAATTACAATGAATTAGCCCGGAGCTTGAGATCCATACAATTTGGGGTTTCTAAAATTAAGGCTACATATGAGAGTAAAGCTGAAATTAAAGCTTGAAATGAAATTAGAACCTAAGATATACCTAAGAAGCAGTGCAAGAGGCCTCTACCGGGTCCAGGACCACAGGAAGAAGAACCAGCTGGAGAGCTCCTCCGACGATGGTGGATCTCCTCCTCTGTCGCTCCTCCTCACTGCAGAGATCGCCCCTCCAATTGGTGTCACCAAGGGGAAGGAGCAGAGTGGGTCTGATGGGCTAAGAGTACAAAAAGAGTGATCAAACTTGAAAATGAGGCCAGAGGAGAAATTTTATAGGTTGATAAATGGGACGACTTGCGAGGCAAATCTTAATCGGGTTGGTGAAGATCTGATGCTCTTGATGTGAAAACTCGAAGACAGAACAGGGACTAAAATGCAAATCTCGACTGAATCTAGGCTTAATTGCAAATATGCTTTTATTACAGTTCCAAAAAAACATTGCGTAGAGCTCGTTGATAGCTTTCCAACGAGTCCAAGAACTCAAAAATCCGACTTTGGGAGCCCGAGTTATGGTCATTTTAGCGAGTAGGGGTACAAGTCACATTCGGATCCGAACCGAATCCGAATCCGGGTTTGACCATATGAACTGACCCTCCCCATTCGTGAATCATGACCGAACGCTCCCAAATCCCTTCCTTCGACCTCCATCCCTTCCCTTCTCCATTCCTCCTCCCTCTCCTTCACCAAAGGTCACTAGAGCACCTTGGATCGACGACCCGAAGCCGCACTCATGTAGAGAAGGTACGATGTCTCCCCCTCTTACTGCGGTTTCCACACGATTCTTAAACATCCTTATAGACATATGTATTTCTGAAGGGCAATGAAAATTCGTGCTCATGTGTGTGCTTTGAGCCCTCTTCTCTGTTTGGGTCAAAATTTGTGATCATTTGGGTTTGCTCATCTTTTCCATATCATGCTTGACATATGCCATCTTGATCTTCTGAATTAATTATGCATGATGTGTATCTGTCACATGGTATTTTATTGTAATGTGGGCAGTCCATCGGAAACATCTATGTTTGATTGTGTTTATTGAAACAGTTAGTGACATGTGATTTTTATCTCATGCATGCTCTCTTATCCTTAAGAATACACGTGTAATCAAATAGGAGTAGCTAGATGGATACAACCCTCCACCAGATTCCCTCTACAGTGCTACCCAACCATTTCCCATGAACACAGTTCCTAGAGCCATGAAATATCAAACTTTGAAGTAAGCTCCAATGAAGTTGGCTATAATCAGGCCAATGGAAACACATTTAACCTACAAGGATAAATGCACACCCTCAGACTAGGAATATGAAAGATTTCGACCAAAGGCTATGACACAATGAGCTGATCCAACCAAAAACTTGTCACACCAGATAAAATGCTCCTCCAAGTACCCCCAAGTAAATAGCAGTTGAAGATCGGGTAGTTCAACAGGCCAAGCTTGACCAAGGCATCGCAGGTCATACATAGCCATCATCCAACCAAAATATTGCTTGAGTTGATTAAGGGTGGAAAGCGTAAATCAAATCACCATTGAAGAGAATAGACCTCCCCATCCAAAAAAAAGTACCTATATCTATACTAACAAATGTATGTAGTGCAAGCCCTGAGCATCATCTATGCTCTTAGCCTTTAGAATTGGACATTTGTTTGTTTATTGTTTGAAATGTCCCAAAATTAAGGACCAAATGTGATCTGCATATTCTTTTGGCATTTCATTTGACTTTGCTTCAGCCAAAACAATATCATTCTAATCAGGCTTCGTTTCCCCTTATTACTCTCAATTGGATATAAACGTTTTAGCAAAATCGTGCACATCTTAACTGGTGGGAAATTTCAGTCCTTCTGGACCTATGAATAATGAGATATTACTATCAATACCAACTCTAATTTTAGTTGAGACAGTTTCTCTCCAACCCCTACTCCAGCTCTCCTGGTGCAATATGGCCTTCGTGATTGGTTTCTCTTTTGGGATCCCTTTTCCTCCTTTTAGTCTTCATTTCTATCTTTGAATTGGATTTGGTTCCGTAAGCATACTACTGTGTTTGCTTAAAAGCATCAGAAAAATTGCATCCAAGAAATCTCTTAATAATTCCAAACTCTCTTATAAGTTATCCCTCCAATAGAAGCTTACCAACATCCATTATCCTCCCTACAACCGCTTCAGGGGCGCGAAGCTTTCACATTCATAAGTTGGTTCAACCACTGTCTGTGAGGGTAGGATTCCCTATGGTGCATACATGTTTGTGAGTAGGGATCAGGCTTCACGTTTTATCAGGAATTTCTAATGGTTGTTGTGTGCTCCTATATCTCACATTGTCAATCTGCTAATACTTTTCTCAGGAAGTGATGATTCTCAGTATTCTTGATTCTTGTGGTTGAAATGATATCAATGCCTTTGATCTGTAGAGTTCTTTGGGGTTTTTGGGGGGCTGAAACTTGCAAGCTGCTACCAACAAAGTATGTCCTTCTATACACTCTAATGGTGTTACAGACTTACACCATTGAAGCAATTTAGATAATTATTGGTCTGAAATACCCCTTCGAAACTAAATTCAGGCAACTTATTTATTTCGGATCAAAGGGCCCGTGTATCATTGAACTGTGTGGACTGTTGCATATTTATGCCTATCTCGCATGTGAATATTTGAATTGTGAAGTGAGAAATGCTACACATTTTTGTTTTACATATCCTTACCTGAACTCATATCTGAATACTCCACCGTGGAATAGTTATACATATATGAATACACATGCATATACTTATACACATCTGTGAACATATCTGATTACGCATCTTCATAAGTATGTTTGCATGTATCTGAATGTTCATACTGAATGCATATGCCAATGGTTGTCTGCAATAGTAGCACAGACTCTGTTGGTTGCTATGTAGACGAAGTGTTGTGACTTTGCCTTGTTTCAAAGTAAGGGCTTGAAGATAAACATCTGATGAATTATTCCATGGTGATTCGGGTAGTGGAGTAGTTGCCATCAAGGGAGGGGCATGCACCCTTGGGGCCCCGGGTAGAAGCTTAGATGAACGCGATCCCAACTGTTATTGTAATTGCGATGGTTGGGGTACATGTTTCTTGGCACACCAAGGTGCTAATCTGACAATGTTGGCCTCGGCACTTACGTGCTTAAGCCCGGTGCTCGAGCGCAGACCAAGTAGTTGTGGTTGGTTTACTAGAGCTTTGCTTTTCACTTAGAGTTAACACTCTTGTACATGCCAATGTAGGCCATATTGGTCAATATTCCGGGTGGGAGCGCTAAGAGGGGAGTTCCGGGAAATGTGGTTAAATGAAGTTGGGAGTGGGATATAATTCTCTTGCTCATAAGGAGGATTGGGTTGTCGCGAGGATTCACGGATTGGAATCTAAATTGTGAATGGGAAGTATCATTGGAAAGTAGGGCTAAGTGGACGTGTTGGTAACTTAGTTAGGATGCATTGTACCGCACTGCATGCCTAGGGAGGCACCCTAACCCTAAGGTGTCCTTTTTGCCTTAGAGTCATAGTGTGAGGTCTCATCATGACCAAGACCACAGACTATCCACGAAGCTCGGTTACTAATATCCATATCTAATAACAATAAATAAAAAAAGTGTAATTCTTGTGAGATCAGTTACCCAGTTCCTTTCTCTTTTGCACACATTTAAATTACACCTTGCTTGTTATTGTATAGTTGTTTAAATCGTATTGAGAAACTTTGCTCGTACCTACATGTGGATTCGCGGGTTCGCAACAGTGAGTAGCTTTGAAGTCACCACTTTTTGTGCATCTTCACAACTCCTTTTTGTGGTACAATGGTTGGTAGTTCTTTTATTGTTCTCTGTACTTAGTTTTTTTAGAGACATGGCATGTAATGTATAATTTTGGACATCTATATTTATGCTTACATATATACTTTTGTGGACATGGATGGACAATGGAAATGTATGAAATTTGAACAGGTTGAATGAGAAGCAAAAGTTTTAAATTCCAATGTATTGTGCCATTTCACTTGATTATGTGTATGTTAAGTATTCGAATGTGAAATGTGTATGCATGGATTTAGCTTGCCGAGTACCTGGATCCTAGGGGCGTCACACTTGAAGATCGAACGAGGATCAGAGTGGTCAAATCTCGAGCAAAATCCAAAGCGTACGGCAAATTGCTCATCATATCTCTTAGGAAAATGCGAAAATGGGTGCTCAAGGTATCTGACATAGTAGAGAAGGCAGAGGTTGCAGTTGACCTAGGTCAACAAAGGGAGCTCTATGATTGATCCACGTGGACCAACTAGAAAAATACTGGGAAGAAAATATTGGTAAAATCAAATATAAATAGTAAAAGATTTAATTAGATTTTTATCAAAACATGAAAAATGTTTGTAATTTAATGTAGTATTTTATTTATATTTTATGTATTTTTATTAGATATTTTATTACAAGTTAATATTTACATGTAAAATATAGGTATAAATACATGTAGTTTGGTATTTTATTTTTATTTTGGAATATATATTTTCTTATTTATAAAGGTATTTTTTATTTATTTTTATACACATATAGAGATTTTTATTGTATTTTTCTTAGTTCGTATGTGCACTTAATTAATCAGGTATAGATACATTATAGGATCTACATGTATATTTTACATATGCTTTTACATGTATTATTTATTTTGATTTTATTTGATGGTTTTATTTAATGTTTGTTATGTACATATATTTCAAATAATATTTAGAAATGTATAAAAATAAAAGAATTTGAAAAATACAAAGAATAAATATATTGAATAAATATACCTAAATATGTCCTTTGAATTCCTATATTTCCTTATTTGAAAAACTATATAAAACAACTCAACTAGATAATATAAGAAACAATTATCTTCAATTAGATTATAGCTTGAACTGAAATTCTAGCTTCAAGTTAGGGGGATCCCGCAAGACACCCGATGGAGAACTCTCGCTTTCTCATGCTATTTACTGCGGAAGCGTGCCGGGCCTGACGTACGTGCTTAGCCTATCGTCGAGTGAAGGTGGAAGGGGGACGGGGCTATTCTCGCCTCACGTCGAGCAATAGGAGACCAAAACTTAAATATTGCATCTTAGCTCCAAAATAAATGAAATTACCTTCATTAAATAGATTATTAAAAGTTATATACAATTAAATGTGATTTTGGTATATTTTGATATATTTTGAGATATAGGTCTGTGAAGCTTTTATTTTGACTTTCAGTTTGTGTCCCAGGCACATTATGCACTATTTTTCTATAAACTCAATTTTGTATTTTTCTTTGTATTTTTATCTATAATATTCATGTACAAAGTTTATTTATTTAAGGTACAAATAATAGATAATAAAATAGGTCTCAAAAATTATTTATAGATGAATAAAAAATTAGGGTTTTTATATAATTTTGTATAATCCATCTACCTTATCTCTCCCTACTTTATTCCTTGTTGACCAAGTCATCATGATGATTGGGTCTCAGAGTTCGGGGTCACTCAATACCTCTGGTGTTTCATTTCTTTTTCTTTTCTTCCTTTATTCTTTTATTTTGGCATTAATTATAGTATTTTGTACAGTAATTGAAGTGTAAATATTGAATGTTATTTTATATAAATTAATATTATATACATGCATTTAACTAGGGAGTAAAGGTCAAAATTAAATAATAAAGGAGATGAAATGGAGATTCATCACCCCCTATACTTGCCTTTGCTAATCCCTAGCAAACACTTATTCCAATAAGTGCAGAAAAGAAAATAAAGAAAAGAAAAAAGAAATATCTTGGATTGAATTTAACTCGTAAACTTATCTTCAAAATCAAAGTTTGGAGCTTAATCAGGCCTTTGAATTTTTAATTTGGTTGGAACATTGTCAGGAACCGGACTTGGAACACAACAGCCTCTGAGAATCACAAAACTTTGCCCAAGTCTCCTCAAAAGACAAGTCATGACAAGTCAACATCATGTGCAATCCCTTATGACTATGAGCCTATCTTGTACAGTATGTGTGATATATAGTTCCTCTCGGGTGAAGCGGTAAAAGTCAATCTTCTCTAAACCCCAATAAAATAACTCTTTTCTCTAGAAGCAGGGTATTCCCTTCTAAGTTCAAGTGCAACCGACTCAAGAAGAGGAGGTGGAGAGAAGAATGGACGGTAGTCAATGTAACTACCTATCCTAGGATGCTTGGTCAGTGTAGCTAAGTCATCCAGTTGCAAGCTCACATGAATACTTTGACTTCAAAGTTCAAGCTTGTTTATTGAACACATGCTCCGATGGGAATTGATTTTTCTTTAACTTTGCCCGTCTATTTTTTTAGAGTTTTTTATTTTTGCTTTTTTTATACAATATACAGCAGAATTTACATACAGACTTTTTCCTCTCGAGTCAGTAGACTATCCCTCTTTTTGAAGCATTATTGCAACACTCAACATTCTGTCATTAGAACTCATGACTACTGGATCGGGTTGGGGGTACAATGGCCACAAATGTGTGAAATTCTGATGTTTCCATTAGTGTGTGTCTCATGCTGACCAATCCATCCCTCTACCACTTCAACTGAGTTAAGAAAAATGCATGGTGCATGTGTGCAAGTTAGGTCATTGTCGACTAGAGTCATGTGTGTGTTCTGAAATGTTCTACTAAGGCAGTCAAGATGACACTAAATTAAGTCTCATTTTGTCAAAGAATTAAGTCTAGCAAACCTGAAGTGCCGCAATTCCAATTCCTCTAAATTTCTTGTGATTAAGTGGATTAAGATCCAACCAAGCTCCAATCTTCAGATTTTATTTAGCTTTGTTCAATTATCATCATTAGTCCAAAAAAATCAAATGATATGCAACGCAAGGACAAAATTTGATGCAATTTTCTGATTTTGAACTTCTTATGGATTTTTGAAAAAGTTTTGCAAAATTTTATGCAACCTTTGAAAACATTTGGCATTTTTATGGATTTTTGGTTTTGAAACTTTTTATTGATTTTTCACAAACAAAAGAGTTTTGGCAAATAATTATATGCAAATACTTACACGGAATGCATCTTTTTATTATAAGAATTTAGGTTAAGAATCTACACTAGGCATATAAGAGTTTAATGTACATAGTCTGTAAAGGATTTTATTTGCTCGAATTATGTTCATAGTTTTCAAAATAACTTGAAAAGAATTTGACAGACATTTTAAAAACTTTATTTTTGAAAAGTAATTTGACAGATATTTTCTACAAATATTGCAAATTTTGAAAATCATTTTGCAAAGATTTTTCAAACAGTATGTACGGATTTTTCAAATTATTTTGTAACCATTTTCCAAACCATTTGCAAATAGATTTCCAAAACAATATTTTTAAAAGAAAGAATTTTTTATAAACAATGCATTTTTACAAAGGTTCAAACATTTTACAAAATATATTTGAAATGGTTTTACAAAAGATTTTTCAAAGAGATTTTCCAACAATATTTCAAGCATTTTGCAAAAACTTTTTACCCAGTTTATTAACTATATTTACAAAGGATTTTGATATGTGATTTACTAATTAGCCATATTATTGAAAATAAGCAAGTACGAGTTATGGTTAAAATATATAATATATATATATAACCCCCGTATACTTAGCTTGAGTTATGTCATCATAGATCGAAGAGAAAATGAAGACATAACTCATAGTATGTATAGGAAAATGTATACTACAATGACTGAATTAAGAATGAGAAGTCGATCGACCCCCTATACTTAGGATCAAATAATCCTATGTATAGCATACTATACACAAAGCAGGGTGAGTCACAGGTTGGAATGAATAAATGAATAAATCAATGGCTCAACATGTCTCTCCCTATACTTAGGGTAAAATATCCCTAAGTATAGAAAAAATGTCAAGAGTTGAGGAGACAGGTGAGGGGATCAAAGAACGAACACCCCTATACACTCATCCTCCCTATACTAGGATGAATTATATCCTACGTATAGCAATGATGAATGGGATGAGAGAAGCTTTCGGAAGAATAAAAGAATAAAAAACAAAAGGAAGAAAAAAAGAAAATGATGACTAATAAAAGATGTTTTTGCTAGCTTTGTCCGAATAGATAGATGTTGCAGCTGGAAGTTCTTTCTCATAGGCCACATGAATGGAGTAAACCATGGACCGGAAAGTATCATACTCGAGATAAGGCTTCAGAAGTTGTCCATTGACGACAAAAGGTTATGCATCAGCTGACAATCTCGATATGATTGTGCTTCCATTGTCACGTACATGTTTCACTATAAATGGCCTGGTCCATTTGCTCCTCAACTTCCCTTGGAATAGTTTCAACTTTGCATCAAGCAACCAGACCGTATGACCAGGTCCAAAAGTCTTGTAGTGAATATGCTTGTCATGCCACTTCTTGACCTTCTCCTTGTACATAAGGCTATTGTCATATGCATAGTTGAAGAATTCAAGTCTGTTCAGATCTAGATTTTTATTCTTTGTTGATTTCTTCATATCCAAATTGAAAATATTGATTGTCCATAATGATTTATGAATCATCTTGACAGGAAATTGGCATGGCTTGTCATATATCATGTGGTAGGGAGATATTCCTAGAGGTGACTTATACGTAGTCTGATAGGTCCAGAGAACGGAATCAAGTAGTTGAGACCAGTTCTTTCTGTCTGTATGTACAAGCTTTTGGATAATTGTCTTGATTTCCCTATTCGAACATGCTGCCAAGCCATTAGATTGTGGGTGGTATGGAGAAGCTACTTGATGTTCTATGAAGTATTCAGAGTTAGCTTCTTCGTCTCTCTATTGATAAAATGGCTACCCCCATCTGACATCAAAATTTTGGAGATTTCGAACTATATAATGATGTTTTCCTTCAAAAACCGACAGATTGTGCGGTTGTCGGTGGCTCGGGTTGGGATATCGTCTAACCAACAGCTCACGTAGTCAACAACAAGCAAAATATATTCATATCCCTGACTGATGGGAAATGGACCCATGAAGTCAATGCCCCAAGCATCGAACACATTTGAAATTTGAATATACTTAAGCAGTATTGTGCCTCTCATTCCAATGGTTGAGCCTATCTTCTTACAGTCAATACATTTCTTTACAAAATCTCATGCATCTTTGAATAAGGC
The DNA here is from genome assembly GCA_037367405.1 of Ottelia alismoides. Classification (NCBI taxonomy): domain Eukaryota; kingdom Viridiplantae; phylum Streptophyta; class Magnoliopsida; order Alismatales; family Hydrocharitaceae; genus Ottelia; species Ottelia alismoides. The sequence goes on from JAZKJV010001109.1 coordinate 135,239, forward strand.
CGGCCACCCAAGGCCGTATTGTAACACCTTTGCTATCGCACGCTTTCTAGAGTGGTTACCTCATGATTCTCAGGCATAAAAATGCTCAAGGATACTGTGAATTTCTTCTTGAGGAATGCACCTCCTCCAGATGTAATATGCCCCCCACGAAAGAGATACGGATCCTCCCACTAATAGAAGTAAATATACTATTTTCAGCTTAGGCCAATCTTGTGGATTTCTCTTGGACAGAAGATAATTCACAATATCGACGAACTATGGGAGCGAGGTGATTGATAGAATTGCTTCATCTGGGAAAGTTTCATTGATCGGCAACAATCTCAGCTCAGGAGTATCTGACTCTGGCAATCATCCCAAATGGTCTGCCACCACATTTTTTACTCAAGGATTATCGTGGATATCGAGGTCGAATTCCTGGAGTAGAAGGATCCGTCTGATTAGCCTTGGCTTGGTATCCTTCTTGGCTTTCAAGTAATTGTTGGCAGAATCATTTGTGTACAAAATAACTTTGGATCTGAGTAAATGAGATCTAAACTTCTCCAAGGTGAAGACAACTGCTAGAAGCTCTTTGTCAGTGATTGTGTAGTTCTTCTATGCTTCATCAAGAATTCTACTTACATAATGGATTGAAAATGGAAGATTATCTCTCCTCTGTCCCAGAACTGCAGCAATGGGATAGTCTGAAGCATCAGTGATGAATACATGCTGGATCATCATTTTTATTCTCGGTTAATAAGAACCTCATGAGAAATTTTCATTTATTCCACATCTTTGTGAATAAATCAATCAAATATAAATTAACACTAACTTTATTTTATTTAAATTATCACTAACATTTTATTTATTTTTATATTTTATTAAAAAACCTAAAAATTAGGTTAAATATTATCTATATTTATCTTGACTTTTAAAAGAAATTAAAAATATAAAAATATATCAAAAATGCAAAACATGATGTTTTTACCCATTAAAAATGTTTGCAAAAAATTTACTTCTATACAAATGACTTCTTTTGGTTATTTAACCAACATGAAACTGGTAGATCTCATTGAGATCTAAAACTTTCATGTTTGAATTTTTCCTAATTCAGTCTCCTATTTATTTTTTATTTTTCTTTATTTTATTTATTAATTTTTCCGGAGCTGCCACGAGGAGCTCCCTAGAGCTGCCACGTGGTCGCCTCTTGTTGCGCCACCCGCCACTCCTTTGAGCCATTGGATCATCTCTGATGCCTTCATCCTGGCTGCTCTTCTGTGCTTGATTTCCAGCCTTCATATTGCTCTCCAGATTGATCCTCGCCACTCACTCCTGCTCTCTTCTAGACCACCCGATCTTCCTCCCATCCAAGGGCTGAGCGTCCTCCACGTCATCCACTCCTCCTTCGTCGTTAGATAAAACCCTGACTTAATCCCTACCGCACACTCGCGTCCATTACCTGACACTCAATCAGATCAAATGATCGCATCTGAGCCATCCCTCCGTGCTTCCATCTTACCCGATGGATCTTACAATCCAACGGTCATCACCTCATCATCTTCCTCCAACATACCTCCGCCATGTCGTTACACCTCACGACCCCTCCTCTACCCTTCCATTTTTAGCACCATCCTCTTGTAACCTCTCATCTCTCTAGCGTTCCTCTTCTATAGCCAATACCTTGGCCATCTTCGTGTAACCACAAGCATCCCCTCCATCACTCTTCCATCACTCCACCAGTCATTGCAAAACACTCCAGTAACGCCCACTTCCTCCACCTTTTAAATCCCTGCTCTACTTCCATATATTGTCATTCACCACTTCACAAAGCTCCCTCCTACCTGTCTTCCCCTCCTCGTGATAGGAGGAGGCGGAATTGGCAGGCAATTATGGGTTGAGCTCCAAGTGTCAACCCTCAACCAACTCGACTGAGTAATGGTAGCCTTGTAACCGATGAGCACCGAGGATGGGTCGCCCTTGTCGGAGGTTCCTTAGACCTCATCACAGACTAATTCCTCTGCCCCAAGGATCATCCCAAATATTCAGGTACTTCTTCATTATTTTTCTTTGAGTTTTCACCTTTTTATCCTATTGCAGCCAACGCATGCCACCTCCATCAGATCACCTATGAAGATCCACCGTCCATCCCTCATTCACTCCTATCACCTCACTCATTCTCTCTCTCCCTCTTGTTAAAACCCCCATCCAGGTTAACCCCGGCGGAGGAACCCACCGAGTCTCCACCTCCTTCACCTCCGCCGTCTCCCATCTCACTCATCTTACACGCACACACCCACTTGCTTCGGCTATTCATACCTAACACTTTGTAGGTCAAAGATTCTTCAATGGACAGAGTTCTATCACTAGCTCTATTCAAGAGTGAGATCTCCGGTGAGGGCCCATCACTGGCTTCTTCCTGGACCTCCCGCACCTTCTCCGTCGTTGCATCTTCATCACTAACCTTCCAGGCAGCTTCATGGAGCTCTAGCACGAATGGTGGAAGGAGGCGGATCTCTAGGACCATCTCCGGAGTGCATCATTCTTCAATAAGAGTGGGGTGGAGCATGAATAGCAGATATCATATGATCGATTCGATCGAATAGTCCAGATGAAGCCCCGAGCCTCCATGCCTACTTAATAGCTCGGGTGACCAAAATGCCTCTCGAACTGCCTGCATGTGCCACGTGTCGCCCGAGCCTCCCCGCCTCCCGCACCTCATCCCACGCATGTGCCTTGCACATGAGGGCTAGGTCATTTGCAGAGGAACCCTCGGTCGCCTTCATAATTGCAGAAAAGTCCCTAGGCGTATGCTTCGTGTGCGTACCTAGGGTTAATTACATAGAGGCCCCCACTAGTTTTCAATAATTACAAAGAGGCTCCCGCGTACAAGGAGAAATTGCATATGGGACCCTTCGAGTTTTGATTAATGTAAATGCGTCCCTCCAGGGACCGATTTGTAATAATTATCTTTACTTTTCCATACATTTTTAATACAATTATGCCCCTACACTGTTTCTTTAATATCTTGAGCATACTGACTCCATTTTAATTGATTTCAGGTCATTTTGAAACTTGATTCATTGTATGCCTAATGACATGTTTAATTTCTTGATTTGACACTAAATTAAATGTGATTGTTTTTTATGATCTACAACATCTCATGTTCTTTTAATTAAATGTTATTAATCATTCTTATTGTTCACTTTGACTCAGAATCTTTCCATTAATTGTTGCTCAATGATTTGACATTATGTAGGGCATATTTGTATATCTTCTCTTACATCCTTATATTCTGCATTTCATCATGCATTGTGTTCATTTCATCATTTAATTTCATCTAAAAATCAAATAAATTGCGTGCATCATTCTACTCTAGTCTTGCATCATGTCATCTGCATATTATTTTGCATCTGCAACCTGGGACTAGAAAATACTCACTAATTAATTAATCAATACTTTTTAATAAATAGACAAAGAGTCTCGTGTCCCTGTGTTCGACCTTGGTATACTTACCAAGTAAAATAACTTCCACATATTTGAAACTGTGGTTTTTGTTGAACCATTTTCATCACTTATACTACTATAAAATATGATTATTAATGTGGTGAAAATTGGTTCATCAACTTGTCATGATCTCAAATGGTAGAGACCAATATGGAGGTTGCAGAATAGGGGCATGAGTGATCAGACCTTTTAATTGATTGAAGGCTCGGAGGATTCGGGTGTCAATAATAAAATCAGCCTCCTTGGCTATAAGCTCAATTAGTGGTCGGCCGATTTTGCAGAAATCCTTGATAAATCTTCTGTAAAATCCCATGTACCCAAGGAATGATCGGTCTTGCTTCAGATTTGTTGGTGGCTCTAGCTTTGAAATGACTACCTCCTTACCAGGATCGACCTCTATGCCACATTTCAAGATGACATGGCCTAACACAATCCCTACATTCACCATAAATGGCTCTTCTCCCACGAGAGCACCAAGTTGACTTCACAACATCTTTTCAAGACTCAATCTAAATAAGATAGGCATTGATCGAAGTTGTCATTGTATATAGAGAAATCATACATAAAAACCTTGAGAAAACTACCAACCATATCTGCAAACATGACCAACCTGCACCTTTGGAAGGTCGCGGGAGCATTGCACAATCCGAATGGCATCCTACTGAAGGCATATAAACGGACAGGTGAAGGTAGTCTTTTATTGGTCTTCAGGGGTGATTGCGACATGATTCTACATAGAGTATTCATATAAGAAGTAAAAATACCCCTTTGTGACTAGTCTTTAGAATATTTGGTCGATGAAGGGGAGAGGAAAATGGTCCTTCTTGATCGCTAACTCCAGGCGTCTGTAATCAACACAGACGCACCAGGAAGTTGGAACTCTGATAGCGATCTCCTCTCCTTTGTCGTTCTTCACAATGGTGATCCTTGACTTTTCAGCACGACACGTAAGGGACTCGCCCACTTTAAATTGGAGATGGAATTAATGAAGCTCGTTTCACACCATTTTATAATCTCATTCACAACCTCCCATAAATTATGATTTAGTCTTCGCTGAAATTCACGGGAGGGCTTGTTATCTTCTTCCAAGTAAATGTGATGGGAGCACAATAAACGGTCAATCCCACGGAGATCAAAAATTGTCTAGCCAATCACCTTGCGTTTTCTTTCTAAAAACTCGAGCAAATGAGATTCTTGTTCCTTAGTCAACTGGGAGTTGATGATAATAGGAAACATGTTCGGTGCACTCGCAAGGAAGGCATGCTTCATATTCATTAGAAGCTTCTTGAGCTCTAGTAGTATATGGATTTTCTCAATGGTAACCTTTGGAATTGTGCAGGGCATTGGTGGTGCCAAGTCTGTCAACTGTATATTATCAACCTCGATGATGCAAGCTCTAAATCTATAGATGCACAAAATTTTTCAATGATGGAATCTTGTTCAAAGAATTCTGCAATGGCTTCTTCTGCCTCGGCTAAGGTCAGGTAGACATCAATCAGTTCTTTAGACAGAACAACAAAAATCCCATATTCTTAGGAAACGGGGAAGTCTCCTGTGATATTCACTCCTTCCTCGACAGAGAGGAATTCTGGGTCTTGATGTCATCCATGAACATATTTGTATCTCTAATCTCTGCAAGGAAATCACAATCTTCTATATGTTTTGTAGGAACACTCTCAGTGCTGCAGATTATGAAGCTTTCGGCACATGAATCGTTTGATTGGGTACCTTACCTCTGTTTGAGGAAAAGGTAATCTGTCTGTTACCATAATCCACCACAGCTTCGGTTGTTTGGAGGAACGAGCGTCCAAGTATAATCAAGGTATGCAGATGAGGAGATGAGGTGTCCATATCAAGAACAATGAAGTTCATAGGGAAGTGCATTCCCTGAATGGTGACAATGACATCCTTTGAAATTCTTCGGGGCCACTTAATTGAAGTATATGCAAATGGCAGAATCATCTGTGTGGACTTGAGCAGACCCAAACCGAATTCCTTCAATAGTAAAGTGGGCATCAGATTGATTGATGATCTACTATCAATAAGAGTTCGGTCGAACTCGACCAAATGTAGTGCATCGAATGAGAGGTACTCCCATATCTTTCCTTTGTTAAGGAGATTGCTGATTGCATTGATTATAGATGTTGTCAGGATGTGCTTCACAATTCTCTGTCTAGCTATGCGTGGTTGTCTCTTTGAAGTACATGCCTCTTTAAGTCCCTTCTTGATGTTTGGTAGTACTTAATGGCCTGTAGCAAAGGCATCTCTGGAATAAGATTCTGAATTATTTGCACAACATCATGATTTGACAAAGTTATTTTTATTTCTCGATTTTTCTAGAGCATTTGGGAATGGAATATTTATAGAATCAAATGCAGAAATATTGTTCTTATTTACAAAACCAAAATCTATCCCACATCATGTTGTATAAATGGATGACAAAAAGGAGAATCTTCATCAGTCTGAAGTGGTGTGCGTCTCAAAATAGCAAGCGATGATCCATTGATTGGCTACGAGGTGGATGCAGTTGTTGTCCTCTCTTTGATGGTTGGATGATGCTTTGGTTGTTGCTTTCCTATTTTTGTTGTTTTAGAAATTTTTTCATTTATTGAATTTTTTCTGGTGCTTATCCTTTATCTTCTTCCTCACCCGCTCTTGTTGTTGGTCTGGTTGATGCATGAGAAGATGATGACTCGCACGTGGAAGCTTTGTTCTTTACCTTCATTATTGCAGACGGTTGTAACATCCTACCGCTCCTCAGAGTAACATTGGATAATAAAGCAGCATGCACACCTGACTCTATGGGTTTGTATGGGACATTACAAATTATCTGCTCACACTTTCTGAAATTATTGGGATTAGCCTCCACCTGTGTTGGAATTGTTGTCTTGGCAGCGATGAGGTCATCAATCTTTCTGGCTCATATCTGTGAGGCTCTTAATAAGCTGAGACAAGCAGCTGAGGGTAGGGTTCACAGGAGAGGCCTCTAATGGATCAATGTGTTTACCATGCTGGGACTGCGAATGGTGCTAATACTACTGATATGAATGCCACGAAGTATAACGAGAAGGAGATTGGTACTGTTGGTGATTATGAAGAGGGTGTCGATATCGCGTACTGCTGATAAGATTGTTGTTGACGGTGATATGTCTGTTGGAATTGATTTTGTCTCTAGCCCTACTTATATGTTTGAGACTATTGGTGGTGAGGCGGGTTGTTACCCTAGACACATCTCCATCCTTGTTGGCGAGGGAATGGATGAGGGTTTGCATATTGACACTGCTGAGGTCGAGCTACGCATCATTTGACCAAATGCCATTCATCTCTTGAATGAGAGGCGGTGGATGAGAGCATGAATCTACGTGGTCTAGAGTTCTTGCTGGTATACAACCAGTTGTTGTTGTGGCTTCTGAGGTGATGACGGCTCTGGGGCTTGCACATAATAAATGTGTTGTACCATGAGCTAGGATTGACTCTACTGAGGAGGTTGTGGCGATGTTGGCTCCTTCGTCTTAGTTAGAGTCGAAACCGATGTAGACACAGATTTGCAAGCATTGATTGTGCTACCAGCAACTCCAGCTGCTTGGTAATCTGATCCAGTTTGTCCAAATTCTGGGTCCTCTGTTCGATCATAGTGAGCTTCTCAAGATCCTATTATCGCTTTTCAATTATATCCACCTTGGACAGGTGGCTCCCAATAATGCTAAAATTTGGGCTCTCATCCCTATCCTACTCATGCGAGCTGCCATATGCACTCCCTGCTGGTGAACTTGTGGCAGTCTCTCAAATGCAGGGTTGATGATAAGGCAGCTTCTCCTTTAGCCATTTCTTCAAAAATCTCCCACACCACATCCTTGTCCTTTTTGAAGTGTGAACCACCGCAAGCGGAATCGATGAGCTTCTAACTCTCAATAGTGAGTCCACCAAAGAAATGTTGGACCAGACTAGTCCGCAATATATCATGATGTGGACAATTCTCTTGCAAATCTGTAAACCTCTCCCAAGCCTCGTGAAATGGACCTATGGCTATCTTGGGTAAAGTTTGCAATGCGGTCGTGCATCTGATCCGCCTGAGATGGTATAACTTGTGCATAAAGGTGAAGTTGAGTTCCTCCCAGGTGGTGAAGACCTTACCGAAATGATTAATCCAATGAAGAGACTTGCTTGAAGGTTGAATGGGAATGTGGTGATTTTAACTACACTTAGTATAGTGTGTGGTTCCACAAATGCGCCGAAATTGTTGGAGATGGATGTAGGGCTCTTCATTCGTGTTCCCGTGGAAAGTGGGAAGCATGGCCAATAGTTGAGGCTTTAACTCAAAATGGGCATGGATTGCTAGAATCTGAATCCATTCGATCATTTGTTCAACACCTGGGTTGTATGTATCCTTGAGGGTCGGCTTGGGTTGCCCTCCTCTTGGTCCATCGGCTCCACCTCCACGCCCCTCCTTGATTTTCTCTCTCTCTCTCCCTCCCTTCACAAATCATTCAGCGTGTGTCAAAAGGTGACTTGGGCCAATGCTAGGTCGGTGAGGTGCTGTTGAATTGCCTACATAGAAGCAAGGAGCTGTGCAATTACTATATTTTGATCCGGATGTGGACCTGGTTGCGGATGTTTGTGTTGAGGTCTTTTCCCTTTCCATTTGGAGCCATCTCTTTCTCTGAATCAGAATCTGAATATAACAGAATATTTGACTCCAGATCGATCTCGTGATCCGCACAAGGAATGATGCTCTGATCAGTCTGCATAGAAGCATTGGATGTAATAAATCATCTTGTGTTAAGGTCAACGTAGAATTTCATTAAGGATCGAGATGTAAAAGGGGTGAAATCAATTTTCATCCAAAATCGGTAGATTTCGAGACAAGAGTGAGCCCAATTTATTGAAGAAGGTAGGGAGTCTGGAGAGAAGTTCACGGAATCTGAACCATGATCTCGGGAATCACCCTGAATTATTGGAGAGGTCGACCGCGTGGAATCGATGTATGTGTCGGCGGAGACTCGGCTAAGCCATCCCTGGGTCACCATCTCAAGGGTCAAAGAGAAGATTAATAATGGATGAATGATACAGAGTTCAATGAGAAATAAAGGGAGGGCAAAACATAGAACAACTCGAAGAGAGCGGGGGTCAAATGAGAATAAAAGAAGCGAAATATGAAAGTCAAAATTTGCTCAAGTGTGTGGGACTTGATCTTGGACCTTAATCTAAATCAAACAAACATCAAACAAGTTTTGAATTTACCATCACAATACAATTGAAGTCGTAAGAATTAGACTATTTTTGTCTTTTCGATTTTACGATTGTATTGAAGGAAAATCTTTTAACAAGTCCTTAAGAATGCTAACCTTGTAGGAGTGTGAATACTATCAGGAAAGTACTTCGTACTTCTTCCACCTCCTTTGTAATATGTGATCTATGCACTATGAGGACCTCGATCTCATCCATTGGAGGCTACTCAGCCAAATCAATAGAGAAAGGAAGCCAATAGGCGAAACTAATACTTCACTTGCAAGCGAGGTACTTGGTCGTAGGATAGTGAGACAGATACCCCCGTGAAGGCATGGCCTATGCTCAATACTTCAGACCAAGTAGGATGCTCCACACAAGGTGAGAACATTGTTGTCTACAAGGTCCGACTCACCCACATATAATAGAAGCGTCAATACTTCACCAACCTAGGTGATAATCAAGGCTACCACAGATCGAGTTTTTTGGCTCTAATACTTAGGGGGTAGCACCTCACTCATTCTGTAGTGTACCTAAAAGCAGTGAAGGCTTTATGAACCCAAAATAAAGATGACCATTATGATTTTTATTAAGGTCAAAGTTTATTAGCATTCCCCTTATTTTAATGTTTGTATTTTCACTTTTTTGAGTATTTTTCAAAGCAAACTGCCTAACGATTTTTTTTGTTTTTTCTTTTAAGTCCTAAATGTGATATAAAATAGAGGAAGAGAACAAGAAAGCAATGCAAGTGGACATAAGGGTGGAAATTTCACTCTCGTGTCAAATGATGTATGCAAAGTTATAAGACTCATAGTGATTCCCATCGCTCTCCATGTGGGATGCAAGAAAGAATTGAATATTTACACTATATGGTGATATGCAAGCTATGAAGCGTCCTAAATAGGAATTGTTATTATTGGGAAGAACCAAATGCAAACTACTCAAAGATGGATCCAAGTGTACAGTCTCGGAGACTCCTTGCTTCCCACCACAATGGGTCCTACAAACGTTGTGGGGAGTCTCTCATGGCTCTCTATTCCAAATCCAAGTAATTTATAATTAATTATTTGACTAATTCCAAACGAAAGAGGCTATAGGAACATGCTTCTATTAGGGTTTTGGACCTAGCTATCGAGTCAACAAACCTAAATCTCGGAGCTCAATCACATGAAATAAATAAAAATAAAGGTGGAAAGCTCAGATCATGAGAAATAAAATAAAAGAAGATGATAAAACATGAAAATCCGTGATAAGGCCCCCAGGTGAACAGACACCCGTGCAGTGGACTTAATTAGATGTGAAGTATCCAAGTCCAAGTTATTACAAAATATATTACAAAAATAAAATAAAACAATATCCTCAAAAAATAAAAGAAAAAACTAAGAGTGAGTTGCTCTACTTTTCCTCTCTACCTCTCTCCTGCTCTCTCTTGGTTGACTCACAAGAAGAAGAATCAACCTCCCCGTGACTCGGGTGTGTGCACGTCCTAAGAAGCGGTTGTCGCCACATGGTCCCTCAAAAGAAAGTCGAGCAAAGAAATACTGGTCAAAACAGATCAAATAATTATCAAAAATAAAGAGCAAAAAAAGAGAGAAAAATAATGTACAAGCCAATATATACAATGCTATGTTATCTTTTGCTACCCGTCAATGGTGCCATTTGTTTAACCATTGAAAATAGAGCTAGGAGAACATGTGTTTTCATGAGACAGACCATCATCGTTAAAGTGACTATTTTGTAAAAAAATCATATTTTTAAAATCTGAAATAAGGCAAAACAGGGACTGTTTTGATAGGCTGAATTGATTTGAGAATTAAAAATAGGAAATGGGTTCAATATTTCTTAAAATTAATTTTAATACATACATACAAGTAAATAAAAAATATGGAATAAAAACTAATATTTTTTGAATTTTTAGAATATTTTATATTTTTTAGATTTAGCAAGGGTTTGCTAATTTTAAGGGTTTTTTTGAGTTTTTTGTGATGTTCGGTCTAGAATTATAAAATAGGCTAATAAATAGTGAGTAATTTTTTGGAATTTTTCAAAAAAGTTTGACACTTTTTGTATTTAAGTCAAACATGGAATAAAATAGATCTTTTTATCTTTAGTAAATAATAAAATGCAAAATGGTAAATAAAAATGATAGTGTGAACAATCAACCAATCATGCACATATACTTATTTTTTGGGAACATTTATTAGAGCACATGAGCTGTTTTAAATAAAAATAAATGCATAATTAAATTTTAATCAAGTTGGCAGAGGCATTTTTGTAAATAAAATAAAAGATAGAGGCTCACTTGCAAAATAACCCAAAAGTATAAATGTTAACTTGATTTTTCATTACTTACTACAAATTAAAAAATTTAAGGGTGCATAGTTGCAAAATGTCCACTCATGTGGGGGACTGGACTTAAATGCAAAATCAATAAGCTACCAGAGCATACGAGCAATATGTCCCAAAATTTTGAACTTAATTAAATATTTAAAAGACTATTGGTAAAATATAAAAAGGGTGGAGAGTTTACTTGCAAATGTTACCACTTAAAACCCTTGGATCCGGTTGTTATCTGGATGTCGTGTGGAAGATCGCTTGGTAGGAGACACGTACTGCTTCGCTCGAGATGGACGCTACAGATTAGATCTAGAGCGTGGTTGTAATCAGATGGCTCATGAGGGCGGAAGAAGAACAATGAAGAACCATCGGCCGACGAACTTCGATTTGGTGTTTCTCCATACTTCAATGGACGATCTCTACTCTGACGGTCCAGCATATTATCAGAGCTCCTCCACGCATGCAGGAAGCCTCAGATGAGTTCGAGAAAGTGTCAGGTGCTAAGATGGCTCTAGTTGACTTGAGGCTCTTTTGGTCTTCATCGTAACCCCAGGAGGATCCTCGTCCCGTATATCTTTCACCAAAATATTCTACAACTCGAGGCAACTCTTCTCAGCCATTTAATGAAGCTGGAAGCAATGAAGGGTGGGATGGCGATGCAGCTCCGACAAGGGACGACAAACAAGAGCTCAAATCCCAGATCCATAATGGATCTGATCTGTTTGGACAACAAGTGGAATCGATGGAGAACGCAAAGGGAGATCGAAATGGACGAAGAGCGGGGTGAATCAACTTGTGAGTTACGATGAATTAGTCTGGATTTAGAGCTCTAAAGCTGGAATTAAATGCTTGAAATGAAATTAGAACCTAAGACATATCTAAGAAGCACTGCAAGAGGTATGGACCGTGTCCAGGACCACGGGAAGCAGAACCAGATTCGATGGTGGATCTACTCCACCACTCCACATTGTAGAGACCGCCCTCCGGTTGTTGTCACCAAGGGGAAGGAGCTAAGTGGGCTCTGAGAGGCAAAGAGTACGCAAAGAGAGATCAAACTCAAGAAGGAAGGCGAAGGCGTTATTTTAAGGTTGAGAAATATTATGACTTGCGAGGAGAATCTTGATCGTGTTGGTGAAGATTCGGCGCTCCTGATGATTGGGTGAGGATCAGGGACGCCAGAGCTCGGGAAGAAATCAAGGCGTGAGGCGAATCGCTCGCCAGATCTCTTAGGAAAATGCGAAAAGTGGGGTGCCTGAGGTATTTGGCAGAGCAGAGGAGGCAGAGGGGGCAGCTGACCTAGGTCAACAAAGGAAGCTCTTGTTGGTCCATGTGGACCAACTAGAAAAATTCCAGGAAGAAAATATTGGAAAATAAACAACTAAATAGTAAATTATTTAATTAGATTTTTATCAAAAGAAAAATATTCATAATTTAATGTAGTATTTTATCTGTATTTTTATTTATTCTTATGAGGCCTTTTATTGCAAGTTAATATTTACATGTAAAATATAAGTATAAATGCATATATTTTAGTATTTTATTTTTTATTTATAATATGTATTTTATTATTTTATACAGGTATTTTATAAATTTTTGATTTATTTTTATACACATTTAGAGATTTTTATTGTATTTTTTGAGTTTGTATGTATGCTTAATTAATTGGGTATATATACATTATAGGTATATATGTATATTTCCTATGTTTTTACATGTATTATTTATTTTGATTTTATTTTCATGATTTTATTTTATGGTTATCATGTACACATATTTCAAATAATATTTAACTTTTATAAAAATAAAAGAATTTGAAAAATATAAATAATGAATATATTGAATAAAATATACATGTATATAACACAATAGTGGCCCGAAACCTAAATTTTGCATCTTAGCTCCAAATCAAATGAAAGTGCCATCATTAAATAGTTTACTAAAAGTTTATACAATTAAAGTGATTTTGGTCCGTTTTGATGCAGTACGTAGACGGTACGGGTCTGTGATGTTTTTATTTTGACTTTTTATTTTGTGTTTCCCGAGCACACTGTGCATTAATTTTTTTTATAAACTTATTTTATATTTTTCTTTGTATTTTTATGTGCATATTCATGTACAAAATTTATTGATTTGAGGTACAAATAATAAAGAATGAAATAGGTCCCAAAAAATAATTATATATGGATTAAAAATGAGGATTTTATGTAAATTTTGTACAATTCATCTGCCCTATCTCCCCTTACTTTATTCCTCATCAATCAAGTCATCATGATGATTGGGTCTCAATGTCTAGGGTCACTCAATAATTTTAGTATTCATTTATTTTTATTTTCTTCCTTTATTCTTCATTTTGGCATCGATTACTGTGCAGTAATTGATAAATAATGAATGTTATTTCATAAAAATTAATGATACATACATGCATTTATCTAGAGATTAAAGGCTAAAATGAAATAATAAATGTGATGAAATGGAGATTCATCACTCAGTTCAATGGACCTGGGTCCAACCAATCAGGTGGCAACCTGAATACATCCGAACAAAATAAGACAGAACACATTAAATGAATATAAAGTAATTAAAATAAATAATAAAAAGGCTTTAAATTAAAAGATTACTAAAAATAAAAAATTATTATAATTAAATAAACTATTTTTATTTGTTTTTAATAAATTGAATAAATTAATTTATTTGGTTAAAATAATTAAATACATGTATTTATAGGTATATAATACCTATATACAAAATATACATAATTTTAGTTATTTGTTTATACAAATATATACATCCTTTTGTATTTTGTTTATTTACAAAATAATTATAATATTTTAAAATATTTTTTAAATTTTTAAGAAATTAGTTAACAGAATAAATATATACACTTACGTACAATATAAGTGCATTATACATATGTAATAAGTACAATTATTTATTTTTTATTATTTTTAAATTTGTTATTTTTATATGTATTTTACATACATAATATAATAGATGTACGAATCAATTAAAATGCAATATTTCCAAAGAATATAAATAAATAAGTACACACATATAGATACAATGGCACTACAAAAAGTTGACTTTCATAGCTTAACTTCAAATTTACTAAAACCACTTTCATTTTAAAGTTTATTTTATTTTAGGGATTTTATCACTTGTGCCCCTCCGAGATATCACAATATCAGTTATGCCTCTATCTTTTTGGTAATATCAGTTGTGCCACTCAGCCCTGAGCTGCAGCGAATAACCAGTAACAACCTGAAGGAGAAGGTGGAATTCATCGAACGGATGGATTGGGGCTGCAATACTGACTTCCAGGCAGTGTTCGAACGGATACTGGACATGGTGGTGGAGGGGAACCTCACGTCGGAGCAGATGATAAAGAGGGTGTTCGTTTTCAGCGATATGGAGTTCGATCAGGCGTCGGCGAAGCCGTGGGAGACGGACTACATGGCGATACAGAGGAAGTTCGGGGAGAGTGGTTACGGGTCGGCGGTGTCGGAGATCGTGTTCTGGAACCAGAGGTATTCGAGGTCGACGCCTGTGTTGTCGGGACAGAAGAAGGTGGCGCCGGTGAGCAGCTTCTCGAAGGACCTGATGATGGTGTTCCTGGAGAGCAGCGGCTCCCTCGTCCCTATGGATGTCATGGAGAAGGCTATTGTCGGGAAGGAGTACATGGACCTCGCCGTATTCGACTGAAGGGGCTTTTGCCACGGAAGGTGCGAGGATGAATGGATGGTGGAGATTTAAGTTCTTAATATACGGATACATCTGGCTGTGGTTTGTTTCTTGCCGTTTATAGCAAATCTGTTGTGTGATGAATAACAAACAAAAGAATGGATATTGAATAAATGAAGAGGAGGGTTGGTTAAAATAATTAAATACATGTATTTATAGGTATATAATACCTATATACAAAATATACATAATTTTAGTTATTTGTTTATACAAATATATACATCCTTTTGTATTTTGTTTATTTACAAAATAATTATAATATTTTAAATATATTTTTTTAATTTTTAAGAAATTAGTTAACAGAATAAATATATACACTTACGTACAATATAAGTGCATTATACATATGTAATAAGTACAATTATTTATTTTTTATTATTTTTAAATTTGTTATTTTTATATGTATTTTACATACATAATATAATAGATGTACAAATCAATTAAAATGCAATATTTCCAAAGAATATAAATAAATAAGTACACACATATAGATACAATGGCACTACAAAAAGTTGACTTTCATAGCTTAACTTCAAATTTACTAAAACCACTTTCATTTTAAAGTTTATTTTATTTTAGGGATTTTATCACTTGTGCCCCTCCGAGATATCGCAATATCAGTTATGCCTCTATCTTTTTGGTAATATCAGTTGTGCCACTCACTTCTTTCTCCGTCATCAGTTGTGCCCTTCCGTCAGATTGACCGTCAAAAAATTGAAATAACCATAGTTTACTCAAACCATGATGAGGTTAAGAGGGGTATTATGGTCAGAATAAAATCAAATGAAGAGGAGGGTTGGGGGAGGAGGTGTGAGGCTGTGGAGGAGGAGCGGGCTGGCGGCAGGGGTCGGGGGAGGTGCGTGGCTGAAGGAGGAGGTCGGATTCACGTGCGCGCAGGCGGCACGGGCGCGGTACGGAGCAGGGGAGGTGGAGGTGCGGGGGGCAGCGAGGGCAGGGGAGACGCGGGGGGCGACCTGGGCGCGGCGGGTGCAGGGGAGACGCGGGGAGGAGGAGGCGTGGGGGGGGCGACCTCGTGCTGCTCGAGCCTTGCCGGCAAGTCCGAGCTGCAGTGCCTGTGTTGTATCTATATCGTCATGTGCGATGTATCCGGTAACATGGACGGTACCCCGATGCAGGTCGTCGTGGCATGGGGGATCCTTCCTTCAGATTTGAGCCCAGAGCCGTGGAAGGGGAATGTGATCACCTTCAGCCCTGAGCTGCAGTGAATAACCAGTAACAACCTGAAGGAGAAGGTGGAATTCATCGAACGGATGGATTGGGGCTGCAATACTGACTTCCAGGCAGTGTTCGAACGGATACTGGACATGGTGGTGGAGGGGAACCTCACATCGGAGCAGATGATGAAGAGGGTGTTCGTTTTCAGCGATATGGAGTTCGATCAGGCGTCGGTGAAGCGGTGGGAGACGGACTACATGGCGATACAGAGGAAGTTCGGGGAGAGTGGTTACGGGTCGGCGGTGCCGGAGATCGTGTTCTGGAACCAGAGGGAATCGAGGTCGACGCCTGTGTTGTCGAGGCAGAAGGAGGTGGCGCCGGTGAGCAGCTTCTCGAAGGACCTGATGACGGTGTTCCTGGAGAGCAGCGGCTCCCTCGACCCTATGGATGTCATGGAGAAGGCTATTGCCGGGAAGGAGTACATGGACCTCGTCGTGTTCGACTGAAGGGGCTTTTGCCACGGAAGGTGCGAGGATGAATGGATGGTGGAGATTTAAGTTCTTAATATACGGATACATCCGGCTGTGGTTTCTTTCTTGCCGTTTATAGCAAATCTGTTGTATGATGAATAACAAACAAAAGAATGGATATTGAATAAATGAAATGCAATTTGCGCTGGCATTTTTCTATTCCTTTTCCTCATCGGCGGCAACGGGGACGCACGTCGTGGGGTGGAGGGAGGTTGGGGCGGAGGAAGAGCGTAGGCCGAGGGTGGGGGAGGAGTTCCGGGCGGAGAGGGAGGAGGAGAAGGTTGGAGGAGGAAGAAGAGGATAGGGAAGAGGAGGAAGAAGAAGAGGATGAGGAAGAGGGTGTCAAATGACCATTGAACCGTTTTTAAAAAGTAATTCCACTTATGTCCTCAAAGTTAACCTCTGTTTGCACTGTGGATGGACGGAAACTAACCCAAGGGGTACAACTGATAAAACGGCAAGAAGTTAAGGGCACAACTGATATTACCAAAAAAATAGGGGCATAACTGATATTGCGATATCTCGGAGGGGCACAAGTGATAAAATCCCTTTATTTTAAACACAATAAAAGTGAGTTTGATTCATTATCATTCATATAAAGTAGATATTGATCTTTCAATTATGATTTTATGGCTTTTTAGAGTGTTGTCGCTTTTTTTATGTACATGGATTATTTTTGAAAATATTTTTATTATTTAAAGCATATTTTTATGTACAAGTTTAAATAATAAAACATTTTTGTTTTAGGTTGAATTGATGATAAATAAAATAGGTGAAGATATGTGGATAAGGAATGAAATGGATGTGTACAGTGTAAATTTAGTTTTCTGAATTGAACTTATCTCCCCCTGTTTTATTCCAAGTCAACTAGGGCGATGCTTGACCTTGTCTCAGTGTTTCGATTCGGTCAGTATCTATTACATATATATAGCCTTTTTTATTTCTTTGATTTTCATCTTTATTCTTTTATGTTGGTATAAATAAGTGCCAAATATACAATATTAACAAATGATGCTAGAAGTTAAAATATGAGAACTAGTATTGTTTACATGTGTTTTATTAAGGATTTAAAGCCAAAATAAAAGAATAAAGATGATGAATTGGTGATTCATTAATACTCTGTGGGTATTTCAAGTAAACCCTTATTCTTAAAAATGTGTAGAACATGGTAACAGAGAATACCTTTAGATGTAAACTTCTTGCATGAGCAAATGGCAATGCTTTCTTTCGGGAAAAATCGACAAGAAATTTTTGATGTTGATTGTAATGCAAATAATTATCATATCTAACAACAACGTCATCCTTCATAATTTTTTGGCATGCACAAATAACAATCTTCTTGAATTCATCTTGAAATTTTACGAAGTTTGCCGGAGTATAAAAGGCAGAAGCTTGTGCTTCCATTGGATGCTAAGACCACATTGTTGCCTTTGTATTCAATGCTTTAAAATTTAAAGTTTCCTCAACCGCTCAATGTGTAAGCAGGACACTCTCATACAGTAAAATGAATTTTGATAAAGGCATCTGAGAATGGACATATCCATCAAAGAATGAGGTCAAGCTTTCAGGTCATTGTGTTGATGACATTCCTACGAACAAAACATTTATTAGATAGACAAGTATCCACATCCCTCGCAGTTCGTGCAAATTCTGAAGCCAACTTTTTCCTGAAAGATTATACTTTGTCTGATCGTCCCATCTTTCCTCAAACCCACCAAAAATTTGGCTTCCATAAATCCATTTTTCCTAGTCATGTTCAAATTGTTTATTGCATCTCAATTGATGCAAATAAATCAAAGATTTCTTTCTAATATGCCATATGCAAAATCATGTGTTGTTATAGGGAAGACCAAAAAATAGCTTCACGTATCCTATGATCTTGGTCGGTAATTATTGCAGTAGGTAAATTCCCATGCATACACTACAACCATGTACGAAATAACCAAATAAAGGTTTCTGTACTCTCATCTGCAAGCAAAGCACATCCAAATAATGTTAACTTCCTATGATGATTTATGCCAATAAATGGTGCAAAATAGCTTTAGAAATTTGTTAGTTCTAAATGTGGTATTGAACACCAACACATCACTGAAATGCAAATAAGAAATCAGTAATTGTCCATCAGCCCAGAAGACACTTCTCATGGTCATATTTTCATCAACTTCAACTCTGAAAAAGAAATCGGTGTCCAATGTCATCTTCTCTTCAAAACATCTCACTGCCAATATACACTTACAACCAATATTGCTCTTCCGACTAAGTTTGATTTTGTCTTTGCAAACTTGGCATGCCAAATTTTGCTCACCAAAGGCACTCATAACAATGGAGATTCTAGAAGCGCCTAACCCACAACAGTGCAAAGTGTCAATCATGCCCCTTGCACAAGACGAAATCTCTTTGTGAGATCATAACCTATGTATCTTGGACAGAGTTGTCAACAAATGGTTATTTGCTTCACAAATGCATAAATAAGAGCTTTAAAGCCTTCTCTAACGTCACGTCTACACTTGACATATCGTCCCTTGTATCTTTCATCCTTCAAATCTTTAAATCCTTCTTCGGAACGAATAATTTTCTAGCAATAGGAATATTCATTTGTTCCGAACAACGCAATTTTTTTTACATACGGATAAACCCGATTTCCTTGCGTATGAATTGTAAAAAGCAGTCAAATCTTCATCGAAACAAAACTTCATGCCAATAAAAGATTTTCCAATAGTTTCATCCACCTCCTCTGTTGATGCGTCTACACCCAAATCATGGGCATTAGAACCAGAATCCAAACAAATACATTCTTCATTAACATCGTGAGTAATTTCTTGTAAGTCTTCAGCATCCATTTCACATGAAAATCCTACTCAATTATTAAAATTTAACTTTATACTTTAAAAATACACACCAAAGTCCAACCGATAACTTATAAATGGAGTAACAACATGTGAAAATGATACGATGACATGAGGTAAACAGTAGCAGAGATAACCAGTGGTTGAGATAACCGGTAGCAGATATAGTTTCATGGCTAGGATGTTTCAACTTCCCCAACCAATAAACTATATATCCAACCAATAAACATTGGCATGATGGTTTTGACATCTGCAATGTTATAATATCTAGTACATGCAATTTGGGGTACACCAACATGCATCTTATAATTTTGACAATTACTGGTTCAGGGTACAATGCTTGGACAACAATATCATTGTGCTAACCCCAACCAAACCATCAATGCATTTTATAATTTCGTATTACTACTTGGAGTACAATGCTTGGGCAATACCACTGTGCTAGAGCCCCAACCATTAATGCATCTTCTAATTTCATACAACCAATTTGGGGTACAATGCATGGATAGTAGTAACCATGTGCTAGTGCTAGACCCACAACCATTAATGCAAGCCCAAACTTTGACATCTCAACAACAATGTAGTTGGTGTTGGGTCCACACTGTTGGGGATAATTAAACAATCAACCCAAGATATATCCCCTAATTTTGTCCTGCAGTAAAGATGGCACAACACAATATATGTTCCCCACACGGGAACTCAATGGAAACAATCACAATCAAGCACACAAGTAACCACAAGAGACAAAGATTTTTACGTGGAAACCCTTACTTGATGTGAGTAAGGGAAAAACCACGGGGCAAGACCGACGACGATTCCACTACGGTCAAATGGAGCCAAAGTTCTTTCCAGTTTTGTTGTCCACAAAATCGAGGTACAAGCTACACACACAACGATAGTTCTTCTACAAGGAACTAACTATCTATGGGTATCCAAAATACCAAAGGTGTGCTCAAAACAAGATAGATGGATTGACTCCCCTTGTGGGCTCCCGGATGGAGACCCAAACTCGGCTCCGGCTCCTTGAGGTCGTCTGCAACGACCTCCCCGATGCTCCTCTCGAACTCGTCCAAAGAAATCGCCCTCCCTCTCAGCCCTAGCTGTAGCCCGCGTCGACGGGGGAAGGGGAAAGCCCTATTGTGACCTCTTTCCCTCTTGACCTCTCTCTTCCTCTTGGCTGGAACAAAATGAGGGTCCAAAACCCTCTCTCGAGCTGCTCCTGGAAACGGCTGGAATGGGAGGAACGAATGGGGCAAGTTCTCGTGCTTCTTGGAATTGGGTAGATGCTCTGGAATTTAAATTGGGGATAGTCGATTGAGGGCCCCCCACTTGCTGGAAATATTTCATAGATACCCCTGCAAAGGAGTCAAATTACAAGCCCCCAAGTTGGGGCTTGACAATAAAAAACCCAACAACCTCCCCCTCCATCCCTAATGGGGAGGTGTTGTCCGTGATGGAGATCAACAAGAGGTGACACCGCTCAGCTCTCTACAGAGCTGAAGCTTGTCACGAGTGACTGCCTTGGTCAACATATCTGAGGGGTTCTCATCGGTGTGAATCTTCTTCAACATGACTGCTTCTATTCAATTGCATCCCTCAGTCAATGGTATCTCACATCAATGTGCTTTGTCCGAGCATGGTGCATGGTACTCTTGTTCAAGTCTATAGCACTCTGGCTATCACAAAACACAACCGACTCACTGTCATCCAATCCAAACACTTCTTTCCCAGCCTCTGTTGTTGCAATGTATTATGCCTCAGTAGTCGAGAGAGCAACACATTTCTGTAGCTTGGATTGCCATGATATGGCTCTCCCTGCAAAAGTGAAAATGTAACCTAAAGTAGACTTTCTCTGGTCCATATCTCCTGCCATATCTGCATCAGTGTAGCCACATAGTTTGCGATCTGGCCTCCCAAACACAAGACACATACTTGAGGTCCCTCTCAAGTATCTCAAGATCCATTTCACTGCCTCCCAATGATCCTTCCCCGGATTGGACATGAATCTGCTCACCACGCCCACTGCATGGGCTATGTCGGGTCTAGTGCAAACCATTGCATACATGAGGCTTCCAACTGCTGACTGGTATGGGATCTTGGCCATCTCTGCTTTCTCCTCAGAAGTCGAAGGAAATGACTCTTTGGTTAGCTTGAAATGAGTGGCTAAAGGCGTACTGACAGGATTGGCATTCTTCATGTTGAACCGCTCCAACACGCGTTCAACATAGCTCTCTTGTGACAACCACAACATGCGCTTCTTCCTGTCCCTTGTAATATGCATCCCAAGGATGTGACTTGCCTTGCCCAAATCTTTCATCTCAAACTCCTTGGATAGTTCATTCTTGAGCGTTGCAATGAGATTGGAATCATGACCTACAATCAACATGTTATCTACGTAGATCTAAAGAATGACGAACCTGTCATTGGGAAGACGACGAACATATACGCATGGGTCGGCTGCAGTCCTCTTGAAGCCTTACTTTCCCATGAAAGCATCAAACTTCAAGTACCATTGTCTAAGGGCTTGCTTCAAGCCATAGAGACTCTTCCTCAACCTGCAAACCATGTGCTCTTTCCCTTTCTCTTGAAAACCATGTGGTTGCTCCATGTAGATCTCTTCCTTTAAATCACCGTGAAGAAACTTCATCTTCACATCCATCTGCTCCAGCTCAAGGTCCATGCTAGCAACAAGTCCTAGCACCATTCTCACTGAGTTCATCTTCACCACTGGGGAGAAGATCTCATCATAGTCCACTCCTTCCTTCTGGTTGAACCCTTTCATCACCAATCTGGCCTTGTGCTTCACCTGCTTGCCACTGTCATCTGACTTCAGCTTGTAAATCCACTTGTTCTTAAAGGCTCTCTTCCCTTTTGGAAGCTCAACAAGATCATAAGTGTGATTCTTTTTTAGAGATAGCATCTCTTCGTTCATTGCATTCTGCCAATGACCCTTGTCCTTGTGCATTTGTGCCTCCTCAAAGGTGTATGGCTCACCTGCATCTGTGATTATCACGTACCTAGAAGTGGGGTAACGGGATGATGGCTGGCGTGCCCTCTCAGATCTCCTGACCTGAGGCTCTGTTGCATCTGCATGTGGATGAAGTTGCTCCCCCTGCCCTAGGTCCCCTGGACCTGCATCAACAGGGTCTACATCTGGCTCGTGCTACTCTAGCTGCCCATCCTCTCCACCTGTACCCTGTACAGGAGAGGGACTTGCATCCTCATCACAATCATCATCAATGGAAAACTCATCTGCATCACCACTCTCAGTGGTGTCCTCAGCCAACATCTGGTTCTCATAAAAGATCACATCCATGTGCCTGGTGACGGTCTTCTTCCTTGGATCCCAAAGATGGTATCCAAACTCCTGATCTCCATAACTCAGAAAAATACAAGGCACTGCCTTATCATCCAACTTCTTCCTCTGCTCCTTGGGTACCAACGCATAAGACTTGCATCCAAACACCTCAAGTGAGCATATGAGGGGTTCTTCCCTGTCCAAACATACTCTGGAATCTTGAAGCCCAAAGGAACTGATGGAGATCGGTTGATCAAGTAACATGCGGTGCGAACCGCCTCAGCCCAAAAAGTCTTGGGCAACTTCGTTGTCTTCAGCATACAACGGACTCTCTCAACAATGGTCATGTTCATCCTCTCAGCTAGACCATTGTGTTGGGGTGTGCCTGGCTCTGTCCTCTCATGCTTGATGCCATGCTCTGCACAATAGCCCTGAAAGCTATGGGAGGTGTACTCTCCCCCATTTTCCATGCGTAGACACTTCAACAATTTTCCTGTCTCACGCTCAACCATGGCATGGAACTTCTTGAAGCAATCAAACGCCTGATCCTTCGATCTCAGCATATACACCCACACCTTCCTAGATGCATCATCAATGAAGGTGACAAAATACATGTTGCCTCCCAAAGAGGCCGTGTCCATGGGACCACAAACATCAAAATGGACCAACTGTAGAAGGTCTCCCTTCACCTTGGATCTGGCTCTGTATGGTGCACTCCTGCTCTTCCCAACCTCACATGCATCACAAGGATATAAAGTGATGTCATTGTGGTAGGGGATCAATTCTTTCTTGCTCAGAAGCTGCACGCCCTTTTGGCTCATATGGCCAAGCCGACGGTGCCACAAATCTGAATTATCTGCTTCACTAGCATGCAAACTGCCATCCATGACCTTCACTCTAGTCATGTAAAGCGTGTGACACAACCTGCCTCTCGCCATGATGAGAGAACCATTTCTAATCTTGCATTTGTTGTCGCCGAACTTCAGATGGTAGCCTTCACTATCTAGCTGTGAGCCAGATATAAGGCTAAGACGTATACCAGGAACATGTCTCACATTCTGGAGTGTCATTGAGCACCCAACATCCGTCTGAATTGAGATGGTGCCCATGCCAATGATCTTAGAGTAACTCTCGTTACCCATCAAGACTCTCCCATAGTCACCACTGGTGTAGGTGGTGAAGAACTCCCTGTGTGGAGTCACATGATAGGAAGCGGCCGTATCAACGACCCACTCCAAATCACTCCCTGCGTGCAAGTACTGGTCCTAGATGGTGAGAATCACCTCTTCTGCACTTTCATATGCCACAACTGCAGCTACGTTCCCATCTTCATTTTTCTGATTCTTCTTGGCTTCAGCTTGTTCTCTCTTCCAAACCCTGCAATCTCTCTTCCAGTGACTGGGTTTCTGGCAATGGTGACACTTTCCTCTGCCCTGGACTTGTCTCTGGATTTCTGCCTCTCCTGTGATGCTCCTCTGCTGCTGGATCTTCCTCTCCTCTCAACTGCATACACATATGAAGAGGAGGATGCCTCTCCCGAAGAGCGACGTCTAATCTCCTCATTGAGGAGGCTGCCCTTGACCATAGCCATGTTCAACTTGCTGACCTTCGCAGAGTTACTCACGGTGACAACTAAGGTCTCCCAACTGTCTGGCAAAGAACCCAATAGGAGAAGTGCCTGCAACTCGTCATCAAGTACTAATCCCATGGAGGTCAACTGATTGATTATGCTTTGAAAGTCATTCAGATGCTCCGCCACCATGGTCCCATCTTTGTACTTCAAATTCACAAGCTTTCTAATCAAGAAAGCCTTGTTGGTTGCGGTCTTCTGATCATAGAGCTTGGACAATTTGTCCCATAACTCCTTGGCATTCGTCTCCTCGGTAACATGATGGAACACGGACATGTCAAGCCACTTCCGAATGGTCCCAATGGACTTTCGGTTCAATTTTGTCCACTCGCCCGCGGACATATTCTCCGGCTTGGCGCTCTCTACCTCCACCGGATCATGGAGGTCCTTGCAATACAAGATGTCTTCCATCTTTGCTTTCCAAATTTGTCAATTGCTACTTGTGAGCTAGATCATTGTGCCTTCATCATCTTTGCCTATTTTTGCTACCCGAGCTCTGATACCACCTGTTGGGGATAATTAGACAATCAACCCAAGATATATCCCCTAATTCTATCCTGCAGTAAAGATGGCACAACACAATATATGTTCCCCACATGGGAACTCAATGGCAACAATCACAATCAAGCACACAAGTAACCACAAGAGATAAAGGTTTTTACGTGGAAACCCTTACTCGATGTGAATAAGGGAAAAACCACGGGGTAAGACCGACAACGATTCCACTACGGTCAAATAGAGCCAAAGTTCTTCCCGATTTTTTTGCCAACAAAACCGAGGTACAAGCCACACACACAACAATAATTCTTCTACAAGAAACTAACTATCTATGGGTATCCAAAATACCAAAGGTGTGCTCAAAACAAGATAGATGGATTGACTCCCCTTGTGGGCTCCCCGATGGAGACCCAAACTCGGATTCGACTCCTTGAGGACGTCCGCAATGACCTCCCCGATGCTCCTCTCGAACTCGTCCGAAGAAACCGACCTCCCTCTCAGCCCTAGCTGTAGCCCGCATCGACGGGGGAAGGGGAAAGCCTTGCTGTGACCTCCTTCCCTCTCGACCTCTCTCTTCCTCTCGGCTGGAACAAAACGAGTGTCCAAAACCCTCTCTCGAGCTGCTCCTGGAAACGGCTGGAATGGGAGTAATGAATGGACGAGTTCTCATGCTTCCTGGAATTGGGTAGATGCCCTAGAATTTAAATTGGGGATAGCCGATTGAGCCCCCCCCCCCACTTGCTAGAAATATTTCATAGATACCCCTGCAAAGGGGTCAAATTACGAGCCCCCCAAGTTGGGGCTGGACTATGAAAAACCCAACACACACAACATCACATACAACAATACTCATATACATTGCACTGTATATTTAAAGATCAAAGATATACATTAAGAGGAATTGAAAAAGAAAAGACAATCCTGACATAGCAGAGAAGTAAGCTTTGCGTGGGTGTAAGGAACATGTGATCATAGGGGAGAGGAGTCGTGTGGGGGTAGAGGAGAGGAACCCTATATTAGTGTGGAGGGGCTTACGAAAGAGGTAGTTGGTAGGAGGAACCCAACAACGATGGGGCGGAGCATGCAGAAGAAAGAGTTGGGGGAGGAACCCAACCTCAGAGAGTGAGGTCTTGCAGGAGCCAACATTGGGCAGAGGAAGCCGGTGACGAGGGGGAGAGGGCAGCGCTCACATAAGCGAGATTTGGGAGAAGGAACTATGCATGGGAATTGGGACTAGGATTTCAAGCTTCATCCACCCTTGATGGGAGCATGATCCGACAGTGGGGGAGCCAGTGCAGGAATCTCATTGAACACATCGGTGCAACATCCCTAAACCTATATATATATATAGAGAGAGAGAGAGAGAGTCATTTACAATGAGCCCAAAGCCCTTTAGAGAACTAACGATCACGCAATCTCATCCAGACATTTTTATCTTCCATCGTAATTAATTACACAAAAATCACTTTGTGGTGTTAGAAATGTGGTATTTTTCCCTTTGTTTCATGGTAGCAAGATAAGTAACCTGATTCACACGTTTTTGAGATACTTGTATTTTTAGTTTTTAGAATTCAATTTGTATTAGTTACACATATTTATATTACAAAATCATTACATATTCATTTATTGCATATGTGCGCAAGTACACCGAGGATCTTCTCAAAAGATTCGAGATGGAGAGTACAAAGGAGAATACGGCGCCAATGGGAGCTCAAGTGTGGCTTGATGTAGAATAAAAGGGTAAAGATATTGATGTGACTCAATACAGAGGTATGATTGGTTCATTGTTGTATATTACTGCTAGTAGACCAGACATACTCTTTAATACTTGTGTGTATGCCAGGTTCCAATCGACTCCTAAAGAAAGTCACTTAAATATGTAAAAAAGATATTAAAATACTTGAAATATACTTATAATTATGACTTGTTTAACTCTAGATCATGAAATAGTAAATTAAAATCTTATAGTGGTGTTGATTATGCTGGAAGTAGAACTGACAGAAAGAGTACTAGCAGGACATGTCATTTCCTTGGAAATGTGCTGGCCTCTTGCTTTGTTAAGAAAAAAATTGAATAGCCCTATCAACAACAAAAGCTCAATGCATATATGCGTGTCTTGCATGTTCGTAGGTATTATGGATGAAACAAACCTTAAATGACTTGGGATTAAAGTTTGACAAAGAAAAATTCTGTCCAACAACACAAGTGCTATCAATCTTTCTAAAAATCCTATATTACACTCTAGAACTAAACACATTAACATAAAACATCACTTCCTAAGAGATTGTGTTCTAAAAGGAGAAATTTTATTAGACTTTGTAAATAAAAAGGAACAACTTGCTGATATATTTACCAAACACTTAATATTGATAGGTTTACCTATTTAAAAAGATACTTGAGTTTATACTAACCTAGTAACATTTCCTAAAACTTTCTTCTGAATAAAATTTTACGAAAAGGGGAGCTGAGCAAGACTTTGGTTTGAGGTAAATGTTGCGAGACAACTTTTTTACTCAAAAAGGGAGAGAAAATGAGGAATAAGGACTCTAAGATTGGGGAAGAAAATCTTTTTTATAATGACAAAAAGGGGGAGATAAGATTAAAAGGGAAAAAAGTAACGGAGAAAGAGATTAACAGCAAAAATTAAGGGAGGAGATAATTCCTGAAATGGTATAGAAAGAGAATGTATCAAATAAAATTGAATATAACTGAGAGCATTAAAAATCAAACATAAGCTTTGTCACTAAAAAAGGGAGAGATTGTTAGTGACTTAGATTTTGGTAATGACTTTGTGTATATTTATTTTCTTGCTTGATTAACTTTTCAGGTAGAAGATCAATGATAAAAAGTGTAGAGAAAGCAATGAAGCTGACTGAAAGACTAAAGCAATTCTAAAAGACTCATCTTGAAAGCTGAAGAATCGGAAACATATTACAAAGAGACTCAATAAAGAATCATTCCAAAAGCTCAAGTGAATTAAAGACTTAGGATGTTGATGTGACATGTTACATAGTTTTATTTTATGCTAAAAATAGTCATAGTTTTTCCATATTCTTGATCAATAGCAAAACTAAGATAGAATCATCAATATCTCAAAATATATTTTTGCACATATGATCGATCACCTTGATACCTCAATCAATCATCCTTGATCGATCATCTTTTGGTCTTGATCGATCAATTCTTGATCATTGATTTTCTGACATGATCGAATAAATTGTCATTCATGGTCAATAAATACTAATAGACCATATGTTTAATCATTATCTATCATTTTTAAATTTATTACTCAACAGTTAAATCTGATCAATCACTTTGTGTAATGATCAATCATCCATGATCGATCAGTTTGTTTCTACAATGAATCATTACATGATTTTGGGAAATGAGAACATTGGGACTTCCATTTTTGCTCACCAACGACTCTTTTGAGCCAACCCTATATAAAGGATCCTATGACTGATTTTGCACACAACAAATGAGAAACATTATCTACTCTCAGAAGAAAATAAAGAGTAATGTTCTTGTACGATATTCGAGTTCTTTCAGCAGATCTACGCTACCGAGATTTCTTTAATCCAAAGTTGCCTAGCTACTAAAGTTGTTTGTGCCTTCACCATCATCATTCGTGAAAAGATTCTATGCTAAAAGTCTGCAAGCTTGTGAATTCAAGTTTTATTGCTTAATTGTTTTCTATTCAGATTGCGGATTCCTTTCTTTAAGAGAGATCAAAAAATCTTCCTTTGAGAGTTGGCCAAGGAAAAGTACATGTTATATGATAGGTTGTGCTACCCTCGGTTTGAACTAGCAATGGAATAGTGGAAGCAGGCTTCGCCAAGAAAGCGAAGGGGAAACCATAGTACATGTTTCTTGGTAGTAATTTTCAATCACTTGGGTTTCCACATAAAAATCAATGTGTACTCTGTGGGTTGTTATTGTTCTATCTCCGTAGCTTGTGAAAACTATTTTACTAGATATTGTTATTGGGATATCTGTATACTACACAATTCATCCTCCCCCCTCTTATCTCAGACACACAATTAGCAAAATCTAAGTGAATAATCTGAGTTTAGAGATCGTGATACCACTAGAAGGGAGTTAATAGTGGTCCAAGATAGGTTTTAAACTTTATGCGAAATATCCAACAAGCACAGAATAATCAGACAAGCAATCCAATTAACACATTTGCACAGTATTTTTACGTAGAAACTCACTTGGGTAAAAACCATGACTATGTCTTCTTCACTCGGGATTTTCTGATTAGCCGAGATAATCAATTGCTTCATTAAAGCTCAAGATATTTTTGTGGATATCTCAGTTATTTACAAAGCTGATAATTCACAATCTTAGATCATACACCATGATCCACACAAGAGATTTCACAATGTAACACTTGTAGAAGAACAAATAATCTTCGACTTTCTTCTAACTTTCTTGGAGATCTTACTTCCAAGAGATTCTCTACACACTTAGGATCAGACACCTAAAGTCCCACAGAAAGAGATTAATTGGAAACGAGATATATATAGTAATAATCCTTTCCAGAGAAACTTATCTAAATAAATATCAAAAGATATTATCAAATTAAGAATATTGATATCTAAAGATAATTGATGAATCCCAATTCATCACTCTTTATTCCTTTATTTTAGCTAGAAACTTGAGCAAAACATCATGTAAATGTGTGTAAATATCATAAATTGCCAAAACACATGCATCTTGTAAATATGCATAATTAGCATGTTTTTGTGTCAAAATAAAGGAATAAAGAAACACAAGAAAGAGAGGGAAATATTTAGAATAAATATTGAGTGACTAATCCCAAGGGAGGGCTCAACAGGGGCCAGACCGCAAAAGAATTCAAGTAGAGAGAGATAAGGTCAGTCATGTGTGTACATACTCTCATGTATTTAAATAAATTTATTTTCCTCAAAATAAAAATTGAAAAATATTTCTCATATTTTTTACATATTTGTGAAAATAAAACTAAAATAAAAATCAGAAAATAAAAAGAAAATAAAAATCACTTTCCAACCTTTTATATATACCATGTACATATGTATATAAACCTATTTATTTAACCCATGTAAATACATCATAAAAATAAAATAAAAATACCCTATTATTCCAAATTTTATGTTGTAAATAAATAAAATTTAAATTTGGAATAATTATACAAAAATAAACAACTAAAAATAAAAATCAAAAATCCATATGTATATATGCCTATATATAATAATAATATAATGTAAATATGTTATATATTTTTCAAACAAATAAATAAAAATCACTAAAAAATAATTTGAAAATAAATAAACATTTTTCATGTTGAAAAGTTTTTAAAATAAAATTGTTTACTAATTTTAATTGAATTTCCAAATAATTAGCAAATGGAATTATTCCATTGGTCCACGGGGGATTGTTGACCCCCGGTCAACTCTCCCTCCAGGACCACCAGACTCAGATCTTGCGCCCCGAACCGTTTTCTCCTATTTTTCGCGCATTGATCCGATCTCCATCAATCGAAACTCCGGGCCCCGATTATTCTTGAACCATCCGAGATCCTCGCCTGGAGGTTTGCCTAGGGGTCCGTGCTTCGAGCGACCCTGCCCGACTCCATTTAGCCGGACCCTTCCCAATATAAAGCCACACCTCCACCGCACTTTTCACGCCATCTTTGGCTCCGCCCTTCCATCCCAGGACCTCCATCACCGTCCTTAGAGTGACAGCTATCCGAGGGTTGTGTCGTAGCGAGGAGGAGGTGTCCTCAGCCACTGATCCGGCGAGTTCTTTCTTCGTGCGCCGCCGCAAGGTGCGCCGAGCCTCAGACCCCGACGAATCCTTGAGGCAAAGACCCTCAAAGCTCTGCCAGCTCATCCACATTTGACCTCGATCACCAGGTAGTCCCGACACCCTCTAGATTAGCATCATATCCACTTACGCCCATTTGCGCCGTCGGCCTTCGCCGACCGATTCCCATCGATCCGATCATCTATCTGTCCATTTGACCATCGATACACGATCACGAGACTCCTATCCATCTTCTTCACCCATCCGATCACCCTGGTTTGCCCCGAAACCAAGAAGTGGACCTCCATCGTCGTTGCCTCGCCGGAGGTCTACGCTCCGACTCATCTGACCACCCATTCCACCCCTAACCGGGTCGAGGCACTTTGCCCTCGACCCAGGAGTCCTTCTGCGCCATTTTCCAGGTCAACGAGACCCATCTGAGGGTTCGCACGTTCAAGCACAGGAGCTCGGATCCTTCGCCGTCGTCGGAGCTCCCTGGAGCTTCTCGGCCTCATCGGAGGTGCCCACCAGCTGTGGAAGGATCCAAGCATCCTCCTCCCCATCTCAGCAGCCCAGGAGGAGGTCCTCAGCGTGCGGATCAGGCCGGCGAAGCTCGCCGGCGAGATGTTCTTCGAGAACCTTCAGCCACCGTTGGATTGAGCTACCGCCCCAGTTTAGATCGTGGTCGTTCGTTTGTGAGAGATCTACATCGCCCGATCCACCAAGGGCTCGATCCGGACCGTTCATCGGCGAGAGGCGTCTTTTATTCTCAGCCATCAGATCTCCACATGGCGCTTCCTCGACCGTCGATCTTAAATAAAGGGGTAATTTCCCTTAGGCCCCCTATCATTTTATTATTTCCATTCAGTCCTGTAAATATTTTAGTACGTTGTTTTTATTTTGGAACAATTGCAGTTAGGACCTTAGACTTTTTAGTATTTGCAATTTAGTCCCTGTGTATGTGAGCCATGTGCGTCGACACGTGAGGATTTGGGTTATTTGCGCATTTAGTCTAGTGGTTCCTGTGTGTTACTGTTTACATATTTTTAAATAGGAATTACATTTATGCCCCTCTGTGTCTGAATCACGTGTGTTGCACGTGTCATTTTGGGCTTTTTGCAAGTTTGGCCCCTAGACTTTCTTTATTTGTTATCATTTGGTCCTGGAAATAAGTTTCTTTGCATTTAGGTCCATGTTTGCTGTGTTCCTTGTTTTTATTGAATAAAATATCAAATTAAATCCAAATTAGGTGAAATTTGGAACAGTAGCTCCTGCCACTGTGTAAAAAATTCCCTAAATTTTAGGAACATTTTTTAGGCTTTTTACTATTTTTAAAAAATCAAAAATATGCATTTTTGTCACTGTTTGAATAAGAAAATCAAAGAAAAATATAAAAACTTCTTTACAAATCCTAAAAAAATTAGGGATAGTTAGTTTTAGTGTATTTTAGCTTTTTCAAATTTTTGTGCTATTTGGATTTGTAAAAACCTTAAAAATTGCAAAACCCTAAAAACCTTATAAAAATTCTAAAAAATTCTATACAAATCAAAAAAATGCAAACTCTTTTTCAATAGTTTAGTTTTTATATCTATTTTTCATAAAGATTTCCTTCAGACTTTTATAAATCAATTTTATATTTTTAATTGATCTTCCAAGTCTGACTGCACAGTAGCCCACATTTTTCCACTTTCTCGATTTTTAGAAAATCAAATAAAAAATAAAAAATTCTGAAAAATTCACCAAAAACACTTCAAAATATTAAAAACACAAAAATAATTTTGTTTGAATTTTTTGGGTATTTTTGAGTGCTTTAATAAATTGTTCTATTTGCTTATTTCCCCTTTTTCCTATAAAATCAAAAACACAAAAACAATTAAAAAAATCATAAAAATCCACCAAAAACATTTTCTACTTTGTTTTTCGGCTTTGACTACTTCGTAGGCCGCAAGGCCATCCCGTGCTCCTTGAGTCCGACCCTGGTCGCTATACCAGGTTAATAAAAGTAGCGAGGACCGCTTTTGATTTTCATTGATTTATACCTCTTTTTGGTGGTTCTTACATTTTCATGATTGACCGATTTGCGAGTGATTGAGGGTGCAACGACCTGAGTTATTTATCTCCCTTAGTCGCTCGTGGTTTTTCAGCTCATCAAAATGGCGCCATTGTTGGGGAGCACCGCTTAGTAGTCGTTTTCGATTTTCCTGCGGTTTTTTGTTTCGCGGCTTTTCTATATATATTTATATAAATTTTTTATCTGAATTATTTATATATTTTTCTGGACTGACACTTTGGTTTCTATTTCTTGCGAGGGCTCGAGGACCGAGGCGGCTTCTTCGGAAGCCGACGCAACCGCGGGAGTCGGAGGCGGCTTCTTTCTCTACGAAGCCACAGGAGAGCACGAGGAGGAGCCGAAGTTCGAGAACTGCGGAATAACCGCGAAATAACCGCAGGATTAGCCGTAGATTAGCGTAGCTTTATTTTCTGCCAAAAACCATTTTATTGTAATAACACAGGGACAAACTGACACTTGGTTTAGATTTCGGGGTCTGTTTCGTCGAGTACCGGTGTGCTCGGGGGGCCTCACCTAGATTTTCGACGGTTTTTTCGAGTTTTGACCGTCTATTTACTGCTCATTTGATTTACGCGATTTTAGCCATAGCTTAGGAATTTCTGCAATTGTGACGTAATTAATTAGGATCCAAACACTTAATTATCTGTCTGTGCCTATAGATCGTTAACTGGACCTAATTAATTAAATTACAAGAAAAAGTCGGATTATTTGAGCTCTAGTCCACGTGCCTTGAGGAGTCACATACAGCGCGCGTAGGATCTGTTGTGGCAGACATCGAGTGGCTCCCAAGATAGGACTCCGGACTTAGGCTCGAGTACCCGGCTACTGTGCTTGCGTGTAGAAATTACTCTGCTAGGACCGGATTTTCACGTGCATCATATAGGTAGTTTATATTCTGTCTTTTATTTTATGCACGGATCACCCTGCATGTAGTTTGCTGAAGTCAGGTACGCATTTCTTACTCTACATGCATCATTGATTCCTGCGCATCGGCTTTTTCATCTTCTCCTCCCTGTTTTGGACTAAAAATAATAAGGAGAACCGAAAATTTCGTTAGGCGTTGTTTGATTTGAAAAATACTTAAAAAAAAGGAAAAAAAGCTATAAAATTAGGACTATTAAACAAATTCGACCCTAAAAAGACACCTCACTTAAAAAAATCTGTCTTGGGGAGTGCAACCCCCTCATTGTCTGGTTTGATTGCGCGAGAGAGTGACCCGCACACTAGGCTAGAGCCACATCCGAGCCCTGATCAGACTACCGGCCTTTTATACGGGATAGTCTGGTTGGCGGATTGGATTTCTACCAGGTCACGTAACCGCTCTGATACCCTGACATTATCACCTAAATAAAATCGACAAGATAATTGACCGAGCTCTTACGGTCTTCAGCTCAGCGTGGAGTAGGTGAATCCGGGGTTTGTTTTCTCATCCTGTTTGTTTTCCAGATCTCATCCGCCCGACTCGCCAGATCAAGATGATGGGCAGGAGGTCTCTTAGGCAGCCTCTGGTTGCACCGCTTTTCAGCACTCCAGCCCATTCATCTAGGTTGGTTCATGAGAGCCCAGACCCGCTCTCCGAACCCGAGTTTGATTCCGCCATGTTCCCCCTTGACCACCCTTCTTCTATTCCTGAGTTGCCAGTGCCAGATGTGAGACCTCAGGCAGATGATATTTCGACACCTGAGTTTGGATCTTTTCCCTTTGCAGATACGATGGCCAACAGCGAGGATCGCACCGAGGGTCAGAGGGCAGAGACGATCACATACGTACTGGATCAGGGTGCGATCAACACCACCATGTTAGCCTCTCTCGAGACGATGCAGAGACAGATACGAGACTAGGGGGCTTTCATGGTGGAGATGATGAGAGAGATAGAGAGGCTCCGAGAGCAAAGAGAGCAGCCGCGAGCCGATGGACACAGGGATCCAGACCAGCCAGTTCAGCCAGACCAGCCGGCAGCAGCAGAGCAACCGAGACCGATGCAGGAGTTGCACAACCCCGGATCGACTCAGACACACAGCTGGGTGGTAATTCCGGCTATCGTGGGGGACTTCAAGTTCCCCCCAAACACACTTCAGCTTCTCCCCCGCTTCCACGAGCTCACCACCGAGGAGCCCCATCTGCATCTCCAGGAGTTTCTGATGATCTGCAGCACCGTCCATGATCAACAGGTGGACAAGGACACCATCCGGATGATTGCCTTCCCCTTTTCAGTGGTAAATAGAGCAGCCACTTGGCGGAAGCATTTGGGGAAGTTTGTTTACACCTGGGAGCAGCTCCGCACCGAGTACTTGAACAAGTACTATCCACTCGGACGGACGAATGCAGCGAGGGCCCTGATCGGCAACTTCTCCATGCTCCCCAACGAGCAGTTTCACGAGGCATGGGAGAGGTTTTGTGAGCTTACTGACTAATGCCCGCACCACGACATCACGAAGTCGAACCTAGTTAGAGCTTCTTCTGCGGGTTGACACTAGAGCTGCAGGGCCTGGTGAACGCTTCTTGTGGCGGTTCCTACTTTGCCAAGGATGAGGATCAGGTCTGGGCCATCTACGAGGAGATGGCCGAGAACTACACAGTGATGTCCTAGACCTGACTCTATACTCAAGGACGCTCCTAGCCATAGACCATACAATTTTAGAGGATAGCACGGGTCGACGTCGGTCCTTCCACTTCGTCAACGGCAGCCGCACAGACCGAGTCCACAACCGCCGACATGGGCATCATCAGCGAGAAGCTGAACCGGATGGAGCTGATAGAGAAAAAACAGCGCCAGAGCATATCTCAGATGGATCAGATGGCACAGATGCTGAGTGATCTGAAGACACTTGTCATGTGTCTCCAGGAGGCACAGACGGCTTCTCAGTCCCGTCTTTAGGCACGAGGAGATCCGAACAGCAGCGGCAGCTCGTCTCAGTGCTCCAGTCAGCCTAGACAGGTTCACCTTGTACAGGTGGAGACGTACCAGCAGCCGCAGCCTTACTACCAGTCACCACCATCTCAGGACACTCAGATGGTGGTCTACCAGCCGGATCAGCCCCTGGCAGTACTCCCGCCACCCCCTTATGAGCCGGAGACGTTGATGGATGTCAACGGGATTTGGTACGACCGACCCCAACCCGGTATCTGACGAGACCATCCCGCATTCCGTTGGTCAGCCGGAGGTGCCAGTTCCCAGCAGCAACCTACAGTTTAGGGTGGCCAGTACGGCCATCAGCGAGAGCAGCACCAGCAGCCCCCAGTCTCCCAGCAGCAGTCATCCCAGCCACAGCAGCAGTATGGTCCTCGTCCCTATCAGCAGGGACATTCTTGGAGGCGAGAGCAGCCTCAGCAGTATCATCCCCAGTAGTACCCCTCTCACCCGCACCAGCCACAGCAGCAGCCTCACTACCAGCGAGGCCACCCATCAGGCTCTCATGGGCCAGCCTATGAGAACCTCGCTTTAGACGACCTAGTCCGCCTCATGACAGAGCAACAGGCTACCTTTAGACGGGAGATGGATGAGTTCTGCCAGGAGATGCGGGAGATCGTGAGAGGGAAGGCCGCCATCCCTGCCCAGAATGAGCCGAATCCGAACAACCTGAAGAGGAAGTCTGAGCAGGTAGAGTTCACAGAGATTACCACTCCTAGTGATTCATTTGGTGATTTATCTACATACATGTTTGATGTTGATTTTGTTACACTTAGGAGTGGTAGGATGCCAGCAGGCGGCGCCTCATCTGAGCGACGACCCCACGCCACTTCCAGGGCGACAGGCGAGGAGGAGCGCGGTACTGACGCCGCGAGAGATGATGACAGTGGTGCTGATGCCACCATGGATGTTGATCCAGCCGACGGTAGTGAGGCCGTCGTTTCACCAGATGGAGGAGGTGGTACTGACGCCACTACAGTTGCTGAGCTAGAGCGCGGTACTGATGCTGCGAGACGACATTGCGGAGGGTGGTGCTGATGCCACCATTTCTACTTCTGCTAGTCCTATTGTCTTTCCATCTGTACATGTATCTCAGGACGTTTCTGGAAATAAAGGAAAGGGTTTGTTATTTTCGGATCCACGTGTTGATTGATGATGATTGTGTGGATTCTGTTGTTCATGAGCATGCCAGGCCTTCTCCTAGTCCTCCATCTGAGTCTGAGAAGGACCCCGTGATCCCCTTTGCACGAGCACTTCACATGGCAAAGGGGAAGAAAACAGAAAATCAGAAAAAGAACCACCAGATAGAGTTCAGCCAGCAGATGATAGATCGATTCCATATACAGCTGACTCTTCAGGAGGCCTTGGAGCACATCCCTCTACACCAGAGATCACTTAGAGACAGGACCACAGTTAGGAGGAAGAGGAGGAACCATCAGTCTGAGATCCATGTGCTTACCCGAGCCACTTGTTTCACGATTCAGAACCGCCTGCCAACCAAGAGACCAGATGCAGGAGCCCCGTATGTCAGATGCCACATTCATGAGCAGAGGTTCGACCGCACTCTATTAGACAGCGGTTCTTCGATCAACTTACTTCCGGCAGCCCTTATCGATCTCTTCGAGTTGGGCACTCTCCGACAGAGCAGGACGGTCCTTCAGTTTGTTGATCGATCTGTCAAGAGGCTGAAGGGGTTGCTGAAGGACGTTGTCATCACGATTCAGGGCCTGAAATTCCCCGTGGACTTCGTTGTGTTGGACGTGGAGATCCCTGAGTCTGTGACCGATACCCCCATCATTTTAGGACGCCCGTTCTTGGCTACAGGTAGTGTCCGACCATGATAGCGGGAAGGTGTACTTTCGCGTCGAGGGCGAGAGTATACAAATAGAGACGGTCTAGGAGACTAGAGCCAGAGATTTAGATTTCTTAGAGCTGACCACAGATTCAGAGCAGATGACAGAGGCAGGGCGAGACATTCACCAGGACTGTGACTTTGTGATTACAGATGACGAGGCAGTTTGGGCAGATCCAATCGCACAGGTCATCCTCTCACCTTCAGAGTTCGCTGATGTAGAGACACCAGCAGAGGAGAGCTTGGAGAGCGCATTCCTAGTCCAGGATACATTTCAGGCCGCAGACCCGGTCCTTGACCGCGAGACAGAGTTTTGTAAGTATGATACAAATCCCTCAGAGTCAGATACTGATTGGGCAGAGTTCGATGATTTAATACCATGTCT
This sequence comes from Ottelia alismoides, assembly GCA_037367405.1. Classification (NCBI taxonomy): domain Eukaryota; kingdom Viridiplantae; phylum Streptophyta; class Magnoliopsida; order Alismatales; family Hydrocharitaceae; genus Ottelia; species Ottelia alismoides. Next base: position 173,007 of record JAZKJV010001109.1, read on the forward strand.
GACTTCTACTGAGCCTTCAGCTAGAGAGGAGGTTGATTCCGAGCAGAGCAGGGACAATCTAGCAGAGCAGCCTTCTCCAGATCCAGTTTGTGAGCGAGAGTTCTCATTCTCCCGTGCAGATTTGGCAGCATACACTAGGATTCTTCAGAAGCCAGATCCACCAGCACCTACTTGTCCAGAGCTGAAGCTGCTACCGTCGTCGCTGACGTATAGGTTCCTTGCGGGTGAGCATGAGATGTACCCAGTCATTATCTCCGCTGATTTGACTGGAGAGCAAGAATCTCGTCTGATGAGGGTTCTTGAAAAGAACCGCAAGGCGATAAGATGGAGTGTAGACGATCTCCAAGGGATCAGTCCAGCTATGTGTTCCCACCATATTTATCTCAAAGATGAGGTAAAGCCGTCGCATGAGTTCCAGCGGCGGCTGAACCCGAATCTTCGAGAGGTTGTCATGAAGGAGATCTCGAAATGGTGGAGCGTCGATTTTATCTACCCCATCTCCGACGCCATGTGGGTCAGTCCGTTGCATGTGGTGCCCAAGAAGACGGGAATCACTACAGTTATCAGTGAGTCTGGAGAGGAGATCGCTACCTGGGTACCCACTTCTTGGCGAGTCTGTGTGGACTACAGACGATTAAATCAGGACACCAAGAAGGATCATTTCCCCCTGCCCTTTATTAATCAGATTATTGAGAGGCTGGCAGGGAAAAGCCATTATTGTTTCTTGGATGTGTACTCCAGCTATAATCAGGTGGCCATCGCGTCCGAGGACCAGGACAAGGACACCTTCACCTGTCCCTTCGGGACATATGCTTTCAGACGCATGCCATTTGGATTGTGCAACGCTCCGGCGACATTCCAGAGATGCATGTTGTCCATCTTTTCGGACATGGCGGGGGAGTGCTTGGAGGTCTTCATGGATGATTTCTTGGTCTACAGCAACAGATTCGATTCTTGTCTTGACTGCCTAGACCGAGTCCTTCAACAATGCATAGAGGTTCACCTTGTGTTGTCTTGGGAGAAGAGTCACTTCATGGTGACTCAAGGGACGGTGATTGGCCATATCATCTCCAACAGGGGCATGGAGGTTGATCCGGCCAAGGTGGACGTCATTAGAAAACTCAATCCACCGTCCAACTTGCGGCAGTTACAGTCTTTTCTGGGGCACGTCGGATTCTACCAACGCTTTATTCATGATTTCAGCAGGATTGCCCGACCGTTGACTGATCTGCTGACGAAAGACACCGAGTTCCTTGTAGATGATAAGTGTCTATGGTCGTTTGAGACTCTCAAGAGCTGTGTTATAGAGGCTCCTGTTCTCCAGCCACTCGATTGGTCTCTCCCATTCGAGATCATGACGGACGCCTCCGATTTTGCCATGGGGGTCGTGCTGGGACAGAGGAGGGATGGAGTCCCATTTGCCATTCACTACGCTAGCCGTACACTGGATGTCGCGCAGTGGAACTATACGGTCACTGAGAAGGAGATGCTAGCCGTAGTTTTTGCCCTAGATAAGTTCAGATCTTACATCATTGGATCTAGAGTGACCATTTACACTGATCATACCGCCATCAGGTACCTCATGGAAAAGAAGGATGCCAAAGCTAGATTGACCAGATGGATCCTTCTACTCCAGGAGTTTGATATAGAGATTAAGGATAAACCTAGAGTCAAGAATATGGTGGCGGATCATCTCTCCCGATTGGAGTATCTTGAGGATTCTGAGCAGACTGAGCCTATTTGTGAGACCTTCCCAGATGAGGCGATCCTTGCTATCGCCTCGCTCCCATGGTATGCCGATATAGTGAACTATCTTCTCGCCAAGAAAGTTCCACAAGATTGGCCCAGGTAGAAACTTGAGACCTTCCTCGCGAAGGCCAAGTTTTACCATTGGGAGGATCCCATCCTTTACCATGAGGGAGGGGATAGTATCTGGCATCCTTACTTGCTGCCACAAGCTTGAGGTAGGAGGACATCACTCAGGGAGGAGAACGACACAGAAAGTGCTCCAATACGGCCTATGGTGTCCTACATCCCCCTTTCGCCTCGTTTATGGCAAGCCGTGCCATTTACCTGTTAAGCTGAGACATAGGTCACTTTGGGCAGTCACTGATATACTTTTGGATCCAGAGAGTGTAGGAGATCAGAGGAGGGTAGAGTTAGTAGCCCTGGAGGAGCTTCGTGATACCGCCTTTTCAAACAACCTACATTATAAGGAGAGAGTGAAGGAGTGGCATGATTCTCACATCAACAACGAGCAGTTTGAGCCAGGACAGAGAGTATGGTTGTTTGATGCTAGGCTTCGATTATTTCCAGGGAAGCTACAGAGCAAATGGAAGGGACCCTATTTGATTAGAAAGGTGCATGACAATGGGAGTATTGATATATCTGAGTTGTCTTCTGATGCTACCTTTCGAGTGAACGGTCAGCGGCTCAAGCCATATCTAAATCATGAGCCACGGGTCGTTGATGTTGCCCCGATTCACTTTGCGTGAGATGTGGTCTCTTGACTCACATCTATTGCATCTCACGCCTGATTATCACTGTTCTTCCGACTTGTATAGATCCAGTTGTCCATATCACTCTATTCTTTAGTCCCACATCCCTTTTCTCATCTTATGATTATGCTATACTTAGGGTGTACTTTACCCTAAGTATAGGGGGGATGTAGGACTCTCGGGTATCTTATTGATTCTTTCTACCCCTGTTTTGCTGCCTATACTTAGGGATATTTCACCCTAAGTATAGGGGGGTAGACCCTGTACATCCTTCCACTCGGATTTCCCTTCATGTACAACTTACTATACTTAGGATTACTTTATCCTAAGTATAGGGGGAAACACTGAGGTCTCTTGATTTTATTCTTTGATTCATCATTGTACATGCCATTCCTTTTCACTTCCCTATACTAAGCACGAGTTATGTCTTCTTCATCGCTCTTGATCACTCTGAGGACATCGTTCGAGCTAAGTATAGGGGGGGTGTATATATTTCATATATACTTTAGCCATAACTCGTACTTTGTGTGAGTATGTTTATAAATAAAAATGGCTAAAAATCCATGAAAATTTAAAAATTTCCCTTGTAAATAAAATTCATCTTGCACATACCTATTTATGTATAAAAATTTTTTTGTACAAATGATTGCAAAATCTTTTTGTGTAAATAGCTTGTAAATATTTTCATATCAAAATTTATGTATATAGTACAAAATTTTTGTAAAATGATTGAAAAACAAAAAGTTTGCAAAAACCTTGTGTAAATTTTTTGTAAATATTTTGCAAAACTTCGCATCCATGCATACATCCATGTTTTCAAACATTTTTCAAAAATTTTGCACATGTGTAAATATTTGTAAATTGCATCTTTGTAAATCCATCTTTGTAAATACTTGCACAGTTTTTCCAAATCATAGTTGACATTTAAACTTGCCTGGAATTAAATTGACAAATGGAGCTTGGTTAAGACCTTAATCCACCTAATAATAAGAGGAACCTTATAGGTCTTAGGATTGAGACTTTTCAGGTCCATTGGGACTTAATTCTTTGAGTCCACTAGGCTATGATCATATGTCATCTTGATGAGCCTAAGTAGAGCACTTAACAACACATGCATGACTCTCAGAGACAATGGCTTTACATGCACCAGCACTTTACACATGGCTCTCCACGGATGAGGTGGTGAGGAGGCAGTTTCCTTTGGCTTGGGATAGCATATAAGGGTAATACTTCTAGGCGGAACCTCTCTTCTTCTTATAGTGAAGGAAGTGCATCTCAACTTGGTCTGGTGGTTATGAAGTCTAAAGACAGAAGCCGTGGGTTGCAATAAAGCTTCAAAAGAGGGATAGTCTACTGGCTCAAGAGCATACCGCACCATGTAGATATGTTGTACAGATGCACATGAAAAAAATGTGCAAAAAGAAAAGAACTCCAAAAAAGTGGTGGGTCGGATTGAAAATTTAATAATCCCACCGGAGTGTATATAGTCAAATAAGCAAAGCTTGATATCCATGTTCCATCTCATGAAGCTTGCAGCGGGAGACTCAGCTACACTGGTTAGATCTCCCAAGGATACATGGCTACACTGGCCATGGTCCATTCTCTTCTTCCCCCACTTCTTGAGCCGGTTGCACTTGAACTTAGAAGGGAATACCCCGCTTCTCAAGGAAAGAGTTGCTAGATCGAGGCATTAGAGTTACCGGGTTGAGGGACGTTGTTTCTTTATTACTTCTGAGGTGAGGAGCTACATATCACTTACACCATACAAGGAAAGATTCATGGTCATTAGAGTTTGTGTATGTAGACTTGTTCTGATCTGGTTTATTGAGGAGTCTTGACCATAGATTGGTGGAACTTAGAGGTTGTTAAGTTTTAAGCTTAAGTCCAATTAAGGTTCCGACAAATTAATAATCCAAAGGTCTGATTGAGATCCATATTTCAATTTAATGAAGGAAAGTTTAATAATCAACCTTGATTTCTCCTCTTTTTCTTTTTCTTTCTCTTCTGCACTTCTTTTTCAAATAAGTGTTTTCTAAGGGACTAGCAAAATTAAAGTATAGGGGGTGATGAATCCCAATTCATCACTCTTTATTCCTTTATTTTAGCTAGAAACTTGAGCAAAACATCATGTAAATGTGTGTAAATATCATAAATTGCCAAAACACAAGCATCTTGTAAATATGCATAATTAGCATGTTTTGTGTCAAAATAAAGGAATAAAGAAACACAATAAAAAGAGATAAATATTTAGAATAAATATTGAGTGACCTAATCCGAAGGGAGGGCTCAACAGGGGCCTGACCGCAAAAGAATTCAAGTAGAGAGAGATAAGGTCAGTCATATGTGTACATACTCTCATGTATTTAAATAAATTTATTTTCCTCAAAAAAATTAAAAAATGTTTCTCATATTTTGTACATATTTGTGAAAATAAAATTAAAATAAAAATCAGAAAATAAAAAGTAAATAAAAATCACTTTCCCACCTTGTATATATACCATGTACATATGTATATAAACCTATTTATTTAACCCATGTAAATACATCATAAAATAAAATAAAAATACCTTATTATTCCAAATTTTATGTTGTAAATAAATAAAATTTAATTTTGGAATAATTATACATAAATAAACAACTAAAAATAAAAATCAAAAATCCATATGTATATATACCTATATATAATAATAATATAATGTAACGTTATATATTTTTCAAAAAAATAAATAAAAATCACTAAAAAATAATTTGAAAAGAAATAAACATTTTTCATGTTGAAAAGTTTTTAAAATAAAATCGTTTACTAATTTTAATTGAATTTTCAAATAATTAGCAAATGGAATTATTCCATTGGTCCATGGGGGATTGTTGACCCCCAGACAACTCTCCCCCCATGACCACCGGACTCGGATCTTGCGCCCCGACCCATTTTCTCCTATTTTTCGCGCATTGATCCAATCTCCATCAACCGGAATCCCGGGCCCCGATTATTTTTGAACCATCCGAGATCCTCGCTCGGAGGTTTGCCTAGGGGTCCGTGCTTCGAGCGACCCTGCCTGACTCCATTTATCCGGACCCTTCCTAGTATAAAGCCACACCTCCGCCGCACTTTTCACGCCATCTTTGGCTCCGCCCTTCCATCCCAGGACCTCCATCACCCTCCTTAGAGTGACAGCTATCCAAGGGTCGTGTCGCAGTGAGGAGGAGGTGTCCCCAGCCACTGGATCCGGCGAGTTCTTTCGCCGTGCGCCGCCGCAAGGTGCGCCGAGCCTCGAACCCTGGCGAATTCTTGAGGCAAAGACCCCCAGAGCTCCGTCAGCTCATCCACAGTCGACCTCGATCACCTGGTAGTCCCGACACCCTCTAGATTAGATTCATTTCCACTTACGTCCATTTGCGCCGCCGGCCTTCGCCGGTCGATTCCCATTGATCCGATCATCTATCTGTCCATTTGACCATCGATTCACGATCACGAGACTCCTACCCACCTTCTTCACCCATCCGATCACCCTGGTTCGCCTCGGAACCAAGAAGTGGATCTCCATCGTCGTCGCCTCGTCGGAGGTCTCCGCTCCGACTCATCTGACCACCCATTCCACCTCTAACCGGGTCGAGGCACTTTGCCCTCGACCCAGGAGTCCTTCTGTGCCATTTTGCAGGTCAACGAGACCCATCTGAGGGTCCACACGTTCAAGCACAGGAGCTTGGCTCCTCCGCCGTCATCGGAGCTCCCTAGAGCTTCTCGGCCTCATCGGAGGTGCCTGCGAGCTGTGGAAGGATCCGTGCTTCCTCATCCCCATCTCAGCAGCCCAAGAGGAGGTCCTCAGCGCACGGATTAGGCCGGCGAAGCTCGCCGGCGAGCTGTTCTTCGAGGACCTGCAACCACCGTTGGATCGAGCTACCGCCCCAGTTTAGATCATGGTCGTTCATTTGCGAGAGATCTACACAGCCCGATCCACCTAGGGCTTGATCCGGACCATTCATCGGCGAGAGGCGTCTTCTGTTCTCAGCCATCGGATCTCCACGTGGCGCTTCCTCGATCGTCGATCTTAAATAAAGGGGTAATTTCCCTTAGGCTCCCTGTCGTTTTATTATTTCCATTCAGTCCTGTAAATATTTTAGTACGTTGTTTTTATTTTGGAACAATTGCAGTTAGGACCTTAGACTTTTTAGTATTTGCAATTTAGTCCATGTGTATGTGAGCCACGTGCGTCGACACGTGAGGATTTGGGTTATTTGTGCATTTAGTCATGTGGTTCCTGTGTGTTACTGTTTACATATTTTTAAATAGGAATTACATTTATGCCCCTTTGTTTTTGAATCACGTGTGTTGCGCGTGTCATTTTGGGCTTTTTGCAAGTTTGACCCCTGGACTTTCTTTATTTGTTATCATTTGGTCCTGGATTTCTTTGCATTTAGGTCCTTGTTTGCTGTGTGCCTTGTTTTTATTGAATAAAATATCAAATTAAATCCAAATTAGGTGAAATTTGGAACCGTAGCTCCTGCCACTGTGTAAAAAATTCCCTAAATTTTTGGGACATTTTTTAGGCTTCTTACTATTTTAAAAAATCAAAAATACACATTTTTATCGCTGTTTGAAAAAGAAAATCAAAGAAAAATATAAAAACTTCTTTACAAATTCTAAAAAAATTAGGGATAGTTAGTTTTTGCGTGTTTTAGCTTCTGTCAAATTTTTGTGCTATTTGGATTTATAAAAACCGTAAAAATTGCAAAACCCTAAAAACCTTATAAAAAATCTAAAAAATTCTATACAAATCAAAAAATGCAAACTCTTTTTCTATAGTTTAATTTTTATATCTATTTTTCATAAAAATTGCCTCCAGAGTTTTATAGATCACTTTTAAATTTTTAATTGATCTTTCAAGTCTGGCTGCACAGTAGCCCACATTTCCCCTTTCTCAATTTTTAGAAAATCAAATAAAAAATAAAAAATTATGAAAAATTCACCAAAAACATATCAAAATATTAAAAACACAAAATAATTTTGTTTGAATTTTCTGGGTATTTTTGAGTGCCTTAATAAATTGTTGTATTTGCTTGTTTCCCCTTTTTCCTATAAAATCAAAAACACAAAACAATTAAAAAATCATAAAAATCCACTAAAAACCTTTTCTCCTTTATTTTTCGACTTTGACTACTTCGTAGGTCGCAAGACCATCCCGTGCTCCTTGAGTCCGACCCTGGTCGCTATACCAAGTTAATAAAAGTAGTGAGGACCGCTTTTGATTTTCGTTGATTTATACCTCTGTTTGGTGGTTCTTACATTTTCTTGATTGACCGATTTGCGAATGATTGAGGTCGCAACGACCTGAGTTATTTATCTTCCTTAGTCGCTCATGGTTTTTTGGGTCATCAATAATCAACATAATATAATTGCATAATATATTCTCAAACATAACACAACAATTATATCACGGGAAACACATGTGAATAAGCAATATCAATTGCAAATATGAATATCATCGAGCTAAGGAGGGCTGTCGAAAAAGTGTTGACTGCTATCAGAGGAACCTAAACGACGGCAAGTGACCGACCTATGCTCATTCGATAGCGACACTTCACATCTATTAACGGAAGAATTATTCTCAAAATAGTTGATTTAATCTAAGAACTAGAGAAAGAGTTGTTAAGAGAATAAGTAATAAAGAATTTATTGCTTTTTTAGAGAGAATAAAAGTGATTACTCAAAATGCATTCCTCTAACAATGTATGGGGTCCCCTACATAGGGGTCCAAGAAATATGATCGTTGATTAACAATAAATTAGATGTGGTTTATATTAATGATTGATCAGGTAAGCATTTGTGGTCGATTAGATCGAAATGGTTGATCATGTCAAAAGGTATGGTGATCATATTTTACCATTGGAATGAAATTCAAATTATGATCAATTAGGTCAAAATATGATGGTCGATCAGGCATGATAGATCGATAAAATTATGATCAATTAGGTCAAAATATGATGGTCGATCAGGCATGATAGTTCGATCAAAGTTATATGATTGATTAGTGATGGTTGATCACTGAGAACAAATGGTCGATAGAATTGAAGTATCTTATATCTCGATTTGGAAATTGTTTGTTGAAGCTTGTTGGAGATTACAACTTTTTGTAATAGTAGAAGTAAATAAGCAACAACTTTTTGGGCAAATTTAAAGTGACTTTCTAAGCCTTTGATGCGTTTGAAGTCAACGATGCAAAGACTAGTTGAGTTGAATTTGCACATAGTCCTGCAATCTCAATGAACAAGCAAGTGACCACAATATATGTGTGTATGTGCCATCTTTAAAACATCGGAGAACAAAGAATTAACAATCTCTCCCTTTTAATGATAAAGTTATAGATATTACCATATAGATGTATCGTTTGCTAATTAATTTGACAACTGATAGATGCATGTTCGAGCCTTGGAATATTGTTTTGGGGATTTTATGAAACCAATAAATAGTTTCTGATTTAACTCAAATACTTTTGCAAACAAAATTTAAGATGACTATGCTACTATTTGGTTCATCATTTTCTAATATATAAGTGTTTGGTTGGCTAGAAGTTAAAAATATTACTATTGCCTAGATTTTAAAAAATACACTTCATCCCAAATAAAATAAATACTTTTTAAATATACCAAGGAATTCTCTATTCATAAGATCATAATTACTGACACATGTCTTTTTTGCATAAATTAGTGAATCCTTTATTACAATGGAACCAAAAGTGATGTGGATTAATAAAAAATTAAGTCAATTTTCTTTATAAATTAGTTTCATGGTATTCAACCATTTGTTTCGATTGTGAGATGTCACTGAGATATAGAAATCCGTGTTACTAAAGGATTTCCTACGATTATTTCTAATATGGGTGAGCCAGTCATCCACTTTGGTATATTATTAAATAAAATAGGTAACTCTTGCACATATAATTGATCTTAATATGGAGTTATGAACTTTTAGATTATTATATGAACTTCTCTCAAAATTATCAAATTTGGTTAGAAAGTTAAAGAATGGAAAATTATCCTACTATAATTTTTTGATATTTTTCTAATGTAATATGATTTTTAATGAAATCATAAATGCAAAAGAGTAATTTTTAGTAAATTAATTTTAATAACTACCTAACATTAATAGTTTCTAGGATCAAAATTAGCCTAAATATCTGTAAGTAATAGGTGCCCAAAACAACTTAAATTTCTTTAAAATACTAAGTGAGGAATAATTAAAAGTCAGTTTTCTAAATCACTTAAAAATTTATTCAGAGCACAATATGCATGCGAATGATATGAAATTTAGTCACATGATTAAGCACGGTTAATCCTACAACTTAATTCAACCATTTATATAACGACTCGTTGGGTTTTGAGAAATCTCGGAGCTAAAATTCATTTACTATGAATTTCATACCACAGCCAGGGTAAAATATGATAAATTTCACTACAATAATTATAATAAATCAACCAATGCTCTAACAAATTTTAATAAAATATCACAAGTAAGATAATTAAATATACTACATAGTGTAGTTTTTAGTAATTAAAAAATGATAATGAAATAATGTAATGTCTGAGTTGATGCTTGAGTCAAGGTTCTATTCGCAAAATGAAAATAAAATTACAATATAAAAATATTGCTATGAGGAACTTCTTTAAATGCATGTATAATGTGAGGGTTAGCATACAATTCACCCCAAAGGACACTTGGTGCAAGATGGAGGTGCCTGATGCAACTGAATCATGTGGACGTGCTATCTCCAAGTGGTTGCTATGATGTCACTTGCTCAGAGCTCAACAAATGCTTTTTATATATACTTCAACAACAACGAGGATTGGGTCCCCTAGTACGGAAGAGGGTCCTATGTTATAGAGAGGATTACAATAGAGATTTTGTAGTCCTCCCTAACATTTTTTGATGTTTTTGATTCCAAATCCAACATTATAGATTGAATCTTAGACTAATGCTCTACATATCCTCCAAATTTCGCTCAAATTCGAGCTTATTTGATATTTATCTTAATGGTAAACGTTAGATCAAGATCTAAGCAACTTAAATTCCATTGTAAAAAGATCTGAATTTTAAACCATTAAGGTAAAATAGTAAATAAGTTCAGATTTGAGCAAAATTTAGAAGATATGTAGAGCATTAATATAAGATTCAATCTATAAGGTTGGATTTTGGAATAAAAATCACCAAAAATTATTAAGGAGGATTACAACACTCTATCATATTCCTCTCTACAATAGAGGATCCTCTTCCCCTCTAGTACATTAAGGGCAACGGTAGCCCATATGATTTTTCTCTCCTCCTCTTATTCTCCGATCTTAACTTTCCTTACTTTTTCAACATATTGCCAATCAGATTGAAATCAGTCGCTACATAGAAATTGATGGGAGACGAGCAATAGTTACGTCGCCAATCCCTTTTGGATGGCTCCACTACTTCACTTGCCAAGAACTTAAATGTATCAAACCAAAGGGGATGAATACATGTTGATTGTCAATACATGCCTTCTCATGCTTAGCCACTTTAGCTGAGGCAACTTTTGTGCAGTGTATCCCTGATGAACCTTGGTTTCATCATGTTAATTTCCATGTATTAACCTCTTAGATTAAATAAGAGTCAATAAAAATCAGTAATTGACAAATTGTTGTATATATCTAGGTCTTTAAATAAATTGAAAATACAAAAAATGACAAAATCAAAATTTTAGTGTTTTTATACCTTTAAAAATGCTCACAAAACTATTTCTCCCTTTGTTTGACCTCTTTTGTGTTTTTGATCAACATGAAACTTGTAGATCTCATCGAGATCTACAACTTACATGTTTTGAATTTTTTTTCAAATTTGACCTCCTTCTCTTTCTTTTTTTTCTGTTTTATGTCTGAATAACCTGATTGGGCCATGTGACCCGCTGCCCTTGCGCCAACCGCCTCCGCTGTCAGATGTTCGATCTGCCTCTGGTGCCTCCATCTCGGCCATTCATCTCCTCTCCGTTCACAGTCCTTGATCTCATTCCATATTGCATCTGGAGCGCCCACAGGCACACGATCCTTGACCATTGGATCACTAGATCCAACGGTGCCACCCGCTGCCTTTCTCAACCGCCCAATCCACTCCAGGAGCTTCAATATCCATTGTTCATTCCTGCTTAGATTTTCTCCCTCCGATCGCTTTCCAGATGGCATCCGGACCATTCGTTTCCATCCACTTCCCTTCTCACCATGTGTCGCCCTCCAGCGCCGCCCGATCTCCTCCTGTGTGCTTTAATCGTAGCCGCTCCCTTGCACCCACCTCTCAGTCGTTGGATCACGAGATCCAACGGTCGAGCCCCATCTTCCTCCTCCAGACCCCATTCTCTCCCACATCGTCTACCAAGCCAAACCATCGCCTCCTTTCCACTATCCCATCTCCTCATCACCTCCCTCCCCCCCACTGAATGTGCTCCAACAAACCCCACTCCTCCATCATCCTTGCAGGATGCATAACTCCCCACATACTCCTCTATCCCGCTCCATAGCATGCTCGCAATCCATGCCGACCACCACATGACTTCAATACTTCCCCATTCAAATATGCCATGACCACCCACCTTCACGCATGTCCACCTTTATGCGGGCCATGACCCAGGGTCTCTCCACCTCCTCATGATAGGAGGAGGTCAGATTGATAACGCAAATACGTCCGTGTCCCCGATGTCAATCCCTGACCATGGTAGGCCAAGTCTCCGGCTCTCACCCACCGACGAGCTTCTCCTCTTGAACAAGGGAGTCCAGCGAGGACCTGGGTTTCGTCTAGGAACTCAAGCCCAGGCCCAGCATCCTCCAAAAATCTAGGTAAGTACCCTCAATCATTCTTATCTTTTTCTTTGAATTTCTCATAATTAATTAGGCTTCTACTCGCATCGTCACCTTCCATTGGTCACCCTACTTGCTCCACCTCGCTACCACCATCTTCGTCGTGCCCTCCTAGCACCTTCTCGCTCCTCCATAACCTCCAAGTGCCTCGCTCATTTCTTCTCCAAGCTCACCAGAGAAGAACACCAGGCCACCACCTTCTACGCCCCACATGGCCTTCCATCCAATCCAGTTCACGCAGATCGCATCATACATGCATGCTTCAGCTATTCCTACTAATAATTGCATGTACCATCCTTCATTGGCCGGAGCTCCATCGGAGCTACCTTTGTGAGCTCTATCTCCGGTATATGAGCGACGACGCCCTCTTCCAGGTAGCCCGGCATCTTCCTCAAGCTACGATGTTGGACTCCAACTCTAGTCATTTCCAGGGATCTTAATCGAGCTAGAGAGATGGTGACGGAGCCCACATGACTTCGTCGGAGACCCAAATGCACTGCCAACATGCGGAAGAGGAAGGAGACCCATATCGTACATGTATCATTGGATGGCACCCTCCCGGTGCTCATCCAACAGCCCCTATTCAGCCACATCGTCTCGCCCATATCACGTACAACCACTATCCGATTTCCATGATCGGATGGTCTACAGATAGCCCGTGTAGTCACCAAGCCTCCATTCCGATCCTCTAGGCTCGAAGCACCCGAGCCAAGCCAGAGCTTCATTAGTCGACACGTAGTTCGAGCCACTCCTAATCCACCTCCGCGCATGCACTGACCACCGAGCCTAGCCTCACATGCCCAGGACATGTGAGGGTTGGGCAAATTGTAGAGTGGCATTGCCCCTTTCTTTAAATTACAAAAAGGTTCTCTAAGCACGTGCATGATACACACGCTTGGGGTTAATTGCAACCGAACCCCTTCGGGTTTTAATAATTGCAATTTAACCCTCATACATGAGGGAAAATTACAGGGATGGTCTTATGGCTTATTTTATTTGCATTTAGGTCCTTTCAAGGACCTGTTTGTAGTCTTTTATCTAGTTATTTTCATGTTTTCTTTGCATTTATGCCCTGAACTCTTTTGTCAATATCTTGAGCATCCGACCTCTATTTTAGTTGATTTCAGTTGCGTTGCGAAGCTTATTTTGTTATCTTTCTAATGGCATGATGTGCTTTCTTATTTAACACTTTAAATATTGATGATTAATTTTGGGAATGTAGGGTCTTTTTATGTAATGAATTCTCATGACTTGTATTAATTCGTAAAAGGAATTTGTTTTATTAATGGATCTTGAAGTTGGCTATATTTTACTGGCTCAATTGTTTTATTTGATTAGGGCATATTTGCATCACTGTAAACTTAATCACATTGCATTATAAAAATCAAACAAAAAGAGTCTCCAAGTGTCTGTGTAATGTCTTCGTGTGTATTGACCTTTTAGTTTTTAATTCAACACTTAATCTTAATATTAGGAGTCTAAATATGTACTTAGAGGCTCGTGTCCCTAAGTTCGACCTTGGGATTTCCCAAGTAAAATAAATTAGACTACTTTGATTTAATTGACAAATTCATTAGCAGTTTTTGATGGATCCAATTTATTAGTCCGACTGCAATGACAATTGACTGTTAATTTCACACTTTTAAAGGGATAAATTTTTGGATTCGTCAATCCCACAACAAAATCACTCTTTATTGGACCCACCAATGGATAAACTCCAGTTAAATCGACACATGCATGTTTTCCACCAGCCCATCCAAATATTAAAACATCTGCTGGTTTAAGTGTCATCTCTCCTCCTGTGGATTAGTCAAAAGATTCACCAGTGCTTCTTTTTTTTTTGAAGAAACCCTTGCATGTGTGAGTACATCAAAAAGGAAATCTCAGATAAAATCATGTCTATATTTAAAACCTAGAAGTTTGTGATAATGAACGACATGCTCCCCAAAAGCATCCAAGCAGGATTTATGGCATACTGGACAAGCCTCATATGTTGGTAATAGAGGAATCATGAAGTGGTACTTGAGAATAGTACGATATTCAATGGTGACATATGCATTGCAAGTCCCTCAATATGAATCGCAAGAAGGAAATCTTGAGCATGTTAAGCTTGTAAACATCAGAAACTTGCTCTTTGTCTAGTAGTCATGTCAAACTCAACTTCCATTTTTTTACGGGTTTGCTAAAAGAGGGACTCGCCAAAGAATTTTGGGCTTTAGGGGGACAGTATCCTTATTAGAAAAATATGTAAGATCAATAGAAGGAAGTGCGATATGTAGGCCTTCTAAAGCATTAAGAAAATCATAATCTATACCATGTATCCCACTGTATCATAGCATGCGGTCTTGGAGCATCCAGGATTGAGCTTTGGAGGCCACAAAAGCATATGAAGAAGCCTAAATAGCCGAATGCAGACCTAAATCACCGAGTCTGATGGGTAGCAACTCCATTCACCATTGAAGGTGAAGAAAGGGCCTCCACAAACCACAATATCCTCAATATCTCCGCGTAACTCTTTGTCGAACCACTTAGCAACCCCTTTCATGTATGTGGGTTGACATGTCCATAAGCCGAACATAAGCTTGGCAGTACCCATAAAAGATCGTAATAGAAGTAGCTCACTTTGTGGATCATCCAACTGAGGAAGCAAATTAATTAAGTCAACAATTTTGGTGACCCTCATCATAGTCAAGTCTTCAATAAAATCTTTGTCCTTGCTCACTGCTCCTCCAAGTAACTTCACACCTAGCACCGACCTCCCAATATCCATGGGAAACAACCCTATACGAATCTTCTGACCATCACATGAAGGCCAAAAAAACTCTATTTTTTATATTCAGAATAAGCCCCATCTCTGGACCCCTGCATTGAATAATGTCAGGAGCCTTGACCACCTCTAATGTGTCCCCTATGATCGTCCAATCATCAAGATACCAAGCATGGAGTAGGAGTTTACAATTGCCTCTGATCTCACAAATAAGTGGGTGCAATGCCAAAGAAAAAGGAAGTGGGCCCAAAGGGTCACCTTGTTGCACTCATGTTGATGACTGTATATAGTTGTCTCCAATATATAATCTAGCAACTTGAGCATATATAAATTCCACCAATGAAGAAATAGATGGGCATCTCCTCCTATCTTCTCCAAACATCAGAGATCTATCCATCAAGTTGAAAGCATTAGAGAAATCCACTGTAGGTATAGAGAGATCCGTCCTCGTGAAGCTTGCTAAAAAAAAGTTGGTGCTATGTATGATGGCTTCCACTCCTTCAGATACACCAACTCCAAATTGAAAGTCATTGAGATACTTAAACGTCTCCTTGCCCACCCATGTCATAGCAACTTCGGATACAAGGCGCCTCCAGATAGTGCCTACAACAATAGGACATATGCTGTTGTTCGGTTTGAGCAGTGGAGAGGAGCATGGGCTACAAACTTAGCCAGACTCAAGGGACATCTCCCACTTAACCACAAATTAACTACCAAGGAGATAATATGAAAGAGATCCTGGGCAACCGTTGACCCCTCCCCACATAGAGCATCTAAAATGTGTTAAGCTCTTAGGCCATCTCTTCCACAAAATGTCCCTTTAGGAAAGGATTTGATAGACCACAAAATAGCATATGCATCAGCTATAAGAGGAGTCTCTGAAACCAAGATGTCTGGTATGGAAGGAGGAAGCTTATAAGAATGTTTACCCTATAAGACCTTCAAGGTGTCTTCATTATAAGGAGCAACTCCTGAAGAGCATAAAACCTTTATGGGTATTGTAAAGTGTCCATATGACACTTTGCAAAGACATTATCTATGTTAGAGCTTTGATATTTATTCTCCTCTAAAAATTTATTCTGACTAAGATATGAAGTCCCAGGAACATCCTGTTTCAAAAAAACACCCACCCAATTGGTGAAGTCATATGTACTACCCCACGTAGTGAGTGAGCTCAGAATAAGTTATTATTGCAAGGACCTTCTATTACAAGATCTTTTATCCCTCATGTTCGTGGGTCTGAAAACATGTAGGGTGCAACGGGGGAGAAGCAGCAATCTCACCCAAGCATGTAAGGATCCCAACCCAACGATAACTTGATGCATAGCTGCTTTCAAAGTAAGAGAGAAAGCGAGAAGACAACTTGGAGGAATGCTCTTAACAGTGGTGATTGGATGCTTGAAAATATAATCAACGAGCATAGCATCAATAATCACCCCATCTGTGACATCATGTACAACATGTACAACATGTAGTATGGGTCTCAGGATGCTGATAGTGTGCCCTTGGACTATCCCCGCATCATTTGTGACTCGAACAAGACCATCGTCATGATGGCAAGCACGACACACATCTTGTATCTTCATGCACTTCCTGCCGTGGCTGACAATGCAACTGCAAATTTCCTGAAATCGCCAGTCAAGCGATCAAAGGAGACCATGGAAGCAATAGGATATGATGCACAGCTACGCTTCTGCTTCCGAAGCGCAATAGGTAAGTCTAACTCAGCAACCTCCACATTTGTCTCTTGTATAGAGCCCTGATTAGGTAGATCACCAAACCCATCCGTTAGAAATTATGTATTCAAAACATACCTCACGTGTGCTAGATGATGAGCGGTGACCATGAGTAGAGGTAGGCCGGCATGTATAGTGATGAGGCAAAGGTGGAACTGGGACCATAGTAGGTGGTGGAGGTGGTGGTGTTGATGTTGGTGGAGAAGGTTGTGATGGTGATGGTGCCATGTATATTTTATCATCATAGTCTGAGGAGGATAACCGATCACCTGTAGGAGAAAAAGTACATCACCGACTCAAAAAAGGTGACATCAACACTAACATAATACTTCTTGTGCGGTGGATCATAACACATATACCATTTTTGTATCCTGGAGTACCCTACAAAGACACACTTGACAGTCCTAGGAGAGAGCTTGTCAATACTTGGAGACAACTGGTGGACAAACATGACTGAACCAAACACACGAGGAATAAGTGACAACAATTCCTTTCCAGGAAAGGCAGGAGAAAAAGGAATTTTCTCACACAAAACCGACGAGGTCGTACGGTTAATAAGATAACATGCCATAAGGACAACATCGCTCCAAAAAGAATGTGGAGCATGACTCTGAATGAGAAGAGTCCTTTGTAACATCAAGCAAATGACGATGCTTCCTTTATGCAACGTCATTTTGTTGGGAAGTTTAGGCACATGATGTATGATGAATAATACCTTGGGTTGAAAAATAATTGGAAAGAGAATGAGTACAACATTCCAAGGCATTATCAGTTCTCACAATTTTCACAGAAGAAGACAACACATTTTCTACTTCAGTGAGAAAAGTTTTGATAACATCTCCAGTTTTGGATTTATTCCTTAATTAAAAGACACAAGACAAACGAGAGAAATTATCCACTATAATAAGATAAAACATGTGCCCCTGATGACCAGGAACACGACTCCTCTCCCCTATAGACATTCAGAATTAATGGGAATATCCAGTAAAAAAGAACAAATATATTTATATACAGATATACACAATCGATTGTGGATCCCAACGAAACCCATACCTCCTGATTCATTTCCAAAAGAAGCTTACATACCATGCGAAATATCAACTAAGCCCTAAGAAAAAAACAATAAAAGGGAGATCGTAGCTTTGATGGTGCAACAACAGAGGTGGCGTGGCGGTGCTCATCTCATATGTGACGATGAGCATGGAGGGATCCTATAGGACTCTCTCCATGTGCTTCCTCGCTGGCACTTGTAGTTGGAGTTGCACTTGTACCCACCCCTGTAAGCACAAAGAACATAGGGGAGACCGATTAGAGTCAGATGGGATGATTTTGCTCGAGTGGTGTTCAGATGGTGACAGACCTTGGATATGGAGAGCCTTTGATGGGTTTCTGTCCGTACTTCCTCAAGGAGTGCACGTTGGATGGTATATATGCTATCTTGGAGCTGATGGTGGGGCTGGAGGACCTCAAGGGCAGCCTCGTTGGTGTGTGTGCGTGTCTGTGGCATATCTTCTTGAAGGAGGAAATGGAGCAGAGGGAGGCTTGGAGAGGAGGACGACTGGGTTCCACGTGTTGGACACGTTGCAGTCGGTAGTGAAGGAGAAAGGGGAGAGAGGGATGGAGAAGCTAAGGATGGGGGTGGGGCTATGGCGGAAGCGGGCGTGGCCAGTGCCGTCGAGAATGGAGATGACCTTCTTGAAGTTGGAAATGGTGTGGTCGGCGAGGTAGCAGCAATCATGGTGGGAGAGGTAGTGGTGCAGCTCTCGAGGCTCTCAAGGGCGATCTCGTTGGTGCGATCGTCGATCCATTGTTGCACCACGCACGTGTTGGGGGGGGGGTAAAGAGGGACGTCGCTAACAAAGGAGAGGTCCACATGTCAGCAGAATGGGAAAGAACAGATCAAGAGGGGCAATGAAATGGGAAATGCTAAAGCGGAAAATGAGGAGTGGAGAAGTAGTCCACATGTCGTGGTTATGGAAGAAGCTGGTAGTATCCAGCTTTAGTATAGTTATATAGATAAATCGACTTAGTACTTGGGGCCATATAATTGTAATCTCACAATCTATATTTTTTAGTTGATATGATTACATTTAATAAAATACAATAGGAATAGAAATTAATTTTGATCGATTAATATATTACTCAAATTCCAATATCAAATATATTAATGGACACATGAAAGATCACTAAACCTATTATATAGCTATGTAATGTTTAAAAACATTATCTAATAAAAGATGTTCCCAAGTATATCATTTTCTTAAATATAATTATATATTTTTCAGTGCAAAACACGGATTCCACACTTGTATCTTTGAAAGGAGTTCAAGTTCTTCAAAACAACAACAAAGCTGGAAGAATATACTCAAACGATAAGAGGTGAATAATCGGTAGACACCACGCATCTTAGGTGAGTGAATGTGTGACGAATCACAGGATTCACTTACGTGCATAGCCGTCCACACCTAAGTAGGGGATTACACAGATTTCTCCATCAAAATAACTATAAAAGCATAATTGAAAGAATAGAAACATAAGCGATGGAAAATCACCACACGCCTTAGATGAGTGAATGTGTGATGAATCACATGGTTCACTGACGTGCATAGCCGTCCGCACCTAAGTAGGGTGCTACACAGATTTCTCCTCGAACCACAACAGAAAACGAATCAGAAAGAAAGATGAATCAAGAACAAAGCTTGAAGGAAAAGAGGATGAATTGAAATCCTAGCTTATGAAGCAAACTAATAGAGGATCATACCTTTCTCCTCCTCGATCTCCCGACAGCGCTTCGCTAGCGCTCCTCCCTCTCCTCCCACTCCTCCTCTCGACCTCTCGACCCTAGCCCTTGGGGTAGTGGTGATAGTGGAAATCGTAGAGAATGAATGGGTAGGGGGGGTCTATTTATAGGCTCCAGAAAACCACCAACCATGGTTAGAAAACCGTGATTTATACCTTAACCATGGTTTAGTGGCCCATGGTTTTGGCACATGATTTTGGCCAAAACTTATCCCAAACTTGGGGCTTAAGTTACAACTTTCTAGAGGATTCTATATTCGCTAATGACGCTTAATTAACACTAATCGTGATTAACTTTCACTAATCGCGATTTAACTGTCACGGTTTACGCTTATCTTTTGCTAACTACTGATTAGCATTTGTTAATGATCATTAGCGGTTTTCAATCCATCATTAGTTTCTTTAATCATGTTTTATTAGTTTTAATGACAATCATTGTGGGTTAATGACATCTTAGCCTTCCTTACTTCTCTTTCTTCCGAAAATCATAACAATTCGAAACGAAGTTTGATTCACATGAAACAAATTCCGTTGGTTTTCTCTTGACGAGCTGGATCTTATTATATAGGATCCATGCCAAGTTCAAGGCTTTACAGATAGGTCCAGCAGAAAGTGAAGAAATGCTAGCATACGGAGTTAGGGTTAAGCGATAGAGGCCACCTTGCTCATGGCCACACCCAATCACCTTGCCCGCAAGGATGTCTTGAAATATAAGTGAAGATGGGTCAAAAATAGCTCGACAATGTAAATCCTTTGTAATCTGACTAATAGAGAACGAGTCCATAGAGAAGTCAGGTGCATGCAACACATTCTGTAAATGCATAGAGGGCGTCAAACTAATCGCCCCTTGTCCAGTGATTGGGGAATGAGTCCCATCTGCAATAACCTAAGTGTGTCCTGGAGGAACCTGTCCATATGTTGTAAATTGATCCCTGTCTCCACACAAGTGATGTGTGGCACCGGAATCCATAATCCATTCTATTACATTAGATCCACAACT
This sequence comes from Ottelia alismoides, assembly GCA_037367405.1. Taxonomy (NCBI): domain Eukaryota; kingdom Viridiplantae; phylum Streptophyta; class Magnoliopsida; order Alismatales; family Hydrocharitaceae; genus Ottelia; species Ottelia alismoides. The sequence goes on from JAZKJV010001109.1 coordinate 193,674, forward strand.
GGTAGAGAATGCATAGATACTACATGAAGTACTGGAGGAATCTGAAGCAACCACATCAGAGTGACTCCCAGAGGTCGAGGAAGACATGGTTGGACTGGCTGGAGGTATAATGCCCCTCAATCGTGCTACAAGATCATCAAACTGTTGATCCATAGAGGAGGCAGCCAGAGGCTCAATCTACTCAGCTACTCGAGCAGAGGTAGGAAATCGATGCATAGACTAGCATGCATCTTCGATATGTCTAGGAAAATGGAAAAAGGTGCGGGACTAACGAACACGAACTTCTTTGTCACGATGTTCTCGTCCACGAATCTGAGAAGAACCTCCTCGACTTCGGGAGACCGCCATCGTTGAAGAAGTCTAATTAGTAATGGAAGATGGAACAATGATCCGACTGAGCCTATGTAAGGCTTCCTCCATAGGCGGAATAGTCGAGTCTACCAAAATATGGGAATGGGATGCCTCACACTCAGGATTAAGAGCTACAGGGAACACTCCAACCATGGAGTTGTAGAATCTGCCTCATTCTTCGTCTGTGAACAAGTAGCAACAAGAATATCCCACATAGCCTTGGTTGTGGCTGATGGAGTATATCATTTGCGATCTCTATTGCTAATGTACATGAAAGCCAAACCTTGGCATATGCATCATATGCCTCCCATGAGGCGTTAACTCCAGTCTTCTCAGCCGACTCTTCCTCGGTAAGAATGTGTTTCTTACTTGTAGACTTCATCATGCTCATGAATTGCATAGCCCACAGTTCATAGTTTGACCCATCCATATTTACTACAGGTGCATGACCTCTGAAGGCGTCTGTGGAGGGAATATCGACCTTGTTTTCTGACATGACGACTCAACAAGACTAGGGTTGAAAACTAGACAAGGACTTGTATACATTGACATAGAAAGATACGATTGCATATGTAGACTCATGCAACCAATCTCATTAAGAAAAAAAGTCTCGGTGACAATGCTTCTAAAGGAAGGTGGCGGTGCCCGAGACGAGGGTAGCGGGACCGGGCAGCGGTGCATCCCACGTGGAAGGAGAAATGACGATGCCCATGTGTAAGGAACATCGGCGGTGCAACCCCCACGGAAGGAGCAATGACAGTGCCCACGTGTAAGGAACAACGGCGGTGCAACCCGCATGGAAGGAGCAGCGGCACTGCCCGCGGGGAGGGTACGGGATCGAGCGACTGCTCGCATGGAGGGGGTTGCGGGTTCAGGCGGCGGGGTCGTGCGGTGCCGGCGTGGCGAGGCCGGATGGGGGCATGTGTTGCGAATTGCGCAGGAGAGAGAGGGGTATGCGTGAGGTGGGCTTAGAGTTAGGGTTTCAGAGCTCCGGTCTACGACCACCGCTCTGATACCATGTTGGAAAAAACAAAAGAGATGTTTATTCCTTGAGCCCTAGACCTTCTTATATAGGGAGAGACCTATGAGCAAATTACATAGAGTAGATGGAAGAACAGAAAGATATATAAAAGATACAGAAATACAAAAATATATCTCGACGGTTTGAAGTTATGGAAGGAAATAGATGGAGATAACATGGGTTGTCGCATTCTATTTTTAGAATGTAACAAAAATATCAAAAGAGATTTTCAACAAAAAATTAGCATGATTATGCCATCAATGATAACCACTTGATTGAAAAATAAATGGATGAGATAGATGTCTCATCATGAGAATGGTAAGCCATAATTTCATTTGAAGCTTTTGAAATGAAACCCTTGAGAGATTTAGTTGCAATAATAAGTGGAATATGTTTCAATTTTGTGTAAAACAAACATTCCTAATATGTTTATCTGGAGATGGACGATTTAATAATTCTGAGATCGTTAAAATTTATCAATTTTGATAGAGTATAAAAATCTCGAATTAAGTTGAATTTTAATGATAGAATGATGATATACGGTGATCTAAATTCTCACATATTTCATTTAAAAAAAATACAGGAAAAAAGATGAGAGCATACTCCTTTTTCCACACACACACACACACACACACATCTCTCTCTCGCTCTCTCTCTCTCTCTATATATAATGGATTTAATGTGGCTGCTCCTAAGGGGGAGCTAACTTGGCTCCTCGCCCTATTTTTCCCATTTTTTTATTTTTTTTTGAAAATTTCTTTCGTGAATATTCATCACTATATCCCTATATTATGCTATTAAAATTTCGTGCAAAACAGAGACTCCTATGACCTCCATCCAGCCAGTCATTTTTTAACGGTAACAGAATTGCTAGAAACGACCCCGTCTGGATGGAGGCCGTAGGAGTCTCTGTTTCGCACGAAATTTTAATAGCATAAGGGATATATTGATGAAAATCCATGAAAGAAATTTTCAAAAAAAAAATAAAAATTAGGGAAAATAGGAGAGTCAAGTTAGCTTCCCCTCAAGGGGGCAGCCCCATTTTTACCCACATATAATACACATATATAACTTCATTAACCTACATGTTCCTTTAAAGATACGCTAACGAAATTTCAGATCTTCATGGTTTTTTTACAGGGATGTCCCTACAACAAACATCACACGTGATGTTATGACTCTTTTTGTCAAGATATCAAATACTGCAATCACTTGCACGAGGGTAGTAAATACCTTTTTATTCCACATGTGTATATATACCCTTTGAATGCTAGTTATCATACAATGAACTTAATAGATAAATAATTTATTGTCGCGTCTCAGTGGGACATTATGCATCCAAATTTAGTTAATATAAACCGGCTTAGTACTTGGGGTAATCTCACAATCTATATTTTTTAGTTGATATGATTACATTTACTAAAATACAATAGGAATAGAAATTAATTTTGACCGATTAATATATTACTCAAATTCCAATATCAAATATATTAATGGACACATGAAAGATCATTAAACCTATAATCTAGCCATGTAATGTTTAAAAACATCATCTAATACAAGATGTTCCCAAGTATATCATTTTCTTAAATATAATTTATATAATTTTCAGTGCAAAACACGGATTCCACACCAGTATCTTTGAAAGGAGTTCAAGTTCTTCAAAATTAGAATACAAGGTTAGTACACGAACATCAAGTTGACACCCTGGAACGAAGTCAGTCGAGTCGCACCCGACATCTCTATCCTTCCCCACGCCGCTTTCGCTCTCACTCCCGAGTACATTTGAGCTTCCCCCCTCCAACCGCCCCTCCCTCCCTCCACCCTCCTTCCCAGCCCATGGAGCCCTCCTCCTCGGCACCGTACGCGGAGCTCCTGGAGAGGACCCGCCTCCCCGTCCCCACGTTCCAGCGCCTCGCCGTCATCTCCATATTTCAGAAGCTTCCCCGCGACCCGGACTCCGACGCCGCCCGCGACTCCCTCTCCCGCTGCCTCTCCTCCCCTTCCGCTGCCGTCCTTGACCAGTCCGTCCGCGAGCTCTGTCGCCTCGTCCGCTCCCACCGCCTTCCCGTCCCCCGGGCCCTCGTCGAGCTCCAGTCCGCGCTCGAGGGATGCACCGCCGTCACATCCGCCACCGTTCTCGTCAAGGGGATCGGTTTCATCTGTCGCCTCGCCTTCCTTGAAGACCCTTCGTGGCGGAGGCAGCTCGCGGAGTCCCCACAGACCCGCCACCCCTTCGTCAGGGTCTGTTTCTATTCCATATAGTGCAACTGTGGTGATATCTTGATCGGCGGAGAGCAGTGCGAACTTTACCGTGGTATATTTATGCTAAAACCGTCCAAACCGGGCTTAGGGATTGAAGCAGCTAATAGGAATGAAGAACAAACATGTTTTTCTATAGGGTGCTATTTACATTGCCGCGGTATTAAGCGATTGTATTCACTTTAATTGTAACGATGTGCAAACGAACATTATACAATGACGGCATGAGGACTTGAAGACGTTAGATGAAATGCTAGATTCCAAGTACGGCAGAAATGAAATCACTTTACATCACAGTGACCCAAAGGGCGAAATTGTTCCTTTTGTTTTGCCAATGCAACCCACAAGAGTTGTAGGACTTTCAAGGGGTTTTAGTTTATCCTTGTTGTTAATGATTCCAAAATGTAGGAAATTGGTTGGAGGAAATGCTCCCTGTGTCATTAGATTTTTGCTCTTTTGAATCAACTCTTGGAAATTTCTTTAGCTCTTCTGCAAGATGCTTACATCACAAAACGAGTTTACATTTTGCGGATTGCAGGTGCTTTCTAGTCGGGACGATGTGAACGATGAGATCTTGCAGCAGATGGTATTGTTCATAGTGCAAAACACTACGAGCAGTGTTGAGTTGGTATTTGAATTTGTGCGTCCTGTGCTCACTTTTGCTGCACTAAAAATTGCATCTTCAGCTGAAATGGGACCATTCATAAGTGACTTCATATCAGCTACTGCAGCCAATGCATGCTCTTTGCATTTGGATGGCATGCTTATCATCAATCATCTTGTTGATTACCTCAAGTTCTTTCCTTGCAGAAATGATAAGGTGAAGTGATGGACCCACCGGATCCTTGTCTTATCTGATTTTAGTTTTAATTTCTGGTATTTCGGGAAGATGTAATTCTTCAAGGAAGTGATGCATTTAGAAGCAGATAACTCTTATTTATCACATATAACATTTGATAGAATTATAACATTTTCCCTTTGAAGTCGTTGGCATTGTAATGATGATTGAACTTGAAATCTTGAAGAAAATTTTACAAGAGTGTAGTAACAATTAAGATAAACGATGGATTAATACTTCTTGATGTCTCGCCTCCATCTGATAATCACCAAGTCAAATTGCTCTCCTTGCTATGGTCCTTACCCCGTTGCTTTTCAAGTCAACCATTAGTAAATACGGGCTACTAACATTGCAATCACATGCATACATCATTATCGATCATCTATAGACTTATCATGTATATTATCTGGTTGAAAGCTTCATCCAAGCTTTCTTATTTCCAAAGCTTTCTTGTTTTCTATCAAATAATTACGAACTCTTGACCGACTAGAAGTCTAGATGTCTATCAAGAAAGGGATGCCAGATACTACTAAATTTAGTGTTGTCAGTGACACAAGTGTTTGACATGTCCTTGCACAGTGTCCCACATGTCCTTGCACATATTGCTAATGGGACTCCGTAGAAGCTTGAGGGCATGGTTATTTAATACTACTTTGATCCAATAAACTCGAGGGGCAAGGGGTCATATGTCACCTGATTCTTGGAAGAGGGTGAGTTATTGGTCCAATGGCCCATGAGCTGAATAAGGCCATGCTCATCACGAGAGTGGTAATGATCTGGAAGACCGATGCATTACATGATATGGATTGTGTAGATTGATACATGGGATCGAATTTCGATGAAATTCGATCGCGTTTTAGTCGAATTTTGATTTCGGTGGGTGATCAAAATTCGATTGAAATGGACGATGTCGACTGAAATTTAGGATCCCCTATTAAAAAAAGTGACGCAGAGCATGAAAGCCTAAAGGATGATCCTCCTCTGGAACGATTTTGTGAAAACATGATTCCATTGCTTGCGAAAAAAATATCTCATGTCCTCACACATGGAGACGTGAGGAAGAAAACCAAATAAGTCCTAAAAGACATATCAATCCATGAAAGAGACATACAACAAAAATAGAAAATTTTAATTTTTTATATATATCTTCACTCTATCACATATTAATATCTGGATAAGATTGACATTTTTCAAGATAAAGGATACGATAACACACCCTTTATATGTTTAAATATTTATAAACAGGAACTCATGACCGAATCTATATTCATATTTGGCCACTGGCATCCTTAGACATGGCTAACAAATTTTCTTTAGACCTCTAGCAGAAGTGATAAATATAAAGGATGATTAACATTTGGAAAGTGAACATGTTAACATCAAACAACCTGCCTGGGTTTGTGGATTTAAATCCGACACCGTGTCAAAAAGGAAATCGATTTACGTTAGACCATCCATTTTGGAAAAGTTATGTTTTTTCATCACTTCTTTTCCTTTTCCTTGTGTGCTTTGTCATCATTTTTTTTGGTAATTTTCGTTTAAATGAATATCCATTTGCCGTGCTGTCCACCAATACCACCTAAATTATGAACTTAAGTATAGAGGTTTGTATGGTGTTATGGTGCCACTCCATGCATATCTGGTTCCCCATACAGTAACAGAATCAATACATTGAAGAATAATAAAGTTGGCTTTAAGTGTGAAGTATTGAGATCTATGTGATGATATGGTGCCACTCTACTATATGGAGGAACGGCCTATATGCTCATATTTTTTTTTTGATATTTTTTCTTGAAAAGTTTTATTTTTGACATTGCATGCCGAATAGTGTTAGGTGCTGATATATTTGGGGCAATATAAGCTGCCTGAGACAAGTGAGGTTTGATAGTATTCACCTCATCATGGTGAATGGTGTTTGCTTATGAAATATAGCTGGTATGGAACGTGGGGAGGACCTGGTATGTCAGGTGCTTAATGGCTGTTATGGCATGAGAATTGGTTAAGAATTTATGACACCACTGGGGAAATTGCTCATTTTTGGAGAGTTTAATGAAGACTGTACAGTTTGTTGCACTGTTTTTCTCTGCAAATACTGCGGATTGTTCATTCTTCCATTTTTGCATATTTCACTTTCTCTTTTCTCAATGGACATATTATTGCCTCCAGATTCTGGACAAATTAGTATCTGCAAATACCACAGTTTCTCAACTTTTGGATCGTGTAACATTATTTATTTCCTTCAGGATGCTAAGCTTTATTTAAATTGTGCTGAATATCTGGTGGAAGCCTTTGTTGGGGTCTTGACGCAGTCGGTTAGAGCCGAAAAGGTATTTTTATGCTCAGTTTACTGTTCAAAATTTTCCCATCAAACTATATTTTTGTTTTCACTTTATTATAAAAAATCATTGTACACTTTTTTATCTTCACTTTTTTTAGACCGAAAAAGGGGGAAACACACGATGGTGTCCACCCAAAATTAATTAGAAAAAGAAAATAGAAAAAAAACAGATTAAATAAGCCAAGGCTCAAGAAAACGCTTGTACTGTAAGCACACATTCTCACAGTAGAAACAAAGCCCAGAGAAAAGGACATCATTACGCACTAACCAGATAGCCCATAACAATGCTGCCGGAACCAGGATCTCACCTCTCCATTTATTACGAGCACCATAAAAAGAAGACAAAAAAGACTCAAAGTTGCGGGTGCAAATCCAGTCCAATCCCACCTTACACTATACCACCGAAGAGATATGGCATCGGAAGAAGAGGTGCTCTAGTGTCTCAATGTCCCTGCCACACAGGGGACAAGTATCGGATATCACCTGATAAAGCGGGTTAAACAAGGGTCATCACCCGTTCAATTGTCTGTCCAGAAAACAAAAGAGCTCCCGTCGCTAAAAACTGGACGAAAAATTCCAGACAGTGAGTATCACAGATCAGATGCCTTTCCAAAAGGCCAACGAAGAAGGTAATGTGACGGGATAAACTACCTTGAGCCAGGATGTCATAAATACTGCGAATTAGTCTGCAACATAGTCCTCACTTCTGCACCAGAACTTGCTAATCCACTTGAGAAGTATCACCTCATTCATGGTCTCCAGACAGGAATCCTGAGACCACTTGTCGGTTTTGGGTGCGTAATAGTTTCCCAATATGCTAATGAACCCCCGACACATCGTAGTTCGACTTACCCCATGATGCAAATCGAAAATTGGCGCGACGTTGGAAATTAAATTTTGACGGTGGGATTTTGGTGGAAGAAATTGGAAGGGTTGAGGAGAAGAAAACTTGTTGGGAACACGAGGGTTGGAGAGGAGAAACATGTAGATCACGTGAGGGGAGAGAGAAGGAGAAGAGATAGAGAATAATTCTCAATTTTATAATCACTGAACCGACTAAAACGCTAGGCCTTCATCCCTTTATATAGGAGGGATGAGGTTACAAAAATAGAAATCAAATTCAAACTAACTATCCTAAATTGACTCTAACCGACTAATTTGAAATTCAAATCTCTAACCAACTAATTGAGATCACAGGCGATCTCGTTTATTCAATTAAAAATACGACGACGTAAATAAACGTAAAAATTAACATATAACATTAATTAAATACGCAGCCCTATATTCTCGTTTCACGCTGCATCAACTCTCCTCCGCTTTTAAAAATTCGTCTCCCGACGAATTGCTGGATCTGCAGGCTTGGAGGTTGAATCCGCATTCTCAGTCATCCTCTGGAAGAATTGGTGTGGAGCGAATGGCGGGATCCACACACGGGCGTTGGTGACGCGGCCTTCGTGGTGGAAGAACATGTGTGGCGCAAATGGCGGCGTCTTCTTGAATTTTGTCTTCTCATTGTGATGATTGAAAAATTGATGAGACATGAACAACATGGCCCTTGGAGAATCCATAGTAAAGCATTGACACAAGGAGAGGAGGGGAGGAGATGTGTCCAAGGAATGAAGCCATGGGGCCTTTAAACAGATGAAACCCATGGTCCTAGTCCTAATAGGATAAGGGAGCCTACCAGATTTCCTTTTTCCAGCCCTCTTCTTTAAATATTTCCGCAGCAGGGATGTTAGTTGCAATTTTCGTACCCCTTCCATTAAACCAATATTGTGAGAGTGGCCCTTAGCTTTTCCCTTTAAATAAAAACTCTTGTCAGGGGGGACCTTTTTGTAATTTTTCCAAATCAATCTCAAATCCCTAAAGTTGAGGGATTCGGTTCCAGAGACATCCCACGATAGGGTTTCTTCGCCCCTTCGTCTTAAGCGACGCCCAACGTTAGGACTTTGCTTTCTCTGGTGGCGGCGCGACTGAAGATGACGCCAAGGGAGGCGGCACAAATGACGGCGGCGCGAGTGCTGACGAGCTGGTTGGAGGCGGTGTGCAAGTGGAGCGCACATCGCGTGCGGAGCGTGGCCTGGACAGGAGCAACCAGTTTGACGACGGTAGTCCTGGCGTTGGCGGGGTACCTGTTGGGGGCGAGATTGGAAGTGCACGCGGTGCCAGCAGCGCATATGGCGACAACAAACCTTCGAGGTCAAGCTGAGGTGGTGGCGACAGTAACGCGAGCCCTGCGCGTGGGGGAAAAGGCTACGCCTTCGGGGCGGGAGGCAGATCTCCCTGCATCGGATCGTCAAGGCCCTTTGGGGTGGGGTGTCGGTGTCGCAGTTGTGCCATGGTGGGAAAAGGTGGGAGCATGGCAGCAGTGGGGTGGGGTTTGAGGGTTGCGCACCAGGGGGGTTTGGTGACGGCGCATGGGGTGGCGGTGTGGGGGTAGCAGGCGTTGACGGGGTTGGCGGCGGGGCTGGAGCCGCAAGAGCTGTAAGAAGGGGGCTCGAGGGTGCGGGGCTGCCTATGTTGAGCTGCAGCGGGCTAGAGCTGACATCGGGGACGTTATCGGTGATGGCGGCTGATCTGAAACCTCCTGGACAGCGAGTGTTTCGGCCCTTTTTTCCTCTAAAACGGCCTGGACAGCGGTCGAGTCTTCCTCCACAGCGAGGTTTTCTTCATCAATACTCTGGATAACGGCTTCGGTGATTGGTGACTTTGATAGGGCGCACATAGCCTTGAGATTAGGCATTATCTCTCGACCTTTGGACGGGAACTCTTGATATCTGGATTGGAAATATTGATCTTGGGCCTCAAAATCTTGCCATTTTGTCCGGAAATCTTCTTCGGCTCGCCGTTTACGCTCCGACGAATGATGGTGTTTCGTCGCATGTCGGCGTGAACGTTTGGACGGATCGTCAGAATGATGCAAATCGAAAATTGGCACGACGTTGGAAATTAAATTTTGACGGTGGGATTTTGGTGGAAGAAATTGGAAGGGTTGAGGAGAAGAAAACTCGTCGGGAACATGAGGGATGGAGAGGAGAAACGTGTAGATCACGTGAGGGGAGAGAGAAGGAGAAGGGATAGAGAATAATTCTCAATTTTATAACTCACTGAACTGACTAAAACAATATGCCTTCATCCCTTTATATAGGAGGGATGAGGTTACAAAAATAGGAATCAAATTCAAACTAACTATCCTAAATTGACTCTAACCGACTAACCGACTAATTTGAAATTCAAATCTCTAACCAACTAATTGAGATCACAGGTGATCTCGTTTATTCAATTAAAAATACGACGACGTAAATAAACGTAAATAAAATTAACATATAACATTAATTAAATATGCAGCCCTATATTCTCGTTTCACGCTGCATCAAGATTCCTTTCTCGATTGCATTCCCAAGAAGAATTTATTGTCCCTCACCCCTCGTGTATTTGGCTCTGTGGCGTTTGTGCATCAATTGTTACATGGCCTTGACAAGCTTGCCTCCAGAGTTGTCAAGTGGGTTTTTGTTGGGTATTCCAAGAAACAGAAGGCATACCGGTGTTACGATCCTGTTCATCGGAAGTATTATGTTAGTGCTGATGTCACCTTCTTTGAGTATGTGATGTACTTTTCCCCTGCATGTGACATGTTTACTCCATCGGATTTTGGAGAGGAGGTTTACATGTCTCCACCTCCATCACCACCATCATTGCATGCTCCAATACCATCTACGATTCCTCCTCTACCACCACCATCTCCTTCTAGTCTCATAGCACAGTTCTTAAAACGTTTCTACATCTGCAGTCTCTCTACTGCTCATGGACCTCCCAAATCGTCCAACATGCCTTAGGTATGTTCTGATCACAATGTTTCTAGTTCTACTAATGGCAATGGTGAGTTGTCTCTACAACAAGCTACTGTACACGATGAGCATGTTGCTTCACAGGTGGCTAGTGAGCATGTAGAAGATATTGCCGATGATCTTGAGGTACCTATTGAGGTTAGGAAGTAGGAACATACATGTGCCTCGTATCCTCTTGCTTCCACTGTTTCTTTGGCACACATGTCAGCATATTTTCGGAAGTTTATTGTGGGTCTATCTACCGCAGAGATTCCATGGACAAATCAATAGGCTATACAAGACAGTCAGTGGTGTCTTGTAATGGAGGATGAATGGTTGCGTTACAATCACGTGGCACATGGAGTTTAGTCCCAGTTCACAGTTGGGATCTGTTGTCAGTTGCCAGTGGGTATTCACTGTTAAACACCGAGCAGATGGTATAATAGATCATTATAGGGTGAGACTTGTTGCACGAGTGTTCACCCAGACGTATGGGTGGACTATTAAGATACATTCTCACCAGTGGCCCATGATTCTACACTTCAGATTTTTCTTACGGTTGCTGTGGTGTGAGATTGACCATTGTTTCAGCTTGACGTCCAGAATGCATTTCTCTATCGTGATCTCCAAAAGGAAGTTGACATGCAGCAATCGTCGGGGTTTATTGCAGAGGGGTGGGGGGGTGTTAACAAGTTTGTATACTTTATAAGGCTATCTATGGCCTTAAGTAAAGTCCAAGAACATAGTTCCAGAAGCTCTCGGACTTGATTGAGCAGAAAGGGTTCACAAGGTCAAATGTATATCACTCGCTATTTGTTCAAAGAACCTAGAAAGGTACAATTGTTATTATGATTTATGTTGATGATATCATCGTTACAGGATATGATGTGATGGAGATTAGCAATGCTAAGGAGTTCCTTGGGCAACAAGTATTGGCTTCCTGGGATTAGAGTTTGCTAGGAACCAATAGGGTCTTGTGATGACCCAAAGGAAATATGTTACAGACCTTTTAGCAGAAACATGCATGAGCAGGTGTAGACGTGCAACTACTCGTATGAACCCTAGCATGGAACTATAATATGATGATACAGAGTAAGTGGACAAGAGGAGATACATAGAGCTGGTTGGGAAGCTACTTTATGGTACAATTTTCACAGACATCTCATTTGTTGTTAGTCGGGTTAACCAGTTCATGGAGCAGCCAAGATAGGCACATATGGATACTGTTCACATGATTATGAGATACTTGAAATCATCTCCAGGTGCAGGACTATTTTTCAAGAAAGGGATATCTCAATGTCTCAGCTTGAGCAGATGCAGTTTATGCGGAATGCCCTAAGGACATAAAGTCTACCTCATGATTAACATTATTTACCAGTAGCTCTTTAGTCTCTTGGAAGAGCAAGAAACAAACAGTGGTGGACAGATCTAACACATAATCGGAGTATAGATCTATGGCACATGGGACCAATGAGATGATGTGTGTTAGATCAGGCCTGATTGACATTGGCATTGATGTACCACTTCTCATGCACTTACAATGTGACAACCAAGCTACACTATTTATTGTCAATAATCTTGCTTTTCATGAAAGGATAAAGCATATTGAGGCAAATTGCCATTATATACGTGATTTGATTAAAAAAAGGTTTCATCTCCACCTCCCACATCAGTTCAGGGGAGCAGATTGCAGATATCTTCACCAAGGTCTTGACGAGAGACCCATTCAGAAATGTGGATCCAAGCTGAGCATGATCGACATCTATGCTCCATCTTGAGGAGTGTAGAGATATTTCTATGTTTCAATATTGTTTATTTATTCTCTATCTATGCTATCTACAAATGCAATTTGTTCATTGGGACTCTCCTCTATATAAGAGAGCTCTAAGGTCTCATGAATCATATAGATTATTTTCCACCAACACCAACCACAACGATTCATCTTCTTTTTCTGTATGTCTTCCTTTTTCCACAATTGCCCCTCCCCAAAGCGAAAGAGATGGATGATGAGGCACACGAGTCACTTCCAATATGGTCCGAATGCATTGGACGTTTCGTATATGGGTCCTGATTACACTCCACGGATAGCGTCCAACATATCGATCACTTGGCCAATGGTTTTTGCTCGAAGGGGGCCATCAGGCTGTACATGGTCTTCTTGAATTCCTTCCGGCAAAGTCCTCGAATCTCTGAGGATAATAGTTACTTCGGGAGGAAAGGACAAATTATACATGAATTGTTTCGGATCTACGGGACCTTAAAATACTAGGTCGTTCAACTGGAAGCTCCAATTAGGGGTAAAAGCAGGTTGGTCCTGTTGGACATGTGAGCCCATGATGAGCCATTACACAATAAAAGTTATTACAATCCGCGCCTTAATATGAAATGAAGAGTACTTTGGGTTATATACTATGACCATCTTGATATCATAGAACTATTGATCCAAAGGTTGGATCATAGAGGCTGCTGTAGTGTTGAATATCTAAAAATTAGATTGAGGACTCAACCATACCGTCAAGTTATTATCAAGAAGGGATCTCCAGCCTGAGAAGGAGATGGTAATCCTTACTCTGAAGGCTGACATCTGACCGACCTCTTGATGCATGTCCTTTGCATAGGAATAGAGATTCAGAGGTGTTGGATGAGTTATGTAAAAGTATTGACTTAACAAGATCGAGATAACTAAGACCTATGTTGTATGCTATCACGTATATGCACACATCCTTTGATCGGAGATTGATTATTACTATATGTCTAAGTATATACATTAGGCAAACCATTATGTTGATGATCTAATCAAGGTCTATACACCGACGAGTTGGTGTGCATATAAGGGCATATGAGTAGTACGATCTCTAAAAGGGATCTTACATGTTCACTATGGAACTGGAAGACATTAACTTACTCATGAGATATTGTGATAAACCAAATTCCAATATTGGTCGTGTTTTGTAAATAAGACATGATTTGAAGGTATGCTATATGCTTTTGGAAAGCATATGATCAATGCCCATTCCCAATGGTCGAATGAGAAACTTAATATAAAAACCTAAAGGAGACAATTCAAATAAGATCATAACTTAGGGTTTATTCTATGTCTTCTAGTATGCACTATGCAGGATCTATGAATATTAGGAATACTCGAAGGTGATGTGATCTTAATCGATTGTATAATTGTGACGCTTCCATTTCGAGGGAATGATGAATCATGTTTGGATTTTAGTGACTCCACTCAGTAGACTAGTTATCCAATATTTGTCCAAATGTTGGACATTGATATGAATATGATTCAGATGCCATGAGAAGATTGGATATTCTATTTGACTTGATCATACCTTTATGAGAGGTCTTCTAGATCTGGATATGAGATTAGATCTCACTATCCAAGTCACTATACTTGGATTATACAATCGCCATGTCCTTATCTTCTAGTATTCGCGGGGATGGCACATTGTTCACGAAAGGGTTGGAGAATAATTCCATTGTTGATAATATCTGTTAAATAAGATTTAATTATCATTAATAATGTGGACGTGATTTAAATTATTTGGACACATATAGAGAGATAATTAAATTATATTTAATTATTATAGATATGATTAATATGGATAGCACTATCCACAATGTTGGGAAAATCGAAAGAGTTGTTTATTCCATAAACCCTAGGCTCTCTTATAAAGGAGAGTAGCCTATGGGTAAATTACATCAAGAGTTCATAAGAATATAGAAAATAGGGATTTTATCACTTGTGCCCCTCCGAGATATTGCAATATCAGTTATACCCCTATCTTTTTGGTAATATCAGTTGTCCCCCTCACTTCTTGCAAATATATCACTTGTACTCCTCGAGTTAGTTTCCGTCCATCCCAAACACAAACGGACGTTAACTTTAGGGACACATCAGGAATTAAATGAAACAAATGAATGGAAAAGTCCAACCACTCTTCCTCCTCCCCTCCTCTTCATCTTCCTCATCCTTACTATCCCTGCCTCCTCCCCCGGCTGCGCCCCCAGGCCCCCACAACCCCGCGCCCCCCTTGCCTCGTCGACCCGACCCAGCGCCCCCAGGCCCCCTTGCCCCCTTGCCCCGCCGACCTGCCTCGACGCCTCCGCCCCAGGTCTCCCCTCCGTCCCCCGCACCCCTCCCCAGTTGCCCTCCGCCACCCGCTCTCGACCCCCTCCACCGGAATGAACTTGAAGTAGGCAATGTTGGGAACCACCGCGAATGTGGTCATCTCCGGCTTGACCCTCGGCTCGGTCACGACCCCGACCCAACCCTCGGATGCTCCGTAATCCGTACTAACAATCGGAAAACCACCGGCGTAATGCCGCAGCCTCTTGAGATATGGCTCCATCGATCCCATCATGATCCCGTACACATACTTGCAATTCGTCCACAGCTTTGGTATCAGCCCGTACCAATTGGTCAACCCTTTGATCGTTCCCTGGATGCGGTCGGCGAGAACAGGGTTCGATCTCAGTATCACCGAGACAACTTCACGCATCGCGGGTAAACGTAATACGCTGCGACAGCTCGCCGCTGCGTATGTCGGAGCACAATTCGGGCCACAGGAGCTGGAAGGAGCGGAATGCGAGTACGATGCTGTCTGCGAAGGACGAGGAGACGATCTCGACGGTGTCGGAGTTGAGGAGGCCGCAGACGAGGTGGCAGTAGAGGGTCTGCTGGAAGTCGGAGCCGAAGAGGACCTCGGGGGGGGCTCGTGCAGTTGGAGCGGATTTCTTTGAAGGAGCAGATAGAGAAGGATGTGGTGCTAGGTATACTGAGGGTGTCGCATTGCCCGTGGAATTACGAAGATTTCTTTGCGTGCCTTCTGCACGCGGAGGACTTCTACCTGGAGGTATGTGTTCCAGATTGAATATTAGCCGCCTTAGGGGCAGATCTCGGGGCGAGGAAGGGGGGGTCTGGGCGGAGGGAGGTTGGGGCGGAGCTCGAAGTGGGGGCGGGGGAGGTCGGGGCAGAGGGAGGCTGGGGCGGAGCTCGGATTAGGGGGTCGGGGGAGGAGTTCCGAGCGGAGAGGGAGGAGGAGGTTGGAGGAGGAAGAAGAAGATGGGGGAAGAGGAGGAAGAAGAAGAAGATGGGGGAAGAGGAGGAAGAAGAGGAGTCTGGACAATAATACCCCTTTTAACTTCACCAAGGTTTGAAAAAACCATGGTTAAGTCAACTCATTGACGGTCAATCTCACGGAAGGGCACAAATGATAACGGAGAAAGAAGTGAGGGGTACAACTGATATTACCAAAAAGATAGGGGCATAACTGATATTGTGATATCTCGGAAGGGCACAAGTGATAAAATCCCTAGAAAATAAGAAACAATACAGATAACATAAGTTATATCTCTACACTCCCCCTCAAGATGGAGCATAGATATCGATCATGCTCAGCTTGGACGAGCACTTTTGGAAAGGTCCTCTAAGTAACGCCTGTCTGGTCCTCTGAGCTAACATGAGATGTAGAAATAAAACCCTTCTGAATCATATCTCGTATATAGTGACAATCAACGTCAATATGCTTTGTTCGTTCATGGAATTTTGGATTATTAGCAATAAACATCGCAGCTTGATTATCACATTCCAGAGCCATAGGAAGTGGGACTTCTATATATAGATCTATAAGAACAGCTTTCACCCACATCATTTCTGTACTAACCTAGGCCATAACCCTATATTCAGACTCCGCACTGGATCTGGCTACAACAGTCTGCTTCTTGCTTCTCCATGAGACTAGAGAGTTTCCAACATATATAGTAAACCCAGTGGTAAACTTCCTATCCTTAGGACATCCTGCATAGTTTGCGTCTACGCAAGCTGAGATAGCGATCTCCTTGTCTTTCTTGAACAATAGACCTGCACCTGGAGATGATTTAAGGTACCTGAGTATCATATGTATGGCATCCATATGGTAACATAAAGAAGTTTTTCCACCAGTTCTCTGTATCTTCTCCTATCCACCTCATCAGTGTCATCATCAAATAATTTCATGTTTGGATCCATAGGTGTAGTGGCCGGTCGACATCCAAGCATTCCTGTTTCACTCAGCAAGTCCGTGACATATTTCCTCTGGGTCATCACAAGTCCATGTGAATTTCTGGCGAACTCCAGTCCCAGAAAATATCTAAGGACTCCAAGGTCCTTGGTGACAAATTCACGACCCAGCATTTCTTTAGCCGTCTGAATTCCTTGTACATCGTCACTTGTAATCAGGATATCATCTACATATACCATAATTGCAATCATACCTTTGGATGTTTTCTGTATAAACAAGGAATGATATGCATTAGAACGTTTATGCCCCTG
The DNA here is from genome assembly GCA_037367405.1 of Ottelia alismoides. Lineage (NCBI taxonomy): Eukaryota > Viridiplantae > Streptophyta > Magnoliopsida > Alismatales > Hydrocharitaceae > Ottelia > Ottelia alismoides. The sequence goes on from JAZKJV010001109.1 coordinate 210,627, forward strand.
TCTTTCAAACAAGTCTGAGAACTTCTGGAAACAAGCTCTAGGGCTCTGCTTAAGGCCATAGATGGCCTTATGAAGTCTACACACCTTCGAATACTCCCCCTCAACAACAAAACTTGGTGGCTGTTGCATGTAGACTACCTCCTGCATTTCGGACTATATGAGAGAAATCGAAGAGATCAAGAGGGAAAATGCTAGTCTTCGAAGTTATACTACTATGAAAAGAAATATATGCATGACCATTCTACCTTCCTGGCAAAAAGAGGGATAGGTGTCTCATATAGGAAGTCCGATTTGCCCACGCCCAAAAGAGCAAGAAGTACGGCATGATCAAGTATCTTCTGGGAGAGGTTGTAGATGTGAGGGCAGGATCAATCCCACTTTATAATCACCATATAGAAAGGCATTCTTAACATCTAATTGAAACAATGACCAATCTCTAATCATCGCAACAGAGAGACGAATCCGTAAGGTGGAATGGTGAGCAACAGGTGAAAACGTGTCAAGATAATCCACCCCATAGGTCTGTGTAAACCCACGGGCAACCATGCGTGCCTTGTATCTGTCAATGCTGCCATCTGCATTCTGCTTAACTGTGAACGCCCGCTTACAACTCACGGTAGACACGCTAGTAGGTGCAAGGATAAGGCTCTAGGTACCTCTTGACTGAAGAGCAACCATCTCTTCTTCCATAGCTAAACGCCATCGATTGTCCTTCAATGCATCCTGGTGATTCTGTGGAATATCCACAGCAGACAGTGCAATAGCAAAACTCCTGAATTCACCAGATAGACGATCAAAAGAAACCGTGGATGCTATAGGATATGACACGCAGCTACGCTTCTGTTTCCGAGGAGCAATAGGTAGATCCAAATCACTGGCATCCTCATCTGTCCTCTGTAACACAGCCTGCTCAGGTAACTCATTAGATCCATCATTAGAAATTATATTCTCAGAACATACCTCATGCGAGCTAGATGATGAGCGGTGACCTTGAGCAGAAGCAGGTCGACGGATATAATGGAGTGGCAACGATGGAACAGGAACTGTAACAGGAGGTGCATGTGATGTAGATAGTGGTGGTGGTGTAGATGTAGGTGGAGGTGGTGGTGGTGGTGGCAGGTATATGGCTTCATCAGTGTCCGAGGACACCAAACGATCACCTGTGGGAGAGAAGTACATAACAGATTCAAAAAAGGTGACATCGGCACTAACTAGATATTTCTTATGCAATGGATCATAACACCTGTAGCCTTTTTGTGTCCTGGAGTACCCGAAGAAAATGCACTTGACAACTCTAGTAGAGAGCTTGTCAATACCTGGAGACAATTGGTGGACAAAGGCAACTGAGCCAAACACACGTGGGGTAAGTGAGAACAATTCCTTTTCAGGAAAAAGCTAAGGAGAAAGGAATCTTCTCACCTAAGACAGACGACGGCATGCGATTAATGAGATAACATGCCGTTAGGACAGCATCGCCCTAGAAAGAATGGGGAGCACGACTCTGTATGAGAAGCGTCTTGGTGACATCAAGCAAATGACGATGTTTCCTTTCTGCAACTCCATTTTGTTGGGAAGTATAGGCACATGATGTTTGGTAGATAATTCCTTGGGTTGAAAAATAATTTGAGAGAGTATGAATATAAAATTCCAAGGCATTATCACTTCTCACAATTTTCACAGACGCAGTAAAGACATTACGAACTTCATTTATGAAATTTATGATAATATTCCCAGCTTCAGATTTATTCTTTCATAAAAGACACAAGATAGACGAGAAAAATCATCTACAATGACAATATAAAACCTGTGTCCCTGATGATCATGAGCACGATTGGGACCCAAATGTCAACATGAAACAACTCGAACTTGGAGCTACTGCTCCGACTCTGACGACTGGGAAAGGTAGACTGATGATGCTTTCCCAACTGACAGACCTCACATTGGATGGACGTGTGAGGCAAAACCTGGGGTAAAACACGATACAGTTTCTGAAGCGGTAGATGACCGAAGTGCAGGTGCCACATGAATGGAGAGACAGGTCCAGTAGGAAGAGAGGAGATTCCGACATAAGGAGTTCGACTGAGGCGATATAGTCCACCCTGCTCATGGCCACTCCCAATCACGTTGCCCGTAAGGATGTCCTGAAAAATGAGAGAAGATGGATCAAAAAATGCTCGACAATGTAAATCCTTTGTAAGTTGGCTAATGGATAACAAATTCATAGAAAAATTAGGTACGCGTAGCACATTCTTTAGGTGCATAGATTGTGTTAGGCTAATCTCCCTTTGACCAGTAATCCGGGGGTGTGTCCCATTAGCAAAAACCACAATGCGTCTTGGAGGAACCTGTCGGTAGGCTGTAAGTAGACCTCGATCACCACACAGATGATGTGCGGCACCAGAGTCCATAATCCACTCTAAAGTATCTGATCCACTACTGCTAGTGAATGCATAAGCACTACCTGCGGTACTAGTGGATGCCGAGACAACAACATCAGAATGACTCCCAGGGGTTGGCGCTGATGCAACAGGATCGGATGGAGGGATAATACCCCTCAGACGAGCTACAAGATCATCAAACCGCTGATCCAAAAAAGAAGCATATGGAGGTTCAATCTGTTCCGCTACCCGTGCATAAGCAGGAAATTAATGTTTGGAATAGCATGTGTCCTCGGTATGTCCAGATTGATGGTAGAAAGTGCATAATTGCCAAACACGACTCCTTATGCCTCGAGGTTCACGACCACGAAACTGATGATGACCCCCACGACCTCGAGTTGCTACCATAGCTGAGGTGGTCTGATTGGCAGTAGATGAAGGAACAGTAATCCGGCACATTCTGTGAAAGGCTTTCTCCATTGGAGGAATAGTGGAATCTGCCAAGATCTGGGAACGTGCTGCCTCGTACTATGGATCAAGGGCTGTGAGGAATACACCAACCATAGTGGCATTCCTGTAGGTCTTCTGCTGCTCAGGAGTGGCTGTGAGAGGCATGAAGCTATAGAGCTTCTCAAACATTCCACGTAAAGACGTGTATAATGAGTGTAGAGGCTGTCCATTCTGCTTGATTGTGAAGATGTCATGCCGGAGTTGCAAAATCTTCGTCTCATTCTTTGTCTGTGAATAGGTAGCAGCCAGAATATCCCACATTGCTTTTGCAGTGGCTGATAGATAATATCATTAGCAATCTCAATTGCTAATGTTCCTGATAGCCAGACTTTGGCGTATGCATCATCCGTCTCCCATGAGGCGTTTACCCCTGTCTTTTCAGCGTGCTCTTCCTCAGTAAGAATGTGCTTCTTACCGGTTGACTTCATCATACTCATGAACTGCATTGCCCACAGTTCATAATCTGACCCGTCCATCTTCACAATAGGCGTAGGACCTCTGAAGGTGCCTGTAGATTGGATATCTGCCTTGCTTTCTGACATGATGATAATAGAAGACCAGGGTTGTAGACTGGAGATATGATTGTCTACACAGAAATTCACGGGTTAGGTTGCATGTGTAGACTCAAGCAACCAAACCCATAAGGAAGAAGGTTCGGCTAGAACCTATGTAACGACCCCGGCACGAGAGAGGGCCTAGGCGGTGATGGCCTAGGCAATACGAGAGCCTAGAGGATGATGGCTCAACACAGGAGGCCCCACACACAGAAGGGGGCGACGTACAGAGGTGCGCGCACAGGGGTGCCGTGCACAGGGGTGCCTCCGCACAGGGGTGCCGCCGCACAGGGGAGGTACGCGCACAAGGGGTGCTGGCGTACGGAGGAGGCGGAGAGGAAGAAGGAGGGGGCAACGCGCGAAGAAGGTGTCCCGCGGAGGAGGTGACGTGCGGAGGGGGCGACACTTGAATGAGGCATGCGGTGGGGTTAGGGTTAGGGTACAGGAGCTCCGGTTTAGGATCGCCGCTCTGATACCATGTTGGGAAAATCGAAAGAGTTGTTTATTCCATAAACCCTAGGCTCTCTTATATAGGAGAGTAGCCTATGGGTAAATTACATCAAGAGTCCATAAGAATATCGAAAATAAGAAACAATACAGATAACATAAGTTATATCTCTACACACAATAATCGTAAATATTATGAATATAATTTATAATATGATAAGAGAGATTGAATGGTAAATAAGATTCAGAATTTACAAGTTAATGTGAATTTAATTCACATTGTACAATTAAATGTGAATTGTATTCACATTGTATAATTAAATGTAAATGTAATTTACATTTAATACTGGATGGATGAATATGATTCATAATTATCAATGACATGATCGGAATTATCACAAAATAATTTGGAATTATTTTTATGAGAATTCAAGCAACAAAAATTGTTGCAACATGTGGAGTACATGTTGAGATTGATAATCTCATCAATTAGAACATGATAAGTCTTAATTTCGATTCTTATAAGGTTTTTGTGAAATTAAGTGGATTAAGGTCTAAACCAAACTCCAATCTTCATATTTTATTCTAACTAGTTTAATGTCAAAAATCGTTATGAAAAATGCTCATGCAATGCAAAAATATTTGTGTGAAGCAACTTTTTTTTTTGATTTTGAACTTTTTATGGAAATTTTCAGCAAGTTTGGCAAATTTTTATGAAGTTTTGAAAACATTTTTAATTTTTTTTGTGTTTTTGAAAAAAGTTAGTGGAATAAATGTATTTATAAATATTGTACATATTAACAAAGGATTTTATACAAGTTTATAAAGAATTTTATATAGGCACTTGTTTTTATACAAGAGCTTTTATTTAGAATATAATTATGTACAAAATGTTCAAAACACATGAAAGAGGAGAAGGCTCCGCTCCTAAATAGGAGTGGATGGCCAGATGGAGAGTCTCCATGGTGGTCGTCCACCGTAATTGGGAAGGAGGCTCTCCTCCTTCCTATTATTCCACATGAAATTGATTTAATGAAAATTTAATTTATTAAAGAGTGTCTTCAGTATTATTTATTTCTTTAAAGTAATTAATTATTGTTGTATATTATTGCAACAAAATCTAGGCCATTGATTTTGAATTAGGAGTGCATTCCAGCCATATAATTTTTTAAAAGAGAAGGGACAACCCTAGGCTCTTATATAAAACAATTCAACTCTCTAGTTGAAGCAACAAAAATCTCTCTCATTCTCTATACACATCCATGAGGCTTTCTTCTTCAAAACAAGTAGCTGTTCACTCTAGGGTTTATGGAGAGCATCGCTGTCATTGCGTTGTTGTACTGTCGGATCGACTGCTCATGGATCTCCATCTTCTTTGGTACTTCGTGCTCGTGAGGAAGATGACATATTTCATATGATGAAATCATGAGGTTCTCGGCTCGGATCGTCACTAACGATTGAAGGGAGCACACATTTCATCCATGTGTCCGCAAGTGCTGTCTAGGTCGGATCGGATTTGAGACAGGATGTCTCTTTACTTATAGACTACAAGATCACAAACACGTTTCAAGAGGTAAACCTAATAATTGTGTGGTCTTGATGGAACGGAGTGGGAAACATTCTGAAGCCATGTGGTTCCATCGATTTTTTTAATTTTCATTGGCCCATCGACTAGTGCTGCTATGCGACCTAGAGTGCATACGACGTGATCTCCACATTTTTGTGATGCACGAGTCGATTTTGTTAAATCGGCTCACTTTTAGTGGTATCAGAGCCATGTTAAAGGTTTTGGATGTGATCCAAACCTTAAGGGAACAATGTTTTGGATATTGGATGTGCGATGACTTGTTTTTTGCATATATGCTTTTTCGTATAGTTTTTCTCTCATATGAAAAAGCCACTCTTTTTGCCCTATTTGATCGAATTTTTTGGATACTAAATATATTTAGAATGTCTAAACATGTTCCAAAAGATTCGCCAATTGTTGGCATCTAACGTGCACCCATTTAAAATCAAATAAGTTTTTGCGGTTTTGTTTTTGCATGTAAAGTCAGATATGTAATTAAACGATTTTTAGTTACTGTTTCCTGTCATGAAACACGTTAGAAACACATTAAATATGTTAAGAATTAAGCCATCGAATCACTCAAATTTATCGCGAGATTTCGACTTCGTTTGTCCTAGATATGTGATATTTAGCAGGAATGGGTTGCAAGATGATTGGATCATCTTGATGGCATTTTTAATGTATTTATCATTCAAAATAGGGATATTTACACCTATAACCTTGAGTAGTTTCGTAATTACCTCAGGAACCCTCGATAATCACGAATTACATCCAGAACCTAGAATAATGCTTAACCTTTACATGACATAACCCTGTGACGGGAAAAGTCATATGTTGACTATTTTACCTTTGAAACGCATCATATTTATAACATGATGCCATTCTTTACATCAAACAAAATCATGCCCCTCCCTCCCGGCAAACCCCTGGCAAGCTGCCCCGCTCCCCTCGGCAAGCTGCCTGCGCCTCCGCCCCCGCTGGCGAGCTCCAGCACCCCCTCCCCCTGCAGGCGTCTGCAGCCGTGCCTCCGCCTCCCGCATGCGATCTCTAGCCGCCCACCCCCCGCATGCGAGACCGCACGCCTCCTCTCCTTGCATGCGACCTCCAACGGCCCCCCCGCCAACCCCCGTCGCACCACAAGCTCCGGAACCCCCCCGCATCTGGCTCCTGCTCCCTGCACACCGGCAAGCTCCAGGAAACCCCCGTCGCGCCACAAGCTCTTGAACCCCCCTCCCCCCGCCCGTGCGTCGGCAAGCTCCCCCCCACCCCCCGTGCGCCCGCAAGGTCCAGACCAGCTCTCCTGCTCGCCCACGCTCCAGGAACCCTCCCTCGCCGTGCCACAAGCTGCAGCCTTTCCCCGCATGCCAGCACGGTCCGAACCAGCCTCCCGCTCGCCCGTGCTCCAGGCACCCTCCCTCGCTGCGCCACAAGCTCCAACCCTTCCCCGCGTGCCAGAACGGTCCGGACCAGCCCCCCGCTCGCCCGCGCTCCAGGCACCCGCCACCCCTGCCGTGCCGCAAGCTGCAGACAACCCTCCTCTTCTTCTTTTTAATTAATCTCATCCGTTAGACCGTTGATTGGTTAGATTTACTCAGCCATCGGGTTGAGTTAATGACCTAAATTAATAGAAGGTTATGGGTGTAAAACGGAGCGGTTATTCAAGATCATGAGTGTAATTCGTGATTATCAAGGGTTTCTGAGGTAATTACGAAACTATTGCTATGGGTGTAAATATCACTTCAAAATATATCATGAAAATTATGAATTTACTTTGATTAATCATTGTATCGATTATTTAGAGAAATAATTGACAAAAAACAACTTGATTGAATGATTATTTCATGATAAACCCTAAATTGGAAACTACAATTGTTGCACTATAACAATTTCCATGAAAATCAACTTGATTGCTTAATACGATTATAAATTTAGGATCATTAAAAATATTTTAAGATGCCTAAATTTTTGAGTGATAAGTATATAATCGATATTTTCCATGCCGGTCATCGATTGCATATAATCCATAAAATTTCTTACTACAAATAAACTCAATTGTGTTATTCAGAATTGGAATGGAGATGGTGTCTAGACCAGGTATGCTGGTTTGGTTCCTTAATTAGCGCTTTGCATGTGAAGGAAATGTTCCCTCCTAGGATAACTCGAATATCTGACTGGATCTGTTTAAAGGAAGTATATCATGAAGCGCGGTTAAGGCATACTTCAACACTAATAATTAATTTGTTCTACATGAGGATGTATACTTTATAGTAATGTCAAACAAATTAAATTGTTTGCTGGTTGCATTGGATTGATGATTAATTTAATATGATTAAACTAATGTATTCCACTTAAAATACACAGTATATATTTAATGAGACTGGATTTTCCTTGGAAGCGTTAATCATAAGAATATGATTCTAAATGATTAATCGAAAATTTGAATGAGATATGGAGGATCATAAGATGACATCCATGGTCTCCCGTCAAAGCAAAAGGTTCTGTCGCCATGGATTGTACGACGGAGATGCCTATGCGAAGTCATAGCTCTTATGTACACGCGCAAATGGATCGTGCTTTTTGCTTCTCGAAAGAGTAATGCCGTATATGTAGCGAGCTCAATGTTGTTCCGTATAATTGAGGCGGCATTGGATTGCGCATAACGAGTTCTATTCCTGTTGACGGTTGATTCAATTGACGACGGGTCAACATCACCTTAGGGTTGGTGGGCTCGGGTGTCAAAGGTCGAATTGAGAAATGCAAATTGGACTTGCAAGGTAGAAAGAGTTCCCGCTTCCTTCAACCGAGTTGCATTTTCTCATATTATTGGGGTGTGACGAAGGTGGAAAGGAGATCCCAGATCTTGCTTGAGGTATGTTGGTTAGCATACCTCATGCTTTGAAAGTTCGGAAGGGAATGGATTTTCAAGGTAATAAAATGGGAGACAACTTTGATTTAAAATAATAATAACCTTAATTAAAGTAAAACTATGCAAATTATCTTATTTCAGATAACCTTCATTAAGCCCACTCAAATCCATACTCAATCGTAACCAGCATCATGGATTGAATCCATGATCAAGATGTAGTACTTGCGGTTGAACACATATTGTATGTGGTTGCAATGCGTAAGTTTCCTCATTATTATGAGGAATGACAATTAAATTGACAATATGACAACAATCTAGGGTTTGTATGTCTCTACGGTCTTGATATCACATCGAGTGAACTTTGGAAGTAACATGTCGATGATGGTCGTAATTGTCAAGATACTTATAAAAATCGAAGGAGATGTTTTGACAAACATATGTACTCTCAATATTTTAATCATGAATGACATGGTTCACTGGATTATGCAAGATGGTAGCTCCATAAGAAATGATGCACTCAAAATGTTTAAGTGCCTGCCTGGACCAAAGTCTTTAAGAGTTAAGATGAATGTGGATACGATGAATGCCATCATTCTACTATATCAACTTGAGTCTTTCATGAATCTTCATAATATTCATATTGTATGAGTAAAGATAAAGCAAGGATACGTGTTGAAATATTCTTATATTGAAATCTCTTGGAGACTTGTTCAATTTAAGGGATCCTTTATCTTAAGCAATGGTTGTTTATAAATTAAGGAAGCGCACTGGAAGCATAGATCCGACCCATGTAGGGAGGAGAGTCAAAGTGTTGATGTACTTCATTGATCCTTATTTTAGCTTAGCAAACTACTTCTCATGCTCGTTGACCTAATGCTCCGAGTAGAATTGATTGTGGAACTTGTCCACAAAACTATTCTATATGCTGGATTTCTCCAAATGCTTTTTGGTAATGTACCACCAACGCTCAGTGTTTCCGACCAAGGACTACCCCGCAAAAAGCCAACCGGTCATTCTTAAGAGTTTGGGTCATCCTCAACACATTGGACATATCGTTCGTCCACAACTCCTGTAATGTTGAGGCGACCAAGCATTGTGGCATAGTGGCTCGTACATAGTGTAAGTGGTATGATGCTTCTAGAGAGCTTCCTGATGCCCCTCAAATTTCTTGGATGCTCAATGTAAAGACTTCAGGAACCTGATGTTTCTCGTTGACTTGTTCGAGCCTACTGATGTGGAGAGGGAATGCTGGGAAATGGATAGAAAGAAGTGTTTGGTTGCGGTTCTCAACGAGAAAGTTGGACGAGACCAAGACCCCTATTTTAAAATCCTGCCTGTTAATGAGAAGGGAAATGCTTGTTAGAATGCTTATAAAAGAAGGTTGGCACCTATGGTTGACACAGGTTCTCAACGAGAAAGTTACCGACAATACCAAGACCCCTATTTTATGAGAAGGGAAATACCTGTTAGAATGCTTGTAAAAGAAGGTCGGTGCCTATGGTTGACAGAGGATCGAGGATGAGGATTTTGAGCATATGTTTTCTTTTTCACTCTCCTTCTACAAGGGAGGCCTGAAACTGGCTTAACATACCTTGATTGGACATTGATGGCGGCCTTTTGACAATACTTCAGGGAGGGTGGGATATTTTATTTTATTTTATAATCAAAAGACCATTTTTAGTTCATATTGTTCCCCATGCATTGTGCTCTAGTTTAGTCTTTTAGGGTGGCATAGTATAATGTCCGAAAGCCACAGAATAAATGAAAAGGCATAGTCTTAGCCAAGTTCATTTTCTACTTATGGTTGATCATTAACCTCTGTCATCCTTTCTTTCTTTTAAAAAGTTCGTTCTTTTCTTTATATAGTTCTGTTTTGATATTCTGCTTAATATTTTGTATTTTTTTTGATTTTTTTCAGCCTATACTTCAGACAAAGACATGCTGTCTTAATTTACTGGAGATCCTTTTGTCTGTTTCAATTAATCTTGGTGGGCTTTCTCGTAGTCACGTTGCCGCTGAATTGTCCAAACACTTATTGGTAGCCTATAAAGACTTTGATTTAGACTATGAACCTGAGTTTGTCATGATTACACTCTCTTTATCTATCAACCTTTCCCGTTTGGAGTTTGAACATGAACAACTCTCCATGTTGAACCTGCTGATTTACATGATTGAATGGAAAAGCAAAGGTGCATGCTCAACTTGGCCTATTTAATGACATTGCTTCCGACATTCTTTTTCTTAGTCGTTTTTTATCATGCTAAGTTTCATTTTGAGAACTTATCTTATTTTTGTGCACCTGCATAATTCCTTAAACTCATATTTCCATGAAGGTAACTTGTGAACCTTTTTTAACTTTCTACTTGTTCTACTCGCCCTCATAACCTCTAGAAAGATCACATCTAGTTGTTCTTTGGTTGTTTTTAAGGTGGGAACAAAATCATTTTATATCTTTTGATTCTTTTCCCTTGTTGCGAATCGTGTATCAAGTTAGGCGGGTAGAACATCTCTCCCAGACACGAATACCGGGTCTTGTTCTGTTGTTTAGTCCAATATTGCATAATTTGGGACTTGTATATTTTTGTTGGGCTATATAAAGACTCCTATACTATTTTTAATACTTGAGAAGAATCAATGCTAGCAGTTGGGTATAAGAATGCCCATCCCTATACTAGAATGACCTGCTGCACTGATCATGTTTTATAGGGTGTTCTCGATGCTTTGGTTTTCACTCTTCCATATTGTCTAAGTCGGGAAGGGAAAGTGTGGGGATAGGAAACATTCCATTTATATTTTATACTTTTTGTTTTATTATTCATTTTTAAGATTATTTTGGGCTTTCAAAAGCACATTAAATTAGTACAAAATCAGTTGGCCTTGGATCCTATCAACTATCATGTACGACCTCCTTTTCTCTTCCAATATGTATTTTCTTGGGGTATGAAAAAAACCTGTAATATCATTGCTTGGCTTTGTCAACATTGAATGCACATACAACCTTTATGATTGCTCAAAGTCCTTGCCGCCCTGCATCGTCTTAGCCCTGTTCCTTGTCTCCTTCACTAGCCCTTTTCCTTGTCACCTTCACCATGCTACATATACGTTACTATATATTGGCATCATCGCCTTATTTAGATTTGTTCTGCATATGGAGTTGCCATCACATGCCTTCTCTTATTTGACAACCTGTCACCTTAGAAGCGATCTCGTCATTGCACAGTTTGGGAGGGTGCCCACTCTTGAAAGAAGGGAAGCCCATTTTTGGGGGCTCAGTCAGTGTAAGATCTATGTCCACTCCTGAAAGAAGGGAAGCCCATTTATGGGGGCTCAGTCAGTGTAAAATCTATGTCACACAGAAGTGAAACACCTAGTTTAAAGAAGGGATATGTATAGAATGACACACACACACACACATATAGGTATACAAACTTTTCTTCCTATCGTTGGGAAAAGAGGGTTTGCCTAACTAAGGCAAGAGCAACCGATCCACGATGGTGCACGGAGAACAAAACAAAAGCTAAGCCTTACCTCACCATTGTGGGTCCACCGTAAGGTGGCATTGCTCGTGCACGGAGAACAAAACAAAAGCTAAACCTTACCTTACCATCGTGGGTCCACCGTAAGGTGGCACTGCTCTTAATCTCTCAACTGATAGTCTCATGTAAGTACTTTCTGCTCATTCTTAGCCTCCCCTTCATTTTGTTAGATGTCCAGTTTCTCAAGCTTACTGGTCCAAAGCACGGCGAAATAGAATCAGTTGGAACTTTTTCTCCACGTAGTCACCACTAGACCTTCCAACTAGTAATGAAAGCTCCAGCTTGGTCACTTTTTTTGAAGGGATAGTGAAATGTCGAGAAGACACTCTCCTAAAATACAAATTAAAAGACCAAGTATTACGAAGACCAATAATCCCATAAGATCTTGGCATGCTTTGTAACATTTTATACATAAAGCCCTCTCGTTCATCACAGAAAATGACCCATTTATTGTCAACCACAAGGCCCATAACGTGACAAGAACTCAAATTGTAATTGGCTCATCACCAACTTGAGGTTAGTCTGCAGAATCCCCAAAAATTGAGGCAGATTGATGCAATCTTAGATTTGGGAATTTCAGAAAATTAGGGTTTTGATAAATTTAGGGTTTGTTGTAAATTTTATTTCATTCAATTAGAGTCTAATTAAGGTTATCCGTCAATTTGAGTCAGTTTGATTTAAATAATGAGATCTTATGTGATTTCTAAATTAGTTGTCAAGTTTAGCAATTTAGGAAGTCTAGTTAGGATTTGATTTGGTTTTATGTTTATCTCTTTCTATTTTTTGTAATCCACCCCTATCTATGTAAAGGGGTGAGTAGTCTATTGTGAGACAAGTTATGAATTAAGAATTAAGTCTTGGTTTGGAGAGTGTCTCAACCATTATCCTCTATTTTCTATGGTTTCTTCTCTCATTCCATTCCTCTTTTCAATACACAGATATACATAGTGTTCTTTTCTCTCCTCCCACTTCTTTTCGATTTTCTCGACTACATCAATTGGTATCGGCATGGGAACTGAATCGTTCTCGCGATTCAACGATCTTATCATGTTTTGGTGGACAAAGTTCAAATTAAGTCACCTTGCTCGTGATTCTTACTTGCAGCGAAAGTTCAAGCGTTTATCTCAAATCCAGCATCAAAGCATAAAGTTGGTTGGAATCATTGCTTGAGAAAGGTACATTCATTCATGAAAAAGCCATGATAAGTACACCATCTATATAATATATACTCGATGAAGACATTTATTCTTACAGAAGATTATGTAGTTACAACTCCCAACCAATTACAAGGAGATGGATAAAGGAACCCATATATGATGAGAGCATTTTGGATGAAGATCATGAAATCCCCATGGGATCTACTTTCATCGCTGATGTCCATAATCTCATGAAATCCCTACAAATCCCTTCATGGTGGCTGTCCATCCCACAATAGAGTTCATCCCTAGGGTTTGCTAGGGTGGTCGACGCTCCACACTAATAGATACGTGATGACAACTCCCAGATTGATCAATCCCAAGAGGGGTTAGTTCGGCCGCCATCTTCGGACGGTGAAATACCCGCTGTTGATCAACCCTTCATCGTTGCCACTCATTGGCGCTACAAAGGTGGACCCCTTTGTGATGGCTCGCAGGTTTGCAGCCACACTTATTCTTGCCGTCGCCAGTCCAATCGAGTCTCCACGTGGCCCAATTGAGGGCTCCTTTCGGACATGCGCACCAAAGAGTGCATGTGAGTGGTGCACTGTCGCCACCATCGTGCACTCATACTCCTAATATGTTATCACAACCGTCTATTCCTTGAATGGCACCGATGGTGCCACCAAAGCGGTTGGAACCCTTGGCTAAAGAATTTCTATGATCCCGCGTTCTTCTCCATTTTCCCAGTTCGGTGTTACCATTGGAAGGGAGGGGAGGAAGAAACCCCAACACTCGTTGAAGGATTCTGTCATTGGAGAAAATATCCTTTAAATCATGGGATTTGGGTTTCTCTTGGAACAATTTGTGAGTTCAACATAAATGGGGATATTGTTAGTACACGAGCATGCATATTTTTGATGATAACAAAACTTGTGTTGTCGAGACAAAACTTGTGTAGTAAAGTTTGTAGGTAGGTGAAGAGCAGGAAAGCTACTGGACCAGGAAGAAGGTCAAGCAGAGGATCTAACACTTATGTGAAGAAGATACTAAGAAACTCAAAGGAGTTCAAAGCTAAGTTACTTCAGCTCAAGCTCAAGAAAGGATCTCAAGTTCAAGATAAAGACATAATCTTTTTTTAGTGAATCATGCATTTTGTATTTGTATTAGAATGTAAAAGACCTTAAATCATGCATATTGCATTTTAGCCATTTGACTTAGACTTTAAGGTTAATGAATCAAGCTGATCGATCAACATAACTGACCTGATCGATTACTCCTGATTGATCAACCTTGTTCATGATTGATCAATAATTGAATTACAACGACAATATTCTTATCGATCAATTTTGATCTCTGATCGATCATCTTTTGATTCTAATCGATCGCCTAAATCCACATGATCAATCATTTGATGATGATCGATTATCTTATTATCCTTATCGATCATATTCCATTTCAGAAATATTTTTGAAGTCACTTTCATTACTATTTTGATTCCAACATCCATATTTATTGGAGCCCTAGAAACATGAACCCATACTTCATTCTACAACAGACAACAAAGAGCAACACGCTCTCATCTCTACGCTTTCCACTCTGTACTTTGAGAGGAAGATTTAAGAGCTATTTTTCTGCCGTGTTTTTATTCCAACAGTTTTAGTTTTCTGCGTTCGATTCTTACGAGCACACTCCTCACTTTATAAGATTGTTTTAATTTTGCTTCTTGTTATTCACTGCATATTTACTTTGATATTGAGGTTGTTACGATTGTTTTCTTGTATACCTGGTTGAGTTGATCACATAATCAACTTTGTTGTAATAGAGTTGGGTTGCCTCCGTTACCAACTCGATTTAGTGGTAAAACCCGTGTGGGTCAAGTTGAAAGCCCAGTCATGGGACTCAGGTCATGGTTTTTACTCTGGAGGCTTTCCACGTTAAATACCTGTGCACTTGTGATTTGATTGTTTATCTATGATTGAAAGTGCTACGTAACACTGCGTTTCTTTCTAGATTATTGTGATTGCAACGATCCAAGTCATTTAGTCCGATCCACCCATACCATCCTCTGGTGTCCGCGAGATTGGGGAACCTACACAATTATGTAGAAACCACTTTCCAAAAGCCTTTTATCTAAAGATTAATGGAGAATTATATGAGGAGAAAAGCTATTTTAATTGAAGGGGTATGAATATTGCAACAATGCCTCTCAGACATAATGTTGAAAAGAAGAAATGCCTCAAATGGAAATATTTCACCAATAGTTTCCGATGGAATTCTCCAATGCTGGAACTAATGATGAAGTAACTCAAAGAGATGAGTTTTTTAAAGCAGAGGGGAGCGCCTCCACCATTACTCTATCAACTCTATTTTCTAGGATTTCTCTTCTCATCCCGTTACTCTTCTCAACTCGTGAGACGCATTTTGTTCTTTTCTCTCCTCTCTCTCCATCTCAATTTTTTCTACTACATCACATACTCAGTCGTTACCATGTACAAGTCCACTGCTACCAAACCGTTTTGGAGGAGTTGGATATAACAACAACAAAGCCTTTTCCCATATTAAGTAGGGTCGGCTACTGGAGGAGTTGCATGTAGATATGCATCCTCAAGAGCCTTGAAACATTGCCAACGGACCCGTCTGCCCCTCGAAGAAGCTGGCGACTCTAAGCACCCTTCATTGTACAATGCTGTTTCATCATCTAAAGGAAGACCTTGATCTGCAAAAGGATCTTCCACTTTCAAATATACATGTACTCTGCAGATATAATTCCTAAATCCAACCAGGTGTATGCCTTGTAGTGAGGCGACCCAAATTATCCTCGAGGAGAGATGGCGCAATTTAGCCTCAAGGCGCACGCCCCATGCTCCTTTAGCAAGGTGCGTGCCTCGCTTGGTTGAGGTTGCAAGTCTCATTTGGTCGAGGTGGTTTGAGGCGACCAAGATGTAAAATGTGGCTATGCATTTTAATGAGGTGCTTGGGGCATTTTGGGACATTTTTTTGATGACTTTAATAATTTAATTGCACTCGGATGCTTATAAAGGTCTTGTTATTTAGGATATCTTTGTAAAAGATGAATTCTCAAATTTCAAGCATCTTTTTTGTTCATATTCACCATTAAACATGCCCAATTATTTCGGTTTACTCTTAACATCACACACTTGACTTTTAAATGTGTTGACCTCATGCCCCCACCACGGAAGGGGTGCACCCTTGACCCCCCCATGGCTCGCTGACTTGGAAACATGACCCATATCTGGATAGCAGACTTTGGCCGCTTATGTTGGGGGAGGTCACATAACGAGCTTTGTGGTGTAGTGGGCAGAACATACATGATATGATTCAATAAATCTCAATACCCTCATTATATTATATGATGGATATATAACATATACATTCTATTGACATATTTTTTTGAAAGAAAAAGGCATCCTAGTATAGGTGTGTGCCCAAAAACTCCCCAAAAAAGCGAGGGGCCTTGGAGTCCGGAGGCTGGATCAAATAAATGAGGATCTGCTTCTTAAATGGCCGAGCAGAGTGTGGGTCCTGGAGAGGATCTCTGCTGCAACATTCTGCGCAAAATCTACGAAGTCGGTGGTGCGCCGCAGAGTCCTGATGCTCGTGTGGGGTCTCCTACACCGTTCTGGAAGGGGATGATGGAGGTCTTTACCTATAATCTTTCACTGTTTAGGCCGATGCTTGGCAATGGCGAATCCTTCGCCTTCTGGACTGATGATTGGACCGGGGGGGGGTGCATTGTGCACGCAGTTCCCTTGCCTCTATGCTCTTGCGGCTGATAAGAATGCGTTGGTTGCATCTTACTGGTCGGATGGTAATTGGTTCCCCCACCTTCTCCGCAAACTTTTCGGACCAACGACTAGAGGATTTTCTTTCATTGCTAGATTCTATCAAGGAGATGGGAAGATCGTTTGCGGGAAGGGACCATTGGGGATGGCGCACGGGCACATTCTCGGTCAGGATGGCTTTTGGGGCGATTTGCAGGCCTTCCCCTTCATGGTCGGAGTTGGTTCGGGATTGCGCCTTCTTTTGGAGCCTGGGCCTCCCTGAGCGTGTTGGCTTCTTCCTATGGTTGTTCAGAAGGAAGAGATTGATGACGAGAGACCGCTGTGCTAGGCTTCTGGGCTCCATTTCTGATAGATGCCTTTTGTGCGACGAGGCGGTTGAGTCCCTTGATCACCTGTTCTTCAAATGCCCGAAAACGGTTCCGATTTGGGAAGAGGCAAACTTGGCTTGGCTGTGCACGGCGGACCTGGCCTCCTTTTGTTGCTCGCTGGTTGGCACCAGGAGCATACCGCGGCGGGAGCTCTTTAGACCCATAGCCATTTTATGGGCCATGTGGCTTGGCAGAAATGCGCTCCTTTTTTCTAGGCAAAGGTTCTACAAAGAAAATGTTGGGATACACTCCGCGAGATTGGTAGCTGAGTGGGATGTATAATTGTATGCCTTAGGCTCTGCTTCCTTATCTCTCTTCCCGTCTTTTCCCGTTTTTTCTTTTATAAATAAATTTTGAGGCGAACACCAATGAGTGTATCCCCCTGTTTTTGGCCTAAAAAAAGTAAATAACAAGACTACAAGTACAATGCGAAGACCCTGAAATCGTTACATGATGCAACTCTCAGTTAGTGCGTTGGCATGTGAATTATCGACATATATTTAATCGTTAATCTCATGTACCACAATACTTTAGTGACAAATATCACAATACTTTAGTGACAAATATGCAACTTTTGATGTTTTCTTGACATTTATAGCTAACAATTTCCTCTTTGATTGAATGAGATTTTCTCTCTCGTTGCTTTGACTTTGCGTATGACATTCACATTCAATAATATTTTAGCAATCACAGAACAAAATACCTAGTCTTTTCATTAATTCTCATAAATTACAACATGTACAAGGAGTCTGCCAGTATATACAGTAAATCCCAAAATTTTATGTAGAAGAGAAAGGGAAGCATTTACATTATGAACCAAACAAAAACTGAGACAAAAGTATACGTACCATCTGGTATATATCCTATCGCCTGGAATCAACAACTACTGAGGAGCATGCTCTTTTCCTGCCAAAACATGTTGGAAAGAAGAGGCGTCATCGGGCGCTGGTACCTCTCAAAAATTTATAAAAATAATTAGGAATTTAATATGTTCAAAAGTAAGCAAGTAGAAAAGTAAGAACTACTAAAAATGATTTCTACTTGCATATGTAAAAAGGTTTTCAAATTACTTGTAAGCTCCTCCCATGATCACCCATTATCCCAACATTTCTCATATACGACATTTATATTGTAATTGATTGTTCATGAATGTCTGAGTATGTGTGTATATTCTCATTTTATTCAGATATCATGTTTGTGGATCTTGACGATGGAAAGGTGAGATTGGAAAGGTTTAATGATTTATTAAATTCTCAAGCCTAGTGGATAGTCTGTGGTCTTGGTCAGTGTGCTACCTCACACAATGACTCTAAGACGTGGGGAATGCCTTAGGGTGTGTTCGTTTGGGGGGTTACCCCCCACTTTGGGTGGGTTACCCCCCAAAACCCATATTCCTAACCCACTTGTGGGGTCCACCATCTTTTCATCAAAAAAAAATATATTATACCATCATATCATCTAAAAATCATAAAATACTCAACTTCTACTCATTATTCCAAACTTCAATACAATCACATCACAACAACCACCCACTTTTTCAAATTTCAATACAACCATATCATAATAATTACCAACTTTTTCAAATTCCAATACAATCACATCACACAAAACCTCCCAACCCTTAACCCACCAACCAAACACACTAACACAAAACCGGGTTATCCACCCCTGGATAACCCACCAACCAAACGCACCCTTAGGGTTGGGGTGCCTCCGTAGGCATGCGGTGTTGTATAATGTATCCTAACTAAGTTCCCAACACGCCCACTAGCTTATAGGGATTTCGAATCAAATTTTATTATAGTCACTTCCAACCAACTCAACTTTAATTTTAACTCCTCCAAACCTCAACTGCAACTATCTCAGATGTAACTCTAGATGATTTAGATGTAGACATGGATGATCTGGATGTAGAATCGCCAAGTCTGTTGGCGAAAGTAACAAAACTCAAGCGGTGAGGTAGCCAACAAAAGGGCTCTTCCTTCTCACTCTCTAATTGGAAGTGCGGTCCAATAGAGGGAAAGGTCTACTCCAAAACTACGCCCCAGAGATGGGTAAGAGAGACTCTCCGGAAAAGTGACTCTAGAAAACCGGCCCGACTAGTACGGGCAAACGGGCTCGTACGAAATACTAAAACCGAGGATCCCCCGCCTGAGTGTCCTAAAACAATCGGTCAGCGGAATTGGTCAAAAGTCGGGATCCCAACGAGGCGTAAAAACGCTGCGAGCTCGCGTAAAAACCGAAAAGGGACTGGGATCCTAGACCTGCGTACTTGGCGGCCGCTGCCCGAAATGAGCTTCCTATCTTTCGCCCAGTTGAGGATCACCGCACCCTCGTACGGTCAGGTGTAAGGGTTATCATGACCGACATTATATTAATTGGCACTGATTCTAGTTAAGCCTTTATTTATATAATCCTACCTTCATAATTTATATGATTGACTTTACATGTCCGATTGAAAGATCCACCCATTAATTGATGATAAGTTGTATTTACGGAGTAAGTTATATTATCACTTATTGATAAAGACACTTAACCGTGTAAAATATTAGAATTTCACCCAGTTTTTTTCCCATTATGAAATCTAGAACCCAGGAATGGTCTGGATTTGGGAGCACATAATCTTTTTTTTTCTTGCATTCACATTCTCACTAATTTGCCCCATAGATATCCTGAGAAGGTGATTGAGAAACATTATAAGAATGTCATTCTAAATCATATACCAGATAGGCATGGTGCCAAGATGCTTGTTACATTTATTTGATTTATCAAGATCACTATCATCTTAAAATCAGCTATTGATGGATGAAAATCATGTCCTAAATAAATCAAGTTACTGACACAAGCACCATGACTTCTAAATGAGAAGGAATTGAATTAGTACTCTCCAGATTGTATGTGCAGACATAATGCTACAGCTTGAGCTTAAGGTAGATTATGTTCTTAGAATTGAAAACAACCCAAGATAAGTCCATGGCTAATCAAGTCAATAATACAGCTATTTGATTCGATAGAGAATACAAGCAGTGGCAAAATTTTAGTATTAATTATCCTAAAAATGCATTGGAGATTATTACCACTTATACAAGTACTTTCAGAAGTAAGATAATTTTGCTAGTTTCTTGTTCTCCTGAGTCATATGTGGTCAACCAAAACGAAAACGACCAATGTTTGGTATGTATCCTTTAAAATGAGAAGCATGTCTATAAATTTTTTTTCCAAATACTACCAATCTACCACAGATTGATACAATCCTCCAACTCTGAGCTAATCCTTGATATGAATTAGAGATAACTCTGAAAATTTAACTACATGTTATGTCCTTGATTTTGGATGGAATCAACTTCAAGCTTCTTCACTTCCATAGCCATATACATTTATATTAAAAATAACATGATAAGTATAAATATCATATAGCATTAATCCCTGTTAAACTGCATGAGGATGATAATACTGTAGTATGAATTATTATATTATTTGATTGTACCTAAATGATAGTAGTAAAGAAAAATTTTAAGCCCAAAAAAATAACAGGACTATATGCATATTTTCAGAATTTGAATAGGTGTTATTTTGGATGCACTACTAACTGGGAAACACAAATAATGAAGGATTGCTACTGCTGTATCAATGGAAGAGAAATCAACACATGATAAGGAAATTTGTCAAAAAGAGATGTATGACAATATTTGGAAAGAGCAAATTTGCAATCTATGATGATCAACAAGTAGATTTACTAGTAACAGGAGTCAAAATGCTTCTGCCCCTCAACAAATCTCCACCATATATTTACTAAAAAAACATAACTAAGAGATCAAAAGAGATATGAAAAGTCATGCATGGCAGCAAAAGATAGGTTTCGGGGAATGTATATGTAAAAATCTTCAATTTGGAGTTGGAAATTGCATGCAATAGCAGCTTCTTCTGGCAGGAGCTACATCAGTCAATGGCTGCACTTGCAGCAGATTTTTTTTTCAGATGCTCTTGGACAAGCAACAGGGGCTCCAGTAGCTCCTGTTTGGTTGAAATTGGAGCAGCAATGGCTGCCCAAAGGAGAGTAGCAGCTGTATTGGAGGTCTTCCAACAAGGGGAATGGCTCAATCTACTTCCAGAGCAGCAGCTTCAGTTGTTGGACAGCAGGAGGTTCTCCTCCAAGGCTGGCAAGAACTGCAGCATCCTGATTTGTTGCACTCTCTCTCCAGCAGATTGAGGTTGGTGGTTGTTGGACTGCAGCTGAGCTGCACCTTGTGTCCGATGGAGAAGAGAGATAGCACCAAATTTTGAGTGAAAAAAATTTGGGGGAGAATGGAGAATAGCAAATGGGAAGGAAGGGGAGAGGTGCCGTTGGATTTGTTTCAATAGGGAAGGAAGATACATGAGCTTTTATAGCAAGGTGTGTGCTTTGTTACTTGCCAAGTGGAAGAGACTTGGGGCTAAATGGAGAAAGATATGGGGCAAGTGGAGGCTGCTGGGGTGTTTACTGTACAGTAGCACAGTAGCGGTCTGTAATAACAAATGAAAAAAATGATTTCTTATTTATTTCTTTATTTGTTTGACATACTAAAAAAAATCCGTACGTGCACCTCTGACCTCGGATTTTGATGCACGATATTACGATTTGATCGTCTCAAAACGACGATCATTATGAGTATAATATTCATATACTTTTGATCGGGTTTGAATGCCCGAAATTTTCGAGATACGGTTTTGGTTTGGGTTTAAATTTTATGACTTTAAAATATCAATCGATCTCGATTGACGAACGGTCAATTCCGTTGGTCTTGTTTCATCGAATCGGATCTAATGACAATCTTGATTCGTTTTGCGGTTTCCGAATTTACATCGTGGCTTTTTCGGGCACACATTACGATGCGACCGATTTTTGGTTGATTTCGCCTGAACGACTTTTGATTCACGATCAATTGATCGTTTTGAGTCATCTAATACCGACTGACAACTTTATTGGATTAAATGGACCCTAATCGGGTCGGGTTCGGTTTAATGCGGATCCCGAGTGTTACATCGCTGCCCCTCTGATCTTCTCCAGGCGCCGTGTCCCCAGGTGATGCTCCATGCGACGACGGCGCACATCTCTTCCCATCGGCCGCTGGCGAAGGCTCTTTCCGTGCAATGCTCCTGGCGACCCTCCTGCCCTATTCTCCAGGAGGCGACAATAGAAGAAGCCCCATCAGGAGCAGTGGTATTTGAGAAGGGTTCTGCAGAACTCTTGTAGGCTGTTCTGCTGCGTTAAAAAAAGTAGTTTTTTCCATTGGGAGCATAAGCCGTAAAAAAAGTAAAAAAATATATAGAGGCTGCAAGGTTAAAAAGAGAGAAAGCCGTAAAAAATGTGAACGTCTTAGTTGAAAAAAGAAGTGATGGCTATTAAAAGGGGGAATGAAATAGCTGGAAAAAAAGATTTAAAAAAGGGAAAAAGAACATTAATTGAGAAAAACCCGAAAAAATATGTGTTGGCTTATTTGATTCCTGTTATCCCCATTTTATTTTCTCCCAACTTTGTCGATGTGACTGTTTCCCGACAAGTATGGGAGAAAAGGGGAGTTATGTGTAGAATCACAGGTCTGTTCTAGATTTAGATGTCAGATTCTAGATCAACCAGATTTTCCAGACTCTACGCATCTTCAGATTTCTGATTCGACCTTTGGTTCCGAGTCCTCAGTTTCAGACATGCACATGTATGCGGTCTTATTCAGATGCGCACATGTTTGCCATCTTTTGTGTGATCCCCATCTTTTATGTTTCGACCAGGGTTTTCATGTGTTCCATAGGGACTCTTGAGTAGAGATCCCATTCCCTATGCCATGTTGGCTAGGATTTTTACGTGGTATCATAGGGACTCCGGAGTAGAATACCATTCTCCGTGCCAGATGGGAGAGACCCAGTTCTCTGACGAGGAGACTTCTTCAGACTCCATTCTCAGGCGATCGTGAACTCCAATACGAGATCCTTCCGAGGTTCCTATGAGAGAGAACCCACTTCAGGGTTTGTATGAGAGAGACCCATCTTCAGAGATCTACGTATGGATAAATAACGTTGCTCTTTTCGGCCCTTTCAAAGATGGAACGGTTGTCCACATGTGGCGGGCTAGAGTTCTCCGTGTAGAGACTCATTTCAGTTGCAATGACTCTGTTAGGCGCAACACAGAGCACATGCGCTTCGATGAGGAGATTCATTTGACTCAAACTCCATCCCGCTCGTCCTCCTCACCTGCACGACATGAGAAGCAACGTCCTTGACAGCAACGACAGTTATGCGTGTTGAGTTGATATTGTATGTAGTGTGATGTAGCATGAGTTGAGATTTCTTTCTGTTTGTCCAAGCTGAGTATTGCATGCTTCGGCTTGAGGGGGAGTGTTGAAGTATTTGGTTATGCATCACTTATGTGAGAGATGGGTAAATGAATCTCTCCAGGATCCATTTACCCCATCCAAGTCTTTAGTCACACATCTACTAGTTATGAGATGTGGAGATTCAGTGGGGGCTATATAGACCCCCACACCCATTGTATCCAGTGAGAAAATGCAATGCATACATTAGCCTTTTGAGGCATTCTCTCGTAGTTTCATGCTGCTCCTTAGGAGTAGGGTTCCATGTTAAAATCCCGCGTTCTTTATATTTTTTATCTTTATTATTCTCATACACTTCCGCATCTATATTTTCTAACAGTTTTCATAGACTTCTCCTTGATCCGTAGCAACATACATTGCACTTTAAGCCTTTCAAACAGAAAAGTAACCATCCTCCCACGTCCAATGGTCGGACCAAACGGTTGTGCCCCCTGGAAACGACCTCTTCCAGCATTGGAAACTCTGCCACCTCTTGGTCCCACAACTCTGAATGAATCCTTAAGCACCACCCTTCACTATTTTGGGCCTTGCCAATATACATCCCACCATCAACATCTAGGGTGAAGATGTAACGGATACCATCACAAAGCACACGAGGACCGATCTAATCATCCGACCAGAAATGAGTGTGTGCTGCTCTTATCACATAGATTTGGTCTGAAGAGATCATGGTAAGAAATACCGCGATATATCAACGATATATCCTTGATATATTCGTATCGACATAGAACCAATATTAGTATCGATATGGCGGTATATGCTTCTTTTCACGTCCTTCACAAAACTGTGTCGATTTGGGCAATATTTTGACGATATATCGTATCTACACCATATCAATATGGTGTCGATATCGATATTTCCTACCTGGGAAGAGATGCAAGACTGCATGTAAAACTGAGTGGATAACCCTCCAGAAGTTCGACGATGTACGCTGCCCCCACACTAATATGTTCGTTATGACTTCGTAGATATTATGTAGCATCCATTCAGTAAATATGAGCCCCATTCCCAGATGCGAACCACTTACTTGGCAAGCAAAGCCTTTTTCATCTCCTCTAAACTCAACATTCTAAGACCATCATCATCCTTCACCAATATCAAGTTCACCAATTATAATCTTTGTATATCTCTAGAGCTCGTCGAAAAAAGTCTGTGCATAAAGGACTCTAGGCATCCTCGAACCCCCATTGGAAGTAAGCATGTTGAAAAGAAATAAGATCAGAATAGCTGGTAGCATTGTTTTAAGATGGATCGAGCTCCCCTGACAAGCATGACACCCACCACCTGGCAAGTCTTCGCTCCATCTTCTCCACACCCACCATCATCTAGTCGCACCACCTCAGTCGCCTATTGGCCCCAGTCACAAGGGGCAACCCCTAAGTAGTTAATAGAAAACGACCTATGTTGCGTTCGTCGTTCGAAGAACCACCACAGATGCTGCAATCTCTATCTCATCAATTATGAAAAGAACAAAAGCATATATGTTACTTTTAAATCATAGATCGAAGACTGTTGAGATACTGGTATTCTTTTATTCCTTTCTCTTATCTGTATTTCTCTCTGTCTACCATATGTAATTTACCCTAGGGCTTTCCTCCTGTATAAGAGAGCCCTAAGGTCTCTATGATTGCATCTTATTCTATTCTCTCCACATTCTATCAGAGCAATGGTAATGGTCCTAGACCGGAGTCCTGACCTAAAATCCGTCCCATACCGCAATCCCCCTCCCCTCCCTCTCACGCAACCCTATGCGTCATCGCAAGGATCACCACAACACCACAACACGACCGTTGCAACAATTCAATGGTCATGTGCCATCGACAGGGCTACTGCGGCACCCCCGTGCGGCAACTGCAGCATGTCGGTGCTGTCGCCAAGGCGGTGTTGCCCCTCTCACGTACCCTCTGGGTGCCTCCTTGTCTCCAGGTGCCTTCGCGCTTCTCCATGCTTCTTTAGGAGGTCGATCTGTGGCATGGACTTGTTTGATTTTGATTGAAAAATGCACTTTCAGACCAATAAATCATATTTTCCGGCCGTAGTGCACCACAAGGATTAACGAGGATTGCTGTATAAGTCTACACGTACAACCAATCCTTTGTATTACCGTGTAGACTCACATAAATCGGTCTACTCCCCAGTCGAGTTCCATTTTTCTGTCGTTTTTTATCATGTTGGAGAATAAAGGTGATATATTTTCTTCATCCGGTGCCTTCAAGGGCCCGGCTCCCATCGTAACGATGGATTGGACCAACTACGAGTTGTAGTCCATGCAATTTCTCACCCTTATGCAATGCAATAATAAGGAACACATCCTAAATGACTCAGAATTGAAGGATAAGACTGGGGCTAATGCTTCTTGGAAGCAAGATGATGCTTATGTATGTGTTTGGCTCTACGAGATGCTCACCACAGAGATTGCCGATCATGGAAGGAAATATCGACGATATATCGCCGATATATCGGTATCGACATGGGACTGATATGGGCACCGATATGGCGATATATCTCGATTTCCATGCATTTTCTTCATAAAGGCTTGTCGATACGGGTGATATTTCGGCGATATATCGTCGAAATATTGTATCGATACGATATCGATATCGATATGGCCTTCTATGTTGCTGACGACATCGTTAATTAGCCCACATCTAAGGCCATGTGAGACATCCTAACTGCCACATATGGGCAAGCAAAGAATGAGAGCAAGATCCTCTAGCTTTAGTATGCCATTTTTTCAACCAAACCGAATGGTTGACCTCTCCATGTCCGTTTCTCACATCTTCAAGGCATTTTCGAGTGACTGCATAGCTTCATGCTCCTTACTCCCAACATAGAACAACAACATGCTTACATGAATGCCACTATGACGGGAGTGTTTCTGTCCTCTCTCGACTCTGAGTATGATGCTTCACATACTCAGATCCTTACAAGAAAGACTATTCCACAGATGGAGGAAGCCTACAAAAGGCTAAAAAGGGTCATTAATTCATCCACTACAGTGACTTAGACCCCCTTTGCGATGGCTGCTTCTCGCGACAGAGGGGGTACCCTGCAATTTCGTGGCCATGGCCTACGAGGTCGAGGAGGAGGACGTCGACGGGGTCTGTGCACATACTGTCACAGGTCGGGTCATTTAAAGGACACATGCTATCAGAAGCATGGTTACCCAGCATCTGCATGTGTGACTGAGCAGATTGAAACTACTTTTCTTACTCATGACTCGAGGCCCGATGACATTGTCTCTCGATTGAGGGAGATAATGAGTACTTTGTCTGCACCTACATGATCTTCAGATACTGCTGCTGCTGCTGCCAGAACCTCCACTAGCTCCTCAAGTATAGCCTTTGCACTTACCAGTTGTGGCAGCTCGAACTCGACTGACTGTATCATGGACTCTGGAGCATCTTATTGCAAAGATGAAGCACAATTCAGCTCCTACAGATCTCTCCTTCTTGGGAGATCAGTGGCGATTGTAAATAGGGTTCATTTACCCATTGTTAGCCAAGGGGGGATTATTGTAGCACCCTCAATGCGTCTGCAGAATGTCTTGCATGAACTTGCTTTTCAGATGAATCTTTTTTCTATCAGTTGGATTACAAAAGATTTACATTGTTGTGTCATATTTGACTCCCCATCTCTTGTATTTCAGGACATACTCACGGGTAGGGTGAATGAATGTGGCTGTGAGCAGTGAGGGCTTTACAGTCTGGTCCAACCTCCTTGTGTTGGTGCTGCCACTATTCTTGTTGGATCAGTCTCTCCGTTCATGTGTCACCTTCGCTTTGGACACCTTCTTTTTGCATAAGCTATGTCATGTCCTCCCTCAGATATCTTCGCGTACCACCTTAGAGTGTGAGGCATGTCAACTTGTGAAGCACCATCATTCTTCCTTTCCAAGTTGGCAGAGTCGCCACAATATTTTTTTTGAGTTATTCATTTTAATATTTGAGGTCCTAGTCGAGTTCCTGATCATCAGAGACATCATTTCTATTTGATCGCCGTATCTCCAAATTATCTTGGATTTTTTTGTTAAAGAATAAGTCTGAAGCTGGTCTTGTCACTAAATCATTTCTTATTGAAATAGAGAATAATTTTTCTACTGATGTGAAGTTTATTCATTCTGACAATGCCTTGGAGTTCTCTTCTTTACAACCGTATGATTTCCTCAGGTCTCTTGTTATTGTTCACCAGACTTTATGTGCGTACACATCGCAGCAGAACGATATTGCTGAATGCAAACACCATCATCTTCTTGATGTTACGAGGGCTCTTTTGATTTAGAGCCTGCCTCCTCATTCGTTCCGGGTTGATGCGATCCTCACTGGTTGCTACTTAGTGAACCAACTACCTTCCACGATTCTTAGAGAGAAGGTTCCTTTCTCGACTGCGTTTCTCGAGAAGAACCTATCTCTCTTACTTCAGAGGTCAAGGTTGCAGAAATCGGTAGTCGGTACTCGATCGGTGGGGTCACTGAGTAAGGATTAATCGACAGTCAGACGACTAATCGGATTTAGTCTGTCATTAGTCGATTTTGAATTTTCAATTATTTTAAATATATAAATCATTTTTTCTGCATTTATTCTTATATATGCATATTTATACATTTTCTTTCTTTTGAAAGAAGATCTGTAAAATTATATGGTACTTTGAATAAGCTTTAACGAATTTAAGATCTGGCATATCCAAAATTGGATATATTTGCAGTCAAGTAATTCATGTAACCGACTACATCTAAAGTGAGAAGAGAATTTGTGGTGGTTTTATTGGATTGAACATAATGTAGTACTTTATGTCGTGAACCTTAATTTATTTTAGGATGGCAGTTAGATGTTAAAGTTGAAAGCCTTTTCCACAGAAAAGTACATGTGCCACAAAAAAGGAATGTATTCTTTCGGTTATCCTTGTGATTGGTGGACTAGATCTTTGCTTGACAAATTATTACCATGATAAATAAATATAGGTCTCTGTCTATCTATGTGCTGCATATTGGGAGAGTCATTCAAGTGCCTTAGGAAAATGTCGAGTTAATGTGTACAATAGGGTAAATATCTGAGTAAATAGGAGATGCTAAACTGGCCTTGAAGTTACAAGGACCACAAGGTTCAAAAGACAATCCATATTCCATTTACAAAGTTGCAGTACTAGTTGTGAAGTAATTGACTTTCAATATAACACTAAGCATAATAGAATAGGTTTGCTTTTAAAAAAAAGCAAAAAAATTAAAAAATAATAAAAAAAATCTATGTAAAAGTCGGTCGAGTAGTCGGCCTGATTAGTCGGGTTGACCGACTAGGCCTAGTCGAGTCGGCTAACCCTCCGACTCGACTAGTCGGCCTAGTCAGTCGACTTTTACAATTCATGGAGCAGCACAAGCAGACACATGGATGTAGTCCATATGATTTTGAGGTATCTAAAGACCTCACCATGTAGCCTTCTATTTATCAGAGGCACTTCTCTGGTTGTGACAACATGTGCATGCAGATTATGCAGGATGTCCCAGAGACAGGAAGTCTACATATAGCTTTGCAGTTTTTGTTGGGGGTTCCCTAGTGTCGTGGAAAAGCAAGAAGCAAACAGTTGTTGCCGAATCTAGCACAGAGTCCGAGTACAGTGTTATGGCTCATGGGAGCACTGAGATGTTATGGGTTAGGTCAGTTTTGATTGAGTTCGCCATTGAGGTACCTCTTCCCTATCAACTCAAATGAGATAATCAAGCAGCTCTATTTATTGCCAACAATTTGATATTTCACGAGAGAACCAAGCATATTGAGGTGGATTGCCACTACACCAGAGATATGATACAGAAGGGACTCATATCCACCTCCCATGTCACTTCAGGAGATCAGGGTACTGACATATTCACCAAAGCACTTTCTCGAGGCCATGGTCTCAAATTTCAATGAAATTTGGACGAATTTCTGTCGAATATCGACATCCAGTCGAAATCGAAATTCGACCGAAATGACCGAAATATGGGGGTCCTAGTACAAAAAATGACCAAAATGACCGAAATTCCACCGAAATTCTGTTTTGGTCGATACCGAAATGGTGACCGAAACCGACATTTAGGGCCTTGCTCGAGGCCCATTTCAAAGTTGCTATTCCAAGCTGAGCATGATAGATATATATGCTCTAGCTTGAGGGGGAGTGTTGAGATACTTGTATTCTTTTATTACTTTCTCTTATTTATGTTTCTCTCTGTCCACCTATGTAATTTACCCTTGGGCTTTTCTCCTATATAAGAGAACCCTAGGGTCTCTATGAATGCTACTTATTTATTCTCTCCACAATGACCACACCCAAAAGATTTAGGATGACAACAACATCCTCCATTACTCGAGCATATCTCTCTACAAAGAAAATAGTGTCTCGAGCATACTGCAACCATATAATGGATATGTCCCCAATATTGAAGTCGGTATAGAAGCCTCCAATTGTTGCATAGGAGGCCATCGTGGAAAGTGCATCCGCCTTAATGATAAAAAGTAATGGAGCAAAAGGACAACCCTGCTGAACCCCCCTTAAGGTTGAAAAAACCAGCCCATCTATGTGCCATTCACCAAGATCAAGTACGAGGTCATTGTCGTATACCTCGTCATCCAACTAATCCATTCAGTTAACATAATCATATGCCTTAAATATGCCTACCTTCAAAAGCGGGTCCATTGCCTTCCCCTGGCTTTAATTAGCAATAATCTTTGAAGTCATAACTACACCATCCCTCATATGTTTTCCAAGAATGAAAGCAGTCTGTGTAGGAGACAACAACGGATCCCAAAGCCTTGTTAGGTTGATTTGGAAGCACCTTCACCACAATAATGCATATATCATTAGATAAAGGAAAAAAGCAAGAGATCCTTTACCCGCCACACAATGTCCTTTTTAAGCATGATGAATAAAAGAGAGCTGTTTCAATACTCGAATCCCCAATTCTCCGACCGTAACTCCTGAATGTCGCAACCACATCCTGTTTAACCACGTCCTAAACTCCCTGAAAAGAAGACCGAAAGCTGCCCAAACTAGAAGAACCATCTACATTGAAAGCAAAAAACCACGACACAAACCTCCATAGACACTGACACCTCAAACATCCTTTACACATCCGTATCTACCCACCTGCACCACCTTGGGGAGCCCTCCTACTCTGCTTCCACAATTGCTTAACCATAGCAACCTCAATGGCGCGGTCTCCCTTAACCATCACCCTACCCACCTCTAGTGCATGAACAAGTTGCTTCTCCTTTAGGCTTTAGTTGGTTGCTGCATGAAAGAAGCGAGTGTGGGCGTCACCCTCCTTCAACCAAGTCTACGTAAACCATTGTCGCCACTCCATTCCTTTGCTTCTTGTCCTCATCAAGCAAGATCTTGTGATGCTCCCTCCTTGCTGTCTTTTCATCCAACAATTCCATGGTGTCCCTAAGGGTATCGGAGCAAACAAACTCCTCTTGTGCTTCCATGTCTTTTCTTCCAATGTGTCCGAACCCCTCACTTGAACTTAGACATCACCCTATGCAATAGCTCAAGCTTCGCCACCATCACCCTCGAAACTGACCTAGGCTCATAGTAACCCTACCAACAAAGAGTCAGCCGCCACTCGAGGGCCCTCACCAGAACCCCATTAGATAGGAGCATGATCTGAAAGGGATCATGGCAAAGAGAGCACACATGTCAACCAGAAGGCCTCTTACAGCTCCAACGAACCAAGAAAACGACGTGAGTGGGAACACGACGAAGAACTCCATCGCGTGCAATCGATGTTTATTGCATTCAAAACCTAGAGAGGCCACAAAATCAATAAAAAAGGGGGAATTGGGGTCCACTCCTCCTCTCTCAGGGTCAGTCAGCAACAAACGATGCGATACATAACGTAATGTTGTTGTCAACACTTAGCTTTTGTGCACACACCATCCAAGATATGTGTATACACCCAGGGGCGAACCAAGGTTTATGCCTGATCTAGTTTAATTTGAGAGATGTGTATACACCCAGGAGCGAACCAATGATTATGCCTGATCTAGTATAATTTGCGGGAAGCCCTGGCTAGATGTTTGCAAGTCTTCTCAACTGATGCGAAGCCCTTTTGGCTACAATCCTCCAAATTTGATGTGCCATATCAGCATCACTATAGATTATTGCAACAACAAAAAAGATTCCCCCACCATCGAAGAGATAGCTTCTCGCGCACCTCAGCAACAAGATAAGGCACCAAAAATGTGGAATTTTGATCCACAACCCCATCTTCCGGGGCCGGTCAGCTACAAACAATGTGACACAGAATGGAAAAACCGAAGGACCATAATGGAGATGTTGTCAAAACTTAGCTTTTGTGCACACACCACCGAAGAGATGTTTGCTCACTCAAGAGCGAGCCAAGGCTTATGCCTGGTTTAGCATAATTCGCAGGAAGCTCCGGATTGATGTGTGCAAGTCTTTGCAATTGACGCCAAGCCCTTTAGACAGCAATCTTCCAAACTTGACATGCCATATTAGCATCAATATAGATTATTGCAACAGCAAAAAAGATTCCCCTGCCATCCAAGAATTAGCTTCTGGTGCACCTCAGCTGCAAGATAAGGCACAAAAAACAAACTCATTGTCACTGAAACCACACAATTTTAAACCATGAGCTTGTGCGACAGTTCTTTAAACTGTCCAGTCTATCTATTTGATGGCATGATCTTCAAAACTTTTACCCCTTGCATGCCTTTTCCAACTGAAGATACATTGAGTATAGGGAAGCTGGTTCCTTTTTTTTCTCTTTACATGCTCCAGCATATTAAAGATACATTGAAAGTTGAAAAAAATGTATCTTATGTTACAAGGGTTCACCAATTTCTCTCCGGATTCAATAGCCAAGTGGTACTTAATGCTCTCGTTAGTCCATATTGCTTATGATTGTTATGTGTATGACTATGTAGGCCCATGCAAAACCCCTGTACTGCGTACTTATAACAAAAATGAGCATTTCATCGTATTGGGTCACTTGTGGACTAGATTATTTCTCCACTGTCAGGGACCATGTTATATCGTGGTCTTCTGGTGTTCCTGTTAGAAATCTCAGGGCTATGTTTTTATCGTCTATAGTTGTGTGTGCAATCCCTTGTAAGTACGAGATCTGACGGTTAATCTCCAATCAATGTTTTAAACAAAATCACTTGGTAGAAGCCCTCTATGAATTTGACATGTTTGGTTACAGGGTTACTCCCCCCCTAACTGTGTCATTATAAGGGAAACTTATGAAACCCCCTGTAATTGGACATTGGACATGAATTGGTTATGTGAACAAAACAAGGGAAATACTTGCAAACAGCCCAATGAAAGAATGTCTAAGCAGAAAACATAAAAGGAAATACAAATTTCTATCAGTGGATCCCAACATTAGTGAGTTTGGAACACGTCATTACAATTTGGTGATTTAGTTATTGAGTATTCTTTTTTTTGAGACCAAAAAAGGTGGAAACACGCATTGGTGCCCACCCCAATATATTAATTAACAATTATAAAACAATATATGTTATAAAAGCCAAGTCAAGTAACCGCTTATATGGGGAGCACACATTCTCACAGTAGAAACGGTGCCCGGAAAAAATGACTTCATTACAAGCCAACCAAATAGCCCAAAGCATCACCGCCGTAGTCAGAATCTCTTCTTTGCCGATTACGGGCCCCATAAAGAGATGACCAAAAGGAATCGAAATCGTGGGTGCATAAGTGTTGGGAAAAATAAGAGAATTATTTTTTCCTGTGAACTCTAAGCTCTCTTATATAGAGGAGAGACCTATGGGTAAATTACATATGATAGACACAAGAATAAGAAAATAAGGATGCAGTATGCATACATAAATATATCTCTACACTCCCCCTCAAGATGGAGCATAGATGTCAATCATGCTCAGCTTGGATGAGCATTTCTGGAATGGTCCCTTGAGCAAAGCCTTAGTGAAAATATCTGCAGTTTGATCCCCTGAGCTGACATGAGAAGTAATAATGAAGTCCTTTCTGAATCATGTCTGTCGTGTAGTGACAATTTACTTTAATATGCTTGATTCTCTCATGAAAAGCCAGATTGTTTGCAATGAACAAGGTTGCTTGGTTATCATATTGTAATCATGGTTTGAAAAAACTAGCCGCGAGGCGGTCGAGGCGTACGCCTCGAGGCGAGGCGGTCCATTTTAGCCTTGAGGCATACGCCTCAGACCGATCCTGTGAGGTATGCACCTCAGGTGGTCGAGGCGTAGCCTCGAGGCGTAACGTCTCGAGGCGTCCGAGGCATTTCGTGAGGCGTTTTTGCTTTTTTTGAAATATATTTTTATTATTTTAATGGTTTATTTAGCGGTTTAAGAAGATTATAAATATCTTTTTATTTAGGATAATGATTATATAAGATGAATGCCTAAATATGATGTTTCTTTCATACCCATAACTTCATATTTGTAATTAATGTATCCAACTATTTTGGCAAACTCTTATTATTTCACTCTTAATGAATGACTTCATAAGTATCAAATTAAACAATACTTGTAACTTAACAAGATTTGCAATATATCAAGCAAAACAAAATGGATAAGGTTCACGGTTTCTCATGTTGCCTTATATTATATATTAGACACAACATAAATTTCTTCGACATATATTTAATTGTACTTTTAATTACAACAATATTTCAAAGATTTGCTTGAAATGGGTATGATTCATGGTTTCTCGTGCGATCATATATTATATGTTTGATACATAACATAATTTTCTTTGATATATATTTAGTTGTACTTTTAATTACAACAATATTTCATAGACATATATGTATTGTCTAATTCTTTCACAATATCTATAGTCAATGAATTCCTCTTTGATCAGATGAAAATGTGTAGAAATGTATATGATGTTGTTCTATCTTCTATTTTGGGGTTCGTATATATATTATTTCATCATATCTTGTAGTGTAAATTATTATATATTGGGCAAAGAACATATAATTACATTGATATATATATATATAATTGTCGCTTTATACATATTTTTCTATATAATCTGAGGCTCACACCTCGACCGCCTCGAGGCTACGCCTCGCCTCGATTCCAAGGAGACCGCCTCGTTCCGCCTTTCATTTTTTCAAACCTTGATTGTAATTGCATAGGAACATGTAGGTCTGCTAGTACAACACGAACCCACATCATTTCTGTATTTGTTTATGTCATAGCTCTATATTCAGACTCGACGCTGGATCTTGCTACAACAGTTCTGTCACATACTTTCGTTGTGTCATTACAAGACCCTGCTGATTCCTAGCAAACTTTAGGCCCAAGAAGTATCGTAAGTTGCTAAGGTCCTTGGTAATAAATTGTTTCCCCAGAAAATCGTTTGCCCGTTTTATTCCATGCATGTCATCACCAGTGATCGATATGTCATCAACCATCAACATATACCATAATAACCACAATGCCTCTGGCGGTTCTCTGTACAAACAATGAATGGTCCGCATTTGACCTTTTAAATCCCTGCTTCTCAATTAAGTCTGAGAGCTTCTGAAACCATGCCTTAGGACTCTGTTTGAGGCCATAGATTGTCTTATGAAGTCTGCAAACCTTCAAACACTCCCCTCAGCAGAAAAGCCGGGAGGCTGCTGCATATAGACTTCCTTCTGTAGATCCCCATACAAAAAGACATTCTTAACATCAAGCTGAAAAATCCGCCCTCCTTAAATGGGTGAGTAAAATCTGGGGCAAGGACGATTCTTTTTTTTTGCAACGTCCTTCGGGCGCTCTTGGGCAGCGACTGGTTTGGCCTTCAGCGGGGGGCTTTGCAATTCCATTCCTCACATTTCTGGCGCTGTGTCTCTTCTACGTTGACGAGGAATCTTGCGCTATTCACCCCAATGCTTGGGACGGGGGAAGCTTTCAAGTTTTGGCAGGACGACTGGTTGGGGGGAGGCCCCTTACAGGTGCGTTTTCCGAGGTTGTATGCGCTTTCTTCGAATAGGCTCGCAAGTGTCGCGGATTGCTGGACTAACGGCTATTGGTGCCCTACGTTCTCTGGGATCTTATCTGATCAGCGCGTGGTTGAGTTCGCCTCGATGATGGAGGCTCTTAACTCTGCGACCTCCCCCTCTCTGCAGCGGGACCATTGGCGTTGGAAGGATAGGGTTTTTTCCACTCGCAAGGCTTACAGGGCTTTGCTCTCTCCCACGCCTGCCTTGTCTGCCCCCCTTGTGCGCGACTGTGCTTTCTTCTGGGGGTTACGCTTACCGGAGCGTATCGCCTTCTTCTTATGGTTA
This sequence comes from Ottelia alismoides, assembly GCA_037367405.1. Classification (NCBI taxonomy): domain Eukaryota; kingdom Viridiplantae; phylum Streptophyta; class Magnoliopsida; order Alismatales; family Hydrocharitaceae; genus Ottelia; species Ottelia alismoides. Next base: position 246,431 of record JAZKJV010001109.1, read on the forward strand.
CTTCGTCAACAACGTTTGTTGACCCGGGATCGGTGCGCCAAGTTCTTTCCCCAGACTAACGCCACTTGCCAGCTATGCGGTGATGTCGATGAATCTGCTGATCACCTGTTCTTTCGATGTATATTGGTTGCGGGGGTCTGGGACGACGTTGCTTGGGCTCGTGCAGACAATATTGAGGACTTTTGCGACATCCTTTGGTCGAACAGGACGAGGGACAGAGCTGATGTTTTGGGTCTCATTGCACGGCTTTGGTCCGTCTGGCGTGCTAGGAACGAGGCTATCTTCTCGGGCATGCGCTTCTATAGGGAGAACGTTACCATTTTGGTTAATAGACTTATACCCGACTGGTGTACTTAATTGTGTCTCGGCAGTTGTATGCCGAATTCCTCTCTTGTATACTAATCTCCTTCTGCGTCTTTCTTTCCCATCTACCCACTGTAAGTATATCTCGCCTTTCCCGTTTTAGTTAATACATAATTGGGGCGAGCACCAACGAGTGCTTCCCCCTTTTCTTTGAGCCTAAAAAAACATCAAGCTGAAAAAAAGACCAGTCATGTACCACAACAGAGAGAAGAATCCGTAGAGTAAAATGATGGCCCATAGAAGAGCCGGTGTCTAGATATTCCACGCCATATGTTTGAACAAAAGCCACAATAAACCAGTTTCGCTTTGTACTGATCTAGACTCCCATCCGCACTGTGTTTAAAAGTAAACATCCACATGCAACTGACAACGGAGGCCCCAACAGGAGCATCCATTGGACTCCATGTACCACGTGACTGCAATGCCGCCATCTCTTCTTCCATAGCCAACCAACCGCCACCGACTATCATTCAGAGCCTCTTGATAATTCCGTTATGTCCAAAACAGATAATGCAGTAGCAAATTTCCTGAGATCTCCAGTCAAGCGCTCAAACGAGACCCGGGATGCCAAAGAATAAGAGGCACAGCTACGCTTCTGTTTCCGAAGTGCAATAGGAAAGTCTAGATCTACAGCCTCCGTGTCCGTTCCCTGTAAGGAGTCCTTCTCAAGCAAGCTATCTGATCAAACCATAGGAATAATGTATTCAGAATATGCCTCAGGCATGTTAAATGACGAGCATGACCATGAGCAGAAGCAAGACGAATTGTATAATGGTGTGGTAACGATGAGACATGGATGATGGGACCCGGTAGTATAGGAGAAGGTGATGGTGTTGGTGAAGGTGGCGAAGGAGGTGATGGTGGCAAGTTTGAAAGTGGTGGTGGCATATAGATGTCATCATCAATGTTTGATGAAGTCAAACGATCGCCTGTAGGAGAAAAGTACATCACATATCCAAAAAAGGTGACATCATCACTAATATAATACTTTCTGCGCAATGGATCATAACATTTGTATCCCTTTTGTGTCCTGGAGTTCCCAACAAAAACACACTTGACTGCCCTAGGAGAGAGCTTGTCAATACCTGAAGACATTTGATGGACAAAGGCAACCGAGCCAAACATGTGAGGAGTAAGAGAGAATAATTCTTTGTAGGAAATGCAAGGGAAAAAGGAAATTTCTCACCCAAGACCGACGAGGGCATGCGATTGATAAGATAACACGCCGTAAGAACAACTTCACCCCAGAAAGAATGTGGGGCATGACTCTGAATGGGAAGAGTTCTGGTAATATCAAGTAGGCGATGATGCTCCCTTTCTGCTACACCATTTTGCTGGGAAGTATAAGCACATGACGTTTGATGAATGATACTATGGGCAGAAAAATATTTAGAAAGAGTATGGGTATAGAATTCCAGTGCATTATCAGTTCGCACAAAAACAAACGAAGAGAAGGCATTCTGCACTTCATTGATAAAATTCTTGATAACATCTCCGGCTTCTAATTTTATCATTCATTGATAAAATTCATGAAAGTGGGGTATAACCTTCATAACCCCCTTCTAGAATGGCGACTGATTGGGCCCCTGACACATCAAAACATGGCCTGCCAGAGAAACACCATAGAGGCGTCGCAGAAGGTTACAACACATACCATATCCTCACCCCAGATCCTCCTCACCTCACAAACATTATCGAGGTAGTAGAGCACTCCAAAATAACAGAAAGGACATGTGAGCCTTTCATCTCCGCCCGGAACAGAAAAACAAGATCCTTCCACGCCAAGATCATACTTCCAGAACTGCCCCAGGCGTCTATCGATCGAAAGCTGGAAAAAGGGCTCTTCCCAAAAGAATTCCACATGGCCAAACTATAGGTCAAGCTTAGTTTCTTGAAGAAGGATGATATCACATCCCCGCGCTGCGAACCTCGCTCCCAAGGTTCTTTTTTTGGGCCACCCAGACCTCTCACATTCCAAGATAGAATTTTCATTTGGGGACAAATTGTGCACCCGTTGTGTTGACCGCTCCCGCAAGCAAAGCCACCTTCGCCTTCTGCTCAGAAATAATTGGCAATCCACTATTCGCCAGCTTTTGTTTTCGCCTCTATCTGTATCTCTTCGTACCTACCCTACCACTTCCTTCGCGGGAAAACCACCCTTCAACAAGCTTGGTTTCCTCCGCCCGCGATACCCAACCAACAGATTCGGAGGTCGGCATGCTGAAATGCAAAGCATCTCGCCCCACAACGCGTGTGCCCAAAGCAGAATAGGATCCTACGATAGGTGGTGCTCAACAAGGATCCGAGAGCTCCGATGCAGCCACCTCCTCCGCCGACAAACCAAACATGACAGATTGGAAGGCCTCGCGGGGAGATCGGGGAGGACTGTACCAATAGAAAATAGAAATTGAGGCAGTATCATACGCAAAGGGGCCAAACACGACCCTCTTCCTTTTGGTTGTGAAACGAACCCACGCCATGCTGAGACAAAAATGAACCACCATCGACGAAGCCGGATCCAATGACAACATCGGCCGAGAACGGAATTCGGGTTAGCGGATCCAACTGGCCCGACCATCCGACCCAAAAAGTATTCCCAACAGAACATTGGAGAGAGAAAACCCCTAAAGATTTCACTGCTGTTACATGTTTCGAAAGAGGCGGAATAGGAAACGCTAGATCGAGCTTATGCGCCTTTTGTTCCTCCCCTCCAAAATCCGCCCCTACTTCCGCGTTATTTAAATCTTCAAACTGTTGACTTGTTTTCGACTCGGCGGAGCCGGCTTCCTATGACACCATCAACCAGAAATACGACGGCGGCGGTGATTCAAAATTGATGGAAATTGTGAATGCCACTCGGCCGATCTTTAACATCACCGAAGGGACTGGCACATCCAGATCCTCACGACATTCCAAGAGAACGAGTGTGATACCTGGGTTGGAACCTGGAAAAGAACCACCAGCCATAAACTTCCTTGTGACTCCGACCTCTGCCAGCGCTGGGCCAAGCACCTCCAGCGTTCTAGAGAGGAAGGGAACCCCCCTTAGTTGTGCAACCCGCATGACGACCCTAACCTCTCCCCCATCTGCAAAGTGAGGGTATCACCAACTTACATCAGTTTTTCCCCACGGATTGAGCAGTATCTGCCTGATCTTTTGACAACCCCCGTGCACCGCACTTCCCTCCCAGTGAAACCACATCACTGACGAAACTTTTCCCAAAGATAAGAGAAACACCAGCCCAAATACCATTAACAGAGATTGCTGCTTTCGTCCAGAACAACAAATACGTCTTTTGCTCATTGGCACGTCCTCCAGCGACAACCTCCGCAAAAGAAACGCCCGGCCTGATCTTAGCTTCACCAATCAAAGGAGTCTCCCCACCAACATTGGCCTCCTGCCCCCGCGAAGGTCTTTGCGCCGACGAAGCGGCCACAGAGGGACAAAACGTCCAACGATGTCCGGTCAGCCCACAACCAAAACAATGCACCAGTCTTGAGCAAACTGACGCAGCGTGGCCAGCCACCCCACATCTGAAGCAACTCCGCCCAGACTTTCGATGCGAAACCGAGACCTAGTCACCTTTCCCCCCCTCGCGATGCGAAACCGACACCCAGACTCCTTTCCTTCCTCGTGCGAGAGCGCAGCCTCACCACCTATGCGTCGCCAGGCGCGCACCCCTAAAGCGATTCTCCTGTTTGCCGCCTCCCTCCGGCGAGGCTCCCACCCACCGTCTTTCATTTCCTCCAAAACCTTTGAATCGACATCGATCTTTTGCTGTGAGCAGCAGTTACAGAGTATTCTGCATCTAAAGTGAGTGGTAACTGTTACAGATCAGAGTGGCGCAGCGGAAGCGTGGTGCGGCCACCCCTTCCACGAGGAGTACGTCCACGGCCCTAGTGATGAAAACCGCGGCCTCTGTTGGCCGCCATAGCTGAGGAATTCTGACTCGCAGCTGCTGAAGGCACTGTGATCCTACTCAATCTGTGAAAAGCTTCCTCCATGGGAGGAATAGTCGACTCCGCCAAAATCTGTGAACGTGCTGCCTCATACTCTGGATCAAGTGTAGCGAGAAACACACCCACCATAGTAGCATTCCTGTATGTCTTCTGCTGCTCTGGCGTAGCTGTCAAGGGCATGAAGCTATATAGCTTCTCAAACATCCCTCTCAGTGATGTATAGAGAGAATGTAGAGGGCGACCATTCTGCTTGATGGTGAAGATATCATGCTGGAGTTGCAGAATCTTTGTCTCGTTCTTCGCCTGGGAATATGTGGCCGCCGGAATGTCCCACATATCCTTCGCTGAGGGTTGATGGAGGATATCATTGGCAATCTCAATTGCCAACGTGCCAGATAGCCAGACCTTGGCGTATGCGTCATCAGCCTCCCAGGAGGCATAGGTTCCAGTCTTCTCAGCAGGCTCTGATTCGGTAAGAATATGCTTCTTACCTGTAGACTTCATCATGCTCATGAACTGCATTGCCCACAGTTCATAGTTTGTACCGTCCATCTTGACAATAGGCGCTGGACCACGGAATGCGCCAATAGATGGGATATCTGCCTTGCTCTCTGACATATTGAAAAATAAAGTCTGGAACGATTGACAAACGATATGTTTTGTCTACAATACCATAGATGGGGGTAGTTGCATGTGTAGACTTCAAGCAACTATCCCCATGAAGATGTTTGTGCTAAGACCTACACGCACACAGGAGTTGCGCACAGGCCGCACTGGAGATGCGCTGGGAGGCAGGGGGTGCGCACAGCGCACAACGCACGGCTGATGCGCGCAGGGGCTGCGCACAGCGCGCAAGTGCTGCACAGGGGATGCGCACGACTCGCTAGGGCTGCGCATGGGATGCGCAAGGGGCTGCGCGCGCAGAGGCTGCGCACAACGCGCAAGTGCTGCGCAGGGGTTGCGCGCGGTACGCTAGGGCTGCGCAGGGGATGCGCCGATGATGCACAATGGCGGCGTTGGAGGCGCGCACGGCAGGGGCGGCGGTGTTGGAGGCGCGCCGATCGAGAGAGGAGAGAGAGAAGAAGAGGGCCGGCGGGTGGGGTGTTAGGGTTAGGGTTTCGAGAACTCCGGTCTAGGACCGTCGCTCTGATACCATGTTGGGAAAAGAGAATGAGTTGATCTATTCCATAAGCCCTAGGCTCTCTTATATAGGAGAGTAGCCTATGGGTAAATTACATAAAGAGAATAACATGAAAAATAAAATAACAAAGAGGTACAGTTATTCTATATGCGTCAACAGTAACCCTAGGTTATTCTGCTGGAGAGCTATTCAAATATGTTTCTCTTCGATCTTCTTTTTATTGGAGGTGCAGATCTTGTGGCATGCACTTTTCCTGTCAAGGAAAAAGCACATTTAAGTTTTTCTTTAGGCAAATGCTATTATTCATTTATGTTATTTTTGTATTCTACAGAGCAAATTCAAGGGAAGATCTCTTTTTCCATTCAAGAGTTTCTACTACTTTTCCCGACCATAAACCTTCTGTCATCTCCCTCAAAGCCTGTTAAAAATGCTGCGACATATATGCTTACTTTGCTAGAAAGATGTTTGGAAAACTCATTGATTCTTATTAAGGGTGCAGAATCATCCCACGTCGAGGTTCCAACTGTTAGCAAGCCTGAAGTTATTGTCAGCCGTTTTTTGCACTGTCTTTGGTTTCAGGTATTTGATGCATTTGTCTACAGATTCTCTGCTGTGTTTTCATTTATTTCAGTGTTAATGAAACCTACAACTTGAGCCTAGTTCCATACAAATCTCATATTCTGAAAATTTTGACCAACAAGGACCTTGCTTTCGTTTCGTTGGTATGAGTAGCTATTACCTCAGCATGAAAGTCTACTGTTCCCTGCTGCCGTTATTGGTATATATGGATAGAATATTAGACAACTCGTTAACAGGAAACAGTAGACTATGCACGCGGTCTCAGAGAAAGGATGTTGTCATCTTTTTAATGAGGATTCATGTTTGCAGCTAGATGAGCCCTTGTTCATATGGGTCCAAATGTCGATTCACATGATGTTATGATGTTGGCACTTCATGGTATAGAAAGATGATTGGGAAGGTTCACTATGCTAGTGGTATTGTTATATGCTTGAAATTATTCTCGGTATGAGAATGTAATACAGTCGGTCTATACACTCGGAAAGATACATCAGGAGTCTGATGATTCTCAGATCCTTAAAGCCTGCAAGGGCTTATCATTTACCATTTTAGTTATAAAGGTGATTGCCTACTTAAATGCAAACTGCATTAGGTGTATTAAAGATAGGTAGTGTATGCGGTTATGTTCTGAACCTCGAAATGAACAGTAATTATGGAAGCATACTAGAATTTTATTTATTTCCTAAGTGCAGCAATAAACAAACCGTCTGCAAAGTCATATATAATGGAAGAAACAAAGGAAAAACTCAAAAAAAAAAACAAGCCGAAGCTAGAGGACGAATGTAAGAATCCAAAATCAAAGCTCAATCAAAGATGCTGCTAATGACTGGTCATGTGGAACATCAGGCTCTTCCCTTAAGAAGGATCATTTATCATGTTCCGTCTTCTCGAGTGGTAATATTTTTAATCATGTTAGCCAAGTGAATCTCTAAAAATCAAAGGAAAGTTCTACGAAGCAGCCGTAAGACCTGCTATGCTATATGGATCTAAATGTTGGCATGTAAACCATAGACATGTGCAGAGAATGATAGTAGCAGAAATCAAAATGCTGAGGTGGATGTGTGGACACACACACACACACACGTAAATATTGGATTCGGAATGATGCAATCAGAAGGAAAGTTGGTGTAGCTCCGTTCGAGGATAAGATGCGAGATAACCGCTTAAGATGGTTTGGCCATGCAAAGGAGGTCAATTGATGCACATATTAGGAGATGTGAAATATGAGATGTTGAGCCGGCTAAGAGAGGACAAGGAAGGCCCAAGTAAGTGTTGGAATGAGACTATAAGGAGGGATCTTAGTTTTTTCAAGGTCGAGATTGACCCAAGATAAATCTGAATGGGAGGCAAAGAATCCATGTAGCTGACGCTACTTAATTGTGGGAAAAGGCTTTGTTGTTGTATGTTAGCTACGTGAATGTGAGTGACTAAATATGCATTATTAATTACAAATGCAAAACACAATTACCCCTCTTACATTTTTGATATAACATAAACAATTTAACACATGCTAAATTATCTTTGTTTAGAGAATTGCCATTTGGTCTAATTGTATGGATTTGTTTTATCCCACGTAGTCAGTGGTGGAACTTGCTTACATTGGTTGGGCTATATAGAGAGCCCCACATCCCATGTACTCATTAAGAATACTAATAGAATATCCAATCCTTGGTGGCTTTCTCTTGATGTTACATCTTGCTTTTTGGGATGTAATATTCCATGTAAATGTACGTTTTCATCTTGTCCTTGATTCTACTATCTATATTTATGTTTTTCTTTACATCACATGTTATCATAGCAAGTTGGTTTGAGTTCATCGATTTCGACATTCGTGTTTCTTAAATTAATTATATTTTCCTATGATCAGAAACTGGCTGGGGTTCCTATTGGAACCCTGATTCTGGATGATGATGCTATAAAAGATGAAGGACGCTAAGATGAGAGCTAGGTTCAAGACGATGTTGGCTTGGTGGTGGTGCATCCAGATTTAGGTTTATATCGTAGAGAATGATATGATGCGGATGCGAAATTGTCAAGAGCAATAGAGGAGAGGATCAACGAATGTCAGGCTTAGTGGTGAAGGTAGTGCTTAAAACTTGGATCTAACTGGTGACACATCAACCATTTTTCGAAGTTCATGATGCATTTTTTGATTTCTTGGGAATCATCACGATCGTTTGTTTTTGATGGCTCATGACAACAAGTATTTTGATGTGAAAACAATGTCTCCATTTGGGAGGCTGGTCTTTGATGTAGCTACGAGCCCAAACATGCATAGTCCTAAATGGTGGTTGATGGGTTCTTCTCTTCAGACCTAGGAAGAGACCTTGGCAGCACCACAAGAAGATCGGGTTGCGATGATGTAGAGATATAATTTATGTTATTTGTACTGTTTCATATTTTCTATATCCTTATGGACTCTTTATGTAATTTACGCAGAGGCTCCTCTCCTATGTATGGGAGTCTAGGGTTTATGGAATAAAACAACTCTTATGGTTTTCCCAACATGGTATCGGAGCGGTGGTCCTAGATCGGAGCTCCTGATTACATGTGACGATGTACAAGGAATTCAGAGGGCGAAAGAAATGCTGGGTGGTGAATTTGTCACCAAGGATCTTGGAGTCCTTAGATATTTTTTGGGACATGAGTTCGCCAGAAATCCACATGGACTTGTGATGACTCAGAAGAAATGTCACCGACTTGCTAAGTGAAACATGAATGCTTGGATGCCGACCGACCACTACACCTATGGATCCAAGCATGAAATTATATGTTGATGATACCGATGAGGTGGATAGGAGAAGATACATAGAACTGGTAGGAAAACTTCTTTATGTTACCATTACCAGACTCGATATTTCTTTTGCTGTTAGTCGGGTGAGCCAGTTCATGGAGCAACCACATTAGGTACATATGGATGCTATACATATAATACTCAGGTACCTTAAATCATCTCCAGGTGCAGGTCTATTGTTCAAGAAAAACAAGGAGATTGCTATCTCTACATGCGTAGACACAGACTATGCAGGATGTCCTAAGGTTAGGAAGTCCACTACTGGATTCTGTATATGTTGGAAACTCTCTCGTCTCATGGAGAAGCAAGAAGCAAACTGTTTTAGCTAGATCCAGTACGGAATCTGAATATAGGGCTATAGCCCAGGTTTGTACAGAGATGATGTGGGTAAAAGCCGTTCTTACAGACCTATATGTAGAACTCCCACTTCCAATGGTTCTGGAATGTGACAATCAAGCTACTATATTTATTTCTAATAATCCAGCATTTCATGAACGAATCAAGCACATTGAGGTAGATTGTCACTTTATACTAGATATGATTCAGAAGGGCTTTATTTCTACATCTCATGTCAGCTCAGGGGACCAGACTGCCGATATTTTTACCAAGGCGTTACTTAGAGGGCCATTTCAGAATTGCTCGTCCAAGCTGAGCATGATCAATATCTATGCTCCATCTTGAGGGGGAGTGTAGGGATATAATTTATGTTATTTGTACTGTTTCATATTTTCTATATCCTTATGGACTCTTTATGTACCCATATGCTCCTCTCTTATATAAGAGAGCCTAGGGTTTATGGAATAAAACAACTCTTTTGATTTCCCAACAGATGACAATTACTAGGCAATGTTCATGATTGAGAGTGGTGGCAGACTGATAGTAAAGAGACAAAGAGGAGCTTCACCCAGATATGCCCCCCTCCAATTCTTGATGGCAACAAATAGAAGAATGGGTTCCATGGTGTCACGACCTCAATTCCGGGCCATCAGATCCTTCCATATTCGGATCTGGTTACTCAACAATAATTTATTCATCAATCACAACTAATATTTAGAAAGAGTCTGCAAATAGAAAACTCAGAAAGAAGTATTTAATACTTTTCCATTCACAAAATAAAGTTTTCATGATAAATTGTCCCAATACAACCATTTACATGTACGTCAACTGGAAGGAAATACACAGAAAGATTATCAACTACCTTATAGAGTAAAGCTACTGTGGCTGACTGGATGGCTAAAATCCTTGCGATGATTCACCGACACCTGTTGAGTTCTCCATAAATTATAGGATAAAAATTAGCGAATGCTAAGTACCGAACAAAAGAAAAACAAATTGTATTTTTTTCAAAACTTGATAACACAAAAAGATTTATTCCTTCTCATTACTTTAAGTCCTATTCCTTTCTATTCCACGTCATGGATTAGTTTAGGGAATTAACTTACCATTATATGGACTCCGAAGTTGTACACACTTCGAGATTGGAGATTGCGTTGATCTGTTAAGCTTATACTACCACACGTCACCTCAACCAATCATCCAATACTACTCTGGCAATTTCTTTTTCTTTTTTATTATCCAGGGTTTCAAATCCTCAGTCTAGCCAATAAAGAAACACACCATCTTCGAGGACCCGGTTGCTTAACACCTCAGGCTAACCTTTAATTAGATAACCTAGCGGCTTTAAATACATGTTATCGTGACCCAACCGCTATTGAACCACTCGTGCCTCCACATGACACGACCACATTTTCCATCTTTCAACCCGAATATATTGGCACCCGGTACCACACGTTGCAAATCATTTATTTCGTGGGCACTTATCATAACAGGACAACTGTTTACCATCTAAGTAGGGCAAAGCCAATACGGATTCCTTCCAACAAACCTAAATGTTACATGCCAGACTTGTAATTCTACTTCCTGTCATTCTTAAGGTAAGATACGACCCTTCTCGGATCCAACTCAATACACATCAATTCACATGATGTAATTCCTTCGTTAAACCTTCAATTTAGATACTCATCAATACTGAGTATAGACTTACAAATATATTAATTCATATATTTATATACTCATATTTATGCTTATTTTAACTTCTAAACCCTAACTTTCAAAGCCATTACATCCATACGATGCTTAGACCTTATTCTAGTTGAAATCACAAAGCAACTTTATATATTTTCTACAAAAATAACCAAATTAAGATTCTTCGTAGCGAAGAACATAAAATCAGAAATTTCAAGGTTCCCATATGAAAACCCGACAACAAAAGGATTTCATTCCTAATCAAGATCTCTCTCACGTATGCAATGCTTTATCGTGATTCTTTTTCAGAAAGGATGATTTATGTCTCCTGAAACGATCGAATCCCATTTTCGTATTAAAACGCTAAGAACGTGCTAAGAACGAACGAAGAACACGAAGAACGCGAAGAACATATTTTCTCTTGAAATTTCAGCAGAGCTTTCCCTTATAAGGGGTGATATTTATAGGAAAATTTCGGTAGAGTTTTCCCTTATATCAAGATATTTTTAAAAGAAAAACAGAAAAAATTTCCTATATAAAATCATCGAGAGGAAAAAGATAACGAAATTGAAAGAATATAATCAATCAACAAGAGATGGAGAATCGATAGACACCACGCATCTTAGGTGAGTGAATGTGTGACGAATCAAAGGGTTCACTGACGTGCATAGCCGCCCGAACCTATGTAGAGTATTACATAGATTTCTCCATCAAAATAACTATAAGAGCGGAAAAGAAAGAATAGAATCATAAGCAATGGAGAATCGGTAGACACCACGCGTCTTAGGTGAGTGAAAGTATGATGAATCAAAGGGTTCACTGACGTGCATAGCTGTCTGCACCTAAATAGGGTATTACACAGATTTGTCCTCCAACCACAACAAAAACGAAGCGGAATGAAAGATGAATCGAAAACAAAGCTGTAAAAAGAAGAGGAATCGAAAATCTAGCTTACGAAGCAAACTAAGAGAGGATCGCATCTTTCTTTTCCTCGTTCTCCCGTCAACGCTTCGTTGGCATTCCTTCCCCGCCTCTCTCTCCTCCTCCCGACCTATCGACCCTAGCTCTTGGGGTAGTGGTGGTAGTGGAAATCGTAGAGAATGAATGGGTAAGGGGGTATTTATAGGCTCCAGAAAACCACTAATCATGGTTAGTAAATCATGTTTAAACCTTAACCGCGGTTAGCGACCCATGATTTTGGCTAAAGCTTATCCGAAACTTAGGGCTTAAGTTAGAATAATATAGAAGGTTCGAGATTCGCTAATGACGCTTAATTAGCATTAATCGTGATTAACTTTTACTAATCGCGATTTAACTTTCGCGGTTCACGCTTAACTTTTGCTAACTATTGACTACTGTTTGAGATTTGTAGAACAGGAGAAGAGTACTAGCTCCCCCCTTCGCTAATGGTCGTAAATGATCATCAATCCATCATTAGTTTCTTTAATCATGTTTAATTAGTGTTAACGACAATCATTAAGAGTTAATGACACCTTAAGTCTCCTTACTTCTTTTTCTTCCGAAAATCACAACAAATCGAGACGAAGTTCGATTCACACGAAACAAATTTTGTTGGTTTCGTCTTGACGAGCTAGATCTTATGATATAGGATCCGAGAGATGTCCAAGTTCAAGGCTTTACACATGGAACCCTAGATTGTTGGGCGACAAACCCTTTGACTACGAGGCAATGACCTTAAGCGAAGGCAACAATAATGATGATGGATTCTTTGAACACTAGATGCTTCGCTATGCTGTAATGCCGCTGGGACGATGAGTAGCGATGCCTGACAATATTGATGCAAACATGATGAAGGCGGCATTGAGGCAACATTGGCTCACCGATTACAATAATAAAAAATGGGTTCTCTCATGGGTTCTCTCATTGTTATGTGCGCCCATTGAGTTATAGCAGGGTAAATGGATCCTGGAGAAGATCCATTTACCCCATCCAGTTGTTTAGTCCCACATCGTCTAGTGATGGGACTTGGAGGCTCTGGAGAGGTTATATAAGGAGCCCCAGACCTCCTGTACTCATTGAGAAAAAGCAATGAAGCATATGCCCCTTTGAGGGATTCTCCCGCGGTTTCATCCCGCTCCTCACAGAGTAGGGTTTCACGTAAAATCATGGTGTTCCATGTTTATCTTTCTTGTTTATGCTCTGTTTATCAATCGCATCCGCATTCTTCATATTTTATAACATGGTATCGGAGCGGGTCGATTCTCTAGGAATTTAAATTCTTATTCATGTTCGAGATTCGTTGGTTTTTTTATGTCAAAGATTTGTTCGAGATATGTTCTGAAAATCACCTGCTTATTTACTCGAGATCTGTTCGAGACGGAGATCTGTTCATGGTTGAGTTTTTTTAAACCCTAGCAAGTTGTTTCAAATGGCATTTGATCTACATCTACAGCGAGCCCTATTCAAGTCCAGCCGCTCGCCTTCATCTCCATATCCAGGCGCATCTCCTTGCGCGCAGGCAGATCCAGGCATCTCTTGGCCGGTCTCCTGACCGCCACGAAGCACCAGGCGGCGGAACCAGGCCTCCAGACGGAGGTCTTCGAACCTATAGGTCGGGATTGATGCTACATCACAGGCCTCGCACGGATTTCAAAAAAAAAAACCAGGCGCAAATCCAGTTCCGGTGGCGATCAGCCTCCCATGCGTGATTCATCCTTCCTGCGATCCCATCCAGGTCTCCCACTACAGGCCGAACACCCAGCCTGCCGATGCGAATCCCAGGCGGAGCTCGCGCATCCTCCAGCCGTCGTGAATCCCGCGCTGACGGCGCCGACGCCTCCATCGCGCCTTCCCCTCACTGTCCAGATCGTGCTCCAGCCCCGCGCGGCTCTAGGCACCCCCAGAAGGCGCCCTCTCCCAAACCCCAGGAGGCATGGCTCGGTGGCTCCCAGAGCTCCAGGCGGCGATTGCGCCTTCGCGCGACGAAGTCCTTCACCATTCCAGGGCGGCAGCATCCCCGAGACAAGCCCGAGACCCGCGAGTTCCAGTCCCTCCTCGCGGCGGTGCTTCCAGCTCTCGCGCCTTCCACGGGCGCGCATATTCTCCGAGCGCGCGCAACACATCGTGCACCAAGCAGTAAAGCCCAAGGGGCGGCGGCGAGTATTCCCCCTCCCCATCGGGGGCATATGTTCGAGGAAAAGAAGGGTTCACACGAACCCTAAATAAAAAGATCAGGGCCCCTTGGGATGCATTTTGGGAGCGGTTCTTTAGGGCCGTTTTGGCCCATGAGTGAATTATTTTAATGTGGGGCATTTTGGGATGCATTTTTCAAGTGAAATTTCTTGTTTAAAAAAAAAGAAGGAAAAAAAATATGCGTACATCGAAAAAAACCGTACGCAAAGCAAAATGTGAGAGAAAAGCCAAAAAATGTTGCAACGGTTTTTAAAAAAATGTGTTTCGAAAAAAAAATGTTTGTCAAAAGCCGAAAAAATGATTACAACGGCTTAAAAAAATGAAATGAAAATGGTGGCTTAAAAAAATGAAGAAAAGCCGCAAGGTTCATGTTTTCTCCCCATTCTATCTTGTCTTCCCCCAACTTTGTCAATGTCATTTTCCGACAAGTATGGGAGAAAGGGGGAGTATATGTAGAGTTACGGGTCTATTCAGATGCTCCAGATGTCAGATCTTCATATTCCAGGCCAGTGCACATTGTTCAAACTCTACATTCCAGTTTCAGACTCGACGATTGTCTTCCGAGTCCAGTTTCAGACACGTACAAGGTTGCGGTCATTTTCAGATGAGCATATGTTGCCATCATTTGTTCGTGGTCCCCATCATTCTTCTTGTTGTCAGGCCAGAGTTTTCATGTGAGCCATAGAGACTCCATATTAGAGGATCTTTTCCTATGCCATGTTGGCAAGGATTTTCATGTGGTATCATAGGTACACTAGAGCAGTGCACCATTCTCTGAGCCAGATGAGAGAGACCCAGTTCTCCGACGAGGAGACTTTTCAGACTCCATTCTCCAGCGACCGTGGACTCCGACGAGGATTGCACAGCCACAGCCTTTTCAGTTCGACCCTTTTCAGAGATGGAGCAGTTGTCGACATTATTGTGGCGGGCCAGAGTACTCCGACGAGGAGACTCACTTTCCAGTTGCAGTGACTCTGACAGGCGCAGTTCAGAGCACATGCTCTCCGACGAGGAGATTCAACAGACTCACACTCCAGCCCGTTCGTCCTCCTCACCTGCACGACATGAGAAGCAACGTCCTTGACTGCAGCAATGTGCGCGTTGGGTTGATATTGTCAGTAGTGTCTTGTAGCGTTGAGTTGAGTTTCTTTCTATTTGTCCAAGCTGAGCATTGCATGCTCCAGCTTGAGGGGGAGTGTTGGAGTATTGTTATGTGCGCCCATTGAGTTGTAGCAGGGTAAATGGATCCTGGAGAAGATCCATTTACCCCATCCAGTTGTTTAGTCCCACATCGTCCAGTGGTGGGACTTGGAGGCTCTGGAGAGGCTATATAAGGAGTCCCAGACCTCCTGTACTCATTGAGAAAAAGCAATGAAGCATATGCCCCTTTGAGGGCTTCTCCCGTGGTTTCATCCCGCTCCTCACGGAGTAGGGTTCCACATAAAATCATGGTGTTCCATGTTTATCTTTCTTGTTTATGCTCTGTTTATCAATCGCTTCCGCATTCTTCATATTTTATAACAGAACCCTATTTAGAGATGGGTCGATGCCCTGTTTGGAGAAGCCATTTTGCTTTCGACCCATTATTTTTATTATTTATTTTGCTCCTTGGTCTGCATATGTAATAAAAAGGGGATGAAAAGTCAAATTAGCAACTAGAAAAGGAGGGTTGCAAGAAAAAAAGATAAAGCAATGCACAATAAATAGATAGAAGTTGTGACCACCAAAACAGTTGTGATATTATTTATGAAAGCTCAATGAGCCACGTTATCTTCTTTTTGGATACGGGCCAAATAAGCCTAATTTGTTATGAAAAGAAAGGAAGAATGGCAACCAAAAAAGATGGCAATAAAAAAGAATATAAAAAGGGAGAAAAAAAGGAAGAAGAAAGATGAAGGGGGTTTTCTTTGTTTGTCTCTCTTACATGGATATGGGAGATAGGGGGCATATCTGGGAACACCCACCTTCTGCTTTTGTCTGAGGTGCACATATGTGGTCATTTTTTTGAATATGTACTCATAATCACGAGTTGGGCTTTGAGTCCGAATTTGGACTACATATGATAGAGACCAATGAAAGATGCCAAGTATGGAGAGATCTATAGGGACTTTAGAGAAGATATCACATTCTCTTAGCCTATGTGTGGGAAGCCCTGATTAGGGCTCTCATTTCAGAGACAGAGACATCCATTACAACCTGATGAAATCCATTATTCAAATCTACATATGATGGCAACCCTACAAAGGTTTCTTTTGGAGAGATCCTTTTACAATCTTTCGTATGCAGATTAATTAAGAACTCAGCAACAATAATTGCAGATTCCCCAAATGATAAGTACGAGGTGACACATTTGAGAGTTGGAGATTTGTATTTGACATATGTAGTAAACTTGTATCTATTGAATGTTATATCGTCCAAGGTTGCAGAAGTTGGTACTCAGTTAGCCCGATCACTGTCTAAGGATTAATCGACAATCCGTTGATTAATCAGATTTAGTTGAGCTTTAGTTGATTTTGAATTTTTTAAATTTACAAATCAAATTTTGTATGCATTTATTTAGACATTTTCAATACTATAGTACATTCATAAAGATATAATAAGAATACTACACTACCTTAAAAAAATAACATTCGTCAAAATAAATAGCAGAAATATACTAAACAATAACATTAACAATGAATGAATAATATACAGAAACGAATCAACCCTATGTAGATGTTTATAGTAACCAAGAGCATTAACATTAATAATAATACAAAAATGATTAGTGGCATAAATTGTTGATATGCTTAGAATTATAGCCACATCTTCTAACTTATTTGAGCAACGGTTTTATGCATCCCCCCATCACTCCATACCCTATTAGCATGGGGTTCTTCCTCGATCAACGGGCCAGGGGGAGGAGGGGGCTAGGGGGAGCAGCTGCACCCAACCCCCTTTTGTGGGGATTGGAGGGGGTAGCACCCCCCTCGTGAAATGAATTTTTATTTGCTTAAAAATAATAATAATTTACCACCCAAAAGACCACAGTTCAAATTTTCTTTTAAGGGGTTGCGTTAGGTAGCTGACAACCATCATAAAAAATAGTCGGATCTTTCAACATGAATTTGGGCATGTAGCTGACCTTACTAAAATGGGAGAAAGGCTTCACCATTTTTTTAAAAATAATAGCGATGATTCTGTGAAAAAACTTAATCAACTATTGCCCGATTGGGCCTAGTTGTTTGTTGCCATCCCCTCGACTTGACGAATTAGGCAGACAAGTCGGCCGATTTTACAAGCTTGGTAGCGTCATGGATGAGTGAGGACTTATGTTGGTCGTATTGTTTCTAAAACATGCCTCGAGGCTCTAAGGCATACGCTTTAAGTAACCTCCCTGAGGCGTGCACCTCACAGAAGTGAGTGGGCTTCGAGGCTATAGCCTCAGATTCACCGTCTCGGATCTCATGTAACTTTTCATTTTTTTATGCTATATATTCTTCTCTTCTCTTTGATTGTGAGGCTTTCGTCTTCCATGGACAAGTAGTTTCAAGTCCTTGAGCCCACGATTATCTGAAATGCCTCTAATTAACACTCTAGCGTTGACGAGCTGGTTGATTTGATACACTTATTATTGCACTTATCAATATATTAAGCTCATTTTTTACTTGGTTAAACATGGATTTAAGCTCATTTCAACATGGATTTAAGCAAACATTTGGATTTCATTGGGATGTGGCCTACTACCTACGCGTTGCATCGTCCCATGCTATGAGAAGTTGGCAAGATCCACTACATTACTGCCTGGATGTCGTTCAAAATTTACAAGGTTCTCGCATGAATAACACACATGAGTAAATAAGCTAGTTCTGATGCATTGCTACTTGGATGCAATCCTAATTTGCAAGGGTTCTCACGTAATGGATGCATGCGAATAAAGAAGTTAGTCCAAAAGAGGTTACAAAAGAAGTTGCGGATATGTAGTTGCAATATTGGTCTTTCACTGGAAAATCGATGAAGATAGTTGATATGATGGAAAGAAGGAAGATTCAGATACTATGTCTACCAGGAGATAAAATGAGTTAGAGAGAATGCAAAGGAGATCGAGAAGACAAGCTTTAATTTATAGTATTCAGGTAAGGAGATGGATTGAAATGGTGTTGGAGTGGCTGTTCTTATGGATTTGAAGGATAAAGTGGTCGACGTGCAACGATTTGGGGATCTGATTATTTTGCTACAATTGTTGCTTGAAGAAGAAGTTTTGAATATATCGTCGCAGTTTATGCACCACAAATTGGGTTTAAAGGCAAGGACCAAACAAGCTTTTTAGGTGGATTTGGATAAGATTATGCAATGAATCCCACAAAGAGAGATGATTTGCTTAGGTAGAGGTCTTGATGGACATGTGGGAAAGGTTGCTTCAGTGTATACTTGTGTTCATGGAGGCCATGGAGGACGTGTAAGAAAAGGTGGTTAATGTCTTCAGCCACCCTGTCTGAAAGCGTGCATCTATCAGAGCTTCTCGCCAAAACTCTGGAGCAACAATCTCTAGTTAAGATTCACCCTCTCTGTAGCAGCCGCAACAATATAGAAGTGCGAGTTGAGAGTTGAAGGCCACTTAGAAAAGAGCAATCACAGACTATAGAACCAAGTAAAGGGGCCACATGTGAGTCCAAAGCTTTATGGGCCTTCTTGAAGGTGAAAGGCCTACCCCTCCAACTCCAATGATCTCGTCCGGAAGACGGACCTATCATATCCCGAAATAATCAAGCAGACATATCAAATCCTCCACCTTCTGATCTGATAGGTCGGAAGCGAAAAGAGGCATCCAAGAACTGTTGTCCCATCAATCGACAACTAAGGTTTGTTTATCCCCCATCAATGCAAAAAACCGTGGAAATTGAGTCGCAAGTGGATCACTGTCGGTCCAATTGTTCATCCAGAAGGAAAAAGAATGTCCATCTCATAGCATTGGGCGGAAGAGTTCTGGTAGGTGAGGCAATATTGAGCAGATTCCTTTCCGGAAGACCGAAGTGTAAGTTGGAAGGGAATTCCCAAGTAGTACCTCGGGATTACAAAAATCCCTAGGTACTACACCATCTTTTTTAATTGAATACTACAGTGGTGTCACATTTTGAATGTACGTCATTGTCTGGTGTTTTTATTCCAGATACTGCAGAAGAAACACATCTTGAATGTGTGATACCAGTATCACACATTCGAAGTGTGATATTCTCTAAAACCCTGTTAAACCCCAGCATCATCCCTCACTTCCTCTTCCTCCTCTCTGCATGCGCGAAAATCCCTAAGTCAACCGCCCCTGTTCGACCTCTTGCTCCGTCGCCTCTTCCTTCCGCTCCGCCGCCGCAATCTGTCGTGACCCCGATTTCCGGGCCGTCGGATCCTCCCATATCCGGATCTGGTTACTCAGCAATAATTTATTCAGCAATCACAACTAACGTTCAGAAACAGTCTGCAAATAAAAATACTCAGAAGGAAGTATTTCAACACTTTGCCATTCATAAAATAAAGTTCAGATTATACACTGTCCCACTATAACCATTTACATGTACATCAGTTTGAAAGGAAAATACACAAAAGATTACTAACTACCTTAAAAAGTAAAGCTACTGTGGCTGGCTGGATGTCTAGTATGTAAGCTGGATGAATTTTTTTAAAGTCCTTGCGATGGCTCACCGACACCTGTTGGGTTTTCCATAAATCATAGGATAAAAATTAGCGAATGCTAAGTAACGAAAAAGAGAAAAGATGAAGAGCCGCCCGAAAAGATGAAAAGATAAAAATCATGGAATGAAGGTCCCATGGCTTACTTAATCTCACGATTCAGAACATTACAACTCCTGCCTTTATCCAAAATCATACCAATTAACATAATAGATTTCTTCTTTTTCGAAACTGAAGAGCCGCCCGATCGAACAATTTCCACGTACGAGCAATCAACCGATATTGCAACAGGACGATGCTGAACCTTTGTAGAAGTGATTGGCTTAGATGTAGCATTCGTCGGTTTTGAACGAATAAACATACAACCCGTTCAACGGTGGCCAATACCACCACAATTGAATCAACGTGTTGTCGACGAACACACACCAATCCAATGACCATGAAAGGCACATCTGAAATATCGTGGTCCTCTCTTGTGATGGGTGACCGTCTACCACCCCAAAACTTCCCTCACCATCTTGTTTTTGTGTCCCTCCACATGTTCCCCTCATTTTTGGTGGTCCCGGACTTCTGGCCTAGATCCTCATCCTCTCATTGGCTCGCCAGTGTAGACGAGCCTTCTCTCGCTCCTTTCCCTGTTGTCTCTCCATGATCAAAAGAATACTAATTGTATTCAACAATCCCCACCATTAGCTCTCCACCTATCCCCATCATCAATCTAGAATGCAGGAGGAAGATCAACCACATCATCAATCCTCTCCGCTAGTACTCAACTAATCAGTCTTCATAGGAGAAATCTCAATAGAGAGTGTGCATGCTGACTTTGTATGGCCATTTATGGCCTAAAGTAAAGTCGACGAGCTTGGTTTGGCAAGCTTTCCTTTGGAATCACTTCACTTCACTTTCATAGGATGGCATCTGATTACTTTGTGTTTGCCATAGGAAGGACTTCTGGCACAACGATATTGATCGTTTATGTTATGACTCGGTGATTACTGGTGATGATGAAACTAGCATTCTAGAGACCGAGACCTTCCTCCAGAAGGTGTTTATCATCAAGGACCTTGGTCAACTCATATACTTGGAATTGAGGTGATAAGCATTTCACATGGACTACACTATCACAACAGAAGTATTGTCTGGATATTCTTACAAGGTTGACCTTCTTGTATGCAAGCCATCTGGCATCCCAACAGAATTGTGGTATATCCACCGGTGCAGAGTTTGAGGATACTACATAGTTTTTTTTGAAATCTATAAATGAGGGGGATACACTCGATGGTGCACGCCCCAAGCCTTTTTTGAAGAGCAAGAAAAAGAGGAAAAAAGAAGAGAGGGGAATAAACAACCAGACGCCGTTACAATAGGCCCATTACAACGCCTAATCCTCCACCAATCGCTTAGCAAAAACCCATACGTTTTCCTTATAGAATCTTTGGCCCGAGAAAAGCAAATCATTCCTACCCCTCCAGATCGCCCACAGAATGGCCACCGGGTAAAGAATTTCCACCGTCGGCCTATCCTTGTTTGAACGAAGCGCGCTACAGAAGGTCTGGAAATCGTCCGTGCAGCACCAGTCCACGCCAGCCTCCTACCGTACTTGAATCGCCATGGGACATAGGAAGAAGAGGTGTTCCACGGATTCAATCGATTCATCGCAAAGCAAGCACCTGTCCGAGATGGAGCGCATTAGCCTGGCACATCAGTCCCTCGTCATCAGCCTCTGTCTCCTGAACAACCAAAGAAAGAAACCAATTCTCTCAGGAAGCCTGAGACCCCAAAGAAAAGCACAGTACCGGCTAAGCATCTCCGAATGCGACGGCAGCGACCGAGAGATAGCCCCGAAGGCCTTCTTGACCGAGAAAGGCCCCCCTCCAAGACCAGTGGTCCTGCCCCCCCGAAGGGCGCCCCACCTCCCTCAAACATCGAGCAAAACCAAGAAATCCTCCAACCTCTGGTCCGAGAAGTTCGTCGAGAAGGTGGGGCACCAATTACCATCAACCCAGCAGTTCGCAACCGAACAAAATTTGTCATTAGCCAAGGCATACAACCGAGGGAAGTGCGAGCAAAGGCCCCCCCTCCAATCGTTCGACCAAAAGGAGAAAGAATCCCCCCCAGCAAGGGCCGGCCTAAAAAGTGCAATATTCTTCAAGAAGACCTCCTCAACCCCCCTCCAAAAACGCGTGGGTGAGGCAATACGGGGGACCTGCGAAGGCAGCGTCCCCCCCACGTCATAGATCCGCCGAACCACATCACAACAGAGATCCTCCCCCGGCCCCCATATCCTGCTAGCCCACTTAAGGAGCAAGGCATCCTTCATTTGGTCGAGCGACTTCACCCCCAACCCTCCCTGATCCTTCCTGCACGTAATATCCTCCCACCCAACCAGGTGGATTTCTCTCGACCCCCCTCTGCTTCCCCCATAAAAAGGCACACATCCTCTTCTCAATCCGAGCTCTGATCCCCTTAGGCATTCGCCGATTAGAGAGAAAATATATCGGGATGGACGCAATGACCGCCTTTAAAAGAACCAGCCGGCCCCCTCTCGATAAGATCGCGGACTTCCACCCAGCTAACCTCTCCTCCACCTTCTCCGCCACCCTCAACCAGTCTCTCGTCCGCGTTCTGCCCAAGGTCAAGGGCATCCCCAAATAGTCCATTGGTAAAGAAGAGCAAGCCGAACCCAACGCCATTGCACACGCTTCGGCCTCCCCATCCGCAAGGCCGAAAGGAACAAACTTTGATTTGCAATCGTTCTTAATCATTCCCGACAATTCACCAAAGATCTCCCGGGCCACTGCCATGCCCCTAGCCTCCTCTGGACCCCCCTCAATGAAAAAAATCGTATCGTCGTCGTATTGCAGGATTGGAATCAGCACGCCCTCCTTGGAACACACCTTCGAAAGGCCGCTGTTGACCGCCCGAGAGGCAATATCCGATAGGACATCCGCCACAAGGATAAAAAGCATGGGAGCAAGAGGGCACCCCTGGCGCACCCACCTCCTGGGCTGGACCAATCCCCCCTCCGGACGACCATTAACCGTGATCAAGAAGGAGGCAGTGGTGACACACCTCCTCATTCAAGAAATCCACATCTCCGGGAACCCCTTTCTTCTAAGCACAGACCATAGAAATCTCCAATCCAGGCTATCGTAACCCTTTGTAAAGTCCACCTTCCACAGGATGCCACTTGTGCCCCTCCTCTGCCAATCCGCAATGATTTCAAACGCTAGCGTAAGGCAATCCGCAATTTGCCTCCCAGGAATTTAAGCCGACTGTAACGGCGAAATTACAGTGTCAAGAATGTCGCTCAGCCGGGAAGCGAGGACCTTAGCAGTAATAAGATATAGAGTGTTAGAGACCGCAATAGGTCGATAATCATCAATGGAATTCGGCGCAGAGGTCTTGGGAAATAAGATGATGAGAGCACGGTTGACCTTATCAAACCCAACGTTCCCTTGACAAAATTCGGATACCACATCCAACACCTCCAGCCCCACCAGATCCCAAAAATCCTTGTAGAAAGATACCGGGAACCCATCAGGGCCGGGTGCAACATCAGCGTTCAGATCCCACACAGCATCCCTAATCTCCTCTAAGGTCACATCACGAACGAGCATGTCATGATAGGAGTCCGCCACCACGCGAGTGTCGAGGCCCAGCCACCACATTCTCGGAATAGTTCTAGAGGACACGTTCTTGAAATGGACCGCAATAGCTCTCCCCATCTCCTTGTTCCCCTCCACGCGAGTCCCATCAACGGAAATGGACCGCAACGCATTGGATCTGTGTGTCCCTTCAGCAACACGATTGAAGAAGAAGGTATTCGCGTCCCCCTCTCAGAGCCACACATTTCTCGAACGCTGCCTCCACTCCGCGACACGCTTCCTATCCTCCAACGAAACCTTCATCTGAGCAGCAGCATGGTCAACCAATTCAACCACCGTGAGGTCCCTTTGGTCCTCCACAGAATCGAGATAGCGAATGATCTCGTCCGCCTCCTTCCTGGCAGCGCACCTCGCTGCCCTGGACTCCTGCTTGAAAGCCGAAAGCCTAACCCGTAGCGAAGATAATTTTTGGACGGAGCGAGCCACCGCGGACCCAGAAACAACCAAGCCCGTCCAGTGCAAAGATACCACCTCCCTAAAGTTTTCCTCCAACAGCCAGCACTTTTGATATCTAAAAAGCCCCCTCTGCATTGGGGCATCCCCAGAGCACCAAATGATTGGATTGTGATTCGAACAAGCCCGTGGCTTGGCCTCCACCGACGCCAGAACAAAAGCCTCCATAAGCTCGTTGGAAGCCAGAAAACGGTCAATACGCGACCTAGAGTTGGAGTTCCTCCAAGTATAGGCCGTGCCTACCGCATCCATCACCTCAAGGCCCAGGGAGTTCACCGCGTCCGCGAAATCAAGCGACCCCAGATCCTGCCCCCTACCCCCAGGCCTGTCAGAAGTGAGAAGAGTAACATTGAAGCCCCCCCCCCAACGAGTCAGGGGACACCGTCGATAGCACTGCCAACCGCCATGAGGTCATCCCACGGTTCATCACGCAAAACATTACAGCAAGGTCCATACATGCACGAAACAGCCATCCGAAGGGAGGAGGACGCACATACTAGAATCACCGTCGGCACATGCCTTCCAAAGATCACCGATTCAAATGTCATGGACGAAGATCGCCATGCCACCAGCATCCCCCCGAAGAACCCGTTGCGTCCAAAGAACGGAACTGGTCAATGGCCCCCGCGCCGAAAGAATGCCAAAGGTCTTCCCACATTGCCTGAAGTTTCGTCTCCTGTATCATAATGATGTCGCATCCCCATTCATTAAATCTGGACCCCATGATCCTTCTCTTATCCGGGTCCCCAAGACCACGAACATTCCAAGAGGGAATTTTGATTTTCAACTGTCGAAGCACCCATGGGACTTGACCACCCCCGCGGCCTCCGCCACGAGAACCTTTAAAGCTGCGCAAGACATCTCCTCCACCCTCGTCGACCTGGACCTGTTCCTTCTTCTATATCTATTCCTGCTTCTCCTGTCGGCCGCTCCCGCATCAGAAGATTGCCCCGACAGGACCTCAGCAACCATGGCCGCGTCCCCCCGAGTAGGGTCACCAGGGGCGGTCAGAGAAGGCGTCAGGGTCATATAGGGTCGTGCCCGCACCCTCCCTTCCTCCGCGGCAGGAGGGAAGACCGAGATCGATACCAACTGCGGAGGGCTACCCTGCGCCACACCCAACCCCCAATGAGGGAAGAACCAAGTCGGCGAGGCCGAGGAAGGCATGACAGGCATCACGATCTCGTGATCCGTGGACCCCTAAAGAACACCCGTGTCCGGGAAGCTTCCTCGATCCGGCATCGTCCGAGAGACCGCACCAGGATCCGACAAAGGAAGAGAGGTCGCACCAGGATCCGCCGCAGTAAGAGAAGGCCCACATGGATCGATCATAGAGAAAGAAACCACACTTGAGTCCGCACAAGGATACACAACCGGGGCCGCTTCAATAACCCAAACATGAGGACTCGCATCCATACTTGACTCCAACGATGTCGTCGATGACTCCAGTAACCCAATGGCCATGTCACTATGCAAAGGGAATATAGATGGCGTCGAGTACAGAGACTGGGATGAGTTCTCCAAGCGCCGCGTGTATTGAAAAGACCGCGCCCATCCACCGAAGGGTCCCTTTGGAAACCCAACCGCCGTCACGGTACCCGAAACGTCCCCCGTCCCTCCACCGGCCTCCTCCCTCGAGAGCTCCGGCGGAGGGACCTCGATCAACAACTCAATATTGAAAGAGAAGCATCCGATCTTCATTTCCGAACATGCTTCGGCCGCTGAACTTCTCGAGGAAGCTCTTGTTGCACTCAAGCAGGACCCTCGTGTCCTCCATAGACGAACCAGGCCTGAGCCCGTCCTCCAGCACCGCAAGAACCTTCCCCCACCTCCGAAGTGCCTTCCTCAAGTACCCAACCGATCGCGACAGCAGGGGGACGCCTTTCACCTGGGCCACGCAGACCGCCATCTCCGAGCATGCTCTGTTGACGCATAGGCTATTCTGTATCGTTTTGTTATTTCTTTTTCCTGTTATTCTCTTTATGTAATTTACCCATAGGCTACTCTCCTATATAAGAGAGCCTAGGGTTATGGAATAGAGTATCTCATTCACGTTTCCCAACATGGTATCAGAGCGACGGTCCTAGACCGGAGTTCTCGAAACCTAACCCTAACCCTAACCCCACCCGCCGGCCACTGCTCTCTCTCTCGTCTCTCGGCGCCGCTCTCCGATCTCGCGCTCTTCTCCTGCTGCGCAGCGCAGCACATCTCGATCGCCTATCCAGGGCCGATCATCCTTCAGCGCTGATCGTGCTGATCACGCATCTCGCGCTGATCGCGCAGCACTGATCGCCCTCCAGGGCAGATCACCCTCCAGCGCCGATCGCCTATCCAGGGCCGATCGTCTCTCGTCTGCGCGCTGATCTCCAACGATCGCGTGTGGCGATACTTCAGCGCTAATCGCCTTCAACGCATGAGCGTCTAGTGCACCCACATCATCACTGAACGAGCTCGTCGCGCGCATCCAGTCAGTCCCTGATCAAGCACCTTGCGCGCAGCCTCCGCGCAGCGTGCACCTGCATCTAGTTTGATCGCACGTGCTTCCTGCACGTGCCTACTTCACGCCCTAAAACTCTAGGGCTCAGATCTTGATATATATGGGGTTGGTTGTTTGACGTCTACACATGCAACTGATCCCATCTATGTCATTGTAGACAAAATTATTATCTCTCAGTCACTCCAGTCTTCCAGTATGTCAGAAAGCAAGGCTGATATCCCATCTATGGGCGCATTTCGTGGTCCAGCGCCCATCGTCAAGATGAATGGTACGAACTATGAACTGTGGGCAATGCAGTTCATGAGTATGATGAAGTCCACGGGCAAGAAGCATATTCTCACAGAGCCCGAGCCTGCAGAAAAGACTGGAGTTCATGCCTCATGGGAGGCAGATGACGCATATGCCAAGGTGTGGCTATCTGGCACATTGGCTATTGAAATCGCCAATGACATTCTTCATCAGCCCACAGCCAAAGACATGTGGGATATCCTAGCAGCGACATACTCTCAGGCGAGGAATGAGACGAAGATCCTGCAACTTCAACATGATATATTCACAATTAAGCAGAATGGCCGCCCATTACATTCTCTCTATACATCTTTGAGAGGAATGTTTGAGAAGCTCCATAGCTTCATGCCTCTTACCGCCACACCAGAACAACAGAAGACATACAGGAATGCGACAATGGTGGGTGTGTTTCTCGCTGCACTCGATCCAGAGTATGAGGCAGCACGTTCACAGATTTTGGCGGACTCGACTATTCCTCCCATGGAGGAAGCTTTTCACAGATTGAGCAGGATTACTGTACCTTCAGCAGCTACTAGTCAGAACCCCTCAGCCATGGCAGTCAACAGAGGCCGTGGTTCTCAATACCAGGGCCGTGGACGTATTCCCCGTGGAAGGGGTGGCCGCACTAGGCCAACATGCTCGTATTGTCACAGAGTCGGCCATACTGAAGACACATGCTACTCAAAGCATGGATTTCCTGCATCTGCACGAGCTGCTGAGCAGATAGAGCCCCCATCTGCATCTACACTGGATCAGCGTTTTGATGATCTGGTTGCCCGCCTCAGGGGCATTATCCCACCATCTGGCCCAACACCGATGACAGAGAGTCATACTGATGTTGCTGCTTCTGCTTCTGCGTCTGCCTCTACGAGTACTTCAGGTAGTACACTTGCACTTCATAGTAGTAGATCGGATACATTGCCATGGATCATGGACTCAGGCGCTACACATCATCTATGTGGCGACCAGAGTCTACTTTCAGGATATACTCAGATCCCTCCAGGACGGACAGTAGTGATTGCCAATGGCTCACATTCACCCATCACAGGCCAGGGGGAGATTAGACTGACATCCTCCATGCAGCTCAAAAATGTTTTACATGCACCACATTTTTCTATGAATCTTTTGTCAATCAGTCAGATTACGAAGGATCTCCAATGTCGAGCTATTTTTGATCCATCTTCTTTGATTTTTCAGGACATCCGTACGGGCAACGTGATTGGTCATGGCTATGAGCAAGGAGGCCTCTATCGTCTGAACCAGACCCCATTTGCCGGAATCACATCTTCTCCTGCTGGACAAGTATCTTCTCTCCTGTGGCATCTGCGTTTTGGTCATCTACCGCTTCAGAAATTGCGTCTTGTCTTACCTTATAGTTTTTCTCACACACCTATCCAGTGTGAGGCGTGTCAGCTGGGAAAACATCACAGGTCATCGTTTCCCAGTAGTCAAGGTCGGAGTAGTAACTCCAAATTTGAGTTGTTTCATGTTGATGTCTGGGGTCCAAGTCGTGTTCCCGATCATCAGGGGCACAGGTTTTATATTGTTTTTGTAGATGATTTCTCAAGAGCATCATGGGTCTTTCTAATGAAAAATAAGTCTGAAGCTGGAAATATTATTATTCACTTTCTAAATGAGATTCAGAATGTTTTTTCCACAACTGTCAAAATTATGAGAAGCGACAATGCCTTAGAGTTATGCACCAATAATCTCACCAACTACTACTCCTCTAAAGGAATTGTTCACCAAACTTCCTGTGCCCATACGTCTCAACAAAATGGGGTTGCAGAAAGAAAACACCGTCACCTTCTTGATGTCACAAGGTCACTTCTCATTCAGAGTCATGTTCCGTATTCATACTGGGGTGATGCAGTCCTTACTGCATGTTACCTTATAAATCGTATGCCCTCGTCTGTCCTGAATGAACAGGTTCCTTTCTCACTGATTTATCCTGACAAGGATCTGTTCACTCTTACCCCTCGTGTGTTTGGGTCAGTCGCGTTTGTCCATCAGTTGTCGCCCGGTTCTGACAAGCTCTCTCCTAGAGCTGTCAAGTGTGTATTTGTGGGGTACTCCAGAACTCAAAAGGGGTACAAGTGTTTTGACCCTGTGCGTCGGCGGTATATGATCAGTGCAGATGTTACATTCTTTGAATCCATCATGTATTTCTCAGATTCTGGAAAAATGCAGCCGCCACCTATATCCCCTGACATTGTATTCATGGCACCACCAACATCACAACCGCTACCAACATCTGAACCAACACCACCACCGCCACCACCATCAACAGTACCTCCATTCCCATTCCATTATACCCGGAGGCCGAATCAAACTCATGTTCCTGACCAGTCAACTAGCTCGCCTACGGTATGTAATGAGAATATTAATGTTGATGGATCTGACGACATTTCTCAGCAGGGTGCATTACAGGAGCATGGTGATACCACAGAGGACCTCGATGTTCCAATAGCCCTACGCAAACCGAAGAGAAGCTGTGTCCAGTATCCTGTATCAGCAGTGGTGTCGTTTGAGCGGCTATCTGGACCATTCAGGACGTTTGCACTGGCACTTTCAGCTACAGCCATTCCACGGAACCATCATGATGCTATGCAGGATGTTAGATGGCGACTAGCAATGGAAGAGGAGATGGAGGCACTTCAGTCTAGAGGGACCTGGAGTTTGGTTCCTATACCTCCAGATGTTAGCCCGGTGAGTTGCAAATGGGTGTTTACAGTTAAGCACAATGCAGATGGTTCCATTGACAGGTACAAGGCACGCCTTGTTGCTCGGGGCTTCACGCAGACATATGGGGTAGATTACCTAGACACCTTCTCCCCTGTGGCGCGTCATTCCACTTTACGGATCCTGCTATCTGTTGCGGTTGCTAGAGACTGGCCACTCTATCAACTGGACGTAAAGAATGCATTTTTGTATGGAGACTTGCAGGAGGAAGTCTATATGCAACAGCCACCTGGTTTTGCTGTTGAGGGGGAGTGTTCCAAAGTTTGCAGATTGCATAAGGCCATCTATGGTCTTAAGCAGAGCCCCAGAGCATGGTTTCAGAAGCTTTCAGACCTCTTTGAGAAACAAGGATATAAACGCTCCAATGCTGATCATTCCTTGTTCGTGCAGAAGACGGCAAGAGGTATCATTGTAATCATGGTTTATGTTGATGATATCTTGATTACAGGTGATGATGACCAAGGCATTAAGCAAGCAAAGGAAAGGCTGGGGACCGAGTTTGTCACCAAGGACTTGGGAGTTCTTAGATATTTCCTGGGGTTGGAATTTGCTAGAAATCCATATGGATTAGTCATGACACAGAGGAAGTATGTCACAGATTTACTGAGTGAGACAGGTATGCTAGGGTGTCGACCTGCTACGACACCAATGGACCCTAGCATGAAGCTGTATGATGATGACACAGAAGAGGTGGATCAGAGAAGGTACAGAGAACTGGTAGGCAAATTACTGTATGTCACTATCACTAGACCTGATATACAGTTTGCAGTGAGTCGTGTGAGCCAGTTCATGGAGCAACCACGCCAGGTCCATATGGATGCCATACACATAATTTTGAGATATCTAAAATCATCTCCAGGTGCAGGCTTGATATTTAAGAAAGGAAAGGAGATTTCTGTTACAGGATGTGCGGATGCAGACTATGCAGGATGCCCCAAGGACAGGAAGTCAACATCAGGGTTTGCAGTCTATGTTGGAGATGCTCTTGTTTCGTGGAAGAGCAAGAAGCAGACAGTAGTAGCTAGATCCAGTGCTGAATCAGAATATAGGGCTATGGCCCAGGCAAGCACAGAAATGATGTGGGTAAAATCCTTACTTGCAGACCTATGTATTGATATACCTCTTCCTATGAGGTTAGAATGTGACAATCAGGCTGCGTTGTTCATTGCAAATAACCCAGCCTTTCATGAGAGGACCAAGCATATTGAGGTCGACTGTCACTACATACGTGACATGATTCAGAAGGGGTTCATTGCTACATCTCACGTCACATCAGAGAATCAAACTGCTGATATTTTCACCAAGGCATTATGTAAAGGTCCATTCCAGAAGTGTGCGTCCAAGCTGAGCATGATTGATATCTATGCTCCATCTTGAGGGGGAGTGTTGACGCATAGGCTATTCTGTATCGTTTTGTTATTTCTTTTTCCTGTTATTCTCTTTATGTAATTTACCCATAGGCTACTCTCCTATATAAGAGAGCCTAGGGTTATGGAATAGAGTATCTCATTCACGTTTCCCAACATGCTCCATTTGCAAAATGGAGACTTCTCCAGCAAACGGTGGCGACATCACCGTTGAGAAGCAGTCGATCCCTCTGCTCTGCCGATAAGCGACGAACACAGCACCTCCCCGAACCCATTGTTACCACGTCGCCAGCGAAACGCAGGCCCAAGAAGCCACGAAGGTGCGAAGACACAACGTCCAACGCGATATCTCCCCGCACCGCATAACCGAACAACGCATGTATCTTCATAGCGCGGTCGAACTTCCTAGCTTCCGACGAGACCACGACGACGCCTTCCCCAATATTAGGACTAGGAACACCTGTAGGTTTTGTTACATACACTCCCTGATACGCGTTACCCACTACCTCCGCGAAAGACGGCCCTCCACGACGAACAGGAGCTGCATGCATGTTGCAATGACCATGTAGGAACGCTTCGCTCCTTCGCAGCGCCCGACCCCCCAACCGATCCACGAACCGCCATGCAGCTCGCTTGACGGTGGCCCGTCATCCCGCAAGCGAAGCATCTTGGCGGGGACGGACAGAAGGAGGCGGCGTGCCCCCTGATTCCGCAACGAAAACACTTGCGCTCCGACTTCTTGCGGGTCACCTCCGTCCACCCACTACCGCCTCCTCCTTGAGGCTCCCCATCACCGCTGAGCGCCCGCTTCCCCCATCGTTGCTCGAAACGAGCACCGCCTTCCCCTTGTCCGCACCGACACTCGCATCCCCAGCCGCACTCGCAATCGCACTCACAGTCGCACTCGCCCTCTCCATCCTCAGGATACTTTAGAAACTTAGCGGGCATACTTCTCGACCTTACTGTTACTAGGTCAGATATATCATATGCAAGGTTTGAAAAAACAAAAAGCAGAACGAGGCGTTTTCTTGGAAGCGAGGCAAGACGTAGCCTCGAGGCGTAAGCCTCAGTTTGTATAGAAAAATAAGTAAAATATTATATAATAAGTATATTTATTGGTGAAATAATATAATCTGACAAACATATAGTATATAATAATGTAATATATGATAATATTATGAAGATGAGAACATGAAAAAGTGATGTCATTGCCATAAACCTTTCTACTAAATTTCAACTCAAACAAAAGGAAATCATTGGCTATAACTATCATAAAATATTTATCAAAAAGAGATTGGCTATTATTGTCATTATAGATATCCAAGTTGTTGATATAAATCATATGATTTGAATCATAACCATATGTTCTACTAAACCCAGATAAAAAACAGTTTGATGTCCTCCCTGTGCCACCATGCCCTACCAATACGGGGGTCTCATACGCAATTTCTTATATGTTTAAGGGTGTAATAGTAAGAGTTCACTGAAATAATTGGACTTGTTAATGGTAAATATAAATTTGAAAGGGGTAAAATTTAAGCATTCATCTTGCATAAATATATATTCAACAACTAGACCTTTATAAACATATGAAAATACGAATATGACTAATTATTTTCTTTCAAAATACTTGAAAAGTCCTCGACGCCTCACCTAGCGTCTCGCCCTGCCTCACCGCCTTGTCTCGCCTCGACCGCCTCAGGCATCCGAGGCGCACGCCTCAGCCAGGGGGTCCGAGGCGATCGCCTTAGGGTGTTTTCTCATCGTACCGTTTTCCCTTGAGCGTCTTTGTGCCTCGAGGAGCATTTTTCTAAACCATGATCATATGTCGTAAGCTGATCCAAGAATAAGCCTCACTATAATCACGGGCATGGTGTTCTATTGATTCTTCTATACTCAATGGAATCTCCACAAAAAGTCCTCTTCTACGGGTCAACGGTTACATTAACATCACTACCTACGCAGATGTTGATTATGCTAATCCTCTCGAGGATAGATGATCTACCATAAGTTATACCATGTTTGTTGGAGAACTTTGTAACATGGTGAAGCAACAAGAAAACCGTTGTCTCTAGATTGAGTGAAGATGCTGAATACAGGGCGATGGCCCAAGCCACTTGTGAGATTACTTGCTTAGTTTTCTTTTTACAGAAGCTTGGACTTCTTGCGATCACTCCAATCCCGCTATATAGTAACAACAAGTCCACTACATACATTACCACCAATTCTGTATTCCATGATTTGACTAAGCACATTGACGTTAATTGCCATTTCATTCGAGATGCAATATGACGAGAGAAGATTACTACTTCGTATATCTCCATGGACCTTCAGCTTGAAGATACCTTCGCAAAGGCCCTTCCGAAGAAATCCATATCTTGGTTGCTTTTCAAGTTGGGCATGAACGATAGATATGCTCCAACTTGAGGGAGAGTATTGATGCTATTTGATTATATTCTCTTTAATTTATTTATTTATTAAGTCATGCAACTCTTATGGGTCTCTTATGTGATTATCTCCACATGGTTCTAGGATTTCGCGATATATAAGATACCACATACTCCTTGAATAAATTTGTTCGTTTTATTGTCAATTTTTCTCCACAACTGCATTTTACCACTTTGCGGTTTCTTGAAGTTGACCATTATAGTATTAAATATATGTCGCTGATTAATATTGGATCCATAGTTTATAGATCCATGACACGGTTGGAGGAATTTGGGTCTTGATATCCATCCCTAGCGTGATGATTTATACACCTTTAGCATGACAGGGAATGTAAAGGAAATGTTTTTTTATTATTTAGATTTTTATTTCTTATAATACATGGTTAGCCAACCCTACCTAATGTGGGAAAAGGCTTTGTTGTTGTTGTCATATAATACACGGTGGTAAGTTTATTTCCTTGTCTCTTCTACCGAGGGATTGAATTGAATCCCATACTTTATTAAGTCAAGCAATACATTTTCTTTTCACCTGGTTTTGTTTTTCTGATTGATTAACGCTCCCTCCTAATCAATTAGCCTTAATCGAGATAAACATCTACATTATACAATTAACCATCATTAGTAATCATTATTTTAGTTAATTACGATCACAAATAATGGGGGATCCTATATAGAGGTCCACCAACTCAGAACAATCCCAGCACCAAGTAATGTGGGACTAAACTAGAGAAATTTACCCATCTATTTTATATATACCTCAAGCACAATTCATCAACATTTTAAATTTCATTCAGTACTATTGAAGGCCTTGCACATTTTTGCTGACAACATAGTAAATTTTGCGAGAACTCTTGTTGGGAGTGATGTTCACATTTTATGTAGTATTAGTTTGTTTGAGAAGTTCAATATTTCGATGGGATTAGATTGGTGACTTTTATCTTAGTTCTGAAAAAGGAGTTCGTGTCTTGATTACAGTGGGTTTCACAGATCATTAATTGTTCTCTGTTTGATTGTACTTTTTCAGATGCAATGAGTTAAATGCAAAATTATTCCTCTTTCCTTGTTAAGTGGGAGACAGTTGGCATCTCTTTTTTTGGACACAATGACTTTTGTTAATATGTGAACCTATACTTCTGATGCTGATTGTATTTTTTGTCCATAGTATGATGAACTTGATTAGCTTATTGGGTGAGTGAACTTTTACATGGTTCCCTGTTAACTTTCTATATGTTCGGGTAGTTATCCTTTGGACTATCTTCGCTAGGTTTTTATATAATTTTTCCTCCCATAAAAATCTGTTTTCTAATTTCCGTAAATGTATTTTTTTGTCATCGTCAGGAGCAAGCTTTTCAATCCTGCTTGCACATTTTAGATTTAATTTCTTCTCGTGACTCTTCGGTGGTCAAGTACAACAGTAAATTAGTGCTTTGGATATTTGAGTTGACTGGAGAATCCTCATCAGTAATTGCACGTCCAGAATCTACACCGGCATCTATTTCAGGAGATCCTCTATTTTCTGGTAGAAATCATGTCCATGATCTTTTGTCATGTGTACTATCTAGATTGTCAATATCGATGATATGATGTGCTAGTGTGATATTATGTACTGTGAAGTCTCTTCAAGTTTGAATTTGGTATCCTTTCTATTTGTGCAGGAGTGCGCGTGTTGTTAAGCATTGTCTCAGCCATTTTGGCTATTCATCCTACAATTGCTGCTTCTTCATCACATTTTTTGGCCTCTGTTTGTCGTATGAATCCTAAAGCTAGCATGCCTCTATTTCTGACCATTCTCTTGTACTCTAAGATCTGCTGCAGTTCCAGCAGTTGTTCAGAACTACTGGTATCGTATTCTATTGTGAATAATCATCTATTTATTTTGTTTGTCTATTCTCTCCATCGTCTTATGAAAATTTTGAAAGAATACCCACAGTGCCTCTGATATCTTTCTCTTGCTGTCATCTGTTGTTTTACTTTCTTATTTTCAGCTTCAGCTTTTGGAGATGCTGCCAACTTTGGCCTCACATGCTCTAATGCTGCCATTGATAATTCAGTCAATTTTGCCTATGCTTGACAAGAATGTGGAACCGTAAGCTTACCATTTTCTCTTTTTGTCCTTATAAGATTTTGTTTTTGAAAAAGGTAGACATTGTGGACTGGAGATGAGTTACACCCTGAAAATATCACTAATATATCTAAAAAAGAGGGTTTATTATGACATAATATATGCGGTTTATTATACAGGACTGGTTAATTCACGTGCTTTTATGTGCTTATTTTGCATGCTACATGGCCAAGTCTTAGGTGCTCGTTTGGTTACCGGGTTACCCCAGATGTAACCCGGTTTACCCCTTGTATTCCTGGGTCATTCATGGGTTGGAAATACATCACACAACAATGTGACATCACATCACATTCCTTATTCCAATCCTCTACCAACTCTCATAACCATCCAAACATCTACTATTCACACGAGGTTACCCCAACCCACCTCAACCCGGTAACTAAACGAGCCCTTATAGTCAATAGACTTTTGAAGGATCATGGTGTAACTTTTTGGTGACATTCTCCGTGATAAATTTAGCACACCCTTCACCCTAATCCTCTTCTCACCCTTTTTAGCTCGACTCATTAGGGTGAACTGTTTAACTGAAGGCTCTTGATGGTTTCAGTAATAGGGAATTTGTCTGCCCTCTACAGTTAGGTATCTTATTGTAAAATACTATATTTGCTTATGTTTTTTATATTTAATGTGTGCAACCACCTTTTTAGATTATTTTTTCTTGCTATTTACAAAGTGTATCAGCACCTACTCACATATCCCATCCTTAACTAGACTATGGTTCTCCCTCCTTTATCTTTGGACCTGAAGAGTCATGAAACTCTCCTTAGTTTGCGAAGGAAGTGGCAGAGGTACCATCGATGAGGTCGATGTTAAGTCAGATAGGCTTTTTACTGGTCTTTTGTGCAAGCATATTGCACAGGTGATGCTGGTATGGTGTATGCCATAGGACAACACTTATTTTTCCATGAAGGTCATCTCTTAGAATGGTAGGGATTTGGGATACCTGGAGCAGAGGGGACGTCTAGAGGGGACGTCTAGCTGGTCATTGGCTAAGTGACATAGAGATGTGGTATTTTTGCAGGAGACCAAGATTCAGACCTAGTTGGATCAGATTTGGAGATCATTGGGTGGTCGTGTTCTCTTTAAATTGAGAGCTATTTATGTTGTGGGAAGTATTTGTGGCCTTTATGTTATGTGAAATGGGTATGTGCTGCATCTTGAGGCCGAAGTTATTGGTAGACATGTGATGCTGATGGTGCTTATGAGTACCTGTGATTGTGAAGTCATGGCTCTCTCCTGTATGTAAGGCCCCACTGATGCCACTCTTTTCCTGTATACTTGGGATGACTTGCTTTTGGTTGGGCATCGTTCCAATCGACGCCCTTGCTTATTGGTGGTGATTTCAATGTCACATTGACCTTGTCTGATCGTTATCGTTTGTATGATGATTAGGATCTTAGATCGTTTGGGTTATGTAGTTTTGGTTATTTACAGTTGGAGGTGCTGAAAATGACTTGATTCGATCATTTTTGGTATGGGAGCTGTATTTAATTTTTTCGCTTGATAAAGTGAGACTCCCCGAATGGTATAAGGATTTGGTGGTTGATTTTTGAACTTCTTTCTGGTAGTACATGCTGACTACGATTCGGGTCTTCTGTAAGCTGGAAGTGCTATATAAGAAGCTTTGTCTTTATAAGAGGGAGGTGCGCGATCACTGATGAACTCGATATAAAGAGGCACACGATGAGATCAATTATCTAAACTAGGAGGAGGATATCGATAATCTTCTCTCTTTAGAGTTGGAGGATAGAATGCATTTTCAAAGAGTCACTCATAAGGAGGATATGAAGCAGGAGGTTGAGTGGCATCAGAGGTCCATGCAACGGTGGATCAAGCAGGGGGAATGCCAATATCAAATCATGCGATTTCTAGTGGAAAAATGATGATATTCATTCTATTTTGATGGATGTCGTCCATGTTGTGGGGGATAAGGAGGTATTGCTGTGTTTCGCTGCTTAAGTCGGCGTTCCCCCATGATAGCTGGAGGTAGCTTGGCTCAGGTGCATCGTCTCTGTCACCCAATTAGAAGGAGGATCTCTCGATGAGGTTTATGCTGGAGGAGATGTGAACTACGATCTTGTTAGAAAATAGAGAATGCGGAAGCGTATCGGAGTAAAGAGATAAAACATTGTTGATACCGGGATTTAACGTGGAACCTTACTCCCTAAGAAGCGGGATGAAACCACGGGAGAAGGCCTCAAAGGGCCAGGTTTGTCTGTTGAATTTCTCAATGGATACAGGAGGTCTGGGGCTCATTATATAGCCTCCACATAGCCTCTAAGTCCCACCACTTGTAGATGTGGGGGTAAATGGATCCTGGAGAGATCCATTTACCCTCCTACAACATATATGACGCACAACAAAATACTCCAACACTCCCCCTCAAGCTGGAGCATGCAATGCTCAGCTTGGACAAATAGAAAGAAACTCGACTCACGCTACATGACACTACGAACAATATCAACTCAATGCGTACAACTGCTGCTATCGTGGACGTTGCTTCTCATGCTGTGCAAGTGAGGAGGACGAATGGGCTGCAGTGTGAGTCTGCTGAATCTCCTTGTCGGAGAGCATGTGCTCTGTACCATGCCTGTCGGAGTCACTGCAAATGAAATGAGTCTCCTCGTCGGAGTACTCTGACCGACACAACATGTAGATAACCGCTCCATCTCTGAAAATGGCCGAACTAAAAAGGTCGTGGAAGTGCAATCTTCGTCGGAGTCCACGGTCGCTGGAGAATGGAGTCTGAAAGAAGTCTCCTCGTCGGAGAACTGGGTCTCTCGGGCACAGAGAATGGTACCCTACTCTGGAGTCCCTATGATATTACATGAAAACCCTTGCCAACATGGCATAGGGAATGGTTCTCTGTTGTGGAGTCCCTATGGGTCACATGAAAACTCTGTCCGACAAAACAAGAATGATGGGAACTACGACAAAAGATGGCATACATCCGCTAATCTGAAAAGAAGACTGCATACTCGTGTGTGTCTGAAATCGGAGACTTGGAAACATCTGACATCGAGTCTGAACAACTGTAGAGTCTGAATCTAAATAGCCTGCAATCTGGATCTGAATTGGAATATGAAAAAATTATATCATGGCTGAAGAACTCTACACAATACTCCCCCTTTCTCCCAGACTGGTCGAAATGACAAACATCGACCAAGTTGGGAGAAGACAATAATGATAAGGAAAACATGAACATTCTCAAAATTTTTTTGCAGCTTTTCATCATTTTTTAAGCCGTTCAGACTTTTTTTTTGAAAACATTTTTTTAAATGGGGACAAGATAAATGGGGTCAAAACATTACTGAGCCGATCACCATTTTTCTCGGCGTTTAAACATTAATTTATCATATTTTTAAACATTTTTTATGCTGTTGAGTTTTTTTTTCGACTTTTTGCTTTTTCCCTTTTTTTTAAATATTTTACGTACGACTCTTTTTTTTTGTACGCACCTCTTCTTTTCATTTCCTTTTTTTTGCAATTTGCGTACGACTTTTGTGTGTACATGCCTGTTTTTTCCCCTTCTTTTTTTAACGCTTGGCCCAAATGTGGGCCATATCTCTCTCAAAACTCTCTCCCTTCTTTTAAGCCCATGTTGGGCTCATTGTCCCCCCTTTTTTCTCTCTCTTTAATTTTTTTAATACTAACGTAGGTTCCCCCTGGTCTATTTAGGGTTCCCACTTTTGAACCCTTTCTCGATAGGGATCGCCGCCCCCGCAGGGGCCTTCTGTTCTTGCCGCGTTTCGCTAGCGCTTGGGATCGGGATGAGAGCCAGTGCTAGATCTATCAGGAGGGCGAGGCAATCTGCGAGATGGAGCTCCAGACGCCTGAGATGGAGGAGCTGCCTGGGGTACGACGTGGCAGAGGGGGGTCCCGCCAACTACTGGCGCGAAGGAGGAGGAGCTGCGCTCGACAGGGGGGAGGGGCTGCTGGAGCTGCGTCGCCAGCCGCTGTCGGGCTGGAGAGGCGCGCTGGAGATGGCTTGTCTTCATGCGCGCAAGGTCTGTGCTGCCGTAGGAGAGAAGCCGCGGCCTGGAGCCGTCGTGCGTGGCTGGAATCGCTAGAGCATCCCTGCTTGTGGGATCTTCAAGGCGATGGAGGGCCTAGGGCTGGATGCCACAACCTGGATAGTTCCTGTGCATCCGCCAGAGATGGAGATGTCGCCATTAGGAGGGATTTCACTGTCTAGGGCTACGACTAGAGCTAGGCCTGCTGCTGGAGTAGCGACGCGATGCCTGGATGCCTAGGCAGATAGCCTGGGCCGCGCTTGCTGGTTGGATCTCGTCATATGCTTGGGAATGGATGATCATCACGACAGAAACAAGGACTGATTAGTTCCTGGCTGGATCCTTAATTTCTTAGAACTTCATGAACGAACTTGAACAAATCATAGTCGAAACGAATCTCAAATAGAATAAAAACAAAGAACTTAAAATCCTCGAGAATCGTCCCCCCTCTGATACCATGTTAGAAAATAGAGAATGCGGAAGCATATCAGAATAAAGAGATAAAACATTGTTGACATCGAGTTTTAATGTGGAACCCTGCTCCCTAAGGAGCGGGATGAAACCACGGGAGAAGGCTTCAAAGGAGCAGGTTTGTCTATTGACTTTCTCAATGGATACAGGAGGTCTGAGGCTCATTATATAGCCTCCATAGAGCCTCCAAGTCCCACCACTGGTAGATGTGGGACTAAATATATGGATGGGGTAAATGGATCCTGGAGAGATCCATTTACCCGCCCACAACTCATTTGGTGCACAACCAACTACTCCAACAGATCTTAAAACTAAATCCAGATGTGATACCATGCCTGATGAGTTCTTAGGTTTCTTCTTTAAGGGTTTCTAATATGCACCCAGTAGCTTCTGATGGAGGAGTTTGCTTCGAGGAACTCCTATTTTGATCAGATCAACAATTCCCTCTTGTTCCTTACTCTTAAATGGGAGGTCCCCAAATTTGTTAAGGACTTCATGCTAATTGCATTATCTAATGTTATGTATTTTATAGTTGTTAAGGTCCTTACGAACTTGTTATGTCATGTGTTGGTTGATTTGCTCACTTCAATATAGGTCTTGTTTGTTCTAGATAGGCAAATGATGGACAAAATTGTGATGGCTGCTAAGATTGCAGTTGATGAGAAGCTTTGGGTGTTCGAAGGTGTGCTTTGGAAGGTTGACTTATCCAAAGTGATTGACATTGTTGATTGGCATTTCCTTTGGTTGACATTGGTGAGGAGGGGATTCCCAGATGTAAGAATATCATAGGTGAAGTGATGTGTTACTATAACGTTGATGCAAATCGAAAAATTACAGTGGTGAAAAATTAAATTTGACGGTGAAAAAATTTGGTGGAAGAAATCATAAGGGAAAGAAGAAGAGGCTCACTGGATTCAAGGGATATGGGGATGAAGAACCAGTGAGATCGCGTCGAGGGAGAATGGAGGCCCTATGAAACCACATGAAAACCCTAGCCAATATAGCATATGGAATGAGTTCTCTTACTCTGAAGTCTCTATAGATAACATGAAAACTCTCAGCTGACAAAGCTAGAATGATGGGGGCCACTGAACCGATGATCGCATACATGCTTGAATCGAAATGTAGACTCAGAATTTGAATATCGAGTCTGAATATGAAATACTATATAGTTTGAAATCTGGCTTGACATCAGAACTGGAGAATCTGAATCTGGAGAATTTTCCAATGTGGCATGTAGAACTCTATACAATACTCCCCCTTTCTCCAGATTGGTCGGAAAACAATGACGTCGACCAAGTTGGGGGAAGACAAGAAAATGAGAAAAAACTGCATAAGCCGATTGCCTTTAAATGAGAAAAAACTGCATAAGCCGATTGCCTTTCTTCTCGGTTTTTCTTCTCACAGAAATTTCTCCTTTTTTTAAATCTTTTTTCTCAAAACATTTTTTATGGTACGGATTCTTTTTGTACGATTCCCTTTTTTTCACTGTCATTTCCTTTTTTATACCCGATTCCTTCATTTTTTTCTGCGTACAATTTTTTTTGTATACACACCTCTTTTTTTCAAAGATATTCTTTTTTTAAACAAAATCTCTCAGCACAAAGTGGACCTAAATATGCAGCAACCTCTCTCTCTCTTTTTTAATAAGCCCCTCCTTTTTTTAACGATCGACCAACCCTTTTGTTTTTCTTGTTGCGGCCCATAAGAAAACGAAGCCATTTTTTTAAAATAATAGGGCCATCGGGCTCCTTTTTCTACTCGCATCATGAAGAGGTTAGGGTTCTCCAAAGGGAACCCATCACCTGATCTGCGTTGCCGCCTGGAGGGTTGTCACGATGCGTCGCCTGGATGAAGCTCATGTCGCCCAGATCTTCGGGTGAAGGGCAGTGCTTGGATGTGGCGGTGAACACTTGGAGAAGATGTGCAGGGAGGAGGAGATGTTGCCGCATGGAGCAAATCGACGAGGAGATGCCGCCACTTGGAGAGGAGGGGGCTAGAGTTGAGGGCGGCGAGGTGCTGTCGCCTATGAAGCGATCTGTTTGAAGGAGGTCGAGCATCGACGCATGCGCACGAAGGGGGTCCTCCTTCAACTTAGGGTTCTAGAAGAACCCAAATGTAAAGCCGCATGTACTATTTGACCGGTCGCCTAGGACTGGTGGATGGAGGATGTCGACAGGAGATGCATTGCCTGGGAAGTCGCTTATAGTAGTTGCGCCTAGATCGACTGCGAGGAGATCCACAATCGGAGATGACTGAGGCGCCTAGGGTTTTGCGCGAGAACAGAGCATTGAGAATGGAATCTCTCAGAGGGACTATCATATGAAAATCTTCTTGAAGAATCAGGGTTCTGTCTGAAACCCGAATTGAAGAATTAGTGAGGACCACATCACCCCAGTAATCGTGAGAGGCACGATTCTAAATCAACATGGTTCTGGTCACATCAAGTAAGTGTCAATGTTTACGCTTGGCAATATTGTTCTGATGGTATGTATAAGCACATGAGGTCTGGTGAACAATACCAAGAGATCTAAGAAATTCAGAAAGCTGTAAGCTGTCGGACTCTAAGTCTCTAAGTTATTATCAGAACACAGATATTTGGCATTGACAGAAAAATTCCTTTACCTCATTAATGAATGATTTCATAACAGAACCGTCATGAGACTTATTCTTCAATAAGAAAACACAAGAAAGTCTAGAAAAAACCATCAACTACAATCAGATAAAAACGATGTCCTTAGTGATCGGGGACATGACGCGGACCCCGAATATCTAAATGAAAGAGCTCAAAAAACTGAGAACTGCTCCCACTCTAACTAGATTGAAAGGATGAACAATGGTACTTCTCAAGTCAGCAAGCCT
Source organism: Ottelia alismoides (assembly GCA_037367405.1). Lineage (NCBI taxonomy): Eukaryota > Viridiplantae > Streptophyta > Magnoliopsida > Alismatales > Hydrocharitaceae > Ottelia > Ottelia alismoides. The sequence goes on from JAZKJV010001109.1 coordinate 289,039, forward strand.
CACACTGGAAGGAAGATCACGAGGAAATCTGTGGGAGGACATGATACAACTTCTGCAGAGGAAGGTGGCCAAAATGAAGGTGCCACAGGTACGGTAAGGATGCTCCAATATGAATAGTGGAGACACCAACATGAGGAGGCTAGACCAGTCTATAGTGCCCCCGCTACTCCTGGGCACATCCAATCACCCTGCCCGTGAGTATGTCCTGAAATACAAGAGACGAGGGGTCAAAAATGGCACAATAATGCATATCCTTAGTAATATGACTAATAGAACGTAAGTTCAACTGAAAATCAAGGGCATATAAAACTTTCTAGGTGCATGGATGGTGTCAGATGCACCTCACCCTATCCTCTGATGGGTAAGTAGACCCCATTAGCAATAACAACCCATCTACCATGAGGTATAATCCTATAGGACTTCAACTGGGCTCTGTCTCCACACAGATGGTTCCAGAGTCCATGATCAACTCTGTCATATCAACATCGCTACTGCAAGTAAAAAGTGTAAGCGATACCTGAGGAGCTTGAAGTGAGTCTGGCAACGGTTGCGGTTATCTGTAAATCCTGTACTGATGCACTAATGGTGCTTGCCACTAGAGTCATGATCTCTCGTATACGAGAGACAATGCCATCCATGCGTGGATCAGACTTGGAAGATGAAGTCTATGAAGGCTTGATCTGTTCTGCCACACAAGCAGATACATGGTATCCATGCTTCTGTTTGCATGTATCCTCCGGGTGTCCTGGCTGACAACAATAGGTGCAAGGACCACGCCGACATCCACCGCCTCTGCCACGAGTGGTAGACCCTCCTCTGCCACGAGAAGTGGTCATCGCTGAAGAGGGTTATGAGGTGGCAGTAGGAAGAATAATAAGCATGCTGAGACGACTGTAGGGAGGTATGGTTGCGCTAGTAAGGAGTTGGGCTTGTGATGCGTCATACTCCGGGTCGAGAGCAGCTAAAAAGACTCCAACCATAGTGGAGTTCCTGTATGCCGTCTGTTGCTCTATCGATGCTATAATAGGCATGAAGCTGTGAAGCTTCTCGAACATACCACGAAGTGAGGAGTTGAACGTGTGCAGAGGACGGCCATTCTTATTGGCCCTGTAAATGTCAAACCGAAGCTAAAGAATCTTGGCCTCATTCTTCGCTTGGGCATACGTGGATGCTAAAATATCCCACATTGTCTTGGCTCTGAGTTGATTCACGATGTCATTGGCTATCTTCGTGGTGAGGGTCCTAAAGAGCCAAATACGCGCATACATGTCGTCTTTGCTTCCACGGAGCATTGTCTCTAGTCTTATCTGTCAGCTTTGGCTTCGTCAGAATGTGCTCATTATTGTTCCACTGTATAAGGATAAAAAACTACGTGGACCATAACTCATAGTTGGTTCCATCCATCTTTACGATTGGAGCCGGGCCCTTGAAGGCTCCAGTCGAAGAAACAACCACTCTTGTTCTCTGACATGATGGCAGAATGACCGAAAACAGAACTCGGCTTTGGAAGTAGACTGATCTAAGCAAATCTAAACGATCATACATATGATTGGTTGTAAGTGTAAACTCATACAACCATCCTCCTCAATCCTCGTTATGCGCTAGGACTGGGCCTTTTCGTTGGCGGTGGCTGTGGTCGCGGGTTAGGGTTGGTGGCGGCAGAGGGAATTGGGTCAGAACACCGGTCTAGGACCGCAATCTGATATCACGTGGAGATGAAAGAATGAAGTGTATTTTTGTGAGGCCTTAGGGGTTCTCTTTTATAGGAGAGAAACCTGTTGGTCTAATTACAAGAAGAAGATAAAGAAAATAGAAATTACATAAACAATATGAAAGATAACTAATATCTCAACAAATACCAAAGATCAGCTTTTGCTATCTTGATGAAAGGCAATATTATAGAATAGCATAAAAAATATTATATACTGCTAGGGAGGCTTATGTACCTCATTATAACAAGACCTTATATTTTTCTGATAGTTGGAAAACTTTCCTTATTCATAAGCATTTTTAAATGTGACATTAGCACACTCTCCATGGAGTTAAAAAGTTTTCGACCATATATGTGAAATTTTTTATATCGAGAACATTACTTAGGAATTTCCCTCTTCGTAATCAGGCGAACCCCGCCTAGGATGATGCACCCATTAGCTTGTAAAAGTCGACCGATTTGGTCGATTAGTTAGCTTGACTATAGGTACAGACCTGGATGGTTAATAATTGGCCTTGTTTATTATTTGGTTAACTTTTTTAAACAGCGATCTATAGTTCTTTTTTACTGATTTTTTAAAGGGCAACTTGAAAGTAGGATGCTTAATGTTTGGTTGCAATTCAAATGTTACTTATTTTGTTGTGGTAGTATTGATAATGTCTAAATTTATATAAATTTATAAGAATAAAATGTATCACAAATGATCTTTATGTTAAAAATATAAAAAATGCAAAACCAAATAAATCTCGATTGCTCATCATACAACCGACTAAGCTTTTATGGGTAGCTCTTTCGATGGAATATTGAGTACTGGCTTTTGGAACATTGTGCCACCATGATGGTACTGAAGTGTATAAAGGAGTATTAGGGTATGTTGAGAGAATTCTGTATCTCTCTTTTTTTATATTTCTCTAGTTTTCTGTCTTCTTTATGTAATTCCTCCCTAGAGCCTTATCTCTAATATAAGAGGGCTCTAGGGCTACGTAGTATACAACTTTTCATTTTTCCTTTCACATGGTATTAGAGCGATGATCCTAGGTTGGAGCATGTGCCCTAATGGCCTACCCCCACAAAAAATTATAGCGTACGTCGCCCATGCTGCCCGTTCTGCCCACGCCACCCGTGTTGCCCGTGCCACGTGCTCCTCCCCTGCGCCATCCAGCACCGCCGCGTTGCCCGCGCATCCTGCACGTCGTCGCGCGCCGCTTGCGCATCTCCGGCGCTGCCCGCGCCCTTCCGTGTGTGCGGTACCATGTGCGGCTTGCCCGTGCGTTGCCGACCGTGATCGCCATGTGATCCTTTCCCTTGCATGACCGCTGCCAGTAGAGTTTCTACACCATGTTCTTGGGTGCCTAGGGTGTGGCATGATCATCTAAAAACACCAGTCACCCAAAAGGAGTCCTCAAAGAATGAAAGAGGTCGTGGTATGAGTCTACACCCACAACCATCTTCCCATATGTCAGTGTAGACACAAGTCTTATTTGTTGTAGTCCCAGTCTTGGTGATAGTTGTCATCATGTTTGATAACAAAGCTGATGTTCCATCCCTAGGGGCCTTCAAAGGTCCAGTCCCCATCGTCAAGTTGGAACAAAGTATGAATAGTGGGCCATGTAGTTCATGAGTTTGATGCAGTGTAATGGCAAGAAGCCCATCCTCACGGTGGAGGAGCCAAGTGATAAGACTGGTCTAAATGCCTCATGGAAGGCAGACGATGCCTATGCACGTGCATGTCTATCTAGGATTGTATCTATAGAGATAACAAATGATATACTGAGCGAGCCTGCTGCAAATGCTATGTGGGACATTCTCGCCGCGACATACTCTCCAGCGAAGAATGAGTTGAAGATACTGTAGCTCCAACGTGATATCTTTACATCGAAGCAGAATGGTCGACCCCTCCATATCCTCTACACTAAGTTGAGGGGCATGTTTGAGAAGCTATACAGGTACATTCCCTTGACTGCTACGCAGAGCAGCTCAAGGCTGACAGAGACTCTGTGATGACTGGGGTCTTTCTAGCGGCCCTTGATCCTGAATATGACTCAGTTCGCGCCCAGATTCTTACAGATTCTACCATACCTCAAATGGAGGAGGCATATCACAGACTGAGTAGGCTATCTATACCCTGTGGTAGTATTGTGCAGTCTCAGACATCATCAACCATGGCTGCATCTCGTGGTAGGGGGAACCATACGCCGTATCGTGGTAGGGGAGGATCTTACCGTGGCAGAGGAGGGGGTGGTCGACCCCGTCAGCCGTGCACCTTTTGCCACAGGACTGGTTACTCCGAGGAAACCCGCTATTCTAAGCATGTGTTTCCTGTTTCCGCTAGAGTTGTAGAACAATCTCAACAGGTTGGGAGTCCTTCTCCTGTTGCTGATCAGAGATTTGACGAACTTGTGGCTAGGCTCATGGAGATCATCCCTACTCCTGGACCATTCATCTCTCCCTCAAGATCCTCAGAGGTGGCTGCCTTTACTGCTGCATCTTCATCAGGTATAGCATATGCCTTTATTAGTTGTTAAAGGGTAGATTTGTCAGAATGGATTATGGACTCGGGTGCATCCCATTACCTTTGTGGTGATAGAAGTTAGTTTTGTACTTTCAGTCCAACCCAACTCGGACAATCTGTTGTGATAGCAGATGGACCGCATTCTCCCATTACTAGGCAAAGGGAAGCGCATCTAACTCCTACACCGAGACTTCAAAATGTTCTTATGCTCCTGACTTTTCAATGAATTTATTATCTATCAGTCAAATCACCAAGGACTTGCATTGTCGTGCCATTTTTGATTCATCTGCTCTTGCGTTCAGGACATTCTAACGGGCAAGGCCTTAAATGTCAGTTTCGGTTACCATTTCGGTACCGACCGAAACAGAATTTTGATGGAATTTCGACCGAAATTTCGGTCATTTAGGTCATTTTTTGTACTAGGACCCCCATATTTCGGTCATTTCGGTCGAATTTCGATTTCGAATGGATATCGATATTCGACAGAATTTCGACCGAATTTCGTTGAAATTTGAGGCCATGCTAACGGGCAGAGTGATTGGTTCTAGCCGTGAGCAAGGTCTCTACAGATTAGTGCAATTTCCTTCTGCAGGTGCTTCTTCCATTCGCACTGGGTCTGCATCTCCTTACATGTGGCATCTTCATTTTGATCATCTTTCTCTGCAAAAGTTGTGTCGCGTTCTTTCACAGATTTCCCCTCTCTACCTTTCAGTGCGAGGCTTGCCAGCTTGAGAAGCATCAGCGGTCTACGTTCCAGAGTCGTTAGGGTCGAAGTAGTCATGGTATGTTTGAGTTAGTTCATTTTAATATTTGGGGTCCAAGTCGTGTCCCTGATCATCAGGGGCATAGATTTTATCTCATTGCTGTTGATGAGTTTTCTAGGTTGTCATGGACTTTTCTTCTTAAAAACAAGTCTGATGCCGGTCTTGTTATTCAATCCTTCAATCATGAAATAAAGAACATTTTTTCAGACGGCTTGTTCTTCTCAAGGCGGTGCTCTCCTCGATCCCGGTTTATTTCTTATCGAATCGTCGAATGCCGGTGGGGATTCGCAACCGTCTTGAAAAGTTTATGCGAAGATTTCTGTGGGGAAGGAATGGAAAAGTGGGGGGAGGGTTGCATTTGGTAGGGTGGGATGAGGTCACGAGATGCAAGCATGAAGGTGGTTTGGGGCGTGCGGAGGTTGGAGCTTGTTAATGATGCATTCCTTCTCAAATGGGTGAACAAAATTTGGGGCCCGGGTGATGACTTCTATACCAGCATCTTGCGGGAGATTCACGGGGCGAGCGGGGGGTTGGATTGGCGGGATGGTGTGGTCGGTGCTCATACTCCATTTTGGCGGAGGGTGTTGGAGGTTTTTCAAAGGAATCTGTCGCTGTTTGTGCCGGTTGTGGGGAATGGTAAGTCTTTTTGATTTTGGAAAGATGATTGGACGGGAAGGGGGATCTTCAGTGTGCGATTCCCTCGTTTGTTTGCGTTGGCGGTAGATAAGGATGCCAATATCGCTTCTTGTTGGGCGGATGGATGTTGGCTCCCGCCTTTCCTTGCAAATTTCTCGGATCAGAGGCTTGAAGACTTTCTTGCCCTTATGGATGCAATCGGGGACGCAGGTAAGCCTAATGGTGGTCATGACCATTTGGCTTGGCGGGGTGGCCCCTTCTCGACACGGAAAGCTTATGGGGCAATATCTAGGCCCCCGCCTGCGCGGTCGGACATGCTGGTGCGTGATTGTAGGTTCTTCTGGGGATTAAAGCTCCCCGAGCGCCTTGGTTTTTTCCTTTGGTTATTCCGCAGGCAAAGACTGATGACGAGAGATCGTTGTGCAAGGCTACTGGTCAATATCTCAAATAGATGTGTTTTATGCGATTCGGTGGTGGAGACCATTGACCATCTCTTCTTCGGTTGTCCCAGGGTCAATGGGGTTTGGCAGGAAGCGGATGTGGATTGGGTGTGCACTAATGACTTGACGACCTTTTGTGAATCGCTGGTGAATAACAGAAACATGGAGAGAAGGGACATCCTGCGCCCTATAGCGAGACTGTGATCGATTTGGTTGGGGAGGAATGAAGCCCTCTTCCCGGAGCAACGCTTCTACAAGGACAACGTTCTTATACATTGTGCGAGATTAGTAGATGATTGGGTTTTGGCTTAGACCCCTGTGTGGTTTCTTTTTTTGGGGGCTGTGGCGTCTTTTGTAAGGCCGTTGCCTATTGCTTTGTATACTTCTTTTTGTTTTTTCTCTTTTATTAATATATTGGGGCGAACACCGCTGAGTGTCTCCCCTTTTTTTGGGTGTAAAAAAAACCAATTATATATGTTCTGACAATGCATTGGAGTTTTCTACTAACCATCTTGCCACATTTCTTGCGTCTCATGGTATTGTCCATCAAACATCTTGTGCATATACTTCCCAACAGAATGGGGCGGTTGAAAGAAAACACCGCCATCTTCTATATGTTACGAGGACTCTTTTGATTCAAAGCTGTGCTCCTCATTCATATTGGGGGATGCGGTTCTAACTGCTTGTTACCTTGTTCATCGTATATCCTCTTCAGTTCTGGGTGAAAAGATCCCATTCTCGATGGCGTTTCTCGAGACAGATCTTTTCTCTCTGACACCTCGGGTATTTGGTTCAGTGGCTTTCGTTCATCAGATGTCCCCTGGTCTTGACAAGCTCTCTCCTAGAGCTGTCAAATTTGTGTTTGTTATGTACTCCAAGATCCTAAAGGGATATCGTTGCATCGACCCTGTTCGACGAAAGTACTATGTTAGTGCTAATGTAACCTTTTTTGAGTCTATTGTATACTTTTCTCCTATAGGTGACAAGCACGTTTCTTCTTAAGACGGGGAAGAGGTCTATATGCCTCTACCTCCGATCTCTACCATCATCAGCACCTCCTCCTCCTCCACCACCTTCTACGTCTCCTCCACCACCGGTGCCACCTTTTCTACCTTTATTCTTTTCCCAAGTTTATCAGCATCGACCTCGTGTTCATATTCCTTGCCAATCATCTAGCACACATGGGGTATGTTCTGAAAATTTGAGTTCTTCTAATGGCAATGGTGATTTACATGTGCAACATGAGGTGCAGGATGACCAGATGCTACATCTCCTGTGAGTATTGAAGATCTAGACGTGCCTATTGCTCTACGGAATTAGAAGCGTGCATGCACTATGCATCCTCTTGCTTCCCATGTGTTATTGGATTGTCTTTTCGAGGACTTTCAAAAGTTTGTTCCGGAGCTGTCTGCAGTGGAGACACCACGGTCTTATCAGGAGGCGCTGCAGAGTAGTCAGTGACGTCTATCTATGAAAGAGGAGATGGCCTCTTTACGTTGTCCAGGTACGCGGAGCATTGTGCAGGCTCCTCCAGGTGCGTCTATTGTTGGAAGTAAGTGGGTGTTCACTGTGAAACACCATGATGATGGTACATTTGACAGATATAAGGCTAGGTTAGTTGCTCGTGGTTCACCCAAACGTATGGGGTGGACTATCAGGATATTTTTCCCCAGTTGGACGTCACTCCACGTTGCTAATTCTTATTGCAGTTGCCGTGGTACGTAACTGGCCACTTTTCCGATTGGATGTGAAAAATGCTTTCTTGTATGGCGATTTGCAGGAAGAAGTTTACATGCAACAATCACCGTGGTTTGTTGCTCGGGCGGAGTCTAGTATGGTGTGTCGACTTTACATGGTCATAAATTGCCTCAAGCAGAGTCCGAGGGCTTGGTTCAGAAGCTCTCAGAGTTGATTGAACTAAATGGTTTTGTCAAATCATTCTCTTTTTATTAAGAGAACTTAGGGAGGTACGGTTGTTGTTCTAGTTTATGTGATGACATTGTTGTTACTAGTAGTGATGAACATGTATTCAAGCATCTAAGGACTTCCTTGGACGATAGTTTGTGACCAAGGATCGTGGTAAGTTACGTTATATTTTTGGCTTGGAGTTTGCATGAAGTCAACAAGGTATAATTATGACGCAAAGGAAGTATGTTACTGATCTTCTGGGTGAGACATGTATGATAGGATGCAGACATGCTACTACACCAATGGATCCTAATGTTAGAGTCTATGATGATGACGCTGAGGAGATAGATAAGAGACGGTATACGAAGCTGGTAGGAAAATTGCTATATGTTACTATTAGCAGGGCTGACGTATCATTTGCTGTGAGCAGAGTTAGCCAGTTCATGGAGCAACCTAGACAAGTTCACAGGGATGCAATTTGTATGTTCTTAAGATATCTGAAATCTCCAGGTGCAGGTCTACTTTTCAGAAGAGACACGTCGCTCTCAATCTGGATGTGCAGACACAGATTATGCTGGGTGTCTCAAGTACACGAAGTCCACTTCAGGTCTCACTGTGTTCGTTGGTAGCTCATTGTTCTCATGGAAGAGTAAGAAACAGATTGTTGTTCCTCAATCCAGCGTTGAATCAGAATATAGAGCTATGACCCAAGAGAGCACGGAAATGATGTAGGTCAAGTCCGTTCTAACTGATCTTGCAATTGAGGTGCCTCTTCCAATGCACTTCAAATGTGATAATCAAGCTGCTTTTTTCATAGCTAATAATTTGGCCTTCCATGATAGAACAAAGCACATCAAAGTTGATTGTCGTTATACCCGTGACTTGACCCAAAAGGGGTTTTTTTCCACCTCCCATGTTGCTTCAGGAGAATAGATTGCATACATGTTTACCAAGGCTCTCGCGAGGGGTCCTTTCCGCCGTTGTTGTTCCAAGCTGAGCATGATAGACATATATGCTCCATCTTGAGGGAGAGTGTTGAGGGAATTCTGTATCTTTGTCGTTATTTATATTTCTCTAGTTTTTGTCTTCTTTAAGAAATTTCTCCATAGAGCCTTTCTCCTATATAAGTAGGTTCTAGGGCTACGTGGTTTGCAACTTTACATTTTTCCTTTCACAGGGTAGGGACTCATCTTTATTGTAGAACCATCTCCGAACATTATTGCATACTACAATGCCCATTACACTAGATGGTTCATAGATCGAAAGTGTACTATTGGTTTCTGTTGGAGTATATATATTGTGCTTCACTTATGTGGTAGATGGGTAAATGGATCTCTTCGGTAGACTTTACTACATCCATTTGTTTAGTCCCACATGACTGTCTGTGGGATATGGAGAATCAGTGAGTGCTATATAAGAAGCCCCTCACCCTCTTATAACGGTTGAGAAAATGCAATGCAACATATGGCACTTTGAGTCCTCCCGTGATTTCATCTTGCTCCTTAGGGAGTAGGGTTCCACATAAAATATTGAGCATACATGTTTCATATTTCTTTATTTTATTGCTATGTTTATCAAATCGCTTCCGCGTTTCTTATTTCTAACATGCTATCAGAGCAGGTTCGATTTTCGAGGAATTATTTTTATGTTCTTGATTTATTCGAGATTCGATTCTTGTTGTATTCTTGAAGATTATTATTATTATTTGTCCGAGTTCAAGAAGAGAGTTAGTGTTTTTCAGAACCCTAGCTTGTGTGCAACTTTGAAGATCATCGTCGTTCTACAGGCATGATCTTAGTATTGTTCTCCACACAGTTCTTCTCTTTGTTGCGATACATCTCGCAGGCTCCTTCGAGAGTGGGGGTTCCCAAGTGGGAACCCTAAATAAGGACAACCCAAGTGGGTCGTGTCCCTAAAAAATATTATTTTTAGACACAATGAGCCCAATCCATGGAGAAGAAGCCCAATGGGCCTCCTACTGCAGTTCGGCCCAAGTGGACCAAGAAAATTATAAAAAATGTTTGTTTTGAAAAGGGCGTACAAAAAAATCCGTACGCGAAAAAAATACTTTGCAAAAAAACAGAAAAGCCGGAAAAAGGCGACTTATTTTAAAAAAGAGAGAGACTTCTATTAAAAAAAGAGGGAAGTGGTCACGAAGAATTTTTTTTGAGTTTGTTCATTCATTCCTCCCAATCTTCTTGTCTTCTCCCAACTTGGTCGATGTTTGTTATTCCGACCAGTATGGGAGAAAGGTGAAGTGTTGTGTAGAGTTACAGGTCTATTTCAGATTCAGATTCTTCCTCCCGATTTTCTAGGCTCTTTAGATTTCAGACACGACGATTAGATTCCGAGTCTTCAATCTGACGTGCACATGTATTTTTTATCAATTCGCTTCTGCATTTCTTATTTTCTAACAGTTTCCATATGTATTTAAGGGCCATTCTAATCACATGGAGAGGCAAGTAAAAACCTATGGCCTCCAAGGTTCGCAATATTGCAATATATCGACGATATATCAGTATCGATGAGATGCTGTTATCGATATTCATATATATATATCCTTTTCCAGGTAGGGTTTGGTGCAACGTGGGGGTGCGTACGACGGTTCTTCAATTGATGAACTTCTCCCCCTTTGGCAATAGAAATGAAATAAATTCAATACTAATCAAGTTATAATTATATGTCCAGTATATATCTCAGTAGGTAACATTAACAAACAACGATGTGTGCGATATAATGCGTAGTAGCGTGCCAAATACTCCTCATTCTTGCATCTAAATGTGTATTTGTATGTTATTTATCGTTTTAATAAATAGGATGATTTTAATTCGTAAAAAAATCACTTTTTGCACCATTTTCGAGATTTGCACTGATATTGTCGATAAATCACCGATAAATCGTTTTACGGGCTGAACCGATACGATATTGTTATCGATATTTCGAACATTGATGGTCTCTCACTCTAGCGCAGAGAGCGAATACATGGCAGTGAACTCAATAGTAGTATAGAGTAGTGGATCGATGCAGTTCTTGCAGATCTTCACATATTAGCTGGTAGAGTGATGTATCTGAGGTGCGAGAACACAACAACTGCAAATAGCAAATAATCTTATGTTTTACGAGCGTACTAAGAAGCATGTAGTGGTCGACTGCCATTTTACTAGGAACCTCTCCTAGAGAGGCCATCTCAAATGTATGGTATTTCTTATGTAGATCAATTAAACTAGTTAGCATTTTAAATATGTTACTCTGTCATAACAACTGGGATAAGATCCTGTACAAATACCCACGTAGTTCAGTTACTTGACTTCTATTAGAGTTATTAGATTTACATTTATGTTTGTAACCCTTCGGGTTCCGTAACCTCGCATGACCTTTCGGGTTCCGTAACCCTTGTGACCCTTCGAGTTCCGTAACCCCCGTGACCCTTCGGGTTCCGTAACCCCCGTGACCCTTCGGGTTCCGTAACCCTTGTACTCTATAGGGTTTTCTCTCAATATAAGAGACCCTAGCTCTATGGAATAAATACCTCATTCGTTCCTCTTCTCAACATGGTATCAGAGCAACGGTCCTAGACCGAAGTCTAATACCCTAAATCCACCGCCACCACCAACCCTCTCTCCGCCGACAAGGAGAGAGGGCTGAACATCCTGCATATCTTGTGGATTCCATGGTCTCGCGCAAGTCAGTCCCAGCCTCCAGCAGCACCAGCTGCCACCTCCAGCGACACCTAAAGCGTCGCCCGAGGCTCCAACAACTCCTGCCACTCCTTCGGCATCGTCGGCACTGCCTGGAGCGCCCCCTCCAACAACCCATGCTTCATCATGACTTGTTTCTCCTAACTTTTTGTTTCTCCCAACTTCATGTTCCATACTTTTTATTCTATCAAGTATGGGAGAAAGGGGGAGTTAGAGATGATTCTTCAGGACGTCTATTGCCCTACCATGACTGTTAAACCGCCGCTCCAGACTACTACTTAGATCATCCATCTTCACCAAGCATTGACTTCTTTGTCAGGGTGTATACTTCTTCTTTTACGATCCGATTACTGCTCCGCGCTGGACTTCTTCTACAATGATTATTCTCCAGGCACGACAGGGATATGCTCCGGTGACCTGCAGGCATGACAAAGATACGTTTCGGTGACCTGATATCGCACCGACTCTACAGGCATGGCAGAGATACGTTCCAGTGACTTGAAAGCCGCAGACCCGTCCTCGAGCGAGGTCTTCTACCAGCAACGGACATATGTTCTTATGATGCATCGTATGAAGATGTGGTGTATACTTTTTATTTTTGTTACATGCTGTAGCTTTCTCAGCTCCAGTTTGAGGGGCGGTATTAGAGATATAAGATTTACATTTATGTTTGTAACCCTTCGGGTTCCGTAACCTCCCGTGACCCTTCGGGTTCCGTAACCCTTGTGACCCTTCGAGTTCCGTAACCCCCGTGACCCTTCGGGTTCCGTAACCCTTGTACTCTTTAGGGTTTTCTCTCTATATAAGGGACCCTAGCACTATAGAATAAATATCTCATCCGTTCCTCTTCTCAACAACTTCTTTGATCGACACATGTGGGAGCTTCTCGCGAACTAGGTCGATCTCGGGAACCTACAATAAATGTCTCTTTCCTCTTTTAGGCAAGGAAGTTTTATATTGCTGGTCATCAGATAACGGGTTCTGATTAATCCTAAGATTAATTAAGAGGATAGTCCCTACATCTTCGAGTCTTGCCTTGGCATGACCGTGGAAGATATCTATGCTCCAACTTGAGTGGAGGTGTTATGATGCAATCATGGTCATAAGGTTTAGAGTTCCACTTTATCAGGAGTATTGATGTATTTTAGCTTTCATTTGTCTTAACCTTAACCCTAACCTCTGCATAATGGGGCATGAGGCTTTATTCAATATAACGAGTATTCCATACCACTGTTACCTATAAACACATTGTTTTCCTTAAAAAACATACCGTGTTTCCAATAAAAAATGAGGGCCCATAATAGGCAATTTTAACATTTTCTGATGCTCATGCTCAATCCTGTCTTTTGTATTGTAAAAAGCTAGAACGGGAAACTAGTATAGTTTGAGTTGAAGTAAGGCTTCGTTTTTTCATTTGGCCTTTTGCTTCTTTTTTCACATCTATATTTTGAGAGTTGAGCAAACGTGAGGCAACCCATTTTTTATTCTGTAAAGATAAATATACTGATTTCTCCATGCAGAACATTGTAGTAATCATAAATATAACTAATTTAGACAACATTCAGTACTTCTTTCTTTGACTTTGATTGGCAACTGAAAATTTCAGCTGCTGGTCAGCTGTACTTCTTTACATGGACGATATTTTGTTATCTTTGTGCTGGTGATTTGTAGGTCATTGCATGCTACAGCCATTCGTCTTCTTTGTAAGACTTGGACAGTTTCGGGGAAGCGCTTTGGGAGCTTGCAAGTATGTATTTTCGTGTTATTTGATATGTGTAATCTTTACAAGGTTTTATTCTTGAGGTTTTACTTCGAGATATTCCAATATATGTTATGCCCCTTCCTTTTTGGGAATATCAGTTAGTGCCAGTTAGTGCCACTGACTTCTTACCATTGTATCACTTATGCCCCTTCGGTTAGTTGCTGTTCATTCTCCATGCAAACAGACGTTAACTTAAAGGACACAACATGAATTAAATTAAAAAAGGATTGAAAATTCATCCTCTTCCTCTTTCTTCTCCTCCCCTTCTTTTCCGTCCCCAACCCTAGCTCCTCCCCCTCCGCCCATCTCCTCTGCCATGCTCTTCCCCCTCTATCCAGCTCCTCCCCCTCCGTCCTGCTTCTCCCCCTCCGTCCATCTCCTTCGCCACGCTCCTCCCCCTCGACCCAACTCCTCCCCCTCCTCCCACACTCCTCTCCCTCCGTCCTGCTCCTATCCCTCCGCCCAGCTCCTCCCCCTCCGCCATTGCTCCTTCCTCTTTGTTGCAGTCCCTCCGCCCCGCTCCCCCTTACCTTGCTCCTCTCCTTCCGCCCAACTGCTCCCCCTCCGCCCCACTCCTCCCCTTCGCCCAACTACTCTACCATGCTTCTCTCCCTCCGTCCTGCTCCTCCCCCTTTGCCCAGCTTCTCCCCCTCCGTCGCTGCTCCTTTCCCTCCGCCTTGCTCCTCCGCCCTACTCCTCCCCCTCTGCCTCGCTCCTTCATCTCTTCCCCCAACTCCTCCCCCCGATCGTGATTCCGTGCTTGATCAATGACTGGAAGGGGAGCATCAAAATCCAGCACGTGATTCGACATCGACACAAAGATGCCGCCACCGCCCACACTGTCGACCATCCGAAGACCAACTCGAGGAACCTGAAGGCCAACCCGAGGAAGATGATGATGGTTTCCAGTTTTAGCCCTCCTAACAAAACTATGATTTGAAAAAATCATGGTTAAGTTCAACTTTTCGACGACTAAAGTAATAAAGGGGTACAAGTGATATAATGACAAGAAATCAAGGGCACAACTGATGTTCTCAAAAAGGGAGGGGCGTAATTGATATTGGATTATCTCGGAGGGACACAACTAATAAAGACCCTTAATTCTTTATCAAAGTCTAACATGAGTGGTCAATCCTGAATTAGATTGTTTACGTCTTGCTTGAATATCAGTACCCTTTAGTCGACTATGGATAGGCATAACTGAACTCAGCTTGGCGCACGTAGCTGTGCTGTTCTGCAAATATGTTTTTGTGTGCCTCCATTTGGAACCATTTTCAAACAAAAGTGATGAATTTATTCATGACCATAACATCAAACAATTACCTAAAACAAGACTCAGTTCACAGCCTGTTGTTTCTTCACAAGTAGATGAACAAATTCAACAACGTGATGATGGGGGAAATGTCTAGATAAATGCATCCGAATCAAGAAGTCCATGTTTTCACAAGCAAGAATATGTGAAGGAAAGTTTTTCAACCATGAAAATTCTGAACATGCATGCATCTCTAGAAATCTTTACTTTACCATCATTCCTGGAAAATTATCATACAAAATTAATTAGTAAGCATGCATGTCAAGTTTATCTTATATTTTATTTTTGAATTTACCGGCATTTACAAACCTTTGGTACGTAGAATATTAAACGCACATCCAGATTTTAAGTAATTTCAACAGGAATATGTTTGTGAAATCTGAGGTCAAACGTACATCTAAATCTTGAGTAACTGGGGCATGAATATGGGGTGTGAAATCAGAGGTCTTACATTTGTCAGATGACGTGATATGCGACAAATATATATATATATATCTTATTACATCTTTGTTTTGTTTGGTACATCAGTGACTGACATCCAAGAGTGTACTATACGGTTTTGCAGGATGTTTTGGAAAATAAAAGTTATGATGAACTAGCATCTAGACGTGATATATCTTTAGCTGTTGCTGCTTCAGTTTGTGATGTTTGCAAATGCAATCCTGATAGAGGTGTCGACCTCATTCATTTAGTATCTGTAGGTCATTTAATTGGACATGTTTTCCACACATGCATCATGCCTTGCTAGCATGCATATCTTGATTGTTTTCTTATTCTGTTTTGCGTAGTTGTGTGTTGAGAATGATGATGCGATGATGCAAGCTTTTGGTTTGGAAAGTCTTTCACACCTCTGTGAGGCTGATGTAGTTGGTAAGTCTTGATGACTATTGTGTCTTCTAGTTTTACTTTGGTTGTGCACTTGTTATCACTTGATACATACATGCTAAATATTGTTTTAGTCAAAAAGGGGAGAATCACGCTTAGGTATACGACCCAAGTAGATTAATTATGAAGAGAAGGCATTACATGAATCAAGATTCGTGGAGTGTCTTAGCATGTTGACTAACATTTTCATTATAAAAATACTCAACATGAAAATTAACACCATTGCATGCCAACCATAGCGCTCAAATCAAAACCACATGCAATAATATCGCGTTTTTTGTACAAAAACATGAGTTGAAAAGCGATCACCAAAAATGGTTTGATTACTAACATCCAACCATTCTAAACCCATTTTCGTCTATTTTCTTTAGCATTCTCACATGTGAATAAAAGGTGATCAATCCTTTGCAGGTGTCGATGTTGCCAGCACGGAGTCTAGACTATCTATCCCAGGTCAAAGTTCTACGTTTCAATAGCCACAAGAAAACTTGGATACAAGAAGGGATCCTCATGTCCCAAACATATCAACAAGCTCTGATCAACTCTTTAGGATTTGGATCAGGCCGCCTAAGCATCGATTTATATGCCCGTATCACTGTGAAGTTACTATCTCTTCAGACCTAGTGATCCCTCCCTTACGTCTTCCATAAGGGAGCTAATTGATTTCAAAAGCTCAACAAAGTCTTGAAGGTTACAAGAATGGATCCTTATGTCCAAATATATCTACAATCTTTGATCAGATCTCAAGAGTTGGATCATGCTGCCTAACCAACGCTTTATTCACCTGTATCACCATGTTTCATAGAAAAATAGAGATCACCGCATACAAACGCATATTTAAAATAATCGATTATTTACTTCTAATTTTTTAGTTTACTTTCATATTTACTAGATTCGTAGTTTATGAAATAAAAAAATTTAAGTCTTGAGTTAATAATGTTTAACATGATATCCCAAGTTTGTGTGTTGCAATTTGTAAGCTTAATCAAATTAAAATCTAGACTATAATCATTAATCTTGAAAAAATCCATCAAACCCCTCGAAGAATCTTCCTAATATATAAAAAATACAAGAAAACTAGAGAAAAACCACTCATTAAACACACAGTTCGATTAATTGCTACTAATTTCTTAGGTTTAATTTTGGACTTACTTAATTTATGGTTCATAAAATACATAAAATACCTAAAGTCGTGAAGTATTAGCGTTTAGCATGATATCCAAGCTTTGTATGTTGCAATTTGTAATAAATCAACTTAAATATAGAGTAGAATAATAATCTTGAAGAAATCCATTTAAAGATTTGAAACACCAAAAATAACTTCCTCATATATCAAAAAAAAGATGAAATGTTTTTGAATAAAGTCAAGAACAAACAACAGAGAGACATGATGAACAAAAACCTTAAAAAAATCTCCTCAAAATGGTCATAAATTGTAGATAGTAAAATGCCATACCTTCTCCCAAGAACCTCGAGCCTAAGCGACATCATCAACCCTCTCTTGCATGAAATGGGGATCAATATGGGGAAATGACCCCAAGGGTGAAAATAAAGAAACAAAAAATTTCTTTTCTATTGATATATCGACGACGACGGTTATCTCGTTAATATATTGCAAGATATCAACCAATATCTAGGAAATTTATATTCATCCTAGTTCCGAAAGCTCCTTCCCAATGATACAGATATGTCAAGGATATATCGTAAATATATCACGATATTTTGAGCGTTGGTTCATGGGAATATGGATTCATTAATTTGCAAGATCCGATCAAGCGAAACAATATTGACATTTTTTTGAAAGAAGCATTTTAAATATTTGATATCGAGGAAATTACAAACAATTATTAAGCTACATAAGTATTTTTTGACAGGAAAAAGACTAGCGCGAACCCGAATGATGTGTTTAGTGACAACATGGAGTAGTCAAAATGAGCTCCTAACAAGTTAGATGATGAACACGTATGATGAGAATCAAACCTGGTTTTTTCGTATCTCTAATGAAAATAAATCATTTAATTATCTTCAACTTCTTCAATGGGGTGATGAGAGGATGAAAAATGATACCTAAGTTAAGAAAGACTGTGGTCGTTCTGTTGGCTTTGAAGATGGCATTGGAGGACAAGAGTGACAAGAGTCTCATGGTAAGATGCATAGTCGTTGAGTTGGCGAGATGTGAGTCTCGCCTGTCAAAGCATTATAACGTAACATCTTCTCCTCGGGTAATTTGGATCTAGATGTGGTACGAGGAAAATTCGTGTGGGGGGCAAGTTGATAAACTTATTAACTGTATATGGTCGGAATTATTTTTTTTATTAACTACCGTAGGTAAGCCGCCTCTTGAAGAGGCGGCTTTGGTTAACTAAGAGCCGCCTCTTGAAGAGGCGGCTTTTCGCCAGAACCTAAAAAAAAAGGGAAGCAGGAGCTCTGCTGCTCGCAGAGCTGCTGCTTCCCCCTTTTTTTTAAGAAATTCATATGTTGGCGAAGTGAACGTCATGCACAGTATGTAATACCAACTATGATATTAGAACAACTTTAAAAGACAATATTCATAGACAATAGTGAAGTGAAGACAATAGTGAAGATTCATAGAAAGTAATTTGATCATATACAAGGTGCATAACGCAAGCGATAAGACAATAGTTGCAAACACTATAAATTACATGCTTGGTTTACATTACAAAAAATTGGCAACATGGTGGTCTATGGTCTACGCTCCCTCCTCCTTTTCTATTGTAATTTGACAGGTCTTTCATCTGCCATGGTGGTCTCCGGTGGTATAGGGTCAAATCCATGCAGTTGGCTATTGCGATCTATGTCATCGATGTTGGTCATCTCGGTTCCTTCAACTCCAAAGGACAATGGTAGGGGTGAATGATGTGAAGGTCCTGCATTGTGCTCCGCTCGATCCCTCCGTGGTGCAGACGGCGTTGTAGGCTCTCTGGATGTCCCACACTCAGGAATTGGGGTCTCAAATTCTATGCCAGACTGAGGGGGTTGTTGTGTATCCATTGGGACATCTCCCTCGCCAGTGGGCCTCTCTCCCCTTTGCCGTTGACCACGTCCCCGTCCACGTCCTCGAACACGTGAACGAGGATGAGTTGAAGCTTCTGCATCAGCGTCTTCCTGTGAATGCCCATCGGTAGGACCATCTCGGAACTGTCGCTGTATAGACTCGCGTATCCTAGAACTTGCTTCAGCAGCAAGTTCTCTAATACGTGGTGCACCATCATCGCAAAGTCGAACAATCTCCTCGAATTGAGACACCTGCAATATGAGCAATTGTTGTCAAAACATGTTAAATCATACTACAAAATCTAAATTAAGTAAATGCTATCTTACCGCGTAATCGAGCGTGCATCCATGTCGTCCATTGAAATGAATCAGGGGGACACGAGTCACATGTATCCACTCATTGCCACAGCAATACAATGGTAACAGAGACAACACCTCCTCTGTATATGGCCTCCATACCACCTGCGTTAAATTAGAAATATTTAAAAAACCGTATAATTGAAAATAAATCGTAATAACGTGTTAACTGAATACCTGCTCATCTAGCTGTAGGTCAAGCAAGTGTTCGGCTTCTCAACCATTGAGACAACAAACTGTCCATCTATTGGTCTACGATGACCACACAATCTCCATGAACAACCTCTAACCCGTTCGCTGCAGTGTATATCCCACACCTTCTTATCTGATTTCAGTACCGTGAAGTTGTAATGACGTTTAATGTGGAAAACCTTCACGGCGAACACCAAATCGGCTTTGCATTTGAAAAGCATGCAATTTTTCAACTCGTTAGACAGACTAATCCCATCATCACAACTCATGGAATCTTCACCATTCAGAATATAGCCATCACCACCTCTCATGTTCAAAAATGGAATATCAGAAACGATACGGGTTCCAACATGATGATCCTCCTCCTCATTGTCATCATTTTCCATCTCATCATCCGTATTCTGTGGTGAGGGTTCCATTAACCTGTCAAGTTCCGGATCATTAAATGGATCCATGTCTACCACAGGAGCAGAAACTGGAGGTATGGATCCACCTTGTGGTACAGAAACTTGAGGTCCAGATCCGGGTATAGAGACAGCGACAGTAAATATTACGGGCCGATATGCAACACCCATCTCCTCAGCATATTCGACAATCTCTCGGACATCATCGTCATACTCGACACACCCAATATAAAAACTTGCTCCATCTTGGGACATTTTATGAGAGACCTGTAACTCAAGTCCTTGAGATAAATCCAACCTAAAGACGGACTTAATGTGCTCAATCAGTCCCAAAAATGATATTTCGTGACCGATTTTGATGGTTTTCATACGACCTCCTACGTAGGTCACGTCTTTACTAGACTTCGATATTGTACCCCCACAGTGACAGAAACAACGAACTTCTCGAGACATCCTACATACCATTACGTCGACATCAATGTATTAGAGTGAAGAAAATATTTCAAACAATCATTTAAACCCTAAACATGTATCCAAAACCCTACACCATATACAAATCATACCTTCCTTGAGGTGGAGAAGGAGAGGAATAGCGGAAATGAGGCCAACTGACGTTGGCAAGATGACCGGAGAGCCGAGGGCGGCGGGAGGGGGAGCCCGAGCGCGCTTGGAAATCGCAGGAGAGCTTGGGCGGAGGGAGGGAGGTCGAGCTTCTGTGCGCGTGGTGGACGCACTGGCGGGCCGCTGGGGTTTATGCCCCGACAAAGCCGCCTCTTCAAGAGGCGGCTTTGCCGCCTCTTCAAGAGGCGGCTTTAGTCTAAAGTCGCCTCTTCAAGAGGCGGCTCTTACTTAACAAAAGCCGCCTCTTCAAGAGGCGGCTTACCTACGGTAGTTAATAAAAAAAATAATTCCGACCGCATACAGTTAATATGTTTATCAACTTGCCCCCCACACGAATTTTCCTCTGGCTAATTGTATTTTATGTGGATGTCCTGGACATTGTATGAGCACGTGTTAGGATCCACTCATGTGCTTCAGATGTGGAGATAATGGGCATCTGTATTAGAGATGGTTGCTGAAGGAATTGATTGGACTTTCAAATGTATAGTTGAAGGAATTGCCTATGGTCTGCTACAGTGACAATCAGTTATGCATCAGGCTCCTTTGAAGGGGAGATATCATATAGTTATTGGATGAACTCGTCTGTGATCGTGGTTTATTGGGGTCGAAAGTGTCCCGGCTTCTTGCTAGCAATCATTTTGCACCGATGATGCTGTGAGATGACGACGAAACATCTTAAGGGTTGAGTCAATGAGCAAACTGACACGACTTTAAAGGTTGTGGGATTGCCTATTAGATGCCATGACCTTGCGTTAATGAAGGGTATGCTGGAGGATTTTGGGGAATTTCTTACGATACTATATGATTGTCTCGACATCGTTTTTGAGGTCATCAAAGGAACTGTGATGCTGCCAAGACATGTTGATTTCATAATGGGAAGAGCATGTTGATTTCACAATGGCAAGAACATGTTGATTGTACAATGGGAAAAACTTCCTTCACATCGGACATCATGGAGCTTCCTTCAAGCGATAAAATCTTGAACTTCTTGCAAGCCCACAATGACAAGGGGAGTATAAATTGACATTCATGGGGGGCAAAGTGTTGTGAGGGGGCATGCCTGAATAGGAAGAATGTTGAGGGTGCATTAACTGAAGTAAAGGAATACATGTTAGATTCACAAATTGAGGTGTCAACAAAGGGAATCTTCAAGGATGCCTTGAGGAAGTGGTCGTTGTTGTTCAAGGTTATGCTATATCATGGAATCTGAATCAGACCATTAGATTAATAGAACCACGTATGCCTTGCAAGGCCCTTAGGGAACCGTCTTACATACCAGGTCCTTAGAGACTTGTTTCAACCCGTTTAAGGAAAATAAAATGCTATTTTCTTTGACGGGAGGCTTATTGATGAGAGTAAAGGAGTTTTTATTTCCAAGGGCCATTACGAGAAACAACTGGTGGAGGAAAAATGTCAATTGCGGTATCCGAGGCGGGATGTTGGTCTTTAACGTGGAAAGTAGAGGAAGACTCCCCATGTTTCCTACTCGCGAGTAGCACACAAGAATGGTGTTCCTATCGATAAAGCTGATGAGCGGAGGCCGGCAACACTACAAGTTTGAGAGGGGCTATGACTGTCTTGAGAAGATTCTGCTAACTTACTCATGTTTAACTATATAAGACATTAGGCTAGAGCTATTCAGATGGTATGGTTGATGGATAGTGGCTCTACATACGTCAGAAGTGAAGTTGAACAAAAATTTGAACACAATGGTATGTCTCGTTTAAGTAAGCATCATGACTCCAAAGGTTAACCATGAAAATATGCATGCCGACACTAACATGAAGCATAAGGTGGAGGTGGAGATGTTGCATTGGAAATGCAACCTAGAGAATTTTATATGAGGGATGGCATCATTCTCATGGGCTTGAGTAAGCTTGAAAAAAGGGGGAGATTGGCAACAATCTTAAGCATTGGTGTGCTAACATGGTTTTCTTCTAAGAAACAGATGTTGAAAGTTGAGATATTTGGCTATGGTGTTCATTGCACTTGCCATGATTGTTGGTATTAAGAACAATTAATTCGATGGGATGTCTTGAAGGAATTCTTTCGAGACGGTATGGTGGCATTCTATAGTTGGACATAGAGATTGAGAGGCAATACTTCCTAACCACGACTCTTATAAGAAAGTTTCATCGGAGATCTTACTTACAAATGTCTTTTTGTCTATAATGGCGAGAGAAAAACTTTAGGAGGAGCTGCATCAAAAGAGGAGTCTCCTTGAGTTGCATGGATTTTGTGGATGACTTCAACATCACCCTTTGTGGTCTGCGGCTTTGCGTTGTTTGTTTACAAGCTACAACTTCAGGTTACAGATGTCATGCTTTTAAAAAAAACACGCGTGGAGGCATAAGTCTTGAGGCATTTTCCTATGAAAACTACCGCAGGGCTCTGGCCTCAGTTAGCCTATGCAGAGTGTAAGCCTCACAGACCTTAGGCACTATTGAGGTGCTCGATGCTCTACCGAGGTGCTGCCTAAGTAGAAATTGTGTATTTTTTTTTGAAATATAAATAAGACTATCTAAAGCTATATTTTTATGGTAATGTAAAATGTATAAAGGACATTCTAATTTTTGATTAGCTATGCCATCTAGTCA
This sequence comes from Ottelia alismoides, assembly GCA_037367405.1. NCBI lineage: Eukaryota > Viridiplantae > Streptophyta > Magnoliopsida > Alismatales > Hydrocharitaceae > Ottelia > Ottelia alismoides. Next base: position 311,853 of record JAZKJV010001109.1, read on the forward strand.
TAACATTCAGATCGAGAATGCCACAATCTTAAGTGCTCTTTATAGAAAAATAATATTTCAGTTCTGTAGCATTCATCCCTTCAAACCCCATAACTAGGAAAGCTGGGAACCCAAACTGCTTCAAATGAGCGATACAGTTCAGTGATTCGGGGTGATGGAGACACTTGGAGATTGGGGATGTTTTATAGGCCTCCATTGGTGGCTTGGAGAGATCGAGGGGTCAACCCTACTTAGAGGATGGGTCTAGTGTGAGAGAAAGGGCTACCAAAAGATGTGGTTTGGTGGCCAAGAAGGTTGGAGTTTGTCTTCCATTGCAAGTTACGGAAGAATAGGAATTTTCCGTGCTTTAGTTGTGGCCATATATTCAGGGATGCTTCCCAGTGTTTTGCTTACGGTGGGATCGTCCACCACCAAGCATCTTTCTTGCATTGGCTACACCGACATTAACCTTCCTATGTAGAGCAGAAGCGTATGCAACATCAGAAAGAGGGTGCAAGCGAACCTCAATGCTTGAGCTAATGGTTTAACGACATCGATTCAAAGGTGGATGGGAAAGGAGTTGATGAGTGAGCACTCTTTTGATGTTGTCGTGTGTGGACCTCTTATGATCCAATACTCGAGCCATGTAATGGTATGCTCTTGGCAATTTTTAGACCTGGGTTTTAAGACCTTGAAGCTGTGAGGTTGTTGCTGTGTAGCCTGCTAGGGGAGATCTTCGATGGCGATCTAGTTGTTCTTGAAGACAACGAGGTGTGAGTGAGTGGCCTATGCTTATCGGGACAGAAGGTGCTTCTCGCTTGGGGAGAGGAAGGATCATCGAATATTGTGGGCTAGATGAAGCCTCTATTCATTGATGGTGGGTTGGGATCGAATATTTCCCAATTCTTCCTCCGAGTGGTGGGCGTCCCTTTGCTCTCCTGGAGAATCTTCATGATTAGGAAAGCCCTCGAGGAAGTGTGGTGTACATTTTTCTGGTGGATGCACTCGGGGGGATGATGTCAATACCGAGATGTTGGAGGTCACAAGGTGGCTTTGTCAGTGGACGAGGTTGTCGATCCCTCGTTCTGAGTCACTCATACTTCAACCTATGGGTTGAGGTATTAACGCCACAGCTATCGCTGTCTATAATTAACGTGCCTTACTCCTCGATTCTAGAGCCCGTCAAGATCCCCATGCCTGTGGTGGTTGCACCTATTGTTGTCAATGTCCCTGATCTGCTAGTGGAGGCGTCAATTGTCTCCTTTCAAGGAGATTATAATGAATGTACTCTGGCTAATTTGGAGGATCCCTTGGACTGGAGGGTGGTGACCTTCGTACCAAAAATCAAGGAAGGACATATCGATATCGACATCATATCGATACAATGCCGATACCGATATATCGCCGATATATCGGCGATATATCGACGCATATCGCTGACATCCTGTATCCATTGTTCTATTTTGAGATGTCGATACCCGATATATCCATATCGGCGATAATCGGTGACCTGTCGATACCGATATATTGCCGATATATCGACGATATATCGCGATATGGCGATCCCTGCCAAAAATCCCACTTTTTTTCCGAACGACCCATCCAAATTATTCACCCGTTCGAGGCTGGAATGCTTATTCTCCTATCCGCTGCTACGCTACCTTTAGATTTTAGTTGTTGATGGTCTCTACCCTCCTTGTTTGCGGCGATTGAACTTTCCCCTTGCCCCTTGTTGTTGGATGGAGCCGTAGCATTTCGTTGGTGCATAGTCCTTTGCCTATTTGTTTTGGACGAAGTTATTGGGTTCGAGCTGTTGTCTCACGACTCCTTCCTCTTCGTCTAGTGGCATGCTACAACAATCCAAGAAGAGGAAATGGAGTCTACCTTTCCACCCCAAATTGAATCTTCTTACTGATGTTAACTCTGAGGTAAAGTGCTATATCCTAAGCGCCTCCTTGTCATGTTCCTTGAGGCTTCTCCGTTGGAAGCACTAGAGGCAACTGTTTTGGACCTTTCTATTCATTTACCTAAAAGTGGTATCCTATTTTCTGAGAGTATCATCAAAGATGGATGAGTGGTCAGAACCACAAGATCACCCACAATTCTAAATGAAGGTTATGTAATGGAATGTAAAGGGTCTATGGGACATAGAAAAGAGGCGACGGAATGGTTTAGTGACGTCTCTCTCTCTCTCTCCAGGAGATAGCCTCGGAATTGGTCTAGGTAGTTGTGGTCCATGGTGGGAGGTAACTGCCTTATTGAGTTTAGGGCTGTGGAAGCTGTTGGCAATTTTGGAGGCCTACTAGTGGCGTGGAACGTACCTTCTAGAGTTGGAGTCTAATGTGGTGGGCAACCACATCGATTCTGTGCTACATAGAGATAAGTAGAGCAGGGTATGCAGGGTTTTCTCTTGTATCTATGATCAAACAAACCAAGCTCGTTCTCAGCTTCTGTGGGATGAGCTGAGAGCTACCAGGAGTTTATCCCTTGCTGTGAGATGGTTGGTTGGTAGGGACTCTACATCACCTTGTTCTCCAATGTAGGCCCCACATTGTGGTGGTCAAGATCAAAGGTCCTTTGATTTTGGTGAGACCGTGAGTGACCTTCAGCTGCAGATCATGGGTTCTCTAGATTCCTGCTATATTTGGCAAAGCTCGAGGTCGAGATCTCTCTTAGACTGTTTCCTCTCATGGGGGCGCTTCTGGATGTCCTTCCGCTAGATCATGTCTTGGTTCTCCTCCTCTCTAGATCAGACCTCTCTCATATATTTTTGTCATATGGGAAGGATTCAGTTGCACACTCTTTCTTTCACTTCGAGAAGGCGTGGCTTTTCGATGATGGTTTTTGTGAGATGGTTATTGAATTCTGGTCTTTCATTGGGTGGGGCGACATGGTGTGATTGTTTTTGTAGATTAAAGGCATTGCGGGAGAAGCTTTGCAATTGTAAACAAGAGGTGCGAGAAAGCCGTGTGGTGCATCATATCAAGGCTCGAGGGGAGCTTAACCGTATAAATCGAGCAGAGGACACATGGTACTTGCTTCCATAAGAGCTTAAGAAGAGGGCAGTTTTCCAGTTGATTATTCAGGAGGAGGATAAGAAGCAGGAGATTGAATGGCGCCAGATATCAAAGCAACTTTGGATCTAGGAGGAGGATTGCAACACCAAGTTCTTCCATGCGATGGCTAGTGGTAGATAAGCGTAACTTCATTTAGTCCGTCTCAATAGCGGTTGTTTGGGTCGAGGGTTATCACAAGGTGGGTCATGTGGCAATGGAGTATTTTCGTCACATGATTTGCAGATTGCGGGGCCGCAATTGTAAGTGAATGGGTAGGGGCGCTTCTACCCTCTCCACCAGCCAGAAAACCACTCTCGCTCAGGCCTTCAAGCTGGAGGAGATTCGTGTGGCTGGTGTAGCCTCTACCGTTCCCTGATGCTTTTCTTCAAGGCGTTTTGGGAAGTTACCTTTGCTAATTTTCTAAAGGTGATGAGAGAGTTTGGCACTTGTAACAACACCTTCAACCGAATCAACCACACTTAATGTTCCTTCATCCTAAAAAGAGTGGACTAAATGATTGAGGATTTCCGTCTTCTTGCAATATCTCATGCAGTTTACCTGATTATTGGAAAGTTGTTGGTCAATCGCTTGCATTTGTTTTTGGAGGACATGATCTCCCCGGTGCAAACTGCATTCGATCCTGACACACGGGTGATGCAGAATAGTTGTCATGACTTCTAAGATGGTTGGTGATTTGATGCTTAGAGGAATGGAAAACCTTGTTTGGAAGGTAGATTTCTTCAAGGCATATGATCGTGTTGACAACCAACGTAAAAAATAGTCGAATCTTTCAACATAAATTTGATCAAGAATCCATGTATCCAACCCTACTTATAGTGGGAGAAGGCTTTGCCATTTTTTATATGATTGTGTTGATGAGTTTTTCCTATGGTAAGCTCGTGCAAAGAGGGGCGCCCCTATACTACGGATCTCTTGGATGAAGAGGTGTGTGTCCACTTCCTTACTGTTTTGTTTTGACAACGGTCACTAGAGGGTGCATTGCCCTTTTCTTTAAAAGATTATATAAGATAATATCAATTGCAATGCTGAAAATATTACGCTTCACATGAGTCGAATTTATGTTGAATATCGATATTCTGTCGAAAATGGCCGAGATTGTTGGAGTATTTGGTTGTGCGTCATATGAGCTGTATGAGGGTAAATGGATCCAGGAGAAGATCCATTTACCCCATCCATATGTTCAGTCCCACATTGTCCAGTGGTGGGACTTGGAGGCTCCCCAGACCTCCTGTATCCATTGAGAGAAAAGCAATGAAGCATACGCCCCTTTGAGGGCTTCTCCCGTGGTTTCATCCTGCTCCTCACAGAGTAGGGTTCCACGTTAAATCTCGTGTTCAATGATGTTTATTCTTTATTTCTGATACTTGCTTCCGCATGTTTATATTCTAACTTGGTATCAGAGCGAGTTCAACTCTCGGAAAATTTTTCATGTTTATTATTATGTTCGAGATTTGATTTTTCCTATTATTAAAAGATTATAGAGTTCGGATTTGTTCAAGTTAGGGTTTGGTTGAAACCCTATGTTTATTCATGATTCGATATTCAACGATGATGGGAGTTCCTTGGAACCCTAGGATCCAGTTCGCTGCTAGCCTCCACATTCCCATCTGGCACAAATCCAGTGACGAGGCACTCCTGCCATCGCGACGATCCAAGCGATCCTGGTGCACAACGGTTATCCTCGAAGGGTAGCGAGCCTTAGCCGCACTCAAGGCGGCGAAGTAGCCCCTCCCAGCAGGCGGCTCTGACATCTCGCGTGCCCGTTCACCTCCCGGCGACACATCTCGCAAGTTCTCCAAGATCTGGGCAGCGTTCAGCAAGCTCAACCTTCAACAGCGGGCCCACAACGTGTAGGCGACACAACATGCGCGAGGCGACACAACTTCTTCCTAGGCAAATCGGCAGCCGTAGTCCTGGTGGAGCCCTCCACCGTCCTCCCTCGTGAGCCCTCGAGAGCCCCTTTCCAATTAGGGTGTCGTGTCCTTTGCTTGCACGATTTGGGCTTGCGATCCATATCATTACATGCGAACAAGGCCCTAAATGTCGGTTTCGGTCACCATTTCGGTATCGACCAAAACAGAATTTCGATGGAATTTCGGTGGAATTTCGACCGAAATTTCGGTCATTTCGGTCATTTTTTGTAATAGGACCCCCATATTTCGGTCATTTCGGTCATTTCGGTCGAATTTCGATTTCGACTGGATATCGATATTCTACAGAAATTCGACCGAATTTCGCTGAAATTTGAGGCCATGCATGCGAAGCAGGCGGAACCACCAGGCGCATCGCCCAACGTGTAAGCCTACCCCTACCACATCCCTCTCCTAGCACGCTTCCCCTAGGCGCAATGCCTCGAAGCCCAGACAGGGGCGTTGAAGATGAATCCCCGATGGGGGCGACACATGAGATAAGAAGGGTTCCCTTGGGGGAACCCTAAGCCTCAGTTTCTGTTTTGGCCCAAACGGGCCTACTATGTAAAAACAAAAAAAATCTCTGCGTGTAAAGAAAAAAGGGGGTGGTGGTGCGGGGAATGTAGAGAGGCCTAAAAAGGGGGGGCTGTCTTGTTGGGCCAGTTTGTAGAAAAAAAAATTATTCCAAAGCCCAACGAGGGCTAAAAAAAAGAAGAGGGAAAGTCTGCAATTTTTTTAAGTAAGAGGAGGCCGAAAAGTTTTTTTTTTGAAAAAGGAGAGAGAAAAAAAGGTCGTACACATATTTGCAAAAAAAGTGAGAAGAAAGCCAAAAAAAATGAACGGCTTAAATTTTTTTTTCAAAAAAAAATGGCTATTAAAAAATGGTGAATGATATAGCCGCAATATGCATGATTTATAACCCAGTTTCTTTGTCTTCTCCGAACTTTATCAATATCATTTTCCGACAAGTATGGGAGAAAGGGGGAGTATTGTGTAGAGTTCTTTTTCGGCCATAATTCATATCCTTTAGATTTCGGTTCAGATCCAGATTGATCCAGATTCTCCAGGCCTGACAGATTTTCCAGACTCTACATCAGTTGTTTAGACTCGGTGATCATGATTTCGAGTCTCCAGATTCAGACACGCACGAGTATGCGGTCTTCTTTTCAGATGAGCACATGTTTGCCATCTTTTGTCGTGGTGACTGTCATCTTGTTTTTCGGCCAGAGTTTTCATGTGAACCATAGGGACTCCAGAGTAGAGGACCATTCCCTATTCCATGTGGGCAAGGGTTTTCATGTGGTATCATAGGTACTCCAGAGCTGTGTACCATTCTCTGTGTCAGATGGGAGAGACCCAGTTCTCCGACGAGGAGCCTATTTCAGACTCCATTCTCCAACGACCGTGGACTCCGACGAGGATGGCACAACCACAGTCCTTTTCAGTTCGGCCCTTTTCAGAGATGGAGCAGTTGTCTACATTATTGTGGCGGGCCAAAGTACTCCGAAGAGGAGACTCATTTCTAGTTGCAGCGACTCTGACAGGCGCAATTCAGAGCGCATGCTCTCCGACGAGGAGATTCAACAGACTCACACTCCAGCCCGTTCATCGTCCTCACCTGCACGGCATGAGAAGCAACGTCCTCGACTGCAACAGTTGTGCGCATTGAGTTGATATTGTCCGTAGTGTCCTGTAGCATTGAGTTGAGTTTCTTTCTTTTTGTCCAAGCTGAGCATTGCATGCTCCAGCTTGAGGGGGAGTGTCGGAGTATTTGGTTGTGCATCATATGAGTTGTAGGAGGTTAAATGGATCCTGGAGAAGATCCATTTACCCCATCGATATGTTTAGTCCCACATTGTCTAGTGGTGGGACTTGGATGCTCCGTGGAGGCTATATAAGGAGCCTCATACCTCTTGTATCCATTGAGAGAAAAGCAATGAGGCATACACCCCTTTGAGGGCTTCTCCCGTAGTTTCATCCCGCTCCTCACGGAGTAGGGTTCCACGTTAAATCCTGTGTTCAATGGCGTTTATTCTTTATTTCTGATACTTGCTTCCGCGTGTTTATTTTCTAACAGAAATGATCGAAATATGAGGGCCCTAGTACAAAAAATGAATGAAATGATTCGACCAAAATTCCGTTTCGGTCGGTCACCGAAATGGTGACCGAAATCGACATATAGGGTCTTGACTACCATTGTAGACCATCTTGTATGCACCAGTGCTTCTAGAAAACCATTGCGAGTTCCAAGCTAAATCTACATGCAAGACAAACATTCCCCTATAAATTGAGCAAACCTTACACCAAAAGTTCCATCGTAGTTGCATCGCGAGAGCATATATGTAACATACTTCCATTTCCTTTACCATTGAATCTATTCCATGATACAAGCCATCTAATTCCCACGATATCAAGAAAAATTCCCATAAGAACCAATAATAATCAAGCCTATATAGCTGCAATGAAGATGAATTTCATGAAATGACACAAACAAATTCAAACTTTGCAAGGATGTGCGGAATTCAAGATATCCCTATGGGTTTCCCAATCTTGCGACAATGGCATGTCGCCAGACCCAACATAAAGAGAAAATGACGAGAGAAACCTTGATTAACATTGGGAAGAACAAGAAAAAGAACCTTTTCAGAAAATAAGCATATGCCCCGTCGTTGTTGTGAGGGTGCCACTTTGAAGGAATGGAATGAGCTGAGGACATCCATGTGTCCGTGTTCCCGAAGGTACTCATCTTTCAAGACGATTTGTGGCTTGTCAAGAGTTGGTACAATTCTTCGCTTTGCATCGAATTTCACCTCATGCTCCACCTCTTGTGCATATCCCTGTCAATTCCGTTGACTTTTATTCTTGTGAATGTACTAGCTTGGTAGAATACTGAACATGTTAGCTGCATGATTGCGTAGGTTGATATACATAATGCCTAGTTGCCATCGTTTTGGGCTAGAACTATTGGGGATCGGGATATTTAATCCCATTTTCTCCTCTTTCTTTTGTCTCTCAGTGTCGGTGTCGGCTGAGCTGAGTGCTTGGGCTGTGAAGAAGAAATGGCATAGAGCGGCTGCCACAATCGTCAATACCACCATTGGATGAATACAGAGTAGAGCTGTGATGAAGAAATGACATCGAGAGTAATAGTGGTTGGTAGGAGACAAGATCGGAGTGAAGAGAGGCGATTGAGATATTATTATTTTTTGATCTGAAAAATGGTTGACCCCCCCCCCCCCCCCCCGCGCGAGGTCACCGCCGATGTATTTCAACAAAAGGTTTAAGAGTACATTACCATGAGCTCCACGAAGCGATTGAGATATTATGGTTGGTGAAATCATAATAGGGGTGATGAGAGTAGGTGTTTGATTCGGGGTGGAGCATGTCATGGGAATCGTCGTCTCTGGAGAGAGATGAAAGGTTTGGGGGGGACAAGTCATGATGCCCTCTCGATGTGATTTCTTCAAACCTGTGTTTGAAAAATAAAAATACATATTATCCCTTAACCTGAAAAACATTGAGGTGGTGTTCGGCTCCTGGGTTATCCAGGGGTGGATAACCCGGATTTGAGTTTGTGTGTTTGGTTGGTGGGTTAAGCGTTGTGAGCGTTTGTGTGATGTGATTGTATTGGAATTTGAAAAAGTTGGTAGTTATTATTGTATGATTGTATTGAAATTTGAAAAAGTGGGTAGTTGTTGTGATGTGATTGTATTGAAGTTTGGAATAATGAGTAAAAGTTGAGTATTTTATGATTTTTAGATGATGTGATGGTATAATATATATATTTTTTTGATGAGAAGGGAGTGGGCCCCACAAGTGGGTTGGAAGTGTGGGTTTTGGGGGGTTACCCACCCAAAGTGGGGGGTAACCCCCCAACCGAACGTCACCTGAGGGTTAAGTAAACCTGGGCCTGGCTTGGGGGGTAGTATCCAAACTGGATTTGAGACCTAGTTTTGGGTGTTATACCCGTTGGCAAACCAGCCGACTAGCATAAATCGTTGCAGGTCTCACACTCTATCGTGCTTACCTTCTGATGGTGTATTTTTATGGCAGACTATAAAGCATGCTCCTCTTTGCATCTGCAATCAATTACCCTACGTTAACTCTATGCTTCATATCACCATTGATGCCTCTACCCCATGAAAGACTAGACACAAGTATTCAAAAACACCATTCGAAGTGCAATGGGTTCCTAAGCATTGCTCATGAAAGACTAGAGGCATATATTGAACTTGTATTCCATATACTGCATCATGGTCTTACTTTGTCAGAAACCTTTACCATACCTGCGACTCTCGTTGAAATGCAAATGGACATGAAGGCACGTGCATATACTCATTTGGAATACCACTTGATCTGTTTTCATTGTTTCAAATGACTGCAAGATTTATCTTGAATGTTTCAAATTGAACAATCTTGAATTGACCTAGTGAACAATCGTATTAATATCAAGTTATGAATAGATGAGCATCCCTTACATGGGGGATCATCTTTGTAAATGTTGAGGCGACATATATTATGATTTCCTTTATATTTGTAGAGAATACTATTATATGTTATGTACATTTTCGTAATTTCTTATTATTCTCTGGACTACTATGTATTTTACCCGTGATGTCTCGCCCTATATAAGAGAGCCTAGGGTTCCCTTGAATAATAGATCACTTGTTTTTCCCAACATGGTATCAGAGCCAAAACCCTAGGGCTCTCCCACCCGCCGCCGCCCCCCTCCTCGCCTCCCCCTCTCTGGCCCCTGGTCCCAATCCCGGCCCCTCCTTATCGTCTCCTGCGCCGGTCCCCGCCTCCTCGACTCCCGTGCCGGTCCCGACCACCGCCTACCATGCCGGTCCCGGCTACCGCCTCCCGTGCCGGTCCCGACCCCCGCCTGCCAGCGCCAGCTCCTTGACCCGCGCGCCGCCTCCATCTTACCTGCTTCACCCTAACTGGCACCCACTCCCTATTTGGGTGTGTAACGTCTACATACGCACTCAAATCCTATGCAGTCTGTGTAGACACTTGGTTTTTGTCTACAAACCCTAGTTCTTCATCTCCGGTGCTATGTCAGAATCCAAGGTTGATATGCCCTTCATAAACGCGTTCAAAGGTCCCACACCAATAATGAAGATGGATCGGACGAACTATGAGCTCTGGGCGATGCAGTTCATGAGTCTCATGAAGTCAAACGGTAAGAAGCATATTCTTACCGAGGAAGAGCCGGCAGAGAAGACAGGGATATATGTCTCGTGGGAGGCTGATGATTCGTATGCCAAGATTTGGCTGTCAGGCACACTGTCGATTGGGATTGCCAATGATGTCCTCCATCATCCCACTGCCAAGGCAATGTGGGATATTCTGGCTGCGACGTATTACCAAGTGCGGAATGAGACCAAGATGTTACAACTTCATCATGATATATTCACGATGAAGCAGAACGGCAGACCTCTTCACTCCTTGTACACGTCCCTGCGAGGGATGTTTGAGAAGTTATACAGTACCATTCCACTCACAACGACTCCTGAGCAACAGAAGACATTTCAGAATGCCACCATGGTGGGCGTTCTACTTGCAGCCCTATATCCTGAGTATGAGGCCGCCCGCTCTCAGATTTTGGCCGATGCAGTTATTCCTCTAATGGAGGATGTTTACCGGAGGCTCAGCCGTATATCAGTTTCTTCCTCCTCATCTACTCCACCCCCATCGGCAATAATCATCTGCTTATTCTTCTGGTGGACCTTTAGATGTTGCTGCTATTGCTTCTGCCAGTTCCTCTACTGTTGCTACTTCCTCAGGTAGTGCTATTGCATTTACGTCTTGTCATGATATATCTGATTGGATTATAGATTCTGGGGCCACACATCACCTCTGCCGAGATCGAGAGAGACTTGAGTCCTACAGGGTCATTCCCCATGGCCGTTCAGTACAGATAGCAGATGGTACTCATTCCCCTCTTGTTGGATAGGGGGAGGTCTTCCTATCTCCTTCTATGAGTCTACAGAATGTTCTCCATGCTCCTCAATTCTCCTTGAATCTGTTGTCTATTAGTCAGATTACGAAGGATTTGCACTGTCATGCTATATTTGACCTATCTTCTCTTATTTTTCAGGACATACTAACGGGCATGGTGATTGGCTGTGGCTCTGAGCAGAATGGTCTGTATCGGCTGGTCCGGAATTCTTATGCTGGTATCTTTTCTCATTCTGCCGGACCAGTATCTTCGTACATCTGGCATCTTCGCTTTGTTCATCTCCCGCTCCTGAAAATGTGATATATTCTGCCTCAGATCTCTCCCAGTTCTTCCTTTCGCTGTGAAGCATGTCAGTTGGGATAGCATCATCAGTCTAGCTTTCCTAGTCTTCAGAGTCGGAGCAGTAGCTCCCCATTCGAGTTGCACATTGATATTTGGAATCCGAGTCGTGTACCCGATTATCAGGGACACATGTTCTATCTAGTTGTAGTGGATGATTTCTCTCGTGTATCTTGGGTATTTCTTTTAAAGAATAAATCTGAAGCAGGAGATGTGATTAAAAATTTGATTAATGAAGTGCAGAATGTCTTTTCTTCTACTGTCAAATATGTTCGTATAGATAATGCTCTAGAATTCTGCACACGGTCCCTCTCTCAGTTTCTCTCGTCGAAGGGCATTATTCACCAAACTACTTGTGCTTACACATCTCAGCAAAATGGCGTGGCAGAAAGAAATCACCGCCACCTTCTTGACATTACTCGAACTCTCCTTATTCAGAGTTGTGATCCTATCTTTTTCTGGGGGGATGCTGTTCTTATAGCTTGCTACCTGGTCAATCGTATGCCGTCATTTGTCATTGACGAGAAAATTCCTCTTTCTCTCATTTTTCCTGATAAGGAATTATTCTCACTTACTCCTTGTGGCTTTGTTACTGTTGCATTTGTTCATCTCCTGACTTCTGGACTTGACATACTCTCTCCTATAGTTGTCAAGTGTGTCTTTGTCGGTTACTCTCAGACTCAGAAGGGCTTATCGCTGTTATGACCCAATCAACAAGAAATACTTTGTCAGTGTTGATGTTACGTTCTTCGAGTCTGTTATGTATTTTCCCCTGCAGGTGACAGGCTGGTACCATCCACTACCAATGATGATGACCATGTCCCTCTGCCTCCTAGTTGGAGTTCACCTGAGTCCACTCCTGCTCCAGTTACCACGTCATCTTCACCACCACCATCTCCACCACCACCACCACCACCTCCACTACCTCCTATTCCTCCTTTACCAAAATTCTATACGCGTCGGTTAGGTCCTGCTCAGGATACACGTCAGACATCCATCACGCCTCAGGTATGTTCAGATGGCTTTACTACTGACGTGTTAGATATGGTACATGTGCAGGATTCTTCATTGCAGGAGGAGACTACACCATCCATTATAGTAGACGATGACCTTGATATTCCTATTGCTATCAGGAAGCAAAAGCGGACATGTGCATCTTATCCCTTTGCTTCCCAGGTGTCTTTTCATCGCCTCACAGGCGACTTTCAGAGGTTTGCTGCAGCTTTGTCTTATGTGGACATACCACGGACCTATTAGGAAGCTATGAAGATTGATTGCTGGCGAATGGCTATGGAAGACGAGATGCGTGCCTTACAGTCTCTTGGCACGTGGAGCTTGGTTATTGCTCCTCCTGATGCATCCATTGTTAGCTGTAAATGGGTATTCACAGTTAAATACCACGCTGATGGCAGTCTGGATCGATACAAGGCACAACTGGTCGCGCGAGGTTTTACACAAACCTAAGGCGTGGACTATATGGATACATTTTCTCCGGTGGCCCGTCACTCTACTCTTCGCATTCTCTTATCAGTTGCTGTGGTACGTGACTGGACTATATCTCAACTTGATGTCAAGAATGCCTTCTTGTATGGAGATCTGCAGAAGGAAGTCTACATGCAGCAGCCACCGGGGTTCACTGCTGAGGGGGAGAAGTATATGGTGTGTAGACTTCATGATGAATATGTGATTCATCACTCTAAAAGTTGAAAATAGAGTCTTGTTCCCGAGTAAATAGATGCATATTTCCCTCTTTAATGCATAATTAGCATTCATGTATGCATTCATAACATAGGCATTTTAGCACTCATTTTGCATTACATAAGAAGCCAAGGTCACTTGTAAAATATTCACCTATAAAAATAGCATCTCCCTTATAATATGTACACCTTAGTTAAATATAAGGAAGAAAGCCAAGATCCCTTGTGTAAAATATCCAATAAAGCCCCAGAATCCCTGATCCATAAAATGCCCATAGCTCCCTCATACAAACTCCAAAATAGGTCTACTCACTCTTAGATTAATACACATTAAAAGACCTTTAAAATGAGACTGATTTCATCCAATTTGGAGCTCATATGAAAAAGTTGGGTTTTTGGGCCTCTATGTACTCTTTGTATACTATGTATGTGTACACTTGTATTTTTGTATCATATTTGACCTCATATCCGTCTTTGGTCAACATGAAACTTGTAGATCTCATAAAGATCTACAACATTCATGTTTTGAGTTTTCCCAAATTCGACCTCCTTCTCCCTTTACACTCATTTCTTTTCGCAACCAATCACAGTTGGCCACGTGGCACCCTCTGGTTGCGCCACGCGGCCCGCTCCCCTTGCCCTAGCCGCTCGCGCCCACAGCCGTTGGATCTTTATCCCGATCCAACGGCTGTGCCATCTCCACGTGCGCCTTTATCCCCCGCCGTCAGATCACCTCCCATCTCAGATCTGATCCGCCCGTTCGCGCCTCTTCCACAGTGCGCCACGTGGCGCGTCTTGCGCCTTCCGATCTCGCCCTCATCTCTTGATCCCTGCCGTTCTTTAGCGCCAGATCCTTAGCCATCCGATCGAACCCCTGGGCCCATCTCCACCGTTCGCCAGTGCCGCTTCCATAACGCGACGCGTGGCGCATTCAGCGCCCTTGATCACCCCGCCTCGGATTTAATCCACTCCGTCCACTTGCGCCTCGCCTTCGACGCGCCACGTGGCGCCATCACGTCCCTTGATCAATACGCCCTTGATCAAATCCAAGCCGCTCCATGGCGCTTCGATCTGGGCCGTTGGATCACAAGATCCAACGGCTAGGACTTCGTCTTCCACCTCCGGACGCCCTCTCTCCCACGATCTCGACCTTGCACCACACTCTCGCCCTTTCTATTTTCTCCTTGACTCCTACCACCCTCGCCGCCCGCCAACACCACCGTGATCATCCCCACTCTTCCCTCGGCCTCGCCAACTCCCTCTCTTCCCACGGCTTCCACCAGAGACGCCCCACGACGACCACAAATCTCACCTCGCCTCCAGCCCTGCTGTCACCTTCACTCTATAAAACCTCCACCTCCGGCCACATTCAAGCCCATCCGCCACCCCAGTGAGGAACCCTAGAGCTCAGATCATCCATTGGTGACAGCAATTGGGCATGTCTTCGAGCGAAGACAGGTGTCTTCTCCGACGAGATCCACGGCCGCCACCGCCGTGCTGCAGCCTCCTCCGCGAAGTTGCGTGAGCTCGGGGCGCTGCCGATCCCTCAAGCGATGACCTGGAGCTCAAATCTGAGCTCCATTCCCCAGGTAGACCCCCTCCATCCTCTTCTGATCTTCTTCTTGTTTTCTTCTTGATTTCCCCGACTTAATTCGCACGCCACCATTGTCTTCTTGCTTCACCATCATCACGCCGAGCTCCGCGACGGAGCTCCGATCTCCACACACCCTTCCATATCCTCCAACACCGTATCCTACACTCACTCGATCACAGCTTCGCCACCTCGGCAGAACTCGCTCACCGGTCACCCCCATTCCCTCGCAGGCCTCGCATCTCGCTTCCCACATCTCCACGCACAGCCACATGCCTCGGCTATACCTCTAATCCCTTGCAGGTACACGCTTCTTCACTGGCCGGAACTTTGCCGGAGCCCCCTTCGAGCCTCATCGCCAGCGAGCTTCAGCATATCTCCAACACTCCTGAGGCCACCAGAGGCTTCGTCGCACCACTCCGCATCTTCCTAGCCTCTCCAGACCCTCCCGCGAGCTTCATCGATGACTGGAGGTCAGGGCGGAGCAAGCCTCGCTTCGCCGGAGCTCCGCCTACTCCGCAGGTGGCGGAGGGCTGTTGGAGACGACGTCCAACCACCGTTCGATCGTCTTGATCGAACGGTCCGAAGCCAGCGACATCACACCATCACCGGAGCAGCCCAAGACCGTTGGATCCACTCGCGATCTGACGGTGCTTAGCGCGCCACGTCACCATCTCAGGAGCGTTCCATCACCGCTAGATCAATCAGTGATCCTACGGTCCGAAGCCAGCCACGTCACCCTCTTCATCGAGCCCCAGGCACCATTGGATCAATCCAGATCCAAGGTCACTGATTTGCCCCGCGTCATCAACCAGCAGCCGTTGGATCGTCCTTGATCCCACGGTCCCCATCGCGCCACGTCGCCTGGTCCGAGCCTCTTCCCCGACCTCTAGGCTCGGACCACCCAAAGCTACTCCGAGCCTCCAGCCGAACCTCCAGAGCAGCCGAGCCAATGCCCGAGCCTTCGAAGTCCACCTGAACCTAGGCGCCCCACGTGAGCAGCATGCGCGACCTAGGTTAATTGCACTCTGGCCCTGGGAACTTTATGAAATTGCAAATTGGTCCCCGTGAAGCGCCCCCACGTGAGGAGCACGTGTAGTCGTGGAGAAATTGCATCCCACCCCCCAGCATTATAGGTAATTGCATTTAAGTCCCTGTCAGCATGTTTATTTTTATGTAATTTTTATTTCCTGTATTGCAATTACACCCCTGTCTTTGCACGCATCCCTAGGTGTCATCTTGCATCATTTTTGAATTCCAAAAATTGCATGTTGTAGTATAACTTGTTCTCTATCTGTTGTGACGCTCGCCATATTTTTGTGGTATCAGTAGATTTTTAAATTAATTAATTGGTTTATTTCTGTGATATTTTGCCCAGTTGGACCTTTTAATTAATAATTAATTCTATGTAACTCCAAAAATTCTCAAAAAATAACAGTAGCTATAGGATAGTTAACTTAACATGGCATAAAAATTTCATCTCATTTGCACACATATCGAGGCCTAAATAAATTAATTGGTGATTTCCTTAGTTTAATAGGTCCATTTCACATTAAAATTAAGGTTTGACAATTTTCCTAGATTCCTCATCATTATATCTATATAGGATAATTTTATTTCCTGAAAATTTTGTGATTTGGTATTTATTAGAATTAAACTAGTGAAAATCACCCTGCATTCATTTTAAATTCACAGTAAATTCATTTAGTGTCGAAAAATTCCGAAAAAATTAAGGTAGTCTATTTTCACCATATTTCATCATCTGGCCAATTTTCATAATTTTTGGACTTCATTTGATACCGTAACTGATTTAACTTTAAATTGGCTTGGTTTTTTGTATGTGTCCTGCATAGAAAATAGAAAAAGAAAAAAATTATATTCCCCGAAAATCTCACACTTAGACTTTGCTAAAATTCACGTAAGGAGACAAATGCTTCCCTGAGTTCGACCTTGGACTTCACCAAGTAAAAAAAATTGCCGCTTGAAATTAACTTTGATCTAATTAAAAGTGGTTTTTGATATTCCCTCTCGTATCCGACTACAACGAAAACTATAAAATAATTTGGACATTAATTTGCTCGAATTAACAAGGGTAGCGGGAGCGGTTATCACTTCACAAGGCAATTTATCGCCTCAAACAGAGTCCAAGGGCATGGTTCCAGAAGCTTTCCCATTTGATTGAATGACAGGGGTTCAAAAGATCGAATGCAGACCACTCGTTGTTTATTCAGAAGTCTTCTGCATGTACGGTTTTCGTCATGGTCTATATGGATGATATTCTGGTTACATGAGATGATGTTCAGGGAATAGAAAGGGCAAAAGCATTTCTAGGCCGTCAATTCGTCACGAAGGATCTTGGAACCCTAAGATAGTTTCTGGGGTTGGAATTTGCCAAGAATGCACAGTGTTTGGTGATGACCCAAAGGAAGCACATTACAGATTTTTTGACAGAAACAGGCATGGTTGGATGCAGGCCATCGAGTATTCCCATGGATCCAAGCATGAAGCTGTATGATGATGACACTGCTGAAGTAGATAAGAGGAGATCTAGAGAAATGGTGGGCAAGCTCCTTTATATTACCATAACTCGACCCGATATCGCCGTTGCAATAAGACGGGTGAGTCAATTTATGGAGCAGCCAAGACAAGTTCATATGGATGCCATATACATGATACTGAGGTATCTAAAGTCGTCTCCAGGTTCAGGGTTGCTATTTCGAAAGGACACAGATTTATCTATTTCAGCATGTGCAGATGCCGATTATGCATGATGCCCTAAGGATCGAAAGTCGGCCTCAAGATTTGCCGTTTTTGTTGGGTGCTCACTAGTTTCTTGGAAAAGCAAGAAACAAACTGTTGTGGCAAGCTCTAGTGCTGAATCTGAATATAGGGCCATGACGCAAGCAAGCACGGAGATGATGTGGGTTCGATCTGTCGACAGGATTTACATGTAGCCGTACCTTTACCTATGCAGCTTCGGTGTGACAATCATGCAACATTGTTTATTGCCAACAATCCAGCATTCCATGAAAGAACAAAGCATATTGAAGTTGACTGCCACTACACTAGAGACTTGATCCAGAGAGATTTGATATCTACCTCTCACGTGAGCTCAGGGGATCAGACTGCTGACGTACTCACCAAGCCGTTGCTCAGAGGACCCTTCCAGAGATGTTCTTCCAAGCTGAGCTTGATAGACTTCTATGCTCCACCTTGAGGGGGAGTGTAGAGAATACTATTATATATTATGTACTTTTTCATAATTTCTTATTGTTCTCTCGACTACTATGTATTTTACCTGTGAGGTCTCTCCCTATATAAGAGAGCCTAGGGTTCTATTGAATAATAGATCACTTGTTTTTCCCAACAATATTTATAATTAAACATACTTCTATATCCAGAAATATAAAGACAAATCTGAGTAATTCTTAATCCCTCTCCCCAGTTTATATGGCAGTTTTCTTCTCTACTGGATTTGAATGTTGCCTTTTGCAACTTCGTATGGTAGCCATAGGAACTGATGTGTATGAGTTTTTTTTGGTAAGTACTGATGTGTATGAGTTCTTTTTAAAAACATGATGCTTATATGGCTATGGTGCACACCTTTATGCTTAAGTTTACAGCTCATATTAACAGTTCATTTTTCCCAGATTTCTATACAGCATGGAAAGTTATTGCGGTAAACATCCAAAGCTATTCTGTTGAGCCTGTTGTTGCTTACAGGTGACATCATATTCATTACATTAAATGTAAACAATTATGCATTAGAGGCTGCTCTTATTTGTATGTATAATTTTATGATGTTCGGTTTAAGCTATTAATACTTACATTTGGTTTTGAGTTCCCTTCGATTTTTTGGTAACTTACTTGTTGGTGGAAAACACTTTAATATAGTAAATACCTTTTAAATGGCTAAACTTTTGGAATCCTGCAAGGATATCCTACTTTATATATTAATTATTCGCAAACTAAAATCTAGTTTTAGATTTGTTGAGATATTTATATCTCACATTATTATTTTTCTTATTTCTATTTTCTTTATGTATCTGTCTTTTAATAACCCATGCTTTTCTCCTATATAAGAGAGCTCTAGGGTCTCTTCTCTAACATTCACTTTATTTCTCCCAACATGGTATCGTCGCAATGGTTCTAGATCTGGGTTCCCGTATCCCACCAACCGTAACCCTCCACGCACACTCCCCCCTCCCCCCGCCGTCGCTGGGAACACCACCACCCTCCCGCTGCAGCCTGCAGCAAGCAATCTAGTGGTTCGGGCTGCCGTTGGGGCTCTCGGGTGCCGCCCAAGTGCTGCCGAACAACGACCTGTGGTGGTTGCGTGATCAGACCGTTCACTCCTATCGTCAGTTCGGCCCCAACTTCTGGTTCTTGATGCAGTTTGATCGTTTCTGCGGTCCGTTAAGGTCTGATTTAGTTCTGATCTCGTGATTTTACACATATAAATCACGTCTTCCGACTCTAGACCACAACAAAAAGTGGTGAGGATGGTTGTATGAGTCTACAGATAGAATAAATCCTTCATATGTCTGTGTTGACTCTCTCTTCTCAGTCTACTCAGTTTGTTCGACGTTACGACGTTTTGTTTACAATTTCAGAGAACAAGGGTGAAGTCTTCTCATCGTCCGATGTCTTCAAGGGCTCGGTTCGATCGTGAAGATGGATAGGACCAACTACGAGTTGTGGTCCATGCAGTTTCACACCATTATGCGGTGCCATAACAAGGAGTACATTCTGACGAATTCAGAGCTGGTGGACAAGACTGGGGCCAATGCTTCTTGGAAGCAAGACGATGCCTATGCTCGTATTTGGCTCTCTGGGACACTCATTATGGAGATTGCCAATGATATTATCAATTAACCCACAACTAAAGCTATGCGGGACATCTTAGTTGATACATACGGGCAAACAAAGAATGAAAGCAAGATTCTTCAGCTGTAGTATGATATTTTCTCGACCAAGTAGATTGGTTGATCTCTTCATGCCCACTCCTCACATCTTAGAGGCATATTTGAGCGACTGCACAACTTCATGCCTACTACTACAAGCATAGAGCAACAACAGTCATATCAGAATGCCACTATGACTGGGGTCTTTCTGTCATCTCTTGACTCGGAGTACGATGCAACACATATTCAACTTCTGACTGGAGAGACGATACCTCCAATGGATGAGATATACAAGAAATTGAGTATGCTCATTATCTCATCTACTACTACGACCCATACTCCTCTGCTATGGCTACCTCTTGTGGCAGAGGGAGAACTTCACGAACGTGAACCTCACAATCGAGGAGGGCATCAATGTGACCCTTGTTCTCATTGCGTCCATCCTGGTCATTATGAGGAGACATGCTATCAGAAGCATGGATATCATGCGCCTGCCCGTGTTGCTATGTAGGATATGGTATTATCCTCAAGCGCATCACGGAAGCGTGATCGTCGTATCGAATACGACGCAGAACGACTATTTGTACTAGTTGTTCTGTGCAGCGGAATTTAAAAAAATGTTCATGCGATGAAACCACATGATCCAAGAACGATTCTCGGATCGTTTTATCTAGAACCACAACAAGTATAAAGGAATACCTCTTGAAGCGTGGTTGGTCGAGTCTCTAAGAGAAGAGACCTCATGTCTTAAGTCCGATCGTCGGAGAGATTGCTTGCAAGCGCGGGGATGAACCGCGTGATCCTCGCAATCCAACAAGTTGATCCAAGGACGGTTAGCTTCTGATTTCATCGTACGAGATCGAACGTCTTCTTCGTGAGCGTAGCACTCCAAGAAGACGGAGAAACGAAGAACGTCGAAGCGGCGGCGCGGTGGCGATGGCGTCGACGAACCTCTCTCTAGGGTTTGGTAGACGACCTCCAAGAAGAGGGAGAGAGGAATGACGTGTGAGAAGAAAGAGAGAGAGAGAGTTTGCTCCAATATTGCATAGACCTAGAGAGCATGGTATGCCTATCTATTTATAGGGTTTTGGGATCCATGGATCTCAATCCATGAGACATATAAAATCAATGGATGAGAATGATTTATGTCCAATCCAATGGTCAAGATTGTTGTTGGTAAAAGCCAACAAATTATGATTTAATTTAGATCAAATATATTTGACAAAATCAAATATAAATCAATCCTAAATTACATCATCCAGATAAGGAGAGAATATACATCGAGATCACATCTCCATGTACATTCAAGGTGGACGGCCACCCATTCCAATTAGGAATAGGGTGCCGCCCACTTGATTCCTCATGGAGGCAATCTCATGAGATTTCATGAGATTGCATATCTCCATGGAAATCTCTCATTATTTATTTCCAACAATTTTGTTGTGATATATTTTTCAAAAATAATTCACAATTAATTTTGAGAATATTGCAATCTTGCCATTGAAAAATTGTGGGTCACATTCACAACCCAAAACAACATATAATTTACATTATCAATTAATTACACAATGTGTATCCAATACATATAATAATTAATCAACAAATATAAATTATAATTAGTTCTCTCTAATACATTATATATCACATTTATAATATATTATAAATAATTTGATATTGCTATCCACATTATTCTTATCCGTAATAATTAAATCACATTTAATTATGTTGGATAATTTCTACACACATCAAGATGATTAAATCACATTTAATCATTATTTCTTCATTGCTTAGATCTTATGGAATTATTCTTGAACCCTTCAAGAATAATGCGATTTCTCCCCAGATACTTGGAGATAAGGACAGGATGATTGTATTGTTCCACGTATAGTGACTTGGATGTTGAGATCATATTTCAAATCCAGATCCCATGGTCCTCCCACAGATGCTTGATCAAATCAAGACCGTAGACCTAATCTTCTCATTGCATCTGAATCTCATTCAGATCAATATCCAATTCATGGACTAAGATTAGGTCACTTCTCTAATGAGGGGAGTCACTAAAATCCAAACCTGTTTCATCACTCTCTCGGAATGGAAGCGTCATGGTTATACAATCGTTTATGTACACATCACCCTCAGGTATTCCCAATATCTATACATCCTGCATACTGGAAGACCTATGATCATTCTGAAGATAAAGATCACTTTTATACTGTCATCTTCAGGGTTTGATCACTAAGTTTCTCAATCTTGGTCACTGGGAATTGGTATAGATCATATGCTTTCCCAAAGCATATATCTTACCTTCAAATTCATGTCATGCTTCCAAAGCACGACGACCATGCAT
Organism: Ottelia alismoides; assembly: GCA_037367405.1. Taxonomy (NCBI): domain Eukaryota; kingdom Viridiplantae; phylum Streptophyta; class Magnoliopsida; order Alismatales; family Hydrocharitaceae; genus Ottelia; species Ottelia alismoides. The sequence goes on from JAZKJV010001109.1 coordinate 333,662, forward strand.
GGAATTTGTTCAGTCCCAATACCTCATGAGTGAGCTCATGTCTCCCGGTTCACAAGTGAACCTGTATGATCCCTTTGAGAGATCGTATTACTCATATGTCCTTACATGCACACGAGCTCGCCGGTATATGGACCTTGGTTAGGTCATTCAATGAATCAACAACTGTATGATCATCAAGTTGGCCATGGTACATAACCGTTATTGTACAGAGGGACCTTATAGTGCATTCATTCATTCAATCTCAGAAAGGGAGTGAAAAATAATCAATAACTTTATTGATAATTTATTTATTACAATAACATTTATTGTAGGAATGGTTCGTCCGGGGCTCACATTGCTAACATGCTAAGCAGACCAAGCCTACTTCTTCCTCTGCTTATGATGAACGTTTTGATGATATTGTGTCCAGATTACGAGAGATGGTGAACACACCTATCACTTCAGCTGTAGGTTCTTCAGATGTAGCAACTAACGCTAAAGCTTCGTTCAATTCATCAGGTATGGTTTATGGTTTACCAGTTGTAGCAGTTCGGATTTGACAGACTGGATCATGGACATTGGAGCATCATATCATATATGTGGCGATCGGACACAATTCATCTCTTTAAAGTCTATCCCGCCTGGTATATCTTTGATGGTTGCTAATGGGCCCGTCTACCCATTGTTGGTTAGGAGGAGATTGTTCTAGCTCCTTCTATGCATTTGTAAAATGTTTTATATGCTTCAGACTTTCAAATGAATATTTTTTCTATTTGCCAAATTACGAAAGATTTACATTGTTGTGCCATATTTGATCATCTTCTCTTGTGTTTCAAGACATACTCACGGGCAGGGTGAGTGATTGGATGTGGCCGTGAGCAGAGAGGTCTATACAAGCTTTCCCTACCACCATCCGTTGGAGCCGTTACTATTCCTTCAGGATCTGTTTCTCCTTTCATGTGGCATCTTCGCTTTGGACACCTTCCTATTCAGAAGATGTGTCATGTTCTTCCTCAAATCTCTACTCGTGCTACCTTGTATTGTGAATCCTGTCAGCTTGGAAAGCATCATCCTTATTCTTTTCATGTCGTCAGAGTCGTCATAGTATTTAGTCTTTTGAGTTGTTTCATTTTGACATTTGGGGTCCTATTCATGTTCTTAATCATCGGGGACACCATTTTTATATTGTTGTTGTGGATGATTTTTCTAGATTGTCTTGGGTGTTCTTGTTAAAACGTAAGTCTGAAGCAGGTGCTACCATTAATCCTTTTCTTATTGAAGTCAAAAATATCTTTTCTGCTAATGTGAAATTTATTCATATTGACAATGCCTTGGAGTTTTCTACCTTACATTTATCTGCATTTCTCCAGTATCTTGGTAATTGTTCATCGAACCTCTTGTGCTTATACTTCTGGACGCACACACCGTTCTTCTGGATGTCACAAGGACGCTTCTGATTTAGAGTCGAGCTCGTCATTCTTTCTGGGGGGATGTTGTTCTCATTGCTTGCTACTTGTTGAACCGTATGCCGTCTACGGTTCTTGGAGAAGAGGTTCCATTCTTGATTGCGTTTCCGAGAAGGACCTATTCTCCCTTACTCCTAGAGTTTTTGGGTCTGTGGCCTTCGTCCACAATTTCACTCCTGGTCGTGACAAGCTCTCACTTAGAGATGTCAAGTGCGTCTTTGTTGGTTATTCTCATACCCAAAAAGGGTATTGTTGTTTTGATCCTGTAGGTCGAAAGTTTTATGGTAGTGCTGATGTCACATTTTTTGAGTCTATTATGTACTTTTCTCCTACAAGTGACATGTTGTCTCATGATGTTTCTGGTGAGCTCCACCATCTGCACCCCATGTTGAGCCTTAGTCATCTTCATCTCCACCACCTCCACCTCCTCTTACCCAAACACAGTTCTTACCATGGTTTTTCATTCGCAGGTCTTGTACTCGTCCCTCTGCTCATGCGTCATCCCCATCATCTAGCACGCATCAGGTATGTAATGAGCACATTGTTTCTACTGACGACACTGGAGATTTGAATGTTCCACAGGACATTGCACAGGGGGAGTTGATCCCAGAGAACATAGAGGCTAATGAACTGCATATACCTATTGCCTTAAGGAAGCCACGCCACCAATGTGCCACATATCCTCTCGCTGCGCATGTTTATTTGGACCATCTTTCAGAGTACATGAGGTTTGTTGTGGGACTCAGCTGTTACTATCCCATGTACATATCTGAAGACAATACATGACAATAGGTGGCGACTTGCCATGGAGGAGGAGATGGCCTCTTTGTAGTCACATGGTACCTGCAAGATTGTTGTTGCTCCTCCAGGTGTCTCTGTTGCGGGATGCAAATGGATATTTACAGTGAAGCAACAAACAGATGGCAGTGTGGATCGCTACAAGGCGTGGCTTGTGGCATGTAGGTTCACCCAAACTTATGGGGTGGACTATAAGGATACCTTTCTCCAGTTGCGAGACACTCGACACTTCCCATTCTTTTATCAGTTGTTGTTTCGCGGGACTGGCCTCTGTACCAACTTGATGTAAAGAATGCATTTTTATATGGTGATCTACATGAGGAGGTATATATGCAACAACCACCAGGGTTTGCTATTGAGGGGGAGTCTCAGCAGGTGTCTAGGCTCCATAAGATGATTTACGACCTGAAATAGAGTTTGAGAGCATGGTACCATAAGCTATCGAAGTTGATAGAGCAACATGGGTTTGTGCGGTCTACTGCGTATCACTCACGTTTTTGTTCAAAGGGCCCATAGAGGTCCTGCTGCTATTCTTATCTATGTGGATGATATTATTGTCACGAGGGATGATGAGCGGGGCATTCGAGCTGCCAAGGAGTTCCTAGGTCAACAGTTTGTGACTAAGGACCCTTGCAATCTTCGATACTTCCTTGGATTAAAGTTCACCTGGAACCAGCGTGGTGTTGTGATGACCCAAAGGAAGTTTGGGACGGATCTTCTTTTAGAGACATGTATGATAGGGTGCAAGCCTGCTACTACCCCTATGGATCCGAGTATGAAATATGATGATGACATTAAGGAGGTTGATAAGAGGAGATATAGAGAACTTGTTGGGAAGCTCCTATATGCAGCCATCACCAGACCAGATATATCTTTTGTTGTGAGCAAGGTTAGGCAGTTCATGGAGCAACCTATGAAGGTTCATATGGATGTAGTCTATATGATCTTGAGATATTTGAAGACGACACCTAGTTATGGTCTTATATTCAGCAGAGATACATCTCTTGAAGTGACAGCTTGTGCAGATGCATATTATGCAGGTTGTCCAAGAGACATGAAGTCTACTTCTGGCTTCACTATTTTCGTTGGGAGCTCTCTCGTATCATGAAAAAGACAGAAGCAGACAACGGTTGCTAGATCTAGCGCATAGTCTGAGTACAGGGCCATGGCACATGGAAGCACAGAGATGATGTGGGTTAGATCAGTGTTGACTGATCTTGCTGTTGAGCTTTCTCTTCCCATGCATCTTTTATGTGACAATCAAGTGGCTTTATTTATTGCCAATAATCTTGCATTTCATGAGTGGATCAAGTATATAGAGGTGGATTTCCATTACACTGGAGATATGATCCGAAAAGGTCTCATATCCACCTCCCATGTTGCTACTGGAGATCAGACTGCGGATATTTTCACCAAGGTCCTTGCTAAAGGTTCATTTCAGAAGTGTTGTTCCAAGCTGAGCATGATAGATATATATGCCTTAGCTTAAGGGGGGTGTTGAGATATTTGTTTTTCTTATTTCTATTTTCTTTATGTATCTCTCTTGTAATTAACCAGTGCTTTTCTCATATATAAGAGAGCCCTATGGTCTCTTCTATGACATTCACTTTATTTCTCCCAATAAGATTGTTATAGGAAATATTATTTATGTTATTTATTTTTTCTTTTTATGTAATTTCCTATTCGTTATTTTCCTTATAATTCTTTTCTATATAAAGGAGCGACATGACCTTATCAGCCTCCTCCCTCTGTTCTCACGCACGCACCTCCGCCCCCTTCCTCGACAACCACACACCTCCGTATGCCTCTCCTCATCCATCGCGCTGCCCAACGGTTACCAACACCACTTGTAGGATCTATTATGCCACAGTGAGGCCCTCTCGGTTGTGCTCCAACGCACAACACCACTGCAACTAACGTGTACGAGCCCAATGGTTCTTTCGTACCCTGTGTGCATCTATGGAAACCTCCTCGAGAACCGCAACCGTACCATATGTGGTTCATGTGCCTACCAATGCTCTCGTACACTTTGTATGATTCATTTCAGTGCTTCCTTGCATTGATTTTGATTCGGTCATTTAAATCTAATCCGGTTACCCTAGAGAACCGTCAAAGTTGGTGGGGAAGGTTTTCCTTTAAGTCTGCACACACATCATATTCCCTACATCATCATGTAAGCAAAAAATCAGATTGTTCTATCATATGGTTGTGTCCTCCCTGGTCTCCTTCATTCGTGATGACTGATGATAAGGTTGTTACGCATTCGTCTCGAGCTTCTGGGGCATTCGAAGACCCAACTCCCGTCGTCAAGATGGATGTGATCAATTGCAATCTGTGGATAATGTAGTTCTTGAACATTACGAGGAGCAACAACAAAGAATACATCATGACGCAATTCGAGCCGATTGATAAGGTCGAAGAAAACACTTTATGGAAGCAAGACAACACATGGACACATGTTTATCTCTCCAGCACTCTTACAATGGAGATAGCCAACAACAAATTTGATGTCTAATATTCACGCCACCATATACACCCAAACGAAGAATGAGATGAAGATCTTTTGGCTCCAGCATCACGTCTTTCATTACAAAGCATGATAGTCGTCCTCTCTCCATGCAGTCTACTCTTGACTAAGCGGCATATTCAAGAAGCTTCATAGCTACATATGTCCATGTGTACTAGTTTTGAGCAGCATATGGCCTACAAGAACACCATTATTGCTGGTGTTTTTCTTACGGATCTTGATTCCCAATATGGGTGTTTTTCTTACAGATCTTGATTTCCAATATGATGCTGCCCACAACCAATTTCTTATTAGTGCTTCTATCTTTCCCATGGCGGAGGCTTACAATCGTCTGAACATGATCACAATGCCCTGCGCTTTTGTCACTAAAATAGTTCTATTATGACATCATTTCATTGAAGAGGGGGTTCCACTCAGTTTAGAGGATGTTGAATCCACAAAAGAAGAAGTGATCGTCCTCGCTTCCTGTACATATATCGTAACTGTATTAGGCACTATAATGATATCGGCTATCAGAAGCATGGTCATCCTGCATCTACTCATGCTGCTGGCAGTTTGAGCCCATTACTACTACTGATTAGAAATATGATGACCATTTCTTCCGTCCGCAGGAGATCATGTGCCTTTCTACCAGTATTACCAGTGCTTCTTCGATTTCATTTGACTTTGCAGTCTTTGCGAGCATCTTATGTACTGATTATGCTCTTACCACCTGTCACATTGCTGACATTTTAGAATGGATCACGAACTCTGATGTATCTCATCATCTCTGTTGTGACAAAGAATAATTCACATCCTACAACACCGTTCTTCTTGGTTGATCTGTAGTCCTTTCTCTGGGATACATTTTCCTATGCCGAGACATGGAGAGATTCAATTGACGCCTTCTATGTGTTTGCAGAATGTGTTATTGTGCTTGAGAATGTGTTACATGTGCCTGAATTTTCTATGGATTTATCGTCCATCAGTCCGATAACCGAGTATCTGAAATTTTTTTGAGACCAAATGAGCGGGAAACACACCAAGGTGTCCACCCCAACATTTTTTAATAGACGAGTACAAAGATGTTGAAAGGCTTACAACAAGCAAGAGTCCAAGACTTATGAAGAGCTTTAGAGTGAAAAAAGACATTCTTAGCATCGGAACGAGAGGAAGAAGACAATGTTGTTTCTATCTAAGCAAATCACCCATACAATTGAGAGAGGCTAAAGAAGGTTCTCTCTAGATCGGTCTCTCGCCTCAAACAGGGAGTTCCAAAAAAAGTCCAAGTTCTACACAGATAGACAATCTGCCTCTAGATCCTACCAGATAGGGGAAGCTCTTTGACAGTAAAAGAAAAGGTGATCGATTGTCTCAATCTGCGTCTCACAGAGAGGGCATCTGTTTGAGATAACCCAAAAAAGTCTATCACAACGATCTTTGGTCATGATGCGCTTTCTGCGGAAATGACATAAAGAAACCAATTCTGCTCGGCAGCTTCAGCTTCCAGATAAAGTTGCAGTCTTGAGTCAAAGAGTCTGTCCTAGAGGGAGTCAGTCTAGTGATTGTCTTGTATGCAATTTTGATTGAAAAAGAATTGTGCTTCCAAACCCATTGGTCTCGCCCAACAGCATGCCTTTCAATTTGTCTTATAGAGTCAAATAGAAGCAAGAAGTCCTCAAGGCAGTTGGTCAGAGAAGTCAGACAAGAACTTGTGCATCTAGTTACTGTCGACCCAGCATTATGCCACCTTTTTGTCGCCATTGGCTGCTAAAGCAAATAAGCAAGGGAACCTCGACGAGAGCATTGCATTACCTGACCAGTTATCAGACAATAATCCAAACGAATTGCCATCCCTAAGGCACTCTCTAAAGAGGTCCATGAACCGGGGCAACACTAATCTATTCCCTTTCCAGAAAGCCAACCGTCTAGAATGAAGCTGACGAGGAAATGAGTGCTGAACTCCAGTACCATAAATTTGTCTAATGAGTCTGCAACAAAGATCATTTCCACTACCCCAAATCCTGCTGACCCATTTTAAAAGAACTTCATTCATCGAGTCCAAGCATTGGATCCCTAATCCTCTCTCCTTATAGGACAATGTAATAGTGTCCCGATCAACCAGATGAAGGTGACGACCATCTTGGCCCATTTTCTCCCAAGGAAAACGTTTCACGAGGATCTCCAGTCTACATCTGATACCAACATGAAGCAAAGGTGACGAGATGAAGTAAATGGGAATAACAGAGAGAACCGCTTTCTTGCACCAAACGACCTCCGCCGGAGAGGATCAATGCCTTCCAACCGCAAGTTTTCTTCCCATTTTTTTAATAATCGGGAGCCAATCCGCCTTCTTAAGAGTACTGTCCATCAGGGGAAGCCCCAAATAGCGCAGTGCCATGCTTGGAACAACAATCAAGACGTTAGAAAATAGAATGTGGAAGCGTATCAGAGAAATAAAGAAATATTATGGAACACCGAGATTTTAACGTGGAACCACACTCCTTAAGGAGCGGGACGAAACCACGAGAGAATGCTTCAGTATGGTTAAGGGGATCACGCATGTTAAGGGGATCACCGATGGAGATGACATTGCGTAAAGCTGTCGATGGAGGCAGCACTGCTTGGAGGTGTGGGCCTAGAATTTCTGGACTTGCGGCTATAAGGAAGATTGCTACCGCCTTGAAGATGCTGCACGACCACAACTTTGAACTTGGAAGAGGCAGAGATCTTCGGAGCATCGGAATGGAACCAGAGTTCCAAGAATCCAGACTACACACAGAACATCAGATCTAGGGTTTTATAAACCCTAGAATTTCTGGAACTTCATAAGATCTAAAAAATAGTTTGAACCACACACGAACATGACTGAATAATTATCTTCAAGAACAAACCTGATTGAACAACTCTGATAATTGACTCTTGAACAAGACATGAAAATAAATCTTTAAAATTGAATTCTCGAGAATCGAGCACGCTCTAATACCATGCTAGAAAACAGAATGTAGCATATCAGGGAAATAAAGAATAAAACATTATGGAACACTGAGATTTTAATGTGGAACCCTGCTCCCTAAGGAGCGGGATGAAACCATGAGAGAACGCTTAAAAGGGTTGATGTATGCATTGCACTTTCTCACTGGATACAGTGGGTCTGGGGCTTCTTATATAGCCTCCACAGATCTTCCAAGTCCCACCACTGATAGATGTTGGACTAAACCGTGGGATCAATCGATGGAAATTTCATTTTGTTTAGTCACCGAAACAAAACCAAAATCCATCATTTAAGGCCTTGGACTAAACATTGGCTATGGTAAATGGATCTTGGAGAGATCCATTTACCCATATATATATATATATGACGCATATACTCCAACACAAGAGCATTAGAATCAGGGTAACCCAGTGGGACCACAATAAATTTGCTACGATTTAGTACCGGCCCAGAAAGTTCCCCAAAAATCTCCATGATCAGAGCTATGCCTCTAGCTTCTTATTTGCCCTCGTTGAGGAAGAAGATAGTATCGTCTGCATAGTGTAGCATAGGAATAGATGTTACATCATTACAGTATCCAGACGAGATCTCACCTTGCCACCACCTTGGTCACCCTACATGGCAGAATGTCGATCACAATCACAAAGAGGATCGGTGCAATGGGACAACCTCGTCTAATCCCTCATTGTGGTTGAAAAAACCACCCTTAGGTCTTCTGTTGACAAACACTGCATAAGATGCCATGGTAACACATTGTTTCATCCGCGAGATCCAACTCTCCGGAAAACCACATCTCGACATCACAATCCATAAGAAGCAACAGTTCAATGTCTTATGGTTTAGAGAAGTACACCTTCCTAACCACCCCATCGAATTCTATCTTTTCCAATCAGTATTGATCTTAGATGCCATAAGCAGGCTGTCGGCAATCTGTCTACCCGGAATGAAAGCACTCTGAAGCGGAGAGATGATGTGATCCATCACGCTGTTCAATCTAATAGCTAGGATCTTTGCCATAATGAGGTAGATCGTGTTGGAGAGCGCGATGGGCTAAAGTTCTCAATATTCTCTAAGACATCCTTTTTAGGTAGAAAGACAATCTATGCTCTTTTAAGTTTGTCAAAGCCAACATTAGTACTAGTGAATTTTTCCACCACATCAACCACCTCCCTTTCTGCTAGATCTCAAAACTCCTGAAAGAAAAAGATGGGAAACCTGTCCGGACCTGATGCCCCATTAACGTTAAGGTTCCACACCTCCACGTTCACCTCCTCCGCGGTCACACTCCGAGTCAAATGAGTTGCATGCTAGATAGATAAAGTGGGGGTGTCGAACCCAGACCTCCATAGTATAGAGGCATTTCATCATGAAAATTCATGAAAGTGCTCTGCTATGGCTTTCCCCTTCTCATTATCTCCCCCCACTCGGTGCCCATTCATCACCACCGAATGGATATGATTATGATGACGCCTCCAACATGCAACTCTATGGAAGTACGAAGTGTTAACATTGCCCACTTTCAACCAAGAGTGTCACGATCTTTGTTTCCATTCAACGAAACTCTTCTTATCTTTTTCCGTGATAGTTTTTCACGCTATCGATCTCTCCAATAGCTCCTCATGACTAAGCTCCCTCAAGTCTTCAAGCTTATCAAGTCTGTTAAGCTCTGCCTCCGCCTCGACAGGATGAGCTCTTCGTAGCTCCCTCACCTCCTTCTTGTAAGCACACGACTGAATTCATAAAGAGATTAATTTCTGCGCTATTCTAGATGCCACGGAATCCAATACCACTATAGAGGACCAACGATTGTTGACCCGATCACGGAATCCCTCCTCCTAGATCCAAGCTCTCTCAAACTTGAAGCATCCCCGGGTTGGGGAGTTAATGCCCGAGTTCCGCACTAGGGGAGTATAATCTGATCTTGTGCCTTTTCTAGCCATGCAATTAAACAAAGGGATGGCATCCAACAGTTCAGTAGATGAAAGAAAGTCGTCGATACGAGAACAAGAACTCTGGTTTCTCCAAGTGTATTTCGTATCAGAGGCATCAATCACCTTTATCTCCAGGTCATCAATTAGTTTCGTGAAATCAATTGAGCTCGTATCCTTCCTTCCCTGTGATTGAGGCATGTCCGATGAGTGCAATGTGACATTGAAATCCCTAACCCCACAAGCCAAGCCACACAAGGAAAGAGCTCCTGGCAGCTCTGAGATCCGACTCGAGCACCAAGCGTAAGTGGAGCACGCACTGACCATATATACAAGAGAAAGCATATTAAGCCCCTAAGGACAAATGTTCAAGCTGTACCGAAAGGACATGTGTTCCCCTTAACTCAGATTTGAATATGAAGGTAGCATCCTTCCAGTTTATGATCACACCTCCCGCAGTTTCAGTTATGTCCAAAGATCTAAAATCATTCAATGCACCATTGCCCAATGATGTGAGAACTTTATTTCTTACTGTTGAGATATTTGTATCTCTTTATTCGTATTTCTATTTTCTTCATGTACCTCCTATGTTATTAACCCATGGCTTTTTTGCTACACAAGTGAGCCCTAGGGTCTCTTCATTGATATGCAATTCTATTTTTCTCGCCAACATGGTATTAGAGCAACGATCCTAGACCGGGGTTCCCATATCCCACCAAAACCCCGAACCCTACCCCCTCCCCTACAGCCCTGCCGCAGCCGGCCACTGCGCCTGCCCCATCCGGACACCGTTCTAGTCGGTCACTACCCATGCCTTAGCCGGCCACTGCCTCGGCTACAGCCGGTCGCCCGCCCTAGCGGGCCGCCGCTGCATTGTAGCGGGTCCCTCCTCACGGCCCCTGCTGCTTGCAGCCCCCTTCTGGGTCGTCACTCACTCCGACCATTTCTACTGGCCTATTTGGTATGCGTTTCCTCGGATTCCGTGATTTCAGACATAAATTATGGTTCTCGACCCTAGACTACGACAAGAATGAAGAGGATGGTTGTATGAGTCTACACGTATAACCACTCCTTCATATGATTGTTTAGATTCACATAGTGTAATCTACTCCTCATTCTTGTTCCAGATTTCCGATATTCTTTTTATCATGTCAGAGAACAAGGGTGACGTTTTTTTTGTAGTCCGATGCCTTCAAGGGTCCGTCTCCCATCCTAAAGATGGATGGGACAAACTACGAGTTGTGGTCCATGCAATTTTACACCTTTATGCAATGCCATAACAAGTAGCTCATTCTGACAGATTCTGAGCTGACAGACAAGACAATGGCTAGTATTTCTTGGAAGCAAGATGATGCCTATGCACGGATTTGGCTCTCCGGGACGCTCACCATAGAGATTGCCAACATCATTATCAACCAACCCACGACCGAGGCTATGTAGGACATCTTAGCAGCCACATATGGGCAAGCCAAGAATGAGAGCATATTCCTATGGTTAGAGTATGACATATTTTCATCGAAGCAGAATGGTCAGCCTCTACATGCCCACTTCTCACTTCTTCGAGGCATGTTTGAGCATCTCCATAGCTTTATGCTCATTACTACCAGCACTGAGCAATAACATACAAATCAAAATGCAACTATGACCGAAGTCTTTCGGTCCTCCCTTGACTCGAGTACGATGCATCATGTACTCAACTGCTTACTGGAGAGACGATACCACCTATGGAGGTGGTCTACAAGAGGCTGAGCAGGATCACTACATCTACTACCATGATCCAGTCTCCCTCTGCTATGGCAACTTCTCGTGGCAGAGGGGGTACTTCATAGTTTTACGGATGAGTATCCCGTGATCGAGGAGGAGGACGTTGGTGTGGCCCATGCTCACATTACTATCGTGCTGGACATTCAAAGGAGACATGCTATGCGAAGTATGGGTATCCTATCAGCTAGTGTAGCTGTTTAGACAGAGACTATTCTAGCTCCTTCTCATGATGCGAGGCTTGGTGATATTGTCTTTAGATTAAGAGAGATGATGACTACACTGCCTGCCCCAGCAGCAAGATCTTCAGATGTTGCAGCTATTGTCAGAGCCTCTACGAGTTCGTCTAGTATTGCTTACACACTTACATGTTGTAGGAGTTTAGATTTGATTGATTAGATCATGGACTCTGGAGCTTTTCATCATGTGTGAAGATCGGGCTCAATTTACTTCTTACATATCTGTCCTTCTGGTAGATCAATGGTGATTGCTAATGGGGTTCATCTACCTATTGTTGGTCAGGGGTAAATTATTCTTACCCCATCGATGCGCCTACATAATGTCTTACGTGTTTCAGCATTTCAGATGAATTTTTGTCTATTAGTCAGATTACAAAAGATTTACATTGCCGTGGTATTTTTGATCCGTCTTCTTTTGTGTTTCGGGTCCTACTCACGGGCATGGTGATTTGGTGTGGCCATGAACGGAAAGGGATTTACAGGCTGCTACTGTTCTGTCTCGATCTGTTACTCCTTTCATGTGACATCTTTGCTTTGGACACATTCCTCTACAGAAGCTGTGTTATATTCTCCCTCATATCTCTACTCATACTACCTTGGAGTGTGAGGCATGTCAACTTGGGAAGCACTATTGTTCTTCTTTTCTGAGTCGTAAGAGTCGTCACAGTAATGTCGGGTCTTTCATTTACATCGGGAGGCTCCACGAGGGGAGATTCTTGAGATGATGGAGTCGACTTCTAGTGGAGGATGGCAACGAGTCTCTTGAGCTCGAGAGAAGGAAGGCCTCGGGATCTGGCTTCACGACTTCGAGGGAAGTGAGGTATGTAACTACGACGGCGAGGTTAAACGTTGGGGGCCTACATCCATTTTTGAGTTGGAATAGTTTGTCGGTCCAACGACTTGGCTTCCCTGCTGGTGGAGGGAACCATCCGAAATCCACTAGCTACAATGGTAGGAGGTATTTCGGCGGAAGACGGGGCCCTGGACGACATTAGCTGGGGGGAGAAGGGCTTCGAGCCTCGCCACAACGAGGTGGATGGAGATGTCCCAGACGACAGAGGGGGATGCTCCAACGGAGGAAGTGGAGCGGGGGGAAGTGCTTCGAGATTGGTGGGGAGGGAGGTGTCAGGGGCAGGTCAGAGGTTTCAGCATAGGAAGGTGGCCCGACCCAGCCACCGCTGATGGCTGGGGGCTGGGTTTCGGGGGTGGGGGATGGCCTGGTAAGGGAGGTTAGAGAGGGATGGCGGGAGGTCTTGAAGAAGGGGAGAGGACGACTTTCTGCAGCCCGTGCTGTATCTGGGGGTTGTTCACGGAGATGGGTCCTATCTCGTCAACATCAAGGCGTGGTCCATCTCGCAGGATGGCTCCCGACTATGTTTTAAATATGGAGATAGAGGCCATATGGCGGCGGTGTGCAGGAACATAGTGGTTTGCATCGAATGCTGAGAGATGGTCCATCGGGGGCTAAATTGTCGAGTCAAATTCCTAAGTAGTACCTGGGAATTACTTAAATACCCAGGTTCTACGTAATGTTTTTTTTTACTTAAAAACTACAGAGGTGTCGCATGTTGAACATGCGACACCCCTTAAGTTTTTTTTTACCCAGGAACTGCGTTAGTGTCGCATGTTTAATATGCGCTATAGATAGCGCATATTCAACATGCGACATATGTCCAGGGAATTCCTATCGAAATGGTCTGTACAGGTATCGCAGGTCTCGAAATTCACTGTATAGGTATCGCATGTTCAATATGCGTTATCCTTTCAGGAAATTTTCATCGGAATGCCTGGGGCAGGTGTGTGCTTTGAAAATTGAACATATGACGCATGTTCAAAATGCGTCATCTTTACAGTAAAGTTTTCGGCGAAAATGGCTGTCTAAGTGTGGGCTTTGGAATGTCAAGTTTTTAAAAACCCTTGGAAAGACATTTTTGTAGACATTCCCATGTTTTTAATGTAAATAGACATTTTTGTAAACATTCCAGACAATGCAAACACTGTAGACATTCCAAACATCAAAGAGGACATTTCAATATAGACTTGTTCATGAATACACTTTACATTTTTTGCATCATATTAAAAATTACATTGATTACAATTCAACGTTTTTTCCTCCGATGGTATGTAATCGTAGAATCTGGAGGATGGAACGGTAATAGACGGTTCGCTTCGTCTATCATGTGGATCTGAGAGGGTCCTGCGGCATCTTCCTCGAATGTAGGCATAGACGGCGGCGTTAGTGTGCAGTAAGTTGGTCGTGTCTGGCTGGGGTCCAATCCTTGCCTCAACGGTGCTTGAGGCGTTGGTAAGTCCTCTCTTGGTCGCTCGGTGGTAGGTGTGAAGTAGTCTCCTTGCTCAATGTTATCATCCTCCGGTCGTAACTCAGGATATTCGAGGGGAGCCCATGTTTCACGATCACCGATGGGAAAAAATTGTCCTCCGTAAACCTGCAACTGTTTCTCCCAGGTGTACCACTCTCCAACATATGAATCTACATCAGCCCGACGCTTTGAAATGACTGCAATGGCGTGGGAACATGGGATACGATATATTTGCCACTTGTTGCAAGTGCATTTCCTTTGTAGCAAGTTCACTGTGTACTGTTTGCGCCCGCGAATACCATTAGACGTCCGTCGAGCCCTGGTAGACACCTCGAATAATATTTGCGGTTGTACTTGTACCTGGGTAACTGTGTGTCCATTCGCAGCTGCAGTCCAACGGGTCAGCTCTGTGGATGCGTAATGCGTGAATTTTCGACCAGCAGCAATGGCTGCGCTTGCTTCTTCAAAATGTTGAATGAAGTATGACACACAATTATAAAATGTCTTCTCAATTAACGCAGAGATTGGCAAGCAACGGGCATCTTTAAGAACTGCATTATAGCTTTCGCTCAGATTTGTAGTCATCTGACCAAACCTATACCCACCGTCATAGGCCAAGGTCCATTGCTCACGACGACAATCATGAGTTGAAAACCATCTAGCTGCTCCATTATTCCACTCTTGTAATTTCCTCATGAAGTACGCGAACTTCCTATGTGTCGTCTGTAATGTTGCTGCTTGCACCAGAGATTTCATGGAACCATTTTTAAAGACGCTATTGAAGTTGCTCGCGACGTGTCTCGTACAAAAACGCCAATATGCAAAGGGTTCTAATAAATCCACGTCAGCATCTTTCATAGCGGCTTTTATACCAGAATGCCTGTCGGAGATGATACAGATTGGTCCAGCTCGCATGCCAATTACCCTTAGACGAACCAACGAAAGAAACCACTTCCATGACGACAAGGATTCCTCGTCGACGATCCCGAATGCAAGGGGGACAATATGTTTATCCCCATCAACCCCGCAAGCAATGAGCAGTTTCTGTTTGTACTTCCCGTACAAATGTGTCCCGTCAACACTAATCAGTGGCCGACAATATTTGAATGCTTCAATGGAAGGACCAAATGCCCAAAAACATCGTTCAAATCTGCGGCAGAGAGGTTTCCGAGGATCAGGATGGTCGCTGTATTCAATATCAATTTCAGTCCCTGGAATAGCGGCCTTCATTGCATGCAAAAGAAAAGGCATTTCAGCATATGACTTCTTCCAGTCACCAAATACAATTCCGATGGCCTTCCTTCGAGCATCCCAAGCCCTTTTCCTTGAAACCCAGTAGTTGTACATCTCGTGGATGTGGGCTCTACAACTAGATACACGAACATTAGGGTCATCCCTAACAAGAGTTAGCAACGATCTGGACATGAATTTGTAGTCCAACTGAGGGTGATCTTGATTAACTGTTGGGTTTATACAAGTGTGTTCCCCAACAACCTTGGAGATCACCCACAGTCCATCAAATTTTCTGAAATGTCCTCGTAAATACCAAACACAACCATTTGCTCTCTGCGAACAAAAAACCGACCATATCAAGCTGGTGGATTCCTTGACAATGAAGTCAAAATGTGATAGAATGTGGAACTTCTTCACAGCGTACACCAAATCCTCCCTACATTTGAACGTCCTACCCTTGCGGATTTCGTCAGCAACACCATCAAGTCTAGACTTGCTTCGAATGTCGTCTTCATATGTTGAACGAGTATTAGACCCTCTAACCCCAAAAAAGGGTATACGGGGTGTAATAGTATGCGCGGTTTGTTCATCAGTTGGGAGCTCCTCGTCCATCAGATCATCTTCGACATCTTCGCTACCTTCTTCCAGGTCATCATCGGTACCCCAAGGGATGAAATCCTGATCCATCCGGTTAACCTCTCGCAGCAACGGCTCACTCAAGCCCAAATCCTGAACCGTGCTTGGCTGCGTTACAGGCGCATCCGTATCATGGTCGGGTCCCGTGGTTGGGACAATTCTTGGTGGTGTGCTGCGGACAACTGCTGCTTGTGTGCTCGGGACTCCAGACGATTCCTTGTTAGTCATAACAGTTGGGACTTCGCTCACAGATACATCTTCAACATAAATATCGGTAGGCATTGATTTCCCAATGGTCTGAGCGTACACAATAACTGTCTGCACATCATCATCATCGACAATAGATGAAAATGATGGTTCCTCCCCTGGGCCTCGAGGGACGCGATGTAATAATCGGATTTTTTGACTGTCAACATCCAAGTTGAACTTACGGCAAACCAAGTTCAACATCTCATCGAACGTCATATTAGGAGTCAACACAAACCCCCTCACGTTGGTTGACGATCCGGACCTGAGTGTACTACTCAAATGACACATACAATACAACTGCTCCATTCTAACCTAATACGTGACACAACGCACAAGCAAACGTCATACATTCGAGAAATGAAAATAATATGCATATGATACAAAAAAAATTAAAAAAAACGTTTTACCAAGTCCGATTGTTCGCAGCAGGTGATTAGCCCTAACGAGAAGCGGGGACGGCTAGGACGGTGACAATCACTGAAAACACGGAAAAGGAGTGTTCCGCGGGGCTAGGAGTGACCAAAATGGGTGTTGTTGAGAGAGGAGGAGACCAAAAGATGAGGGTGGAGAGGAGGGCGTCGGGGGCGGCTGGTCGCTGGAGAGGAAGGTGGGAGTCGGGCAAGGGCGCGGGGAAATGAGAAGGCCGCTGGGCGCGGGTCTTAATTAGGGTCGATATCGCATGTTGAATATGCGCTATCTATAGCGCATATTGAACATGCGACACTAACGCAGTTCCTGGGTAAAAAAAAACTTAAGGGGTGTCGCATGTTGAACATGCGACACCTTTGTAGTTTTTGAGTAAAAAAAAACATTACGTAGAACCTAGGTATTTATGTATTTCCCAGGTACTACTTAGGAATTTGACTCCTAAATTGTCTTGGCATGTGGCGTCCGCCAGGGAGGGCGTGGGAGAGTGGCGACGGTTTGGATGTGGGGGGTTTCGACTGTCGGGGGTGGGGCGATTTCGTAGCGTTCCCCGCAGGTTGTAGACCCACTAGAAAGCGTGTTGGTGGGAGACTGTCTTGATGCGACGGATGGTCTGCAGGCGATAATGGAGGACATTGGGCAGCGGGTGGGTCCGGCTTTTGGTGGAGACGTCGTGCAACTGCGAGAGGGCGCTGTGTTTGTGCATGGTTTATCTGCAGGGGAGACGTTCATCCTGCTTCGAAAGGTGTCGAATGGATGGCTGAGATGGAGACGCCCATCGCTCCGAGAGGGTACCTCACACGAGTGGTTCTATAATATCCTGAGGCTAATAGACGCGCCCTTGCGGGCTCAGGACATGAGTTTGTTGACAACACAGCTTCGTGGTTATGGAACGCTGGTCTCCATATTATGTTTGGGGCTATGCAGTGGGGAAGACCCATGTGAAGATGGGATTCGCTGCGAGAGTGACAGTTCTGCCTCAGGAGCTCTTAATGAGGATTGGGAATGCATCCTTTAGTGTGGAGCTTGAGCAATGCGTGACTGAGGTGGCGGTCGAGGCTGGTAGCGACCCGACGGAGGGGCTGTTGAGGATGGGACAGGCAGAGGCACCCGAATGCGAGTCTTGTGATCGGTTGTCTGATACGGAGGAGACTCACGAGCAGAAGATGGGGATGACCCGCGCACAGGGACGAAGGGGGAGACCCTGGTTGCCTCCAATAGAGGGGTCTTTGTTGCGCTGGAGCGGTCTCCAAAACGTGGGTCGGGTCGGATGGGTTCCCGGGGGCGATCGTTGGGCGATCCAGACATAAATCTCTGAGTTGGATGCGCGAAAGTGGAAACGACACTGGGTGCCCGGGGGGGGGGGGAACGGAGGAAATAGTGGAGGAGACACGAGTGATCATCGAGGCGTGCATCTTCTTGAGTAGGTAATAGAGCCCCTGTTGGAGAATCTGATTGAGAATTTTGTGAAGTCCGTATAGGATCTTATAGTGCGGCCATCATTACGTGGGAGATTCGGGAAAATGCACTGGCGATTCTCCTCTGCCGAGAGCAGAAGGAAGTGGAGAAGGGTTGTTGTTGAGGCCTTGGATCGGGCTAAAGACTCGTTGTGGTTGGCGTCAAGGGAGGAAAACCCCAGGGGGAGCGGAAGTGGAGTGGCTGTTTCAAAGGTGAGACTGACTGGTGATGAGCCGTCGGTTGGGAGTAACGGGGTCCAATCGGTTTGGTTGTGAGTCGGGCACTGCTAAATTGCCTAGGTGTGGTGCTGCCCTAAAGAGATGTTGACGTTGCCCTATGAGGATTCTATCTTGGAATATCAGGGGTGCGAGGATGGCGGAGAAGAGGATGGCCATATCGGAACTGAGTGCAAAAGCGGGGGTGGATGTGGTGCTACTGCAAGTAACGGAGATCCTTGACGTTTTTGACGAGGTCTGTGAATCCGTGGGTGGGTCTTGAATGGGCGAGCGAAGGGATCTAGATGCGTCGGGAGCGTCAGGTGGGATAGCGGTTGGTTAGAGCGGGGACAGTTTTGATATGGTGGAGGAGATGTCCGGGGGGAGACATTTTCTTTCGATACTCCTACAACGTAAGCCGGATGGGGTCCAGATGTGAGTGACCAATGCTTATGGCCTGTAGAAGCCAAGCGATGTTGGATTACTTGAGACTGTTTCAAGAAGGATACCCGAACGAGATTTGGATCACTGGGGGGATTTCAATGTGACGCTGCAGTCGAAGGATAGGCCCCGTTTGCAGGGGGCGGATGCGGACTCGGCAGAGCTGAGGCAATTCATTTCAAATGCGGGGTTGCAGATTTTTGATGCTGGGGGTTGCCTATACACATGGAGAAATACAAGATCGAGATCGTGGATTGACCATTTCCTACTGTCTCAGGAGGCGGCGTAATCTTTTCCACTGGCAGACTCATTGACTCTCCAGCGATCTCACTTCGATCACACCCCGATTCTTTGGTGCTCATGAGAAGATGTGAGACCAAGGTCTTTCTTCAAATTTGAGCAGGCCTAGTTGTTGGAGGACGATTTCCATGACTTGGTTGTGGGGTTTTGACAGAGCACACAAATGGATGTGTCGGTTTCGACGATTTTGGCTCGGAAACTGGAACTGCTGCGGAAGCGACTCATTGAATCATGAGGGAGACTCCTGAACAGAGGCAACGTGTGAGGGTGGCGACACAGGAGGTCATCTCTCATCTTGATACGTGGAAGACTCGTGGAACTGCTGCCAAATGAGGTAGGGGAGGGATGTGCTAGTTTGAACTAGGTGCGGTTGGTAGATAGAAAAAAGGTGGTCGAGTGGTGGCAGAGATCGAGGCAAAAATGGTTGCGGGAGGGGGTATTGTAATACACAATTCTTCCACTCCATGGCCAATGGCAGAAGACGTCGGAACCTCATCAGGAGCATTAAGGTGGACGGTGTGCGGGAGTCTACCAACGCGGGGATAAGTAAGTGGCTAAGGTCGCACTTCATTGCTTTCTCAAGGAGGGCGAGAGGGGTGGGATGGGGGTGTCGTGGGAGGGGGGCCAGATGTATCTACCCTCAGGAGGTTGAGGTGCTGGTGGTGCCAATCTCTGAAGAAGAGGCTTGTTGGTTTCTGTGGCAGCTGAATGCAGATGGGGCCTTGGGCCCCGATGGTTTCTCAGTGTGCTTCTACGTGGAATTCTTCGAGTGTGTGAAGGTGGATGTGGTGGCTATGTTGCGGGAATTCGAGGAGGGAAACATAGGCTTTGAACGCATGAACATGGCGCTCCTGTTCATGCTGCCCAAGCGAGAGGGGGCTGACCGGGTGGAGGATTTTTGGCCTATCACATTGTCCAATGCCATTTACTTGATTGTTGCCAAGGTGCTGGCGAACTGGATGCTGAGAGTGTTAGAGGGATCATCTTTTGATAGCAGATTGCTTTTGTCCTAGGCATGCATATGACGGATTCATGGATGCTGACATCGGAGTTGGTGTCGGATTGGAAGAGGCAAAAGCAGAAGATCCTTTGGAAGGTAGATTTCTCAGAGGCTTATGATTGTGTTGATTGGTGCTCCCTTTGGCGGTCGCTGCAGATGAGAGGCTTCCCGGTTAGATGGATTAATTGGGTGAAGAGGTGCACCACTACAGTGTCGTATTCAGTGTTGGTGAGTGGCAAACTGGAGGGATTTTTTTCAGCCGTAGTATGGGGGGGGTATGACAGAGGTGCCCTTTGGCACCACTCCTTTTTGTAATAGTTGCGGAAACGCTATCGGTGATGATGAAGCTGTCGACGACTGACGGTTTTTGTGACGGATACATGAGAGACGACACATCCATCCCCATTCTGCAGTTTGCTAACGACACTGTTTTGTTCATTGATGGCGATCATGGGCATTGGGATTTTAGTTTTTTGGATATAAGCCCGAGATTGACCCGAGATAGATACGAATGTAGGCGAGAATACATGTAGTCGGCCCTACTTTATTGTAGGAAAAGGCTTTGTTGTTGTTGTTGAATGGGGACCCTGAGCATGCCAGAAATGCAGCATATATTATGGATATTTTTGGAGAGATCTCGGGCTTGAGGTTGAACATAGAGAAATCCAACGTCTTCACGTTTGGTATGACACTGGAGGAGGCTCGAAAGCTTGGTGGTCTTTTTCGTTGTATGGAGGGGTCCCTTCCGATCACATACTCAGGGCTTCCTCTATATGCGGAAAGGTTGCGGGTGTCAGATTGAAATATCGTCATTGGCAGGCTGGAGAATAAAGTGGCGGGTTGGAAAAACAGAAGGCTATTTAAGGGAGGAAAGCTGATCCTCCTCAAGTTTGCTTTGTCCGTCATCCCGGTATTTTTCTTTTCAATAAGGCTGATGCCTGTGGGGGTGTGATGGTCGTTGGAGGGGATGTTGATGCGGTTCTTTTGGTCTAACGGGTGACAGGAGGGAGGGGCCGTGCACCTAGTGGGTTGGGACATGGTGACAAGGTCAAAGGAGGGAGGTTTCGAGGTCCACAATTTAGAGCTCATGAATAAGGCCCTGCTGGCCAAGTGGGCGTTGAGAGTTTGGGGGAGGTCCAATGATTTGGATTGCAGGATGATGCGGAGCATCTACGTGGTCGGATGTTCATGGGGTACAGAGACGTGCTGGAGGCCATCATCACTTTGGAGGAGTTTGATGAGTGCCACGTAGGAGCTGGGTGAGATGGTGAGACTGATGCTGGGGGATGTTGTGGTTTTGGTATCTGGTTGGATGATTCGTTGGTAGTGAATCCGCTTAAGGAGACGTACCCGCACCTTTTCGTCATTACGAGGGACATGAGTGCTAAGGTGTGTGAGGTTTGGGCGAAGGGATCTTGGTGCCCATCTTTTTCTTCTGCTTTGTTCCACCATAGATGCTAGGAGGTCGTGTCCCTTTTGAGTGACCTGTCAGAGTTGGGTGGTGCTAGTCATGGCAGGGACCACTTCTTTTGGAAGGAGGGGAACTTTTTGGTGAAGAAGGCGTACATGGTGTTTGGTAGACGACGCAGGGAGTTTACAGAGAGAAAGCCTGAGATTACAGAATTAATTGGGTTAGCAGAATTCCTATTCGGATCAAGATTTTCTTGTGGTAGACGAGATGAGTGCGGCTGCTTTCGGGGCACGTAGGGTGAGACTTCTGGGTGGCGAGGAGATTCTGTGCGACAGATGCGAAATCGAGCAGGAGCACCATTTACACATCTTCTTTGGTTGTGGATCGTCAGCCATGGTGTTGGAGAGGGCGGCTTGTGGTAGTTCTCAAGAGAATGCGCCTGGCCCTTTTGCAATCCTCTGGGCTTCATGGTGTGCAAGAAATGAGAAAATCATTAAAGGGCATGAGTTCAATTGTGAGAGGGTGTTGGGCCATTATAGGGCTTTGATATCATTATGAAGTAACTTGTAATGTCACTGTGTCGTGTTGTGTGGTGTAGTACTTGGGGGTCATCACTTTGGTGAGAGGGTTTGGGCAACTAACGGGCTTTGATGGCCTGACGAGGTAGCTTGTTTTGTTTTGTTTTTCTTCTTCTTTTATGTGGGGCGGTTTGGCCGGTTTGTATCTTCCTTTTTATGTTTTCGTGTACCAATGGAATAAATATGCGGTGAGCGCCATTCTTGAGGCTACAACATTCTTCTAAAAAAAGAGTCGTCCCAATAGTCTGTTGTTTGAGTTGTTTCATTTTTATATCTACGGTCCTTGTAGTGTTCACGATCATCAGGAACATTGGTTCTATATGGTTGTTGTGGATGATTTATCTAGATTATAGTGGGTTTTCTTATTAAAGAAAGTCTGAAGATGTCCCGTTATTAAATCATTTCTTATTGGGAGGCTGATGACTTCGATGTACCTATTGCATTGAGGAAGCCATGTCATAATTGTGCCACTTATCCTCTTGTTGCGCTTGTTTCCTTGGACCTTCTTTCAGAGGAGTACATGAGGTTTGTTATGAGACTCTCGGTTGTTACTATCCCACGAACATTTCAGGAGGCCATACAAGATAGTAGTTGGCGACTTGCTATGGTGGAGGAGATGGCTGCTTTGCAGTCTCGTGGTACATGGAGTATTGTTTCTGCTCCTCCAGGTGCCTCTGTTGTGGGGTGCAAATGGATCTTTACAGTGAAGCAACAGACAAATGGCAGTGTGGATCGCTACAATGGAAAGGTTTGTAGCACGTGGGTTCACCGAAACTTATGGTGTGGACTATTAGGATACCTTCTCTCCAGTGGCCAGGCATTCGACATTGCACATTCTTCTATCACTTGTTTCATGGGACTTGTCTCTTTACCAACTTGATGTGAAGAATGTATTTCTATATGGAGATCTACATGAGGAGAGGTATATATGCATCAACCACCAGGGTTTGCTGTCGAGGGGGAGTCTCAGAAGGTATGTAGGATCCACAAGGTGATTTACAGCTTGAAGTATGTCCGAGAGCTTTGTACTAGAATCTTTCAAAGTTGATAGAGCACCGGAGGTTTCCGCGGTCCACTGCAGATCGCTGGCTTTTTTTTTCAGAGGACACAGAGAGGTACTGTTGGTATTCTTGTCTATGTTGATGATATTATTGTCATGGGTGATGATGAGCAGGGCATTCGAGCTACCAAGGAATTTTAGGTTAGTAGTTTGTGACCAAGTACCTTGGCAATCTTCAATACTTCCTTGGATTAGAGTTCGCCAGGAACCAACATAATCTTGTGATGACCCAGAGGAAGCTTGTGACTGATCTACTAGAAACATGTATGACAGTGTGCATGCCTGCTACTACTGCTATGGATCCGAATATGAGATTATATGATGATGACACGTAGGAGGTAGAAAAGAGAAGATACATGGAGCTCGTTGGGAAGCTCCTCTATGCTACTATCACCAGACTAGATATATCCTTTGTTGTAAGCAAGGTGAGCCAGTATATGGAGCAGCCCATGATGGTTCATATGGATGTTGTTTATATGATTCTAAGATATTGGAAGACTTCACCAGGTGCTGGTTTTCTATTCAGCAGAGGTACATCTCTTGAGGTGACAACTTGTGCAGATTTAGATTATACAGGATGCCTTGTAGACTAGAAGTCTACTTCTGGCTTTGCTATTTTTATTAGGAGCTCACTCGTGTCATGAAAAAGCAAGAAGCAGACAATGGTTGCTAGATCCAGTGCAGAGTTTGAGTGCAGAGCCATGGCTCAGGGTTGCACAGAGATGATGTGGGTTAGATCCATCTTTCCTGATCTTGCCGTGGAGGTAACTCTTCCCATGTTGCTTTTATGTGACAATCAAGCAGCTCTGTTTATTGCCAATAATCCTACATTCCCTGAACATACCAAGCATATATAGGTGGATTGCCACTATACCAGAGACATGATTCAGAAGGGTCTCATATCCACCTCCCATGATTCTACTAGAGATCAGACTACTGATATATTCACTAAAGCCCTTGCTAGAGGTCCATTTCAGATATGTTGTTCCAAGTTGAGCATGAGAGATATATATGCTCCAGCTTGAGGGGGAGTGTTGAGATATTTGTATCTCTTTATATTCATTTCTTATTTCTATTTTCTTTTCTCATATATATGAGAGCCCTACGGTCTCGTCATTGATATGCAATTCTATTTTTCTCCAAACATCTACAACAGCACAACATCACACCCCCATTCTGTAAGCATGGAGCAGCGTTCGGAAAATCGGCCTAGGCGACCGCATATGCGGAGGTGGTCCCCCTACCGTACCGAGTATGCCATACTAGCTCAATATGTGAGTTATGTGGTATACTCGGCCGAGTAATCCGCATATGTAATAGAGGTAACTCTCTGCTCCTCCGTCACCTTATTGACTTCCACTTGGGTTGCTCCTCCGTCATCTTTTTCTTCTCTACTAAGGTTTGCTGATTGCTCTATTTAGTTCTAATCTCTCTATTTTTCGATTCAACAACAATGACTCTATTTAGATTCTCCAGCATCAACTCTGTTTTTTTTACATTATCTCGTTACTGCATAAATATAAAATAAATATATTTGTTTATCTAAGATCATTTATGGGATAAAATGAATATAGAGGTCGAATTTGCATGGAATTGTATAACTGCACAAATAAATACCATATATTTAATTCAAATGTTGTTTTTTTTAATATTTAACTGTGAGTAGACAAATACACCATTTACTAAAGTATGAAGATTCGTGATTGTGTTTACTAACCATGTTACACTTTCGAAAAAAAGGTTACCTTCTAATTTGGACAATGATATCTACAATTTTTTTCTATCTTCAATCAATTTACAATATTTTTTACTCTCTCCATCGTTAACTTCTTTATCTTTTGAAATCGGATGACTTTGGAAATACTTTGGTTGATATCACATTGTAAAACAAATCTTCACTTCATATTTCTTCCATGTTATATTTTTTTAATATAAACATCGAATGTTTGAAATTATTATTTTTATTTAGTTATTTTTTAATTAAATAATAGAAACCGCATAATCCGCATGTACTTCCGCATATACTTCCGCCTACCCGCTTACTCGCTCCTGACCACCTGATCGAACGAATACCACATACTGATTTTTTGAACCTTGGCAAGGAGCCCACTGATCTTTGCTTTTCTGGGTCACCCAGACCCCTGACATTCCACGATAGAACCTTCTTTTTTTGACGTTCTCTGAGTTTCAAGATATACTTAAGGGCACGGTGACGAGAGGTGAATGTAAGCAAGGGGATCTCTATAGATTGGTCCAGGTTCAATAGGCTGGTAGATCTTCCCATTTCTACTGTATCAATCTACTCATACGTGCGGTATCTCTGCTTTGGTCATCTTCTTCTACAAAAGTTGTGCAGAGCCCTCCCTTAAATAGTCTCAATCTAGTTGTCAGTGTGAGGCTTGCCAGTTTGGGATGTATTTTTGTACCAATTTTTCCAGTCGTCAGAGTCGTGGCGGTGCTTTTTTATTCGAGTTGTTGCATTTAGATATTTTGTATCCCAGTTGTGTTCCTGATCAACAGTGACACAAGTTCTATTCAGTTGTTGATGATTTTTTTGGACTTTCTTGGTTCTTTTTTATGATTAATAAGTTTTAGACTTGATGTATTATGCAAAACTTTTATAATTGAAATAAAAAATCACTTTTCTGTTACTGTCAAATATATTCTCTATGATAATGTTTTGAAATTTGTACTAGTCAGTTATCGTTATTTTTCAAGTCTCTGGGGGATCCTCCATCAAATGTCGAGTGCCTATACTTCTCAACAGGACGGTGTTACTTAGCGTAAACATTTTTATCTCTTAACACGTTGCTAAGATCTCCTGATACATAGTCATGTTGCTCCCTCTGACTTAGGAGATGTGGTGCTCACTGCTTGCTATCTCATCAAATGTATACCATCTTTAGTGTTAGAAGAAAATGCTCCTTATTTGATTGCATTTCTTGAAAAGGACATATTCTCTCTAACACCTTGCATCTTCGATTGGGTTGTGTAGTCTTTATCCATGACTTCCCTCTTGGTTGTGAAAATCTCTCTCGGATCTGTCAATTGTTTTTATGTTAGCTACTCTAGAACCTAAAAAGGATACCTGTGCTTTTATCTTGTCAGGCGGAAGTACTCTGTTAGTGTTGATGTCTCATTCTTTGAGTCTGTCATGTATTTTTGTTCTACACGTGACTTGATGACATCTTTTGAGTCTGATAAGGAGGTTTACGTCCCACCTTTGCTTCTTTCTATTACTATGCCTCATGTGGTATGGATTTTGCCCCATGTGTATATTCACAGACCTACCACTCGACACTTTGCCTATGCCTTCTCCAACATCTATCACATCCCATGTAAATTCTGAACACTTGATTTTCACTTGATGTTTATATACAACATTTTCACTGATGGTTTATTTTTACAAAATTATCATTACATGAGATGATTTACATGGAATTAGTCAGGGAAGGTATTTCTTGGACTATAGTTTGTCAACAAAGACCTTGGATAACTGTGATACTTTCTTGGCTTGAATTTGCTAGAATCAAGAGAGAACTAATGATGGCTCAGAGGATGTATATTAATGATCTTTTTCTAGAGGTTGAGATAGTATATTGCAGTCATGTTATTATTCCATAGATCCCTATACGGAACTCTATGATGGTTATACAAATGAGGTGGACAAGAGGAGATATATGGAGCTAGTTGGGAAGCTCTTATTTGTGATTATCAATAGACTAAACATCTCTATTGCCATGAGTATAGTCAGTCAATTTATGGAGCAACCATACCACAGTATTATGCCATAAAGACTGGAAGTTATTGTCTAGATTTTCAGTGTTCATTCGAAGTTGGATGGTTCATGGAAAAACAAGAAACAAACTGTGGTTGCTTGATCAAGTGTTGAATTTGAATACATAGCCATGACACATTGTAGCACTGAGATGATGTGGTTTGTTATGACTGACCTAGCCATCGACACACCTCTTCCCACTCTACTAGTATGTGACAATCTTGCTACATTATTTATTTCCAACAATCCAACATTCCATGAAAGGACCAAACACATCGAGGTGAATTACCTCTACACTCGGGACATGATACAGAATGGCTTCATCTCTACATCCCTTATCATCTCAGCGAAACAAACTATAGATACATTTATTAAGGTTCTAGCGAGGGGACCCTTCCAGAAGTCTACTTCCAAGTTGAGCGTGATGGATATCTATGCTAGCTTGAGGTGACATGTTATAGGAAATAGTGTTTTTGTTATTAGTTATTTCCTTTTTATATAATTTTGCTTGTTTTTTGCTCCATAGGTCAACATCTCACTCATTTCTTTTTGCACAGGTTTTATTATTAATTTTATTGACAATATCAGATTTTGATATACTAGTTCCATTATTGTCATTTAATTAATCAAATGCTTGTAACAACATTGTCTTATGACACGAAGTCAACCTTATGGTTTTCATGATTATAATAGCATGTGTTTGCGCATACTCGGATGTTTTGAGTAACTTTACGTCATTATCATTTCCTCTAGCTCATCAACTGATTTGTGATTGTGGCATAGGCCTTGAATTTGATGTCTAGGCATGTTGTAGTGGGCTGATTGAGCTCATGGTACATGAGTAGGGACCTTTCCATCCTGATCTTATAGTATGGGGACGATACATCTTTCTTCGTTAAGGGAGGTGTTGCAGAGGCCACAAACATGTGTATGGTCATCGATATGTTAGGTAGTATCTCGAGTCTTAAGATTAATAGGAATAAATTTGTCTTTATGGCTTTTGGACTTACACGAGAAGAGGAAGTGGGTTGTTAGTCCACATGTTGCTCTTCTACATTTTTCGCGGTTTCCTTGTACTAGTGACACACTTACCAAGAAAAGTGGGGTTCCTCTACTTGGGAAATTGCAGAAGTTGGCCATATGGAAAGCCATGTGTCTTTTAAGGGCTGGGCGTTTGGTTTTCTAATCCATTTTATCTGGCATCCCGATGTTCTTTATATCCGCAATGCTCATTCTAGTTGGCGTCCGTGCTTGCATGTATTCTTTGATGCAATGTTTCTTCCAGTTTACTATGATCCATGAGGGTCGAGACATCCAACACATGGAGTGTGAAACATTAACTTTTCCATTGGAAACCATATGCTTGTGTGTTTTGTAGATAAAAGAAATAATCAAAGCATTTTTGACAAAGTAGGCGGACGTGTTGCAGATTTGGGGATGTGAGGATGATACTCATCTACCCTTTATTTGTAGATGATACTCGTCTACCCTCTACTTTATCGAGAGGGATTTTCTATATTCAATCGGATAGGGTCGCAGATGATCCAATGATTTGGAATGTCAAAATTTTTATTGGGTATGTCAATTTTTTTTAAAAGGAAAACTGGACCGAGGAAGGCAACATATGCGATCTATTTCCTTGTCCTTTTTCTTTCATTCATCTGAAGATTGATGGTGACTGTTGTTGGGAAAAAATAAGAGTTATGTTTATTCCTTAAGCCCTAGGCTCTCTTATATAGGGATAGACCTATGGGAAAATTACATATAGTAGGCAATAGAAAGGGAAATAGATAAAAGATACAAGAACATAAAATAAACTTCTACCCTCCCTCTCAAGATGGAGCATAGATATCTATGATGCTCATATTGGATAAGCACTACTAGAAGGGGCCCTGAAGCAAAGCTTTGGTAAGAATGTCTGCTGTTTGGTCTCCTGAGTTTACATGGGTTGTAGAAATGAAGACTTTCTGGATCATATCACGGATATAATGGAAATCAGCCTCGATGTGCTTTGTCCTCTCGTGAAATGTAGGATTATTGGCAATGAATAATGCAGCCTGATGGTCGCATTTTAGCGATGGAAAGAGGAACATCTATATGTAGGTCCGCCAAGACTGCGCAAACCCACATCACTTTTGTACATGCTTGGGCCATAGCTCTATACTCCGATTTAGCACTAGATCTCGCAACCACGGTTTGCTTCTTACTCTTCCGTGAGACAAGTGACTCCCCAACAAATATAGCGAAGCCTGATGTAGACTACCTGTCCTGTGGGCATCTTGTGTAGTCTGCATCTGCACATGCTGAGATGGTAATGGTATCCTCCTTTCTAAACAACAATCCTGCACCTGGAGATGACTTAAGATATACCAGTATCAAATGTATAGCATCCATGTGTACATGATTTGGTTGTTGCATGAACTAGCTCGCTTTATTTATTGCAAATGCGATATCTGATCCGGTAATAGTAACATAAAGAAGCCTCCCTTCCAGTTCCCTGTATCTCCTCCTGTCAACCTCCTCAGTATCCTCATCATGCATCTTCATGCTTGGATCTATGGGCGTAGAAGCAGGTCAACATCCAATCATACATGTTTCACTTAGCAAGTCAAGGACATATTTTCTCTAAGTCATCGCAATTTCTTGTTCATTTCTAGTAAACTCCATTCCCAGAAAATATCTGAGTACTCCTAAATCCTTGGTAACGAATTTTTCACGGCCCAAGAATTCTTTTGCTCTTTTTATTCCCTGCATATCATCTCCTATAATAAGCATATCGTTAACATACACCACAATGACAGTTGTACCTCTGTAAGTCCTCTGTACAAAGAGAGAATGATCTGTATTCAACCTTTTGAACCCTTCTCAAACAAATTTGAGAGCTTCTGGAACCAAGCTCTCGGGCTCTGCTTTAGGCCATAAATTGCCTTATGAAGTCAGCACACATGTAAATACTCCCCCTCAGCAGTAAACTCAGGTGGCTACTACATGTAAACTTCTTCCTGAAGATTACCATATAAAAATGCATTCTTGACATCTAATTGAAACATGGGCCAATCTCGAATCACAACAGATAAAAGAATCCGTAAGATAGAATGACGAGCAATAGGAGAAAAAGTGTCAAGATAATCTACCTCGTAGGTCTGAGTAAATCCCCGAGCAACCAGACGAGCCTTGTACCCATCACTACTACCATTTGCATTGTGCTTCACAGTAAAAAACCACTTGCAACTTACAATAGGTGCCCCAGTAGGGGCTGGAACAAGGCTCCAAGTACCTCGCGACTGAAGGGCGGTCATCTCTTCCTCCATAGCCAAACACCATTTACTATCAGCTAATGCCTCCTGGTAAGTCCGTGGAATGTTCACAGTGGATAAAGCAACTGCAAACCTCCTAAAGTCTCCTGTCAGACGCCCAAAGGTAACATGAGAAGCAATTAGATGTTAAGCGTATGATCGCTTCTGCTTTCTCAGAGCAATAGGAAAATCAAGTTCTGCATCTGTTGTACCACCATCTGTGTCATTCCCTACTTGCTCTTGCTGAGAAATACCATCAGTCCCATCATCAGAATTAATGTTGTCAGAACAAACCTGGGGCATGCTAGATGATTGACCATGGTCATGAGCAGGGTTTGGCCGTCTACTGTAGTGGTGTGGTAGAGGAGGAACTAAGAATATGAAGGTGGAGGTGGTAGTGGTAGAGATAAAACTGGTTGTGGTGGAGATGGTGGTGGTGGAGGTATTGGAGCTTGTGGTGGTGAGGGACCTCTGAAAGCGCCTGTGGTAGGGATCTCTACCTTGCTTTCTAACATGGTGACTGGAGACAACTAGGGTTGTAGACAAGATAAACTTTGGTCTACACTGACACGACATGGTTTGGTTGCATGTGTATACTTACACAACCAAACCCATCAACCTGGAGGGCAGGTGAAGGGCTCCTTAGAGAGGGAACGCAAGGGCCCTAGGGGTGGCGAGCCCTATGTATTGCTGCGGCAAGGGCCCTAGGGCATGATGAGGCCCTAGGTCACGGGAGCGGCACCTTAGGTCGCGAGAGGGCCGAGCAGCAAGGGCCCTAGAACAACGAGGGGAGGGCCCTAGCACAACGGGAGGGGGTCGAGCACGGCTGGAGGGGCCGAGCACGACAGGGGGGCACAGAGAGACTGAGCGGCACACGACACGAGGGGAGCGGAGCACGACGACTTGAAGGTGAAAGGATTAGGTTTAGGGTTCGATACGAGAGCACCGGTCTGGGACTGCCGCTCTGATACCATGTTGGG
The DNA here is from genome assembly GCA_037367405.1 of Ottelia alismoides. Classification (NCBI taxonomy): domain Eukaryota; kingdom Viridiplantae; phylum Streptophyta; class Magnoliopsida; order Alismatales; family Hydrocharitaceae; genus Ottelia; species Ottelia alismoides. Next base: position 364,716 of record JAZKJV010001109.1, read on the forward strand.
AAAAATAAGAGTTATGTTTATTCGTTGAGCCCTAGGCTCTTTTATATAGGGAGAGACCTATGGACAAATTACATACGGTAAACAAAAGAAAGGGAAATAGATACAAGATACAAGAACATAAATAAACTTCTACAACTGTATCTTGATTAATTGAACGCGGGCATTACTTTTCTATGTTAGATTCTCTGAATAATGGTTGCACAAATTCATGGAAATATCAGAATTTGCTCTGTGGTTTGATGCCCTAAGTGACGGCGAGGCTCCTGGTCTTGGGAAGATGATCGGTGTCAGTGCTCTGTGAAAAAAGCCACAGGGTGTTGGTCCCAACCTTGGCTAGTTGTACGAGTCATGGTTTTCCTGTGTGATTGTTTTAGGAGGGGATTACTTATGACAAAAGAATTTCAGAGCGAAGGTCTTGCCCACCTGTGATGACCACTGCCCGAGATGCTTAATCGCACCATAAGATGTGTATGCCATTTTCTTCTCTTGTCTGCATTCGAAGGAGGTTTAGGCTATCTTGGAATTTGGTTGTCTATTACTAGCTGTATTGGCTTCTGGGACTATCTACATGTATGCTTCATTTCTTAGGATGGATGTCGTTGTCTTCTATCTCTATTTTAGGCGATTTGATTAGTCCACAATAGTGTTCTCCTTAAGAAGAACACATGCAAAAAATGCTCATGATCATGCCAAGCCTCTTTTCAAATCGATCTTTGTAATCTTTTTTTGGTTTTATAAAAGAGTTTTCATGGGTGTGCGTTGCCTTGAGACCACATCCTCTTTTTCTTCAATTAAAAACAGTTGTATATGCATGGTCAAGATGTATTTAGCGTAGTAATAATATATTACTTCACATATTGTTAAGAAGAGTGAACAATAACAGACTTAATTCTTTCATTATAACTGCAAAATTCAGAGAAAAATATTAACCATTTAAATAAATTGAAATCTATATATTAACATATATGAAATATTTATATAAATATGCGTTTATTAGTTGCAAATACGTTGATTTCCATTTTTGGATGCGAGCGAAGCCCCTTGTCTGAAAATGTGTGGGTGGGGGGGATTAAGGGGGTGTAGGTATGTGTGTCCACTTGTAAGGGCCTGGGGACATGGCCATCGAAATTTGTCTGAATCCGAATGTGTAGTAGTATTGACTATTGAGAGTTGCTATTCAAAATCCATGATGAATTAAGCTTTAGAAGCTTAACAAATCAAAAGTTACATTCCAAGATTATTTCTCTTAAGAAGCTTCGCTAAGAAGAAGAATATGCGATATCGATGAGAAATCACTGATATCGTACGTATCGATCAAAATCAAAATGGTGGAAAATTAACCCTAAATCCTTCTTAGTTTCGACGATATCCACATATATGACAATGTGTCACCGGGATATGTTGGTATATTGGGCGTTATTCCAGAAAATGGTGATCAATTGTGATATATTTTCATTATATCATGATATTATAATACTTTTTTTCATGAGAAGACAGAACATATTGAGTTCGACTGCCATGCTATTCTTAATGCTATGGCTGAAGGGAAGATGACTCAGATATTCATCTCGATGCTTCATCTTGCAAATGAAGGCTTTTCCAACATGCGTCATGGTTTTCTTTGAGACAAGCTTGGCATGATTGGCATCTAGGATCTGACGTAATGGGGTTATTATTAGTCATTTAGTTTTATATCTATGGATATGAAGATTTTTTCGATTATTGATTATATGACTACATTTAAATTTGCTATTTTTGGTACTTTTTGACCTCGATTGCTCCTCCATATGAAGAGGGGTCTAGGTTATGTACATGTACAAAGCTATGATTTTTCTCCAACGATAATATGAAAAGGGGTCTAGCTTGGCATGAAATTGTAGGTATTTTTGCACTTGTGCCCTTAAAAGTTTTTCCAATAAGACTTATGCCTCTACCTTTTTTGCAATTACACTTGTGCCCCTCGATGCTTGCGCAATTCACTGTAGCATCCGTTTGTATTGCACTTGTGTCTATATATTACCTTGTGGCCCATCCAAAAATGGTTATCGATCGTGTGTTTCTATTAGGTTACCTGCCGGTTTTCCTCCCTGAACCCTATTCCCTGTCCCACGGGCCCTACAGGTTCTCTCTCTTTCATAAAATCTCCATCATTACCCCTTTTATCTCTCTTATTTAATCCGAAGGGGCCTACTTCCTCTTCCTTCTCTCTCACTTTCTTTTTCTTCAATTTAAACAAAAGAATATAATATCACTTCTTATTATCTAAACCTTTCAAAATAATCAAAACGTAATCATTTTTACCAACCCTAATAAAATCACATCACAACATCCCCACCCCACAACACATCCTCCATTTGAACACCAAAACACACTAACAACATGCCCACCATCTTATCCCTCTAAAAGGATTACCAGTCTACCAGGTACCCTAGGGCACTATTGTGAATTTTGTGAAAATATGTGGACACAAATGTGATTGCCAAAAAGGCAGGGGCATGTGGTGCTGAAAAAACACGAAATAGCACAAGTAAAAATCCTTAATATTTACGTGCTACTGGCTTTAGTATATGGGCCTTGCTGATACAACATTCTTAGTTCCCTGTTGCCGGTTTCCATTTTTGTTTCCTGAGATGCCCACACGTTGGAATTCTATTATTAGGTAGTAGGATCTGCTTTTGTCTGGCAGTTCATTTTTTATTGGACTTTATATAGGAAAATTTGATATGCAGCTTATGCACGCTTTTGAGATGGGGTGCCATGGATGCTAAAGCCTACCCTGAAGATTCTAAGGCTGTCATACAGATTTTATGGGATATTGCAACTTCTCAAAACCGACAGCCTGAATCAAAATGGTCAAATGTGAGGTGTGCTGCAGTTGAATCATTGGTTAAGTATGAGGTAAACTTTTTTGTTGGATGCACATTACTATTAGGGACATTTTCATTTTCCATATTATCTAATTTTCCCTTTTTTTTAAAGAATTTAGTAATTTTGATATTTTAAAAAATTTCTTGCTTCCGTTCTGAACTATCATCTATCATAGGTTGGTATTGTTTGCATCAATATAGAAAACTTTAAGGAACGGAACATAGACTTCCTGATAAACGAGGGCTGTCAAGAAGTGCTGAAGAGTTTAGAGCAATTTGAGATCAATGTTATTAATTATGAGCATATGTAAGCATCTACTATTGCAGTTTCATTTTAATTTGCTTGTTCATTTACGTCTCATGTTCTGATAAGCTGTTATCAAACTGCAGCACTCGCCGTAGGTCACTTAAGGAAAAAAGGTCCATGGTTCACAAGGTTGATAAATTGCTGGACTTATTTCCTCAGGCTGTATTTACTCCTGGTAATGACTGTGTGATGCAGAGTAACATGAAACAACTATTTGATAATAACTTTGTTGTTATATTTCCTTGATGTTATCTCTTTCATTACATTATGTTGATGTTTCCAATTCATAATGTCTATTGGTTAACTTTATCCCATTGCATGAATATTCCTTTATGTGAATTCGTTTTCTCCTATGTTCTTGTCTTATTTTCAAGTTCTTGTTAATGGTTTTTTTGCGGGTTATATAGATGTGTAATAGATGACATGCAACAACTTTAAACACTAATGATGCATACACACCAAATTTGTATTAAGTTTGAGTAATAGACTCAAACTTTTCAGTAGTAGTACTATTTTCTTAACAAAGTTGTCTTTGAAAACCTTGATTGGGGTAGCCAGGACTTACAAATATTTGCGGATAGCATGGGAAATAGCTTTAACAAGGATGTTGTATGAATACATAAAGAACTCTAGAATGGATAATTCTACTACTAATCTCCAGTTTGATGATAAATATTAATTATGCTCAGCTTAAAACTGGGATGGAAAGTGCCAACTCATTAAAGAAACATGAAGTATAACCCTTTGAGATTTTTTAATTTCATTTGTCATACTTATTGCGAGTTCGAGGAGAATCCATGTAGATGACCCTTAATTATAAAGGGAGAAGGCTTTGCCATTTCTATCCATCATATTTATTGCGTGTTTCACACGGGCAGGAGGTATAAAACCAGGGATTGCGGAATCTTCAGGGTAAAATCATATTTTTTTATTTAGCAAGTGAAGTTCAGCCAATACGATCAAGATCAATGCAAGTAGTAGCAAGAGGCTGGAGGGGTTAGTCCTTAACGAGCTTCATGCTCAAAAATAGAAGGAAGATGAAGATTTTGACCCTAATCAATGATATAAATGAGAACGCATTCGACTGGTTATACCGGGAAGGTGACCGACAAATTGATCAAGAAAAATGAATGTTTGCAAAACAAGAACTGACACTTCTCAACTTAGTCTCACCCAGATTATGGAGCAACCCCTTAATTGGGGCTATGTCTAGCATATGGACTAAAATCCTCCCAAAAATATCTCCCAAAAGGAGGAGAGATGGAGAGCTCCCAGCAATAGAGCACCTTCGGTGGGAGGTGCGAAGAAATGTGAATGACTGGAGGATGTTACCCATAGTGGAGAGGAAAGGATCACAAGGGCCACCAAGCATGGAGTGGAGAGGGATGAAGGGGGCTGGTCGATTCTTTCTCATTGCAAATGAGGCCAACGATCTATTGTTGTGAGTTATACGGTCACCATGTGTCTTCTGCATGCTCCCACTGCGCTGATTTTGTTGTGGTCAGGTGGGTCATCGGAAGCGCTCGTGTTCGTCGGTGGTGAAGCTCCAATAAAGCGAGCTTGTTTGCAACATCGTCGAACCCAAACCTGTTGTGAGGTCGGTGTTGCGGTATGCTTCGCGCACCTACGTTGTGGTGGTTTACGGGGTAAATCACAATGTTGTCTCCGTGAAGGGTTCCTTATTGGCTTTTCAAGGATGTAGTATGGTTCACACGATTCTGGAGTCTATACCTAATCTTTTGGGAGGTTCGTTATCAGGAGATGTTGCTATTCTGGACTCCACCGTTTGCTGTACTAGGGGGTTTTCAGAGGCGGAGGTCGCTCTCCTATTGCATGGAGACCATAGTTCTAGGGTCGTTTGGCGCCTCCCTCGATTCGCAGATGGTGAAGCATCAAAATCCATGTTGAGGGTGGCTCGCGTCTTTGGTGTCCCTTACCTCTCGTGCTCAGTCAAAGATTGGAAATCGGTGTTGAAGGGGTTGGGATGGGTAACAAGAATTCTTACTGATGGTTAACAACTGGGATCAGACCCGTTGGCGACTTTTGTGATCTTGGAGGGTTCAATGACATCAACCATGGAATTTGTTTGTTTCTTAAAGGTTGGTCAAGCTTTATTTCGTCTCTTGGTCCTTGTCCTTCCCCCTCTGCTACCATCTCCTCCGACGATGGAAGCCACCACATGCTCCTCCACATCGTTGTCTGTAGAGATTTATGTTATTTTATTATGTATCATTTCATATTTTGTATTTTTCTTCTGGTCTATTATGTAATTTACCCATGGGTTCTCTCTATATAAGGGAGCCTAGAGTTCTATGGAATAAACAATTCACTCATTTCCACCAACATGGTATCAGAGCCAAAACCCTAACCCTAACCTTCATCCTGATGTCCCCCCCTCTCTCTCCTCTCTCGGCGGCACCGCCCATGCATCTCCGACTAGCCCGCCGGTTCCTCTAGCCCCGCTCCTCTTTTCCGCCGGCCCCATCCAGCCCTCGCCGGTCCCCGCCAGCCCCCGCCGGCCTCTTTCAGACCCCGCCAGCCCCCACCGACCCCCCTCTTTCAACCCCTCCTCCCGCGGTCAGCCATTATCTCGTCATTGATTTGAGTGCATAAAAGTCTACATATGCTCGTGTTTGTCGGCTATGTGGAGGCTATATAAGGAGCCCCAAACATCCTGTAACCATCGAGATAGTCAATAGACAAACCCGACCCTTTGAGACCTTCTCCCGTGGTTTCATCCCACTCCTTAGGGAGTAGGGTTCCACGTTAAAATCTTTGAGTTCTTCCAGTTTCATATTTCTTTATTATGCTCTATTTATCATTCCACTTCTGCATTCTCTATTTTCTAACATGGTTTCAGAGCGGGTTCGATTCTCGGGGTTTTCATTATTCTTTGTTTATGGTTCGTGAATCAATTTGAGAGAGAAGATTTGATTCGTGTTTATCATTGGAGATTTTTTTGTCCATTCGTTCTGCATCAATGAAGAGCGTCAAGTTCTAGGGTTTCTCACGAAACCCTAATCAAGATCTTTGTGCTGCGATCATCCAGGCCTCTTAAGAAGCTGATCTCATGTTCCAGAACCCTTGGCGGCTCAGCATCGCGCTCCTTCCATCAACTCGGTGGGCGCGATCTCCTGGCAATGCCCCTTGGCACATATCACATCTTCAACCGTAGGCAACCTTCAGGCGTAGGTGCACCAGGCTGCTGCCCCTATTCGCGCAACAAGCTCCATCCACATCAACGCCCAAGCGCATCTCCTTCCGCGCAGGCAGACCTCCATTAACCTCCTCGGCGACGACTCCCTATCCAAGACGTGGTCCAGGAGCTTCTCCATCGCCACCTCCAAGTTGGCGGCATCCCTGCAACCCCCTCGTGGCATCCTCGCAGGCATGCAGGTGGCGCCGCCCTTCCCAACCCTCCAACCCCTTTTTCAGTCCAGGCGATGCCACTCATGTTCAAAGGGCGGCATCTCCCCTCTGCCTGGGGCTTGAGGAAGCGAGCATCCTCTTCGACTGTAACAACAGTTCCACCGTGAGCCCCTCTGGTGTCACCCCTCCGATGCTGCCCACATCAGAACTCGACAGGCAGCGTGCGAGAGAAACCGCAACGCACGATCTCCAACCCCATATTCTCCCTTGCGCAACCCAGCGGCGAGATCCTCTTCGCTATCTAGTGGCGGCGGTCCCTAATGGCTCCAGGATATTTTACCGGTTTTGTTTAGTACGCGGGAACCCTAAACGGAGGTGGGGGGCACGTTTTATTATAAAAAGGGTGGGGAGTAAAGGGCTCGTTTGCCCCCGCCCCTTAAAAAAATTATTTTAAAAGCACGTTGGTCGTGTTTTAAAAAGGGGGCATTGGTGTAGTTTCTTAAAAAAAGGGAAGGGATTTTTTAAAAGAAAACCATGTGGGTGATTGAAAAAGAAAGAAAGAACGGCCCAAGTGGGCTGTTAGCCTTTAAAAAAATGCAAGGAAAGCCGAAAAAATGTCAACGACTTGAAAAAATTGTTTCAAAAAAATGATGATGAATGATTTGAAAAGCCGACAAATATGTGAACGACTTTCTTTAATGTTTTCTTTCTCCCCATATTATTGTCTTCTCCCAACTTGGTCGACGTCCATGTTTTCTACAAGTATGGGAGAAAGGGGGAGTATTGTGTTGAGTCACTGGTCTATGTTACAGATGTCAGATCTCCCGATTCCAGGCCAATGAGATCTTCCAAATCAAAGCACATGCTCTCCGATGAGGAGATTCAGTTGACTCACACTCCAGCCCGTTCGTCCTCCTCACCCGCACGGCATGAGAAGCGACGTCCTCGACAACAGCCGACAGTTGTGAGCGTTGAGTTGATATTGTTCGCAGTGTCCTGTAGCGTGAGTTGAGTTTCTTCCTGTTTGTCGAAGCTCAACATTGCATGCTCCAGCTTGAAGGGGAGTGTTGGATTATTTGGTTGTGCGTCGTATGAGTTGTAGGAGGGTAAATGGATCCTGGAGAGATCCATTTACCCCATCCATATGTTTAGTCCCACATCTACCAGTGGTGGGACTTGGAGGCTCTGTGGAGGCTATATAAGGAGCCCCAGACCTCCTGTAACCATAAAGAAAGTCAATAGACAAACCTGACCCTTTGAGGCCTTCTCTCGTGGTTTCATCCCGCTCTCTAGGGAGTAGGGTTCCACGTTAAAATCTTTGAGTTCTTCCAGTTTCATATTTCTTTATTATGCTCTGTTTATCATTTCGCTTCCGCATTCTCTATTTTCTAACAACTGGCACTCATGAGCATGTAGCTATGAAGCTTCCCGAACATACCTCTCAGTCAAGAGTAGAATGCGTGGAGAGGGCGACCTTCCTTTTTCATAGTGAAGATGTCATACTAATCATTCGGTGTATTCTTGTCAGTTGGCTTAGGTTGCGTCAAGATGTACTCTTTGTTGTTGCTCTCCATAATGCTCGTGATCTCATCGCCCACAGTTCTTAGTTGGTCCCATCGACATGGACCTTTGGATTCCCTAGAAGCTGGAGATTGATGCATATCAACCTTGTCTTATGCCATGATCAACGGAGGAGACCGAGAAGGACATGACTAGGTGATAGAGTAATCTGATTTTTCTATAGGATTTCGTGAAATCTGACCCTAGTTATCAACTTGAAGTAGCCCCCTTGCTTATGTGAGGCCAAACTCCGAAGCAAAGCTTGTTAAGTGTGTAAAGCATTTACGATATCCACGACTTCTGAGAGCCCCACCCTTTGGTCAACTAGGAACAAGTCTCCCCTTCTCATCTTATTGCACAAAAACTTCAACAACATTGCGAGTACTAGGCATTGCGATGACATGCAATGTGCTAAAATCAATAGCGGAGGCCATTAATTGATAGCTCTAGGCATTGGGTTGCAGCGTGCAGATGCCTCAGGCGGTGATAGCCGTTTTGGGTTTCGTACGGCGGCTCACACATGGAGCTGAGCATCACTGGATGCACCAGGATGATGTAGGGGCCCACTGCTGGTTGCTCGCAGTGGCTTATGCGGGATGAGATGCCGCAGAATCCGAGGAAGGAGAGTATAGGACTAGCAGGTGGGGGTTATGGTATTAAGAGGATACTAGAGTTCTAGTTCTGGATCACCACTGTAATACCATGTGAAAAGAAATGAATGAGATGCTTATTAAGAGGCCATATGACTCTTTTATAGAGGAAAACCCTGGAGGACAGAAGAGGAAATACCTACGGAAATGAAATAACATATAAAGAAATTACATAAATAATAGCATATTTGAATTCATAAGAATGATGCTTTGTATACTCTATATGCAACTCGTTTAATTAATGCAGACAGTTGGTATCATCATCAGAAAGTTTTAGAACTTTCTCTGTGCAGGCCATTGTTATACATATGTGTAGTTACTGCAGGTTGTTAATGAAACTTTTACTATCTAATATGAGTTTGAGTTTGGGATTAACCCTTGTTCGAATACTTCTTTTTACAGGAATGTGTGAGAGAGACTTACCCGGTGCCTTCCTCTTATCACATAGTTTTACTCCTAAAGAGATTCAAAGTAAAGGCACATGGAAGGTATGCTGGAATTTATGTTCTATCTGTTTTATATTTAGCAATATCATGCTTATTCTGATATATGCTATCTTTCCCTTTAGGACTTGCGTAAATTGCACATAATCTATGAACACAAACTGCTGGAAATCGCTGAATATCTGCATCTTACAAGACATCCTTTGTATGCATTGCTTGCTTTGCAATCCTGGAAAACATTCGTTGATCACTGGATGAGGTCCAGTTTTGTTATCATTGGTTCTGATTCCCATTCGGGGGATGGAAACCTTCAGGCTGTGAAGGAGATCTTCGAGGTTGCCTTTTTTGATGTTTGATCTTTCTAAACACAACATAATTATTATGAAATTTCTTCCTGTATTCAATGGTTTTGTTTTGTTCTTCTAATCGCTGGCGGGCTTTTTACTTGAGACTGATTTTGGCAACTAAAATAGTATATGTTACTTTGATGTTTAGCTTAATCATGCCGGCATAGTCATGCCTTGAAATGAAGCTTGCCACTTGGGGAACAAAATTATGCTGAGCATCATGCCTTGGTCTTGTAATGGGACTGAAGAGATAAAGAGATAACTTAGAGCGCCCTTATCTGTCTAATGGTTGTTTATTCCCTATACTGAACATATTTGAACTTATTCAATCTTTGATTTGGCACTGCTGTCACAAACTTATTCACTCAACTCAACCAAAAGATCCTACCAAAAGTTTTATTAACATATGTATTATGTGTGCAAGCTAACAAATGCCATCTACGTGCTGGAGTAGAGTCCGATAGTGTAATTTGACAAACTCCGTACCTAAGTAGTGAAAATTGATTTATGTTTATATTTTTACTTGATACCCTACGAATGTTTTTTGAAAAGAAACTGGCGGGTAGAGTTCCAAGGGGGATACACCCAAGGCACTTTTATTTAAAGCAAAAGCAGGTGACAATACAGGAACATGTTAGTGTTGGGAAAAAACGAAAGATGTTTATTCCTTGAGCATTAGGCTCTCTTATATAGGGAGAGACCTATGGGCAAATTACATAGAGTAGACAGAAGAATGAAAAATATATATAAGGTACAAAAATATAGAATATATCTCGACACTCCCCCTCAAGATGGAGAATAGATATCTATCATACTATGCTTGTATGAACACTTCTGGAAGGGCCCTCTAAGTAGAGCTTTGGTGAAAATGTTTGCCGTCTGGTCCCCTGAGCTTCATGTCGCATTTATAATGACAATCAACCTCAATATGCTTTGTCCTCTCATGAAATGCAAGATTCATAGTAATGAATAGGGCAGCCTGATTGTCGCATTCCAGTGACATTGGAAGAGGAACGACTATATTTAAATCTGTTAGGACTGCTCGAACCCACATCATTTCTACACATTCTTGTGCCATAGCTCGACACTCAGATTCAACACTAGATCTAGCAACAATAGTTTGCTTCTTACTTTTCCATGAGACGAGAGAATCTCCAACAAATATAGTAAACCCTGATGTGGATTTCCTGTCCTTAGGGCACCCTGCATAGACTGCGTATGTGCATGTTGAGATAATCGTAGAATCACCCCTTTTAAATAGCAATCATGCACCTGGAGATGATTTGAGATACCTTAGTATCATATGTATAGCATCCATATGAACTTGACGAGGTTGTTCCATGAATTGGCTCACCCGTTTGACCGCAAATGAGATATCAGGTCTATTAATGGTGACATAAAGGAGCTTTCACAAGCCCCTTTTTTTGGCAAACTCCAATCCCATAAAGTATATTGGGGCTCCTAGATCCTTGGTAACAAATTCACGACCCAGAAGTTCTTTTGCCCTCTTTATTCCTTGCATATCATCTCCTGTAATGAGTATATCGTCAACATACACCATAATAGCAGTCATACCTCTGGAGGTTCTCTGTGTAAAAAGAGAGTGATCTGCATTCGATCGCTTGAACCCCTATTTCGCAAACAAGTCTAAGAGCTTATGGAATCAAGCTTTAGGACTCTGCTTAAGACCATAGATTGCCTTATTAAGTCTGCTTACCTGTGAACACTCCCCCTCAACAGCAAACCCCGACGGTTGTTGCATGTAGACTTCCTCCTGAAGATCACCATACAGAAAAGCATTCTTGACATCTAATTGAAACAGAGGCCAATCTCACACCACATCAATAGATAAGAGGATGTGTAAGGTAGAATGTCGAGCAAGAAGGGAGAACGTGTTAAGATAATCCACCATGTATGTTTGTGTAAATCCGCGGGCAACCAGTCGAGCTTTGTACCTATCAATGGTACCATCTGCATTCTACTTCATCGTGAAAACCCATTTACAACTGACTATAGACGCCCTAGCGAGGGCTGAGCTAAAGCTCCAAGTACCTCTTGATTGAAGAGCAACCATCTCTTCTTCCATAGATAATCACATCCGATCATCCTGTAAGGCCTCCTGATAATTCCGTGGAATACCACGACAGATAATGCAACTGCAAACTTCTGGAAATCACTAATCAAACGATCGGAGGAGACCATGGATGCAATAAGGTATGTAGCGTAGTTTCCGAAACGCTATAGGTAAGTCTAACTCAGTAACCTCCACACCTGTCTCCTGTAAAGAGCCCTGCTCAGGTAGAACACCAGACCCATTGTTAGAAAATATGTATTCAGAACATACCTCACATGTGTTTGGTGATGAGCGGTGACCATGAGCAGAAGTAGGCCAGCGAGTATAGTGATGTGCCAAGGGTGGAACCGAGATCATAGTAGGTGGTGGAGGTGGTGGTGATAGAGGTGGAGGTGGTAACAGTGGTGTTGGTGGAGATAATGGTGGTGGTGGCATGCATATTTCATCGTCAAAGTCTGAGGAGGCCAACCGATCACCTGTAGGAGAAAAGTACATCGCCGACTCAAAAAATATGACATCAGCACTAACATAATACTTCCTGCGCAATGGATGATAACATCTGTATCCTTTTGTATTCTGGAGTACCCTACAAAGACACACATGACTACCCTAGGAGAGAGCTTGTCAATACTTGGAGACAACTGGTGGACAAATGTGACCAAGCCAAACACACGAGGAGTGAGGATAATTCATTTTCAGGAAAAGCAAGAGAGAGGAACTTTTTCGCCTAAAACCGACGAGGGCATGAGATTAATAAGATAACATGCCGTAATGACAACATCACCCTAAAAAGAATGTGAAGCACGACTCTCAATGAGATGGGTTCTTGTAACATCAAGCAATGATGGAGTATTTGGTTGTGCGCCATTTGAGTTGTAGCAGGGTAAATGGATCCTGGAGAAGATCCATTTACCCCATCCACATGTTTACTCCCACATATACCAGTGTGGGACTTGGAGGCTCTATGGAGGCTATATAAGGAGCCCCAGACCTCCTGTATCCATTGAGAGAAAGAGCAATGAAGCATATACCCCTTTGAGGGCTTCTCCCATGGTTTCATCCTGCTCCTCACGGAGTAGGGTTCCACGTTAAATCCCGATGTTCTTATCATTCTTTATCTTTTTCCATGTTCGCTTATGCATGTTTATTTTCTAACATGGTATCAGAGCGGGTTCGATTCTCGAGGAAATTTTTCTTGAAGATTTATTTTTGTAATTTGTTCGAGATTTGATTATCATTTGATTATGTTCCGAGATTTTTCTTTATTTGTTCAAAGTCATATAGACTCTCGGGTATTCAGAAACCCTAATTTCTATGAAGATGAAGAATCCTAGGGTTCCATCTCAGGAATCCTAGATCTGGTTCTGCACCCATACGGTGCTCGGTACCCATCCAACACTCCTGATTTCGAGTTCCATTTCCTAGAACCGTTGTTCGATGTTCCAGATGTCAGGTTGATGCATCTATTGAAGAAGGGCACACAGGAGACTTCGAAAAAAAGGGGATGGAAGGATCTGATCCAGTTCAAGCGGCAGTGCCGCTCTCCGCTCTGCGGCCCTCCATCAGCATCTCCCTCCAGCGATGAGTCCCCGCAACTCTCTTCTCAAGCCGCACCCTTGCCGGTGGAGACCCCCATCGCACGTACGCCTCTCCAAGGCATAGGCGGTGCAGGCCCCAGATCCACGCAGCGGCGGCACCCCCTTCTCCATCCAGGCCGCGCCCAGGCGGTAGCATCCACTTCTCCATCCAGGCCGCGCTCCAGATGGCCGCCTCCTCGGAGCCTGTCCAGGTGACATCACCTCTCCAGTCCGCTGAAGCAACCTCCCATGGTTGCGCCTCTAGGTGGAACCTTGAAGCACCCCAGGCGGCGCCGGAAGAACAACTGTGGGGGGTTATTTGTTTGAAGAGCCCAGGGGAAAGAAAAAAGAGTGTGTGTATGTGTGTTCTTCCTGGGCCCAGATGTATGGGCCGAGACTTGCTTTAAATTGTTTCGATGGGTACGTACAAAGATCATGTTCAACTATCAACTTAAAATCATGCAGGAGAGAGGAAACCTGGGTTGAGCATGTTATATTTAGGAACACAGGTTAATGTATCAACTATCAATGCCCTAGATCCTTTTAATCCAGTACAATATTCAACATGTTGAAACTGAAATCAGCATTACCAAACAAAATGCTTTAATCAAAGTAGTGAAATTTTAGTCGTCCACTTTATTCATGCATTCCTTCTTGTGTACCCGAAACTGAACCACTGCCAAAGCAATCCATGTTTCTCATTATTTGTCACTAGATTTGGCTTTGTGTAACCTCCATTAATACTGACCATTTCTGATGAAAAATTACTGTTAATAATCCATATTCTCTTATTCATTGATTTGCAGATTTTATGTAGAAGTGCAGAAAGTTCCATTCCTTGTACAGCTGAAAACATAGTTCTAGCTGTAGGAGCATTGTGTATGGTATGTCTATGCATCCCTTTGCATCAGTTGATTGCCTTCTTTCATTATCCTAGTTTATAATTTACGATCTGCATGTGAGGGTTAAACTATAAATATGCTGATCTAAAAATCACTCTCTGTATTTTTATGCATTTATATCTTTGTAACATAATTGTCTTTTCTGACATTAACTTGAGGCATGGAATCGAGACATCATGGTTCACTTTAACTCAGCATGTTAATTTGACTCTTTGAAGCTCATCACCCTTTTCGGATTGTTGTCAGAGTTCTCACTTCTGCTAGGGACTCTAACCAGGACGGTTGCCCTCCTGTGCTTCGTGACCATTTTGAGTGGCAAAATGGTACTTTTTTAAAGGAAAATGGGAGTGACGCCTAACCAAAAACTCTATATTCACAAAATCAAATATTAAGGATATACATACCAAAATACATGAAGATTCACGGCATTCTCGATTATATTCTCTACGTATATCCTCTTCTTGGAAAATGACCCTACTTCGCACTAGCCACATGGACTAGAGAATTGCTGCGACCCAGATCTTGACAGGTCCAGCTCCATGACCTATTCTGTCAATGAATTCGTAGAAATCAATCGAATCTTTCATTGCCATGGAGCCTGTTTGGAAAACTAAGAGTTGTATTTATTCCTTGATCCCTAGACTCTCTTATATAGGGAGAGGCCTATGGGAAAATTATATACGGTAGACAAACGAAATAGAGAAACAGATAAAATATATAATAACATAAAATAAACTTCTACACTCCCCCAATGGAGCATAGATATCTATCTTGCTCATCTTGGATAAGCACCTCTGGAAGGGACCTTGAAGCAAAGCTTTGGTAAGAATGTCTGTCGTTTGCTCTCCTGAGCTGACATGGCTTGTAGAAATGAAGCCTTTCTGGATCATATCACGGATATAATGACAATCAATCTCACGTGAAATGCAGGGTTATTTGCAATGAATAATGCAGCTTGATTGTCGCATTTCAGCGACATGGGAAGAGGAATATCTATATGTAGATCTGTCAGAACTGCGCGAACCCGCACCACTTTTGCACATGCCTGGGCCATAGCTCTATACTCTGACTCAACACTGGATCTCACAACTACTTTTTGCTTCTTACTCTTCCATGAGACAGGTGACTCCCCAACAAATATAGCAAAGCCTGATGTAGACTTCCTATCTTGTGGGCGCCCTGCTTCCTAAATAGCAATCCTGCACCTGGAGATGACTTAAGATACCCTAGTATCATATATATAGCATCCATATGTACCTGACGAGGTTGCTACGTGAACTGACTCACTTTATTTACTGCAAATAAAATATCTGATCTGGTAATAGTAACATAAAGAAGCCTCCCTACCAGTTTTCTGTATCTCCTCCTGTCAACCTCCTCAGTATCATCATCATGCATCTTCATGCTTGGATCCATGGGTGTAGAAGCAGGTTGACATCCAAGCATACCTATGTCACTTAGCAAGTCAGTGGCATATTTTCTCTAAGTCATCACAAGTCCTTGTTTATTTCTAGCAAACTCCAGTCCCAGGAAATATCTAAGTACTCCTAGATCCTTGATAACAAATTCACAGCCCAAGAATTCTTTTGCTCTTTTTATTCCCTGCATATCATCTCCTGTAATAAGTATATCGTCAACATACACCATAATGACAGTCGTACCTCTGGATGTCCTCTGTACAAAGAGAGAATGATCTGCATTCGACCTTTTGAACCCTTGCTTCTCAAACAAATCTGAGAGCTTCAGGAACCAAGCTCTCGGGCTCTACTTTAGGCCATAGAGGACCTTATGAAGTCTGCATACCTGAACGCACTCCCCCTCAGCAGTAAACCCAGGTGGTTGCTACATGTAAACCTCCTCCTGAAGATCACCATATAAGAAGGCATTTTTGACATCCAATTGAAACAGAGGCCAATCTCGAATCATGGCAATAGATAAAAGAATCTATAAGGTAGAATGACGAGCAACAGGAAAAAACTGTCAAGATAATCTACCCCATATGTCTGAGTAAAATCACGAGCAACCAGTCGAGCCTTTTAGCTATCAATATTGCCATCTGCATTTTGCTTTACCATAAAAACCCACTTGCAACTCACAATAGATGCCCCAATAGGAGCTGGAACAAGGCTCCTGTTACCTCTCGACTGAAGGGCAGCCATCTCTTCCTCCATAGCCATACGCCATCTACTATCAACTAATGCCTCCTGGTAAAGTAGTAAGTCCGTGGAATATTCACAGTGGATAAGGCTACTACAATCCTCTTGAAGTCTCCTGTCATACGCTCGAAGGTAACATGAGAGGCAATCGGATATGAAGCACATGACCTCTTCTGCTTTCTTAACGTAATAGGCAAATCAAGTTCTGCATCAGCTATACTACCATCAGTGTCATCCCCTACCTGCTCCTGTTGAGAAATACCATCAGTCCCCTCATTAGAATTAATGTTATCAGAACAAACCTGGGGCATGCTTGATGATTGACCATGATCATGAGCAGGGGTTGGCTGTCGACTGTAATGGTGTGGTAGAGGAGGAACCAAAGAAATGGAAGGTGGTGACGGTGGTGGTGGTGGTGGGGATGGAGGAATATAGATCTCATCAGTTGTGGTTGATGGCACCAACCTGTCACCTATAGGAGAGAAAAACATGACTGACTCAAAAAATGTGACGTCTGCACTGACATAATATCTTCGACGTAACGGATCATAGCAACGATACCCCTTTTGAGTCCTGGAATACCCGACAAAAACATATTTAACAGCTCTAGGAGAGAGCTTGTCAATCCCTGGAGACAATTGGTAAACTAATGCAATGGACCCAAAGACACGAGGAGTAAGGGAGAAGAACTCCTTGTCAGGAAAGACAAAGGAGAAAGGTATCTTCTCCCCCAACACAAACGAGGGCATGCGGTTAATGAGATAACATGCAGTGAGAACCGCATCGCCCTAGAACGAGTGCGGAGCACAACTCTGGATAAGAATGGTACAGGCGACATCAAGAAGGTGGAAGCACAAGATGTTTAATGAGGAATGCCATGGGTGGAAAGAAATTGAGATAACGTAGGAGTACGGAATTCAAGGGCTTATCAGTTTGCACAATTTTGACAGAAATCGAAAAAATATTTTGCACTTTTTTAATAAATTCATAATAGTGTTGTCTGCTTTAGATTTGTTCTTTAACAGGAAGACCCAAGACAAATGACTGAAATCATCCACAGGAACTAAGTAGAACGTGTGTCCCTGCTGATCAAGAACACTACTCGGACCCGAAATATCAATATGAAAAAGCTCAAATGGAGAGCTACTGCTTCGACTCTGACGACTAAGGAAGACATACCGCGATGATGCTTCCCTAACTGACATGCTTCACAATTAAATGATGCTTCCTTATCAACCGTGTCAGAGTGTCTCTATCCTTGAGTACTACTCAACGTTGGATTTTCTTCCTTTACAATGACTCCACTCTAGGCATGACCTGGTTGTCGCAATAACTATTATATGCACGATTAATATTCTTTCCCGGTGAACTGATGTCGCAGATCTGTCCTCGAGCGAGGTCTTCTACTAGTAACAATTACTTCAAATGGGGTGTCTCCATCCCCACTCGAGTTGGGTGTCTCTATCCATGTCTCTCTCAGATATATTGAGTGAAAATGTGTTGTATATTTTTTTTTGTTGTAAGCTATAGCTTTCTCATGTTCATCTTAAGGGATAGTGTTGCAGTATATAATAGTTGGGTAATTGGATCACTCCAAGATCCAACTACCTCCTACTCATGTTTAATCCTCCATATAATATGGACTCCGATTTGCCTGTGGGACTATATAAGGAGTCCCACACCCCTTGCACTTATGGAGAGATTGCAATAGACGATCCAACCCTAAAGGCCTTCTCCTGTGGTTTCATCCCACTCCCTCACAGAATAGGGTTCCACTAAAATCAAAGATGTTTATGTTTCTCATTCTGGTTCTGACTATTTGCTTCTGCTTATATTTCAACAGTTATTAGCCATGAATGGAGAGGTAGATGCTCTCGATTCTATTGATAGATGTGTTGGAGCGATGATGATTCCTATGGTGGTGGAGGTGCCTGAAGTGGTGTAGGACGAGATGGGGTGTCAAGTGTGGTGTATGGCTTGGGAACCTGATAAGGATGTAGGGGGGGAGACAATGGAATGGGGAGGGAGGCAGGATCCTCGCTCTAATTCCAAGTAGAAAAAGATTTTCTTCTTCTGAAACGGTGTCCTAGGCCTATTTATAGAAGGTATGAGAGGGGTTAGGGTTACACCACAAGGACGTCATAAAAGAAAACAACAGTACCAATAGAATGGTTATTGCTCATATCACTCAATAAAGATCAATATTAAGTTGCTATAACATCCCTTTTTTATCCTTCCATTATGAATCATACACTAGTTAGATACTATTGTAATTAAAAACTCATTCCATGTAATTCTACGAAGTTTTATGCTCTAGCGAGCGGGGTAGTATCACATTTATGCATAGCAAATTTTTTAATTACGACTTCAATATGTCTTCTAAGTAGTGCATTTAGTAGATACGAATCAAAAATCATGCACTTTGGAACCACATTATTGAAATATGATATAAACATGCTGATGATATGAAGCCTATTGCCATGTATTTATTTGTTTCTAAATATGTTATCAGGTGTTTGCTAATCATGGATGTGCAAATAAAAGGGATGAAAAAGAGAAGAATAGTTGCCAAGACCATTACTAGATGGCGGAATCTTCAATTGAAGCAAGACAATTCAAGGAGAAGGTTAAGACTTATCTCGGAAATACATTGGAAGTGCAAACAAGATGTAGGAGGCAATAACATCTTGTATCTGATGGGTAGCCAAAGAGATGCTAGATGAGTAAAAGAGGAGTTCGAGGTCAAAAGGAGGCTTGGTGGTGGAGTGAACGGGTTCGAGACATTCTTTGAAGACTAAAGCATTTCGTGTAAGTAGGGCGAATATTGAACATATGGAGTGCATATTTGATGGAAGCAATGATGAATGAATCAAGGTGATGATTAGAGAAGATAAAATTCAGAAGAAAGATTCTTTTATGTTGAGAGTTAGTTTATGTATATCCGTTGTTAATGTATTTCTATTTCCTTCCTTCTCTATTATGTAATTTACCCCACATGAGTTCTTTTTATATAAGAGAACTCCATGGTCTCTTGGTAATAAAACTCATTTTTTCCTTAGCAATGATATCAGAGCAACATTCCTACACCGGAGTACTCATACCTACGTGCTCTAGCCCTACTCACCTCCACCCACCACAAATCTTCATCAACATCAGCTATCGTTGCCCCTCCCTCGTACGGCCTCACGTAGTCCTATACGACAGCCAACACCACTACACCTTATCCCGTGCTCCCCAGCGCTCTGCTATCATGTCATGTGCCTCCCCGTGTGCATCCTAGCACACAATGGCCCTTCGCGCCACCACCTTCTTGTGTGTGTCCCACATATGTGGGTCGAGGCGCTTGTATTAATCAAGCATCATGTTTTCATAATTTTTTTTGTTGAGCCAACAAGGATACTTGTATTGGCAACAAAAACATTATTTGGAAGATCACTATGAGTATGTAGTCTCTTTGGGTGGAGCATGTTCATGCGTTGCATCAAATCTTCCAAGTCCCCTCTAGAGACAACAACTGGGGGTCCACCACCCTCAGTAGTAACGACCCTTGCAGTAATAGCTTGGTAACCCATGCTTGTTATAGCTTACGGTTCCAATGTATCCTTGCTTGTGACAGAATGTGCACTGGATTGTGCTCTGACCTTGTCTGCAATGGAGCAGCTTCGACCATCATGATTGTATGTTCCACACCCCCACACTCTGATGGGACAACTTGAACAATAATAGTAGAAATTGATAGTACGAAAGCGTATCAAAGATAAAGAAATATAATCGTGGAAGAACGTCAAGATTTACATGGAACCCGACTCTATATGGAGCTGGATAAAACCATTAAAGAATGCGTCATAAGGGTTGTTTATCTATACTGAATTCTCTCTCAACTAATATAATGGGTGTAGTGTTTATTACATAGCCCCACGGGCAGATCAGAGTCCCACTAACAGTAGATGTGGGACTAACCTGTGGAAGTGGTAATTGGACCTTGGAGGGATCCAATTATGTCATCTATACATGTGACATATACTCTAACACGCTCCCTCAAGCTGGAGCATGCAATGCTCAGCTTGGACAAATAGAAAGAAATCGCTAATTCATAATAGAAGACACAAATGAATACTCTACTAGTTGGATGTTGAGGTCGTTGCTTCTCATATTG
Source organism: Ottelia alismoides (assembly GCA_037367405.1). Taxonomy (NCBI): domain Eukaryota; kingdom Viridiplantae; phylum Streptophyta; class Magnoliopsida; order Alismatales; family Hydrocharitaceae; genus Ottelia; species Ottelia alismoides. The sequence continues at coordinate 385,124 of JAZKJV010001109.1, forward strand.
TGCTTGTGAGGAGGACCTGAAGGGTTGGAGTGTGAACTGAATTAGGTCTCCTCGTTGGAGAACTTGTGCTCTGTATTGCATCTATCAGAGTTACTGAAACTGGAATGAGTCTCCATCTGGAGAATTTTGGTATGTATCTGCTCCATCTCATTAAAGGGCCAAACAATAAATGCCATAGAAACATCCCCATCGGAGTCCATGGTTGCTAGAGAATGGAGTTTGAACTATCTCCTCGTCAGAGAATTGGATCTCTCCCATACCGGCTCAAAGAATGGGATCTCTACTCTGGAGTCACTATAAAATCACATGAAAACCCTAACCCACAATAGTTCAAAGAATGGGATCCCTACTCTGGAATCCCTATGGATCACATGAAAACCCGATCAGATCAAGTATGGAGACCTCTCAAACAATGAACGCATACCTCTGTTCCTTAAACTATAGACTCTGAAACAATATGTAGAGTTTGAAATTTGACATCCAAAACTCTAAAACAATGAATGCACACATGTGGGTTTTGAACTGTAGACTCTGAAATAATCGGTAGAGTCTGAATCTAACAATCTGTAGTGTCGGAAATCTGACATGTAGAACTCTACATAATACTCTCATACTGGTCGAAATAGATGACGTCCACCAAGTTGGGCAGAGGACTTGATGTGCAACAGATGTAAATTGGTCGCGGAGGACTTGGATCACTTGTTCTTTTCTTGTCCTTGCTCGGTTCAGGTATGCAGTATGGCGAATGTTTTGTGGCTTCGTAGTGAGGATTGCTTGAGTTTTTGGAGGGATGTCAGGTTGGTCTGCAGATATGGCCACAAAAAGGCTTTACCGTTTGCGTTGATATAGGCGATATGGTGCGCGAGAAATGATGCAATTTTGGGGGAGCTAGATTCTACTCGAAAAATGTAATTGAACATTGTAAGGCTCTAGTTGCTTCCTGGAGCTCATGAATCTATGTAACCTTGTATATTTAAATTAATATATCAATATATACGTTTTCGGGGGTAGGTCACAAATTGGGATGTCACCCAGGTTTTTCTTTCTAAAAAAGTTGGGAGAAGACCTGAATATTGGGAAAATCCCATCTTAAATGATTTTTTCTCGTACAACTTTTCTTCTTTTTTTGATACGTTTGCCTTTTTCCAAAATAAATCACTTTCTTTGAAACACAACCCAAATAGGAGCCCAAAACTACAACCTTTTTTTGAAATGTGGCCTCTTTCCTTTTTTTATGAGCCACGACCCTAATGGGCCTAAATCTGCAACAACCCATTATATATATAGTGGCTTCGAGGTGCGAGAGGTGTTGCCGCTTATGAGTGATAGGCTAACACCTAAAGTGGAGGATGGATTGAGCTTCATATTCTAGAAGGATGACTGGTCGGGGGATGGCACCCTCGAGAGGCGATATCGAGGATGTTTGTTATGACCTCTTTGAAGGAAGTGGTTCCAAGGGATGTGGCTCAGTCTGGTGAGTGTAGATCGGGGTTTGTCGCGACGCTCTCGGATCGTAGAAGGGAAGACCTGGATAGACTGCAGGCGGAGGATCCCACTCCGGAGGTTTTCTCTTTGACCAGGGACCATTATAAGTGGGCATGTACAAGATTTTTCGGTTAAACAATTCTATGAAGTGCTCAGAAATGGTGAAGTATGGTTTATGCCAAGATATGAAGATTATTTGGGCAAGCAAGATTCCAAACAAAGTAAAGGTATTCTTATGGTGCCTGCGGAGCGATAGACTTTGTGACAAAGTAAGGAGGGCGAGGATCTTTGGCCTACAGGATGCGACGTGTGACACATGTGGAGAGCGGATGGAGAATTCGGAGCACCTCTTCTTCACGTGCCCGGCGGCAGCAAAGGTTTGGAGGGAGATGGAGATACCGTGGGTGGGAGTTGGTGGCTCGACCACCTTTTGGGAATCGATAAGAAGGGTCGGTGGCAACTCCTCGAACGATGTTACTAAGTTGTTTGCGGTTCTTTGGGCAATTTGGTTGGCAAGAAATGAGCTCATCTTTAGAAATCAAAGATTTTATTCGAAAAATGTAGTAAGTCAGTGTAGGGCTCTAACGAGCTTTTGTCCGGGATATACTCTGTAGCTTTTATTATTAATTAATATAATATAAAGCAGCGACTCCCAGCTCGGGAGTTCACTCCACTTCTTCTAAATATTTATATATATAGTGGCCCATTGGCCCCTAAGTTTCAACCGCCTCCTTATAATAAAGTTAAAAGGGGTTTTGGCTCCCCCCATCGTTCACGCCAAGCACGACGGTTTGGGAATGGGGTCAAATCAGTGGCGCCCCATGCTGTGGCTCCTTAAGCCTCCTTCGACCTTCATGATGACTATAGAGATATTTATATATTCCCATATTCTCTATATACTTTTTCTTTATTTTATTTCTCTGTATCCATCTTATCTTATGTAATTTACCCATAGGTCTCTCTATATAAGAGAGCATAGGGTTCTCTGAAATAAACAACGCACTCATTTCTTCCAACATCCTTTCTCTATAGCCTTCCATGAGAAGGAGTTGTTCTCTCTTACTCCCCATGTCTTTGGCTTCGTTGTATTTTTTATCAGTTAGCTCCAGGTCTTGACAAGCTCTCCTAGGGATGTCAAATGTGTGTTTGTTAGGTACTCTAGGACCCAGAAGGGATACCGGTGCTATGACCCATTACGTAGGAAATACTATATCAGTGCCGATGTCACATTTTTTGAATCTGTGATGTATTTCTCTCCTACATGTGATAGATTGGCTTCTTCAGAGTCTGATACTGAAATCTACGAGTCAGTTGTCTCCCCTACATGTTCTACCACCAACACTTCCCTCTACACAAATGCCTTTGACCATTGTTCCACCATTACGAAAATTCTATACCCGTCTGCTAGTTTATTTATGGAGGAAGAGATGATGAATGCTTTGCAATCCCGTAGTACCTGGAGTTTGGTGTCTGCTCCTCCTAGCGCCTCATTTGCAGATGTAAATGGATGTTTACCGTTAAACATCATACAGATGAGAGCCTTGATCGTTAAAGGCAATATTGGCGGCACGTGTTTTACTCAGAGCTACAGTGTAGATTATATGGAATTATGGACATGTACTCTCCTATTACTCGTCACTCCACTTTATGTGTTCTTTCAGTTGCAGTAGTACGTGACCGGCACTTATTTTAGCTAGATGTTAAAAATACATTCTTGTATGGAGATCTACAGGAGGAGGTATACATGTAGCAGTCTGCGGGGTTTGTTGTTGAGGGGAGGGTCAACAGGTTTGTAGACTCCATATGGCAATATATGACCTTAAACAAATTCCAAGGGCATGGTTTCAGATGATCTCGGATCTGATTGACCGGAGAGGTTCAAGAGGTCAAATGCGGACCATTCTCTATTTGTGCAGAGAACACCTAGAGGTACAGTTGTTATCATGGTTTTTGTTGATGATATAATTGTTACAGAAGATGTTGTACAGGGAATAAATATGGCAAAAGAATTTCTGGGTACTAAGTTTGTTACTAAGGATCTGGGCACCCTAAGTTATTTCATAGGGTTGGAATTTGCTAGGAATGTGCATGGTCTTGTGATGACCCAAAGAAAATATGTTACAGACATGCTTGTTGAGACAAGCATGATTAGGTGTCGTCCTTCTACTACTCCTATGGATCCTAGCATGAAGTTATACAACGATGATACAGATGAGGCTGATAAGAAGAGATACAGAGAGATGGAGGGCAAGCTCCTTTATTTTACTATCATCGGATCATATATCTCCTTTGCTGTGAGTCGAGTGAGTCAGTTCATGGAACAACCTCGATAAGTACATGCACACACGTTATATACATGATATTGAGATATCTAAAATCTTCTATAGGTGCAGGAGGAGCAACTCTCTTTGTATCCGTGTGTGTTAATGCTGACTATGCAGGGTGTCCTAAGGATAGGGAGTCTACTTCGGGCTTTGCAGTTTTTGTTGGCAGTTCTCTTGTTCCTTGGAGAAGCAAGAAACATAGATCAAGTGTCGGATCTGAATATAGGGCTATGGCGCAAGCAAGTACAGAGATGATGGGGGTTCGAGCAGTGTTAACAAATTTTCATATAGATGTTCCTCTACCCATGTAGTTACAATGTGATAATCATGCTACTATATTCATTGCAAACAACCATACATTCCATGAGAGAACAAAACATATTGAGGTAGATTGTCATTACACTAGAGATATGATTCAAAAGGATTTGATTTTTACCTCCCATGTCAGTTTAGGAGAGCAAATATCAGACATCTTTACCAAGGCATTGCTCAGAGGACCATTCCAGAAGTTTTCGTCCAAGCTGAGCATGATTGGCATTTATGCTCCATCTTGAGGGGGAGTGTAGAGATATGTATATATTTCTATATTCTCTATGTACCTTTTTCTTTATTTTATTTCTCTGTATACATCTTATGTAATTTACTCATAAGTTTCTCTATATGAGACAGCCTAGGGTTTTTAGAAATAAACAACACATTCATTTCTTCCAACAAAGACTAAGGTTCCCATCATGGGAAACCCTCTGCTGGAGATCTGGAGGTGCTATTGTCGTCGCTATGATGATCGAGTGAGAGGTGGCAGACATGGAGGAGAAGGCGGTATCCTGGAGCATGGTTATGGTGGGACAACTGAAGATGGGTAGTTGTGTCGCCAAGTTCATCTTCAGTTGGATTATGGTGGAGTTGCGAGATGATCGAGTCGTGTGGAAGGAGTCGATGCATCAGAGGCATTGCTCGGGCTTACATTGCCGCCTAGGGTTCTTACGGAGGAGGGTAACGCCGCTTGAAGATTTCTTTTGTGTGGAGGACACTTTTGGGGTTCTCCTTCGTAATCTTCTCAGTTTTCTTTGGGTTTTGGGAACCCAATATATCAGTCGTTGTTGTTACTGATGTAATTGCATTGCGTGAGAAGTTATTGTAGTTGTCAATATGATATGTATGAAGAAATCGCTCCATGGCTCGTGACGTATGTAAATTCCGGGTTCCAGTAAAAAGATTTGGAGACAGTGACTTGTGGGCAAGACCTGAAGATCTGCACTAAATAATTAGATGGAGATGCGCATAGGAGCTACACTGGTACGCCTGAAGGCATGCGTTGAATCATGTGTACCTTGAATTTCTTCATTAGAACTTGCAATCAAACACTGCAACATTAGCTTGCAGATTTTAAGTTTCCCGAAAACCCTAAAACTCTTCTCAAACTTTGAAAAGATCAATGAACGATAACGAACATTGAAATAATAAAGCATAAATCTTCAAGAACGCTAGGAATCGTACCCCGCTATGATACCATTTAGAAAACAATAGTGCTGAAGTGTATCAAAGATAAAGAAATATAGATGTGGAAGAAAATCAGGATTTACGTAGAACCCTACTCCATAAAGAGCGAGATGAAACCACGTGAGAAGGCCTCTCAAGAGATTTATCTGTATACCGAATTCTCTCTCAAGTAATGAATGTAGAGCTTCTTATGTAACCCCACAAACAAACCGAAGTCCCACCAATAGTAGATGAGGGACTAAACTTTTGGATGTGGTAATTGAACTCTGGATGGGTCTAATTTCCCATTTATATATGTGACACATACTCTGACCGTAATCTATCCCTTAACCTCAGTTGTAGTGTTGGCGGTGAACTGGAGACATCAAGGTAGCTCAGAGTATTGTAGACCTCCTCAATTGTGGGAAGGCTAGCAACAATAATCATCTGATCAAGGGTTGCAGCATAGCTCGAAACAAGTCTTGCTAAAAAAATCATAATAGCCATATGCTGGTGGTGTTGCTTATATGTGTGGCAGGTATATCCTAGAAGGCAAACATTGTATTGTTCAAACAAAGATTTTAAAAAAAGAGAGGTACTCAGCTAAGAGACAACATGCTTGTTTCGTATTCATAATGTCAAAATATGCCTTGGAACATCCTACTATAATTATTTGAATTTTTAAGACAAATACAAATGGAAATGGATTGTTAAAGCACTTCCCGTCTGGAAACAAACTATGCCACTTAGAATTATAGTATGAAATTTTCTCCTTACCTTATGTGTCCTTAATAGAGGTCCACATGTCATGAGCAATGGTGTAGTAAATCAGCTTGTCTGCAATAATGTCGATGACGCAGACCATGATTTAGGAATTGACCATCCCATCATATTTAGCTCATGTGGCATATCTTCCTATCTTGTCAACAGGATTTGACTCAAGTAAAATATTCTCCTTTTCATATCTTCGTACATAAAAAATGAAGGTGGACGATGACAACTTAGATCATACAGGATAGATACGAGCAGTGGTGGTTGAATGGTAGGCGACCAGAACCCGCGAGGGTTATGATACAGAGGTCGCACTGATTAGCCTGCACATGCTTTGTTGTCGAAGCATGTGGGGGCCTAGGAGTCCGAGAGAGGGTGGGTGGTGGTGGCGGGTACATATTTGGTGGAGATGTGCGAGGGAACGAAGGTGTGATTGGGGCAATAGGGCTTGGAGTAGGGGGGTGCGTGCACGGTGCTCTGGAGATGATGGTGTGCGGTTGTGCACCAGAGCACAAGGTTTGGATGGGAGGGGGTGCACGGTGCACGAGATATGGTGATTGGCAACGTGGAAGATGGTGGTCGTTAGCAGTGGTGCCATGTAAGGGGTAGTGGGGATGATGATTGGGGGTGGTGCGTGGAGAGGAGGTGTTGGCAGTGGCTGCGTGAACATGAGGAGAAAGAGGTGGACAGTGGCTGCATGTGAAGAGGATGGAGGTCGGCAGTGCCATGGAGAAGCTAAGGTGGAGAACCGCTCTGATGCCAAGTTGATGTTCAGAATATTGCTTGAATAGAACGAGAACCTTAGGGTTACAATGGAGGTGACTCTATACAGTGAGTCAATCGGCATATCAATATGGTTAAGGTTTACAAATAAGCACTCAACATATTTGGTAAAATTATCGCATCACTCGTTAAAAACTGAAGTCAACGCTTCAATGTTCTGAACAGTGTATTCTAATGGTATGGATAGATGTGCAAATATGGGGGATTTGTAGGGGTTGCAATGTAAATATGGAATATAGAAGAGGTAGAATATTGGGTTGATGTTCAGTTGGAGCAAAATTGTAAAATTTCTCTGATGGTCTTAGCCACTTCTGCTGGCTGTTTCCTATAAAGGGGAGTTCTGACATTAAAGATCCATCGCCATTAATTAACTCCTGATACTTCTGATAATGCCTGTTTTCCACGAACAAGAGCAAAAGAGCTTCCAACAAAGTAAGAGTACATTTTAGGGACAATTTATGGATGGACGCTATGAAAGTTTTAACTGGATAAAACAAATGCAGAAAAAGGAAGAAATAACATTAATTTGTGTGGGGGCGTGGGATGGGGAGCTCAATTTCCTGTTTTTTGAGGAACCTTCTTGTTTTGTAATTTTATAGAAAATATTTGGCATCAAATCTGTTGTCTTGCAAAACTTTTGTAGCTTTATTTCAGTTTTTGCAATATATTTTATCCATTCCTTAGCATTTTGTATGTGTATTAGGTTCTGAAACCTTCAATGCATACCATAGCATCAAGTGCATCAGATTTTCTATTGAAGTGGTTGTTGCAGTGCGAGCATGAACACATGCAGTGGTCTGCTGCCGTTTCGTTAGGATTTGTTTCCAAATATTTACATGTTACTGACAGAACCCGTAAATATGAAATTGTTATGTCTCTTTTGAAGGTATGGATTCTTTCTCTGGAATTTATCTCCACTGATACTGTCTTCACTTTATTGTCAGTCAGTAAATGAGTGATGTGTCCTTCAAAATTAGACCTGTGTAATTTCTTTCTAGTTTCTCTGATCCATTTTGTTTTTACGTCTTGATTTATCTAGGTGTTATGTATTTCCATGAAAATTATTTTGTTTGAATTCTTGGATGATATATTTTTCCTAAAAGATTAAAGTTTTATTTTAGGTCTGAAATTATTGAATTGCTTTTATAACACCAACATATCACATATAACTTTTGCTACCTTAGCTTAAGAGGATAAAATACCCTTGAAGGCTATTGCGTATTTTTGCCAAATCCCTTAACTTTAACATTTCCCCGAGAAATTTCATATTTGGATATCGTGTCAAGGGCTCCAATAATTGGCAAAACCTTCTTCCGCTTTAAGTAGGGTCGGCTACATGGATTATTGCTCAAATCCATGTTGAAAGATGTGACTATGTTTTATGCTTGTTGTCAGCTACCTAATGCAATCCCCACAGTGGGGAATTTAAAACATTATCTTTTGGCTGGTGGGCACACTGCAGTACCACCAGACCATTATTGCTGCTTAAGCTCTATTGATGCATTTGATATGCTATGCACATTTTATAGATAACAATACAAGATTTTGTAATGAGAAAAGATGCCTATAGTCTTATATAGTGTGGAGACCAAATGGACTATTACAAAGGAAACAAAATAAAATAGAAAAAATGACCAATATAGGCTACAAAGCTCTCAACATTGACGTTGTTATTGTTGGAAGAATAGAATCGCATATCATTAAAGAGACCCCTGGGCTCTCTTATGTAGGAAAAAAATCTTGGGTTAATTACATAAGAGGTACATGAAATAAATAGAAATAAGAAATAAATATAAAGACATACAATTATCTCAACAACCCCCCTCAAGCTGGAGCGTATATGTCTATCATGCTTAGCTTGGAACAACGTCTCTTAAATGGACTTCTAGCAAGGGCTTTGGTGAATATATCAGCAGTCTGATCTCCAGTAGAAACAAGGGACGTGGATATGAGACCCTTTTGGTTCATGTCTCTGGTATAGTGGCAATCTACCTCTATATGCTTGGTCCATTCATGGAATGCAAGATTATTGGAAATAAACAGAGTTGCTTGATTATCGCATAAAAGCTGCATGGGAAGAGGTACCTCAACCGCAAGATCATTCAAGACTGATCGAACCCTCATCATCTCTGTGCTCCTTTGAGCCATGGCTCTGTATTCAAACTCTACACTAGATCTAGCAACCACTGTTTGCTTCTTGCTTTTCCATGACACGAGTGAGCTCCCAACAAAAATAGCAAAGCCAGAAGTAGGCTTCTTGTCTTTAGGGCATCATGTATAATCTGCATCTGCATAAGTTGTCACTTCAAGAGATGTACCTCTGCCTAATAGAAGACCAGTACTTTGTGAGATCTTTAAATATCTCATAATCATATAAACAACATCCATATGAACCTTGTTGGGTTGCTCCATAAACTGGTTCACAATGCTTACAGCAAAGGATATGTCCGACCTGATGATAGTAGCATAAAGGAGCTTCCCAACAAGCTCCTTATATCTCCTTTTTGCCTACCTCCTCAGTATCATCATCATATAATCTCGTGCTCGGATCCATAGGGGTAGTAGCAGGTTTGTACCATGTCATCCATATCTCAAGTAGAAGACCAGTCACAAACTTCTGTTGGGTCATCACAAGACCAATCTAGTTCATGGCGAAATCTAATCCAAGTAACGAAGACTACCAAGATCCTTAGTTACAAACTGCTGACCTAGGCACTCATTGGTATCATGAATGCCATGCTCATCATCACCTGTAACAATAATATCATCAAACTAATTCAGAATAACAATCGTACCTCTTTGTGTCCTTTGAACAAAAAGCGAATGATCAACAGTGGATCGAGGAAACCCCTGATACTTTATCAACTTTGATAGCTTCTGCCTTCTGGTACCAATCTCTCGGACTCTGCTTTAGGTCGTAAATCGCCTTGTGGAGCATATACACCTTCTGAGACTCCCCCTTAGCAGCAAACCCTAAATGTTGCTGCATATATACCTCCTCATGTTGATCTCCTGTTAAAAATGCATTCTTCACATCAAGTTGGTAAAGAGGCCAGTCCCGACCGATAGAAGAATGTGTAATGTCGAATGTCTGGCCACTTGTGAGAAGGTATCCTGATAGTCAACCCCATAAGTTTGGGTAAACCCACGTGCTACAAGCCTTGCCTTGTAGCGATCAACATCTCCATCTGCATGTCGCTTGACCGTAAAGATCCATTTGCACCCCACAATAGAGGCACCTGGAGGAGCAAAAACAACGCTCCAGGTACCATGAGACTACAAGCGGCCATCTCGTCCTCCATGGCAAGTCGCCAGATACTATCCTACACGACCTCCCAGTATGTTCATGGGACAGTGACAGCAGAAAGTCCCACGACAAACCTCATGTACTCCTCTGAAAGATGGTCCAAGGAAACATGAGCAGCTAGGAGATAAGTGGCACAATTACGGTGCGGCTTCCTTAAGGCAATAGGTACATCAAGATCATCGGCTTCTCCATTCTCCGATATCTGCTCCTCAGAGGTAGCCTCCCCATTCCCTGCATCAACATCAGGTACAACATATGCCTCTACTAGTTGTTACAGGACAGACTTATCCGAATGGATAATGGATTCTGGAGCTTCACATCATCATTGCGGTGATAGAATCTAGTTTAGTACATACAGGTCGACTCATCCAAGTAGATCGATTGTTATAGCAGATGGAATCCACTCTCCTATTACTCGTCAGAGGGAATGCAATTGACTTCTGGGATGCTTCTACAGAATGTTCTTCATGCTCATGATTTTTCTATGAATTTATTATCTACTAGTCAAATCACCAAAGATTTACATTATCGTGCCATATTTGATCCTTCATCCCTTGTGTTTCAGTACATTCTTACGAGCAGGGTGATTGGATCAGGTCGTGAGCAAGGAGGATTTTATAGATTGGTCCATATGCTGGTACTTCGTCTTTGCAATGGATTAGTCTCTCCGTATGTGTGACACCTTCGTTTTTGTTATCTTCCTCTGCAAAAGATGTGTCACGTTCTTCCTCAGATCTCCCATCGTGTTACTTTTCAATGCAAGGCCTGCCAGCTTGGGAAGCATCACTGGTCTACTTTCCAGAGTCATCAGGGTCGTAGTAGTCACAGTATTTTTGAGTTAATCCATTTTGATATTGAAGGTCTGAGTCGTGTCCCAGACAATCAGGAGCATAGATTTTATCTTGTTCCTGTAGATGATTTTTATAGGTTGTTTTAAGTCTTTCTGACCTGGAAAAAGACCTAAGCCAGAGATTGGTACACAATAGATCTGAATGGAGACGAAGAATCCATGTAGCCGACCCTACTTAATTGTGGGAAAAAGGCTTTGTTTTTGTTGTTGTTGTTTTAGGTCTTCATGCTTAAAAACGAGTCTAATGCTGGTCTTGTTATTCAATCGTTTATTAATGAAATAAAGAATATCTTTTATGCAACTGTCAAGTATATCTATTTTGACAATGCTTTAGAATTTTGTAATCGTCAACTCTCACAGTTTCTCAGAACCCTTGGTATTTGTTAGAGTATTTGGTTGTGCGTCTATTGAGTTGTAGCAGGGTAAATGGATCTTGGAGAACATCCATTTATCCCATCCATGTGTTTAGTCCTACATCGTCTAGTGGTGGGACTTGGAGGCTCTGGAGAGGCTATATAAGGAGCCCCAGACCTCATGTATCCATTGACAAAGTCAATAGACAAACACACCCTATTTGAGGGCTTCTCCCGTGGTTTCATCCCACTCCTCGTGGAGTAGGGTTCCACGTAAAATCCCGTGTTCATGTTTATGTTTCTTGTTATTATGCTCTATTTATGATTCCGCTTCCGCTTTCTATTTCTTAACATGGTATCAGAGCGGGTCCGATTCTCGAGGAGTTCATGATTTGTTGTTTTTCAAGATTTGGTTGTTCTTAAAGATTATTCCGATCTTGTTCAGAGATTTCTGTATATTCTGATTCAAGAATTCTAGAGTTTTGTTCTGTCCTGTTCGGAGATTTTTAAGAAAAAAAACGAGGGTTTGTTCTGTAACACTAATGGCGGCATAGATCGACAACCAAAGAAAAAGCTTCAGGCCGCTCGATGTTCCAAGAGGCGGCTCCAGACGGAGCCCTCCTCTCCATACGAGGAGACTCTTCTACTTCACAGGTGTCACCCTACCAGCTTTGTGCGATGGCCGCGTAAAATCCTCCGCGCGCTTCCCTCACCCAGGAGCGCAATGCGACGCGCATCTATCATCAACATCGCACAATGGCGCACCGCGCAACCTCCAGGCGCCTTCTCGCAGAAGCACGCAGGTGGCATGCGCACCTTCAAGGCGGCAAATCCCTCTCCGACAGAACTCCATCTAGCGCGCGGCGCGGTGGCGCTCGAGCTCGGCATCGCCCCCTCTCCTTGGCGGCGGCAACTCCCGTCTGACGCGGGCTCGTCTCCATGCTCGTAGTGGCGGCGTCAATATTCATCAGAGGGTTCCCAAGGGGGAACCCTAATTAACAGCCCATGAGGTGGGCTACGGGATGGGCCCGATGTCTTTATTTTAAAAAATGTATTTCTTGTTTTTTTTAAGGCCCAGGTGGGCTGAAGCCAAAGGGGCTAAAAAAAGGAAGAAAATATTTTCAAAAAAAAGGGCGCGTACAAAAAACCCGTACACAAATTTCAAAAAAAAATGAAAATGATGAAAAGCCGATGCCAACAGCTTATAAAAATGTGTTAAAAATAAAATTTTTGTTGTCGAAAAGCCACAAGAAATGTTTCGAGGATATTCATGTTGTATTTACCCCCTATTTATCTTGTCTTCTCCCAACTTGGTCGACGTCCATGTTTTCCGACAAGTATGGGAGAAAGGGGGAGTATATGTAGAGTCACAGGCAGTGTTGTTAAAAGCCCTCCGGGCGCTCGCCTAGGCCCCCAAGCGAGGCGAGGCCCTAGCGCCTTGCTTTCTTCCAGGCGAGGCGTTTTGCCTCAGGTGCCGCTCAGGCGAGCGCCTGACTTGAGCACCTAAGCAAAAGTAAGGCTTTTGCCCACTTTGTGTGATTTTTATCCTTGTTTAGGTTTTATATTAGATATATATATATATATATATATTCTTCTCTATATATATTAGCTTGAAGTATTATAAATACACATATACACACACATATAAATAGGCAAGACACACATGTATATATAGGCATGTACTACTTATATATAAACAAATACACACGTATGTAAATATATATGCATACGGATACACCTACATACGAATATACACATAAACACAAATATTTAATACATATACATACATATGCAAATACATGCATACATTATACATACACATATTAATAAATAGTGGATTGATCGTAAAATATAATTTGGTGATAGCATATACATACACATACATAGACATGTACATGCACACATTTATATAAACGCTTATAAACACACCCATAAATATGTTGGATTGGTTTTAAATTGAAATACAAGCTATACATACATATATTTACAACTATACATACATGCACACACATGTACACTACACATTTATATGCGTGCATGTAAACACACCCACAAATATATCGGATTGGTCTTAGATTGAAATATAAGTTATGCATACATATATTTACAATTACACATACATACACATGTGTGTATGCGCATATATTACATAGACTTGTGCATAATTTATTTATTTATATATATGGCGCCTTGCTTTTCTCATGTGAGCGCCTAACGCCTCGGGCGTTTTGCACCCCCTAACGCCTTGGAGCGCCTCTCTCTTCTAACAACACTGGTCACAGGTCTATTCAGATCCTCCATATCTAGATCCAGATTTGCAAACCAGCCTAATGTTCAGACTCTACAGTTCAGTTTCAGACTCGACGTCAGATATTTCCGAGTCTCGAGATTCAGATGCGCACGAGTATGCGGTCTTCAGTTTCGTGGTCCCCATCATTCTTGTGGTTGTTTCGGCCAGAGTTTTCATGTGAGCCATAGGGACTCCAAAGCAGAGGACCATCCCCTATGCCATGTGGGCAAGGGTTTTCATGTGGTATCATATGTACTCCAGAGTAGAGCACCATTATCTGAGCCAGATGGGAGAGACCCAGTTCTCCGACGAAAAGACTCTAGGCGCAATTTCAGACTCGATGGTCAGATTCTGAGTCTTCAGTTGACTCACACTCCAGCCCGATTGTCCTCCTCACCTGCACGGCATGAAAAGCAACGTCCTCGACAGCAGTAGTTGTGCGCATTGGGTTGATATTGTCCGTAGTGTCTTGTAGCATTGAGTTGAGTTTCATTCTGTTTGTCCAAGCTAAGCATTGCATGCTCCAGCTTGAGGGGGAGTGTTAGAGTATTTGGTTGTGCACCTATTGAGTTGTAGTAGGGTAAATGGATCCTGGAGAAGATCCATTTACCCCATCCATGTGTTTAGTCCCACATCGTCTAGTGGTAGGACTTGGAAGCTCTGGAGAGGCTATATAAGGAACCACAGACCTCTTGTATCCATTGAGAAAGTCAATAGACGAGCACGCACTATTTGAGGGCTTCTCCCGTGGTTTCATCCCGCTCCTCACGGAGTAGGGTTCCACGTAATATCATGGTGTTCATGTTTATATTTCTTGTTCTTATGCTCTGTTTATCATTCCGCTTCCACTTTTTATTTCTTAACAATATTGTTCATCGGAGTTCTTATGCTTTTACTTCCGAACAGAATGGGGTGGTTGGGTGCAAACATCATCATCTTTTGGATGTTACCTAGACTGTTTTCATCTAGAGTCGTGCTCCCTATTCATATTGGGGAGATACGGTTCTAACAGCTTGTTATCTATTGAATCGTATACCGTCATTTGTGATGGGAAAGAAGATCTCGTTCTCGATCGACAAGGAATAAAGTAGGGTGAGAAAAGGGTCGATACTCACTAATAAATTATATTTATTTATTCATCATTAATTTCGTTTTTGGGACCTATTTTATTTTTCACTTTTTATACCTCAAATAAAGAAGCTTTGTACATGAAAGTTGTAGATAATAATACGTTGATAAATATAAAATTGATTTCATACAAAAATAATACAGTGTACATTTTATACTCTAAATAAAAATCAAAATGCCAACTTCCCAAACCAATATCTCTCAAATAAAAACTCAAAATGTATCAAAATCATTTTTAATTTATATAAATTTTAATAAGTTGTTTAATGAAGGTGGTTTCATATTTTTTGGAGTTAAGGTGTGAAAGTTAGGTTGTGAACCTCTATTGTACAATATACCCCGAATAAAATATCTATTTTATTTATTATTATTTTTTTATAATTTTATATTTTTATAATTTTATAAAAAATATTTATAATATATGTACATATTTAGAACATAATAAAATCATAAAGAAAACATAAAAATAAAATAATATACTAAAATACGTAGATGAATATCCAATACATATACCCATATAATATACACCTATATTTAATTAAGTGTATATATTATATCATAAAAATATATGAAAATATTTTTATATAGAAGTTATAAATCTATTAAGTAATAAATAAAATTAAAAATGCAAAATAAAAATAAATTATACAAAACATAGATGAATATACCTATAAAGTAACCCTAAAAACTAAACTTGTAATAAATAAACACAAAAAAATAAATAAAAATAATAATAATATGCTACAAAAAATAAGAAACAATTTTTGTTTTATAACTTAAAATTAATAAAATCGTTTATTATTTAATTTCGAATTTTTAAATATTTTTTGGTCTGATTTTTCCTAGTTGGTCCACGTGAACCAACCAAGTTTCTTCTTTGGTTGACCTCGGTCTACTCTCTGATCGAGGTCCTAGGGTTGTTAGACCTAAGTTGAACGGCTCCTCCCTTTTTTCCCGGATCGATGTATTCAACGATTCGGGTTAGTTTCTTTAGCAATATTCTTCCTTTATTCTTGCTCTATCACGGAAGTTTGATTTTTCGATCCGAGAACTTCTGATTCACGCACGCGACCTCATTCTTTGGCCCAACTCATTCACCTTGTACATAAGTATCTCCGATTTCTCTTTGATTTTTGAATCACCTTTGGTTTGTTTTGGCTCCCTTTTTGCGAGCTCTGGATCGAGGTCCGTGACAGGCACCTCTCCAACTCCTTGGGAGCATAATCACGCGGAACTAAGGTCGACTTCCACCCATCTCCGGCGAAGCTCCACCATTGAGGTACCTGGTCTTGGCCGATTGAGGTATTCCTTTTTAGCTTTTTAGGTTAATTTTAGTGCCAGATTTTATTTCGTGCATTTGTTTTAGGATTTAATCGGTCGTATTAGCGTATATCAATTCCTTCGTAGTTCGCTGTAGCCCTGCTCCGACGAACCCATTCATTTGTCTCCGACTGTTTTCCGATGCGCCAAACACCACCACTTTCTTCCCTATCACTTCTTCAAACTAGACCACTCCATTCACCCAGATCTCTCGTGAAACTGGACATCACCGCCTCCAACTCAACTGCTCATCGAAGGTGTCCACTCGCGCCCATTCCACGTCCATTCCACCATGTGGAGCTCCTCAGAGCTCCACATTTTTGTGCCTAACTTGCCCCTGCAGGAAAACCAAGAAAGGAGTCTTCATAGACCCCCGTCGAGCAGCAGAGAACCTTCCATGTCAACTTCCGTTGCCAGCCATCACTGGAGCCCCTCATGGCATTTTGATACATCGATTCGCAGCGGGTGGACCCTGAGAGACTTTTGGGATCATCAACAGGGAAGGTGGCACGTTGATCGAGAAGATTTTGCAGACCAAAACCGCACAGGCCCGTGTTTATTTCTCCACGCTTCAGAGACGTCCGATCTCCCCCGTTCTTCCAGATGTACTGCAACCGTTGGATGAAGCACACTGAAACCGCCCGATCTTTGACGAGGATCTAATCCTCGCCCTTCATCGTGAACCCATCATCAGAGCACCAACAGACAACAAGTGTATAAGTGGGAAGGTCTCAACCGTTCGCCATCTCCTCTTTGGGGGTATTTTACGCTCTGCAGCTCCGTAGTGTTTGTATTTGATAATTACTCTGCAAACATTCATCGGCCTTTATAGTGTTTTTGTAATATTTTCTAAAAGACCCTCGTATTTTACATGCATTTTTTATTTTGTATTCCATTTATTAAGTATAGTATTTGTGCTCCAAAAAATCCCCAAAAATAGAGTTAAGCTCCTGCTATGTTCTAAATTCACATCACATTTTTAGATTGTCATTTAAGGAACTTTTCCCATTTTATAAAAGTATAAAATAGCACAAATATTCCCTACTTGACTTAGAAAATAACAAAAAATATAAATCATTTTTGAAAATTCTCCAAAAAATTATTTTTTGTTTATTTAAGTATTTTAAATCTTTAGACCAAATTTTCATAAAAAAATAGAAAAAGAAAAACCTTAGAAATCAATAAGCCCCAAAATCCTTTATAAAATCTAAAAAATCATTAAAAACTCCAAAAATATCATTTTCCATTTTCTAATTTTCCCTGTATAAGTATTTTAATATAAATATTGATTTGGAAAAAAATTGGACATTATATGATATTTTTAATTTCCATTTAAATTCTGCCTATTTATTTGGTCCCTGATTCAGGATGTTTTTTTACTTTAAAAATCCATAAAAAATAGCAAATATCCTTAAAAAAACACCAAAACAGTAACTATTTATTGAAAATTCAAATTTTTTTAATTCTTCATATTTTCTTTATTTTTCGTTGTATTTATATCTATATTAGTCCATATTATATATATAACCTTATATAGTCTATATTATATATTGTAAAAAGAAAAGGAAATAAATAATCGGAAAATATAAAAAGAAGACAAAAAATATATAATTAAAAACAATTAAAAATTGTAAAATTAAAAATCAAAAAAAATAAAAACCCACAAAAAATCATAGACAACAAGAAGCATACATTTTGCATTCATTTGCACATTTCTCATGTTTGCTCAATGTATTCGACCTCTACATACTTGGACACTATACACATCTATTGTAGAGTTATAATAAATTTTAACTCCACATATTTTACTTTTCATTGCTTAATTCTTATTGTGGGCAAGGTTTGAAAAAATGAAAGACGAAATGAGGTGTTTTTCTGGAAGCGAGGTGAGGCGTAGCCTCGAGGCGATGAGGCATAAGCCTCAATTTATATAGGAAAATAATTACAATATGTATAATAAATATATTTATTGGTGAAATAATCTAATTTGACAAACATAATATATAACAATGTAATATATGATGAAATTATGATAATAAGAACATGAAAAAAGGATTATGTCAATGTCGTAAACCTTTCTATAAAATTTCTACCTAGTTTAAAGGAAATCATTGGCTATTACTATCACTAGATATCTATCAAAAAGGGATTAGCTATAGTTGTCATCATAAATATCCAAGTTGTTGATATGAATCATATGATTTGAATCCTAACCGTATTGTTCTATTGAACCCAGTTGACGAACGGTCGTATGTTTGAGGGTGTAATAGTAAGAGTTCACTGAAATAATTGGACATGTTATGGTAAATATACATATCAAAGAGGTTAAATTTAAGCATTCATCTTGCATAAATATATACTTAACAACTAGGTCTTTATATATCTATATATATCTAAAAATACCAATATGACTAATTTTTTCCTTTAGGAAATGCTTGAAAAAATCCCTAACGCCTCACCTTGTGCCTCGCCCCGCCTCAACTGCCTCGCCTCGCCTCGACCGCCTCATGCATCTGAGGTGCACGCCTCTGCCAGATGGTCCGAGGCGATTGCCTCGAGGTATTTCCCTCCGCCTCGTTTCGCCTCGACTGCCTCGGTGCCTCGAGGCGCATTATTTCAAACCATGGTTGTGGGTTAATTGTTGATTTTCTAGGGTTTCTTGCTCGATCGCCTCGACGATGTTGTTCTCGCCTTGTGTGGAACATCTGACCAACGAAAAACCCTAGTCATCAATGAGATGGATACAACACATGCAAAAGAAGATTCTGAAGGAACGTCAAGATAATAGAGGTTGTACTTGTCATGTATTCCACTAAAAATCTGCATCATCTAGCAGAAAATAATAAAATTTCTCATAAAAAATCACACAACAATTCTATTCTGAGGGGGGCTTATGAATGGATAGCAAGCTCAAAGGATAGTCAGGGGCACAATGAACTCTTGTAAGCCGAAGTCTGAGAAAAATACATGATTGCAACTGTGGTGACCATCGAATGAGTCTCATTGTCCACCATGGTCGTCTTCATAGCTAAGAAAGGTTGGGAGGAGGTCAATAAACTACCGTCTCCAATCAAATGAGTAGAAGCCCCTGAGTCAGTGATCCATGCGGGAGTTGTAGCCATGGAAGAGTTAGCTATCGTACATGAAGGAGTGGCCAAGTATGCAGTAGGAGTGGTGTCATTGGTGGTGGCCTCGGATTTCTGCAGCATCTGCATCAGACGTGAGTATTCCTAGGTGGAGAGTTGGATTGTCTGTCCCTTTGAGTCTCGATCCTATCCCTCTGTGATTTGTGTAGCATAGTCAGGTGTGAGATTAGCCTGCAGTGGCATCCCAAACTTCAATCATCATTTTTTGGATGGGTGATTGGTTTTCGAGTCGTGAATACATGGCATGAAAGCATGGCTTCGACCATAACCAGAGTCACGACTACAACCTCCTTGATAGCTAGAACGACCACCTCGTGCGAAGGAAGAGAAGAAGGCAAAATTATCCATATGATGTGGAGACTGAGTATGGGTAGAATAATTATCAATTTCATGCATGCATCTGACAGTAATATTCATGGATGGAAGCTGTCTGATGTCAAGGATTGTTCATTGACATTCTGATAAAGCGGATGTGAACCAGCAAGGAACCGATAGACCTGCCATTCTGACCTCTTTGACATGTTTTTGCAACATGCTGGCTAAAAAAGGAAAGCTCCTCGTACAATACAATAAGGTGGCGATAGTATTCCACTGGAGCCGATTCACCTTGATTTGCGGAGTGAAACCGCATATAGACTAGATGGGACTTTGTAGTCATTTGGGAGTATGTTTGTTCCAAATCATTCAAAATCTCCTTGGTCATCTCCTTGAATAGGAGATTTGCTACAATGTTTGGGTCCACACTATTTGACATCCAACTCATGAACAGATTACTATCTGCAATCCAAGACTCGTCATCCTTTTACCCTTCTTTTAGGGACTCCTTTGTGAGGATAGACATCATTCGTTGACCCTCGATGAACACCTTAAAAGATTGAGACCATAACATGTTATTTGATGTGCCCTAAGTTTGATAGATGTACCACGCATCATCACAGACTTCACCAAATATTGGGGTTTCATCTCGACGGAGTCGCGACCATGGTAGTCAGAGATATAGACAAGCAAAAGAGTTTTGGGAACTCTTAATCATGCATCTAGTGCAGTAATGTCACCCAAACGGTCGAGATGACTTTAGATTCAACCTGGTGGAGCCCTAAACAGGGGTTGGCAGAGTCCAGGTGGGCTCGATGTGCCATGCAGAGCCCAAAGGGAGGTTAGGGGTGCTCCGAGCGGAGCCCAGGTGGGCTGGAGATACTCTTGGCGAAGCCCAAAAAGGTTGGAGATGCCATGAGGAGCCCTGGAGTCAAGGGTAGAGCCTAGGTGCGCTTGCAATGTCCTGGCAGAACCTTAGAGGTGTTGGGAGGGGCAAGGTGGTCGGTGGTGGAACCCAATTGGCTTACGAGGCTCTTATAGCTGGAGACAAAGCCCATGTCGGCTGGAGCTCTTGGTGGCGCCGCCCAGGTAGCCGCTGACGAAGAGTATCCCCGCGTGAGGCTTGTATCAGGTGAAAGTGGGTCTCGTGCAAAGCTAGGAACCAGTCGAGAAGGTCTTGTACAGCCTTGTGCGTGATTGGAGAGGGATGTTGGCGGCAGAAGGCATTTAGGTACGAACCTCGATCTACGATCGTTGCTCTGATACCATGTGGAGAAGAAGAATGATAGAGTTGCTTATTCCATATGTTTAGGATTTCATATATAGCGTGAAAACTTAGAAATCAAATGAAGGGAAAAATTACGGAGATGCCCCTATACATGCTTTACATGATTCAACTAAGAAAATAACATGTTGAAATATCATAACCACCAACACTCCCACTCAAGTTGGTGCATAAATGTTGATCATGTCCAACTTGGAATCAAGCCATAAGATTAGCTTTTAGGCAGTGCTTTTGTGAATATATTTGCAAGCTGAAGCTTAGTAGATATATGTGGAGTGCGTATTTTCCTTTCTTGCATTGCATCACGCATGTAGCAGACAACCTCGATATGTTTGGTGCACTCATGAAAGACATGATTAGAAGCATGTATGTTGCAGATTTATTATTGCAATACAGTGGAACATGTATAACTGTAGAACGACCAATTACCGTCAAGAAAGAGACTAGTCAAGTGACTTCACACGTGGCTTTTGCCATTGCCCTATACTCAGCCTTAGCACTTGTAGTGGATCTTCTATCTTCAGGTGAACTGGTATAGTCTGCATCAGCATATGCCTCAATGTTGGTGTACTCGTTGGCCTTGTAGAATAGGCCACATCCTAGAGATCCTTTCAGATGGTGAAGTATCAGAAGAACCTCCTCCCAGTGGTTGTAGCAAGGTCTCTCCATGTGTTGGCTTGCCCGACTAACTGTGTAAGATATATCTAGTCTGGTGACAATGAGATAAAGTAGCTTATCCACTATATTCATGTAGCGTATGGGATCCTCAAACTTGGGATCAAGAGAAATAGTTTACCTATGTGCCTTTGTTGGTATCCCTGATGGTTTGCACTTAAGCAACCATGCCTCTATAAGGATGTCTATGCAATACTTCCTTTGTAATAAATGCAGTCCCTTTGTAGTCTATATCTTTTCTATACCCAGAAATTAGCAGATCTGACCAAGATCATTTGTGTTGAATACCTTTTGAAGGAAGGTCTTTGTAAGCCACGATCATATAATCAACATATGCAGTCAATATCAAAACCCAGTAGGCTGATGTCTGACAAAGATAGAAAAGTCAGATTTCATCCTCTGGAAACCAAAAGAACCAATCTCCATTGTAAGAATGTCAAACCAAGCTCTAGATTCTGTTTTGGATATAGATGGCCTTACGAAGTCAACATACATACTCCCCGATTGATTAATCCGGGGGCTGCATCATGTAAACCTCTTCCTCAAGATCACTGGAAGCCGTTCTTTACATCTAACTGTGATATTTGTCATCCCTTGTCTGCAATGGAGAGAATGTACATAAGATGGCATTTGTTATATTGTCGTATGAAAATTAAAATCCATAATTATTAATATCTAGAATCCAGACTTTGTACAAAAGAGTTGAAAGAATCTTTCAAGGGTGATCAATTAAAAAAAATGCTATCAAAGAAGTCCAAAAGAGAAAACTGACTCTCAACAAGTTAGGCATTGAGGATATTTCATAATAGCTGGATTTTTTCGAAAGAAAAAAAGGTACAGCCCCGAGATGGGACCTGCCTCAAAATGATTTAATAGAAACGCATATGTATATCAAATGGCCCATAGCAAGGGAAAATGCATAGTAGACTTAGACAAATGAAGGGCCTTGCTAGTTCTCCAAATAGAAAACGTTAGAAAATATAATGTAGAAGAGTATCAGAGAAAAGAAAATATAAACATGAAGAACACGGGATTTAACGTGGAACTCTACTCCCTAAGGAGCGGGATGAAACCACGAGAGAACGCCTCAAAGAGATGATTTATGCATTGCACTTTCTTACTGGATATATGGGGTCTGGGGCTTCTTACATAGCCTCCACAGACCCTCCAAGTCCCACCATGTGGGACTAAACTCTGGATGTGGTAAATGGATCTTGGAAATATCCATTTACCTATCTTACATATGAATTATGCATACTCTAACACTCCACCTCAAGATGGAGCATGCAATGCTCAGCTTGGACAAAAAGAAAGAAATCTCAACTCACGATACAAGACACTAAATACAATATCAACTCAACGCGCACAATTGTCGCCTAATGTCGAGGACATTGCTTCTCATACCGTACATGTGAGGAGGAACGAACAGGAAGGAGTGTGAGTCAAACCGAATCTCCTCGTCGGAGATCATGTGCTTTGTACTACACCTCTCAAGTCATTGCAACTGAAAATGAATCTCCACTTGGAGAACTCTGGCTCGCCACAATAATGTGGACAATCGTTGCATCTCTAAGAGGGTTGAACTGAAAGACCGTGGAGACATCCTCTGAAAAAGTCTCCTCGTCGGAGAATTGGGTCTCTTCCATACTGGTACAGATAATGGGATCTCTACTCTGGAGTCCCTATGAAACCACATGAAAACCCGAGCCCACTTGGTATAGGGAATGTGATCTCTACTCTGGAGTCCTATGGAACACGTGGAAAACTCTGACCAAAACAAAGATAGGGACCATGACAAATGATGGCAAATATGTGTACATATGACTGAGGACTCGGAATCTAATTGTCGAGCTTGAAGATCTAAAGAACTATAGAGTCGAAACAAGTGGTTGACCAAGATTCTAGAATTTGAATCTAGAACAGACCTGTGATTCTACACATTACTCCCCATTTCTCCCATACTTGTTGGAATGGCATCAAAAAAGGGGAAAACAAATGAACAATAAGCCGTCATAATTTTTTCTACCTTTGCTTCCCCTTTTTTCTAAACATTTTTTTGGTATGGATTTTTTTGTACGAACCTTTTTTTTTTGCTATTTCCTCTCTCTTTTTTATAGTTATTTCTCCTTCTCCTTTATTTTATAGTCGTTTCATCATTTTTTATGGCTTTCTCTTCACAATTTTTTTGATAAATCTCGTGGTCCACTGATACCTAAGAAAATTATGCTGCTCCCCGCCTTCTTTGCAGCATATGTCTCCTCCTTTTGTTTTTTTCGACCCTATTAGGCCCAAACTAATGTATCTTAGCCCAATTGAGCCTGAAGTACTCCACCTTCCACCTCTTTCTCTTTAATAAAATTTTTTAATAAATACGATAGTAGCCCGGATGATAAACCAAATGAAATAAAAAGAGAGGAGCCCACTAGGGCTTCTACGTGAAGTGGCGTTCCCATGATTGGTTCCCAGCCACTGGGACTTGGAGGTTGAAACTGGAGAGCGAGGTCAGGGTTGCCGCTGCCCATGGAGCTTGCCGCTGGAGGGCATCTTCTCGCCAAGGGTTGCGCAATTGGGCGAATTAGGCGCAAATTGGATAGGGGATCATCAAGAGAGGTTGTGTTGCCTGCGTACCTGGGGCCAATGGTGGTAGAAGGAGAATAAGGTGGTGTTGCCTCTGCGCCACCTGGGTTGCATCGCTCGATGGTTCTCGAGGATGCCCTAGAGATCGTGCCAGAAGAAGCATTAAAACCCATCGCCGCTTGGTGTTTGGGCTTCTTTGAACTGGGTGTCTGCTCGATTTAGGAGTGGCACGACTTGTTATATGGTGTGTCGCGGCTTGGAGAATTTTCGATCATGCCTGGAGACGATGTTCTAGGAGCCCTCGATCCGTTTAGTAGCCCTAGAAATTTGATGTTGCGGTCGAACCGATTTGAATAAGAACGACAACATGTTCAGGTTTTGAACAACCCTAGATCTCGAAGTTGAACAATACATGATAGCAATCTTCAACTAATAAATCTTGAAGAATATAGAATCAAAAATCGAATCTCGAACAAAAAAATATAAATAATCGCTTTGATACCATGTTAGAAAATATAATACAGAAGCATATCAGAGAAAAGAAAATATAAACATGAAGAGCATGGGATTTAACGTGGAACCCTATAGCCATTGCACTTTCTCACGAGATACATAGGGTATGAGGCTTCTTATATAGCCTCTACGTACCCTCCAAGTCCTTCAAAGGGTTGATTTATCCATTGCACTTTCTCACGGGATACATAGGGTATGAGGCTTCTTATATAGCCTCCACATACCCTCCAAGTCCAACCACTAGTAGATAGAGGATGTTGGAGTATTTGAGTTATGCATCACTTGAGTTGTAGATGGATAAATAGATCACTACAAGATCTATTTACCTCATCCAAAGTTTAGTCCCACATCTACTTCCTGGGAGATGTGGAGACTTGGTGGGGGCTACATATAGACCCCCACGCCCATTCTATCCAGTGAGAAAAGCAATAGACTATCATCCCTCAAGGCGTTCTCCCGTTCTTTCATCCCGCTCCTTAGGGAGTAGGGTTCCACGTAAAAATCTCTGAGTTCATGTTTTATCTTTCTGTAGTTTATGCTATGTATATCAATTCACTTCCGCATTTCTATTTTCTAACGTGGTATCACTGTATCAGAGCGGGTTGATTCTCAAGGATTTCAAGTTCTTTGTTTTTGTTCGAGATTCAGTTATAGGGTTCCTATTGAAACCCTAATTATGTTCTTGGAGATTTTTATCATGATCGTGATCAAGATCGATATTCATTTTTAGGGTTTTCTTGAAACCCTATTTTTTTGTTGGCATCACCAATGTCGATCTCCGTCCTCAGCAACGGGTACATGTTCTGTGATATTCTGAAGATCTGATTCTGCCTGAGGCTCGATGTCGTTGCCTAGGTTAGACGTGTGCGCGAATGGTGGTCCAATAATACATGGTAAACAATCCAGGTCGCTGCCCCCCGTCGCTCCAGTCGTCGCCTCACAACACCCTCTTGGAGATCCACGCCCCACAAATGGAGCCCTCCAGCATGCTCCCCCCCCCCCCCCCCCCCCGCCAGTCGAAGCCAGTCTCCTCGCACGCACCTCCTCTCTCCATATCGCACCTCCAAGCGGCGCGAAGCAGCATGGTTGGCGGCAAAACCCGCCTTCTTTGTACTCCAGGTGGTGTCGCACGCTTCTTTGCGCCTTCAAGTGGACCATAGCGGTAGCGCATCCCAACTGTTCCTCCTAGACGATCCTCCTCTCCAACAGAGCTCCAAGCGGAGCTCAACATCCCTATCGACGAACCCCCCCCCCCTGCCAGCCCAAGAGGCAACTTTAAAGAAAAGGGTTCCTACTGGGAACCTTAAGTGGCCCTCAAAGGGCTGGTTGCTATTAAAAAATTTTGTAACGGGAGGTGGGACGAAATGTTGCTTCATATTCCAGGCCCAAGTGGGTTGAAAGCTTCGTGAAAAAAGACAAAAGAGAGCAGAAAAAAAGAGACATGATTAAAAAAGGGGAGAGGGGCATGTATTTGAAAGCCCAATTGGGTTGTGAGGCTTTGTAAAATAAATTGGAAGGAGAAAGGGCTCAAGTGGGCCGGCGGTCTTATTAAAAAAATTGAGAAAAAGGCGCGTACATGGAAAAGTCATACGTAGTTGAAAAAAAGTCGTAAAAAGGAAGGTTAAACGGCTTTAAAAAAATATTTTTTGCAAAAAAAAGAGAGGAGCCGAAAAAAATGAAATGGTCAAATTTGATCCATGTTCTCCCCGTTATCTTGTCTTCTCCCAACTTAGTCGTTGTCATACATTCCGACCAGTATGAGAAAAAGGGAGAGTATTGTGCAGAGTCATAGGTCTGTTGCAGATTCAGATGCCATATTCCAGACTAGCCAGATTTCCAGACTCTACAGTTCAGTTTCAGACTCGACGTTAGATTATGATTCCTCGGTTTCAGATACGCGCATGTATGAAGTCTTCTTTTCAGATGTGCACATGTTTGCCATCTTTTGTGTGGCCCTCATATTTTATGTTTCAGTCAGGGTTTTCATGTGATCCATAGGAACTCTAGAGTAGAGTATCATTCCCTATGCCATGTTGGCTAGAATTTTCATGTGATTTCATAGGGACTTCAGAGTAGAGTACCATTCTCTGTGCCAGATGGGAGAGACCCAGTTCTTCGACGAGGAGACTTCTTCAGACTCCATTCTCAACCGATTGTGAACTCCAGTACGAGATCCGTCCGAGGTTCTTATGAGAGAGAACCCACTTCAAGGTCACTATGGGAGAGACTCATCTTCAGAGATATGTGTATGGATAATTAGCGATGCTCTTTATTCGACCCATTTCAGAGATAGAGCAGTTGTCCGCATGTTGTGCGGGATAAATTTCTCCGTGTTGAGACTCATTCTTCAGTTGCAGTGACTCTGACAGGCGCGGTACATAGAACATGCTCTTCGACGAGGAGATTCAGTTGACTCACGCTCCAGCCCGTTTGTCCTCACCTGCACGGCATGAGAAGCAACGTGCACGTTGAGTTGATATTGTTTGTAGTGTCATGTAGTGTGAGTTGAAGTTTCTTTCTATTAGTCCAAGCTGAGCAGTGCATGCTCCAGCTTGAGGGGTGTTGGGATAAAAATGAGTCATGTATTAGATGAGACTCATAGGCTCTCTTATATAGGAGAAAAGCTATGGGTTAATTTCATGAGCGGTACACGAAGATAACATAAAATATAAAAGAGATATTGTGAGATACATTTATCTCAACACTCCCCCTCAAGCTGGAGCATATATTTTTAGCAATGTGAGCCCCGGACGAACCATTTCTACAATAAATGTTATTGTAATGAATAAATTATCAATGAAAGTTATTGATTATTTTTCACTCCCTTTCTGAGATTAAATGAATGAATGCACTATAGGGTCCCTCTTTACAATAAGGGTTATGTACCATGGCCAACTTTATGATCATACAACTGTTGATTCATTGGATGAATCATAGAGGCTGATGCTTGGATGAATATCTAAGGAGTTAAATAGAGGACTCATCAAGCATCGTCAAATGATTATTAAGTGATGATCTCCAGCCTGAGTAGGAGATGACAATCCTCTCTCAGATGGCTGATATCTGACTGACCTCTTGATGCAGGTCCTCTGCATGGGAATAGTGATTCGGAGGTGTCAGGTTAGTTAAGTCAATGGGTTGACTTAACGAGATCGAGATAACCAAAGACCTATGTTGAATACTGTCACAGCATAGGCATGCATCCTCTGACCAGAGACAAGTGTGTTGCTATATGTCTGAGTGTGTACATTTGGCAGACCAATAGGTTGATGACCTAACCAAGGTCTATACACCGGCGAGCTGGTGTGCGTGTAAGGACATATGAGTAATACGATCTCTCAAAGGGATCATACAGGTTCACTTGTGAACCGGGAGACATGAGCTCACTCTAGAGGTATTGGGACTGAACAAATTCCATGCGTGGTCGTCGTGCTTTGGAAGCATGACATGAATTTGAAGGTAAGATATATGCTTTGGGAAAGCATATGATCTATACCAATTCCCAGTGACCAAGATTGAGAAACTTAGTGATCAAACCCTGAAGATGACAGTGTAAAAGTGATCTTTATCTTCAGAATGATCATAGGTCTTCTAGTATGTAGGATGTACAGGTATTGGGAATACCTGAGGGTGATGTGATCATAAACGATTGTATAACCATGACGCTTCCATTCTGAGGGAGTGATGAAACATGTTTAGATTTTAGTGACTCCTCTCATTAGAGAAGTGACGTAATCTTAGTCCATGAACTAGACATTGATCTGAATGAGATTCAAATGCAATGAGAAGATTTGGTATACGGTCTTGATTTGATCAAGCATCAGTGGGAGGTCCATGGGATCTGGATTTGAGATATGATCTCAACATCCAAGTCACTATACGTGGAACAATGCAATCGCCATGTCCTTATCTCCAAGTATCTGCGGAGAGATCGCATTATTCTTGAAGGGTTCGAGAATAATTCTATAAGATCTAAGCAATGAAGAAATGATGATTAAATGTGATTTAATCATATTGATGTATGAAGAAATTGTCCAATATAATTAAATGTGATTTAATTATTATGGATAAGAATAATGTGGATAGGAATATTCAATTATTCATGATATATTATAAATGTGATTTATAATGTATTAGAGAGATCTAATTATAATTTATATGTGTTGATTAATTATCAAGTGTATTGGATACACATTGTGTAATTAAATGACAATGTAAATTATCTGTTGTTTTGGGTTGTGAATATGAGTCACGATTTTTCCATGGCAAGATTGCAATATTCTCAAATATAGTTGTGAATTATTTTTGAAGAATAAAACCCAACAAAATTTGTTGCAAATAAATAATGGAGAAATTCAACGAGATATGCAATCTCATGAAAATCCATGAGATTGCCTCCTTGAGATCTCAAAGTAGTGACACCCAATTCCTAATTGGAATGGGTGGCCGTCCACTTGGATATACATGGTAGATGTTGATCTCCATGTATATTCTCTCCTTATTTATTGGTTTAATTTAGGATTGATTTATATTTGATTTTGTCAAATATATTTTTATCTAAATTTGTTGGTTTTACCAACAACAATCTTGACCATTGGATTGACATGAACCAATCTCATCCATTGATTTTATGTGACACATGGATTGAGATCCATGGATCCCAAAAGCCTATAAATAGAGAGGCATACCATGCTCTCTATTTTCATGCAATTTTGGAGCTCTCTCTCTCTTTTTCTTCATACACGGCAGCCCTCTCTCCCTCTATTTTTGGTGGTCGTCCACCATACCCTAGAGGAGGTATTCGTCGACGCTCTCGCCACCGCGCCGCTGCTTCGACGGTCTTCGGTTCTCCGTCTTCTTGGAGTGCTACACTCACGAAGAAGACGTTGGATCTCGTGCGACGAGATCAGGAGCAACCACGCTTGGATCATCTTCTTAGATTGCTAGGACAACACGGTTCATCCCCGCGCTCGCAAGCGGTCTCGCTGAGGATTGGACTTGAGACAAGAGGTCTCTTTCTTTAGAGACTTGATCAACCACACTTCAAGAGGTATTTCTTATACTTATTGTGGTTATAGATGAAACGATTCAAGAAGTGTTCTTGGATCATGTGGTTTCATCGTATGAAAATTTTTTAAATTCCGCTCCTCAGAACAACTATTACGACTAGTCGTTCTTCGTCGTATCCGATACGACGATCACGCTTCCGTGATGCGCTTGAGGATAATTCCGTATCCTTCAAGTGGTATAAGAGCCTTAGGTCGACGGTTTCGAATATGATTCGCAAACCGAGGACGACTTGGGTTCGTTATGGTCGCAAAATTTTTTATTGCATTTGATTTCGCAGATCTGTTTAGTAAATAATTTCGGCCATGTTAAATTGTTTAAGCACGAATTATTTACGTGGATTTTGTTCCCCATTAAATAAGGAAATCATAGGATCTAAGTTTGCGTATATCAGATTTCATATGCTCGAGATATGATTGTTTTAATGAACATGTATGCACTGTTGTGGGACCTGCAGATCTTAAATTAATTGTTACTTTCGTGAAATAATCATGAAAAATATTTGTGAAATATTGGAAGATGATTATTTGCATAATTGACTTTGCCTCAACCAATTAGTTGATTAGATTTGATCTAAATCTTAATTGGAAACACAATCATCAAAATTGATGCTTGAATAGGATTGGGAATTTTTGTAGCAAATTTTCTTATAATAAAAAATGTTTTGATTATTACTATATGGTATAATTTCGGTTGAATAAATGATGATCATCTCAAGTACAAATTGATATATCTGGCATTATGCTTTCCCGAGGTGGATATGGTCTCTAGTCGGAGAGCATTGGGGTTGCGGGTTGCAACGTATGTGGTCCGTCCCACTCTCGTCGGTACTGGCCATGACAGCGGGTAGGGACTGTATAATGCCGAAGAAAATCAAGGTGTATTTTCTAATTATTAAAATTCGAATTAACACGTATTTTGAGATATTACCATATATATATTCAAGTAAAATAATTAAGTTTGTTGATTGAATTGGATTGATAATTAATTTAATGTGATTAAATTGATTATGTCCTTTGAGACACTCTATTATGAATAGAGTTGTAATTTCCCTTGGAAGAATTAATTATGTGAATGTGATTCATGATAATTAATTAAATTTGAATATGAGGTGGAGGATCACATAAGTGACATCTATGGTCTCCCGTCAAGGCGAAGGGTTCCGTCGCCAGATATCGTATGTGGGAGACGCCTGTCCGAAGTGACAGCTCCTGCATACGATCCATTTGGATCGGGCTCGTCGCTTTTCGAAAGAGTAAGGACGTATGCGTAGTGACCCCAATATCGGATCCTCATATTATTGGGGCGATATTGGATTGTGCATTCAATTAATGATGGGTCAACATCACCTTAGTGGTGGTGGGCCCGGGTATTAAAGACCGAATTGGGAAATGCAAGTTGGACTTGCAAGGCAGAATGTGTTCCCGCTTCTCCTTACTGGAGTCATAGATCCTCATATTATTGGGATATGACAAAGATAAGGAGGAGATCCCAGTTCTTGCTTGAGATATAATGGTAAGTATATCTTTTACTTTGAAAGTGATTAAGGGAATAAACTTTCAAGGTTGACAGCGCAAGAACAATTTGATTTAAAAATGCCTTAATCAAATATCATTGTGAATATATGTTTAATATGTTCTAATATAGTGCATTCTTAATTTCAGAAAATGAAGTCCTTCAACCCACTTAGTAGGCTTCTTGAGGTCATCCAATTGATCGGCCCAAATTACTCGGATTGGATCCGTAATTTGGAGCTTGTTCTCTCAGCAGAGCGCATTAGTTATATGCTCTCTGTTGGAGTATTGTTATGTGCGCCCTGTGAGTTGTAACAGGATAAATAGATCCTGGAGAAGATCCATTTACTCCATCCAGCGTTTAGTCCCACACCGTCCAGTGGTGGGACTTGGGGGCTCTGGAGAGGCTATATAAGGGGGCCCATATCTCCTGTACTCATAGAGAAAGTCAATAGACAAACATGCCCTATTTGAGGGCTTCTCCCGTGGTTTCATCCTGGTCCTCACGGAGTAGGGTTCCACGTAAAATCATGGTGTTCCCATGTTGATGTTTCTTGTTTATGCTCTGTTTGTCTATCGCTTCCGCATTCTTCATATTTTATAACATGGTATCAGAGCAAGTCGTTCTTGGGATTTTTATCGGGTTTGATTTTCTGTAATTTGTTCAAGATTTTTTTTCTTTTCAAATCCGAGAGTTCTAGGTTTCTATTGAAACCCTGATTGTTTGTGCGAGAATCTCCAACAAATTTTGTGTTGTAAATCTGTTTCTTCGTCAACGATCGATGCTTATCTTCTAACATTCAAACAACGACAAGTTCCATCCCGGGCAGCACCGCAGCACTGAAAGCCTCCAAGTCCCTATCCTCGCCCAACAGTAGCGCCCTCCTGTGCACAGTACCGGCGCCGACAAATCTACCTCCAGGCCCCGGCGATACTCCCGATCGCCCCCGTTCCCCGATCAGCACCGCCCAGGCGTGAGGTGGTGAAGAGCTCTCAGGCGACCACTCGCGCGGGCGCAGACCTCCCTCCGTCGCGCAGCACCTAGGCGGCGATCCCATCGACTTCCCACGCGCGAAGATCCCCTGCCCGTGGTGCTCCTCGCTTCTCCCCTAGCGCGCGTAGCAGCACGGCAGCCGCCCTCCTCCTTCCAGCCGTCGTGCCTCCAGATTTCATCACCCCTGGCTCTCCTGGCGATCCCCCAGAGCAGCTCCTGGCGATCCTTCAACCCTCCTGGTGGTGCACCCCTTCCAACCTAGGCGCAGACGGCACCCAGTTAGCGGTGATGTCGCACAGCGATGCTCCTCCACGAGCCGTACAACCCCCAGGCAGAGGTCTCGACCAAGTAGCGTCGACTTCCCTCCAGATCGAGACGACAACACCTGGTTCTTCCATCGCAAGGCGGCGCATCCGCCCCAGGCGCGCCTCCCTGCTTTCGCACCACCATCGCGGTGGCCTCCGGGTTGTGGCGCAGGCGGCGCCTGAACAACTCAGGCGGGCTCCTCCAGATCTTCGTGCGGCTCTAGACCCTTCCCCCAGGGCGGCGGCGCAAATCAAGTTCCCCCGATGGGAACCCTAGAGGGTATTTTGAAGATGGGTAAAAGGGTTCCCACGAACCCTAAATAAAAGAAAAAGGTGAGAGGTCCATTAATAAAAAAAAGGGGAGAGAGTTTAAAAAAACGGGGAGGGAGATGGCGTTATTAAAAAAACGCGGTTGTTTTGTTTCGGCCCAAGTGAGCTGATCTCTTAAAAAAAAGAGAAAAAAAGTGAGGTTGTTTTTTTGAAGGCCCAAATGGGTCAAGGATTTTTGTTAAAAAAATGAAAAAAAGAGGCGTGTACATTTGAAAAGCCGTACGCATAAAAAAAGAAGAGGAAGGAAGAGAGCCGTGAAAAAAAATGGTTGAGGCAGCTTAAAAAAATGTTAAAAAAAATGGCGGCTTATAAAAAAATTGAAAAGCCGCAAGAAATTTCTGTGGATATTCATGTTTACCCCTATTTCTCGTGTCTTCTCCCAACTTTGTCGATGTCATTTTTCCGACAAGCATGGGAGAAAGGGGGAGTATTGTGTAGAATTCTACAGGTCAGTTTGTCAGATGATTCAGACCCAGTTTTAGACTCGACATCAGACATTTCCGAGTCTCCAGTTTCAGACACGCATATGATTGCGGTCATTTTCATATGAGCATATGTTGCCATCATTTGTTCGTGGTCCCCATCATTATTCGTGTTTGTCGGGCAGAGTTTTCATGTGAGCCATAGGGATTCCAGAGCAGAGGACCATTCCCTATGCCATGTTGGCAAGGGTTTTCATGTGGTATCATAGGTACACCAGAGCAGTGCACCATTCTCTGAGCCAGATGGGAGAGACCCAGTTCTCCGACGAGGAGACTATTTTCAGACTCCATTCTCAGCGACCGTGGACTCCGACGAGGATTGCACAGCCACGGCCTTTTCCAGTTCGGCCCTTTTCAGAGATGGAGCAGTTGTCCACATTATTGTGGCGGGCCAGAGTACTCCGACGAGGAGACTCATTTTTAGTTGCAGTGCCCCTGACAGGCGCAGTTAAGAGCACATGCTCTCCGACGAGGAGATTCGTTGACTCACACTCCAGCCCGTTCGTCCTCCTCACCTGCACGGCATTAGAAGCAACGTCCTCGACTGCAGCAATGTACGCGTTGGGTTGATATTGTCCGTAGTGTCATGTAGTTTTGAGTTGAGTTTTTTTCTGTTGGTCCAAGCTAAGCATTGCATGCTCCAGCTTGAGGGGGAGTGTTGGAGTATTGTTATGTGCGCCCTGTGAGTTGTAACAGGATAAATGGATCCTGGAGAAGATCCATTTACCCCATCCAGTGTTTAGTCTCACACTGTCCAGCTGTGGGACTTGGGGGCTCTGGAGAGGCTATATAAGGAGCCCCATACTGTTGGTGTATAAGTTGTATGCGCCTATTGTGTTGTAGCAGGGTAAATGGATCCTGGAGAAGATCCATTTACCCCATCCAGTGTTTAGTCCCACATGGACCAGTGGTGGGACTTGGAGGCTTTGGGAAAGCTATATAAGGAGCCCCAGACCTCCTGTACTCATTGAGAAAAGCAATAGAAAAACACGCCCCTTAGAGGGCTTCTCCCGTGGTTTCATCCCGCTCCTTACGGAGTAGGGTTCCACGTTAAATCATGGTGTTCCATGTTTATCTTTCTTGTATATGCTCTGTTTATCAATCGCTTCCGCATTCTACATATTTTATAACATGGTATCAGAGCAGATCGTTTCGCGAGGAATTTCTTTTCTTTATTTTATGATTCGAGATTGGATTATTCAGTTCTTTGATTAGTTGATTATTGGAGGAGTATTATTCAAGTCATCGGGTTTCAGATTTCATTCTAGGGTTACAGAACCAAACCCTATCTGTCGTCTCTCCAAGAGGTTATGGTTCCTGTCGAGTGTTTGGGAAGATCCAACCCTTGCGCATGGCGCTGTCACAGATCCTCGTGCTGCTAGACCTTCTGGTCATCACACGTCCCAACGTGCATCTCCAGCCGCAGATCCAACCCTCCCTCCTCTTTCAGCGGCGGCACAATTCCTAGCCGCATACGGCGGCGTTGTTCCACAGCAGTTGGCGGCTCCCGCACGCGAGCCCTCTTGCAGCAGATTATTCAGACTCTCGCACGCGAGCCCTCCTGCGGCAACCCATGACGATGTCGAGCTCTTCACCGGCAACCAATAGCCAGGCGCGCCGCCCCATTCCGAGTCTCCTCGCGAGATCGCTCCAGGCCCACGCGCGATGGGCCTCCTCTCCGCAAGCTCCGGAAGGAGCGTGGTGCTTCTCTCCCCACGCGCCCCCCTCCAGAATTCCATGGCAGTGTCGATACGGTGCAGATACTGGAACCCCTGTGTCGCAAGGTCCAGGCGTGCCCCAGGCGCCTCCTTGCGGGTGATCCCTCCTCGCGCGGCGGCGCAGCATCGAGCCCCCATTGGGGAGCGACAGCAGAACCCTAATCAGAGGCGGCGGGCGTGACAGAATAAAAGGGGTTCCCAACACTGGAACCCTAAATAAAAGGGTTACGGGCCACGTGAAAAAAAAGGAGAGAATTATTATCTGCTGGATCTTCGGCCAGGGCCCGTGAAGTTTTAAAAAAAATGTTTTTTTTTGTGATGGCCCACTTCGGCCGTTAAAATAGAAAAGAGAGAGATTGGGCCCTTTGTTGGGCCGATATTCAAGTAAAAAAAAGAGGCGAGTAAAAATAAAAAAAGGGTGCGCGTACATTTGAAAAAGTCGTACGCACGGTTTTGCAAAAAAAAGCAGAGGAAAGCCGTAAAAAAAAAGTTGACAGCTTAAAAAAATGAAAAAAAAGAGCCGTAAAAAATGAAACGGCCAAAATTCATGATTTGAGAAGCCGAAAAATTTGTAACGGCTTATTTTGTTTTACATTCCCCCATTAATGTATCTCTTTGTCTTCTCCCAACTTTGTCGATGTCATTTTCCGACAAGTATGGGAGAAAGGGGGAGTATATATGTGTAGAGTCACAGGCCAGCCAGTTTGTCAGTTTTTTCCAGATTCTCCAGACTTTAGATTACAGGTCATTCAGATTCCAGACTCTACAGTTCGGTTTCAGACTCGACGATCATTGTTTCCGAGTCTCCAATTTCAGACACGCACGAGTGTGCGGTCATTTTCAGATGAGCATATGTTGCCATCATTGTCAGAGGTCCCCATCATTCTTCTAGTTGTCAGGCCAGAGTTTTCATGTGAGCCATAGGGACTCCAGAGCAGAGGACCATTCCCTATGCCATTGAGGGCAAGGGTTTTCATGTGGTATCATAGGTACACCAGAGCAGTGCACCATTCTCTGAGCCAGATGGAGAGACCCATTTCTCCGACGAGGAGACTTCAGGCGCAGTTTCAGACTCGATGGTCAGATTCCGAGTCGTCAGTTGACTCACACTCCAGCCCGTTCGTCTTCCTCACCTGCACGGCATGAGAAGCAACGTCCTCGACTGCAGCAATATGCGCGTTGGGTTGATATTGTCCGTAGTGTCCTGTAGTGTTGAGTTGAGTATCTTTCTGTTTGTCCAAGCTGAGCATTGCATGCTCCAGCTTGAGGGGGAGTGTTGGAGTATAAGTTGTATGCGCCTATTGTGTTGTAGCAGGGTAAATGGATCCTGGAGAAGATCCATTTACCCCATCCAGTGTTTAGTCCCACATGGACCAGTGGTGGGACTTGGAGGCTCTGGGAAGGCTATATAAGGAGCCCCAGACCTCCTGTACTCATTGAGAAAAGCAATAGAAAAACACGCCCCTTAGAGGGCTTCTCCCGTGGTTTCATCCCGCTCCTTACGGAGTAGGGTTCCACGTTAAATCATGGTGTTCCATGTTTATCTTTCTTGTTTATGCTCTGTTTATCAATCGCTTCCGCATTCTACATATTTTATAACACATACCTCATGTACTCATAGAGAAAGTCAATAGACAAACACGCCCTATTTGAGGGCTTTTCCCGTGGTTTCATCCCGCTCCTCACGGAGTAGGGTTCCACGTAAAATCATGGTGTTCCCATGTTGATGTTTCTTGTTTATGCTCTATTTATCTATCGCTTCCGCATTCTTCATATTTTATAACACTCTCCGAGGACAAGCATAAAAATCCTAAATCCAAGGAAGAAAAAGCATATAATGACAAGTATGATGAAGATTATGTCTTGGCTAGATGCTATATCCTGGGTTCTCTCTCCAATGTTCTGCAGAAGCAACATGTGGAGATGAGCACTTGCCAGGAGATAATGCAGAATCTTAAGGATATGTTTGGTGACATTAACCGCACCCAGCGGTACAATGTTATGAAAGGCCTCATTCGCTGCAGGATGCAGGAAGGGACTTCGGTCCGTGAACATGTACTCAAAATGTTTGGGTACTTGTCGGAGCTGGAGACTCTTGGGGCAACAATGGATGCAGACATGCAAGCTGACTTCATTCTGCTGTCGTTGCCCAAATCTTTTAATAACTTTGTAGTGTCATTCCACATGAACAAGCTGGAATTGACAAGCGCTGGTCTTCTTGCCGCATTGAAATCTGTGGAAGATGTAATGGAGAAAGATGGTCCCACTAGCAGTGCAATGGTTGCACAGGTCAGAGGGAAGCGCGGTCGGAAGTAAGGTTCTCGGAAGGGCTCGGTCCAGAAGAGAAAGAAGAAGGGACAAAGTGTTCGCTCTTCTTCCAATGCATCCACTCTAATGGCGTCGAAGAAAACCGACGTCTGTCACCACTGCAAAAAGCTGGGGCACTGGAGGCATAACTGCCCAGTATACCTGAAGTCGTCAGACAAAGGTAAAGCTCCAGCAGGTATGAAATCTACTTTCATCATTGAAACTAGTTTTCTCGTCGGACGAGAAGGAAGTTGGGTTGTAGACTCTGGTGTTTCTGTTCATGTATGCAATGTGTTGCATTTGTTTCACGAAATTAGAAGTCTTGAAGAAGGGGAGATGGTCATCCAGATGGGATCTGATGCAAGTGTTGCAGCTGTCGCCGTCGGGACGTGTCGACTATCATTATCTAGTGGTAGAGTCCTAATACTTAAAGAGTGTCTTTATGTACCTGAAGTTAGAAGGAATTTGATATATGTATCTAAGCTAGTTAGAAGTGGATATTCATTCCTGTTCTGTAATAAATTAGTCATAAATCATTATGATAAATATATTGCAGACGGTATTTTAACTTCTGGAGGACTCTATGAATTGTGCATTAAAGAGAATGTCATGGATGTTATAACCACTAGTAAAAACCCTAGAAGATTCTGGGAAAATCTTTCGAATGAGATCTGGCATCAAAGGCTTGGTCATTTATCTATTGATAGGATCAATAGATTGATAAAGGATGGACCTTTAGATTTTCTACAGGTTCAATCTTTTCCTACCTGTGAACATTGTATTCGAGGTAAAATGACCAGGATGCCTTTCCGTAACAAGGTTACAAGATGCGAAGGTATTAATTACCTAATACATACCGATGTATGTGGTCCCTTCAGTACCGCGACTCGAAATGGATATCGTTATTATTTGACATTTATCGATGACCATTCGCGATACGGGTTTGTCTTCCTATTACGTCATAAATCCGAAACCTTTGAAAAGTTCAAAAAGTTCAAGGCTTTGGTTGAGAACCAAACAGATAGGAAGATTAAACGGATTCGATCTGATCGAGGTGGCGAGTACCTATCAGACGAATTCAAGGAATACCTTAAAGAGAATGGAATTGTTTCCAATCTCATTCCTCTTGGAACTCCCCAACTTAATGGTGTTGCTGAAAGACGCAACAGGACCATCATGGACATGGTCCGTTCAATGATGACTAAAGCACATTTACCTCTTAGTTTCTGGGGATATGCAGTAGAGACTGCAATATATATCCTGAATAAGATTCCTAGCAAATCTGTACCTAAGACTCCTCATGAGCTCTGGTATGGATCCAAACCTAGTGTTAATCACTTAAGGGTTTGGGGTTGCTTGGTCTATCCAAAGAATGTGGACGCAAGTAAGCTAGAATCTCGCACTCGTGAGTGTTACTTCATTGGGTATGTTAAGGATGGTATTGGATACCAACTTTATGACCCTGAGACCCAAAAGGTTTTTATTTCCAGAGATGTGAAGTTTCTGGAGAATGATTTCCTTAAAGGTCAAGACAAAGATGAAGTAAAGGAACTCATTGAATCCCCTGAGGATTCTGAGCTTCCTAGACCAGAAACTGAAGAGATAAATAAAGATGAAACACCCATACCTCTTCGAAGGAGTTCGAGGGTGGTTGCACCACCTGAAAGGTATGGATTCCATGTGTCAAGTGAGACTGACATTGATCCTACTTCTTTTGATGAAGCACTCGCGGATCAAGACATCGATAGATGTATGCTAGCAATGAAGTCAGAAATTGACTCCATGCATAAGAATGGTGTATGGACCCTAGAGGATCCACCTAAAGGGGTAAAACCCATTGGGTGTAAATGGATCTTCAAGAGAAAGAGGGGACCTGATGGGAAAGTAGAGACTTTCAAGGCACGGCTCGTAGCCAAGGGCTACACACAGAGAGAAGGCATCGATTACGATGAGACATTCTCTCTTGTGGCTATGCTTAAATCCATCAGGACACTGCTAGCTATAGTTGCATATCTTGACTACGACATCTGGCAGATGGACGTTAAGACGGCTTTCCTCAATGGATACCTCAAGGAGGATATCTACATGGAGCAGCCCCAGGGCTTCATGACTGAGGATGGCAAAGTATGCAAGCTGAAGAAATCCATCTATGGGCTCAAGCAAGCTTCTCGTAGATGGAACATCATATTTAACGAAACCATAAAGAGTTATGATTTTGTGCAAAATCCTGATGAACCTTGTGTATACAAGAAGACTAGTGGGAGCGCTATTGTGTTCATCGTGCTTTACGTAGATGACATCCTTATCATTGGGAATGATATAGGGATGATGACCAGTGTAAAGATTTAGTTGTCCCATACCTTTGAGATGAAAGATCTTGGAGAAGCCTCTTACATCTTACGCCTGAAGTTGTTCAGAAACCGAGAAAAGAGGATTTTGGGATTGTCACATCATGGATACATTAAGAAGATTCTTGAACGATTCTGTGTGGATAGTTCCAAGAAGGAATTCCTATCCTTAAGGCATGGTATCCACCTGTCTAAAGGAATGGCTCCTCAAACTGTTGAGGAAAAGAAGGCCATGGCTGGTTGTCCTTATGCATCAGCCGTAGGAAGCTTAATGTATGCCATGATGTGCACTAGGCCAGATATCTGCCATGCAGTGGGAGTGGTAAGTCGTTACCAATCCTGCTATGGAGAACAACATTGAAATGCAATGCAGTAAAGAACATATTCAAATATCTAAGACGGACGCAAGATTACATCTTGGTCTATGGAGATGGTGATCTCCAAGTCTTGGGATATACAGATTCTGACTTCCAATCGGACGTAGATGATCGAAAGTCGACATCAAGGTTTGTGTTCTTGTTGAATGGTGGTGTTGTGACCTTGAGAAGCAAGAAGCAGGACACTACTGCGGATTCAACAACAGAAGCCGAATACATTGCCGCATCAGATGCTGCAAAGGAGGCGGTGTGGTTGCGCAAGTTCATCCTGGAGCTTGGCGTAGTTTCCTCCGATACTCCCATCCCGTTACTCTGCGATAACACGGGAGCCATTGCCCAGGCAATGGAACCCAGATGGCATCAGAAGAGCAAGCACGTGTAAAGAAAATACCACATCATTCGGGAGATACAAAAGCGTGGTGACATCATCATCACCAAGGTGGCCTCTGCCGACAACGTTGCTGATCCCCTTACCAAACCTCTGACGCAGAAGGTTTTTGACCAGTATGTAATGAGTATGGGTTTAAGGATTGTACCTGAATGGTTCTGAGGGCGTGGGAGATTGTTAGCAATGTGAGCCCTGGGCGAACCATTTCTACAATAAATGTTATTGTAATGAATAAATTATCAATGAAAGTTATTGATTATTTTTCACTCCTTTTCTGAAATTAAATGAATGAATGCACTATAGGGTCCCTCTGTACGATAAGGGTTATGTACCATGGCCAACTTGATGATCATACAGCTGTTGATTCATTGGATGAATCATAGAGGCTGATGCTTGGATGAATATCTAAGAAGTTAGATAGAGGACCCATCAAGCATCATCAAATGATTATTAAGTGATGATCTCCAGCCTGAGTAGGAGATGGCAATCCTCTCTCAGATGGCTGATATCTGACTGACCTCTTGATGCAGGTCCTCTGCATGGGATTAGTGATTCGAAGGTGTCATGTTAGTTAAGTCAATGGGTTGACTTAACGAGATCGAGATAACCAAAGACCTATGTTGAATACTGTCACAGCATAGGCATGCATCCTCTGACCAGAGACAGATGTGTTGCTATAAGTCTGAGTGTGTACATTTGGCAGACCAATAGGTTGATGACCTAACCAAGGTCTATACACCAACGAGCTGGTGTGCATGTAAGGAAATATGAGTAATACGATCTCTCAAAGGCATCATACAGGTTCCCTTGTGAACCGGGAGACATGAGCTCACTCATGAGGTATTGGGACTGAACAAATTCCATGCATGGTCGTCGTGCTTTGGAAGCATGCAATGAATTTGAAGGTAAGATATATGCTTTGGGAAAGCATATGATCTATACCAATTCCCAGTGACCAAGATTGAGAAACTTAGTGATCAAATCCTGAAGATGACAGTGTAAAAGTGATCTTTATCTTCAGAATGATCATAGGTCTTCCAGTATGCAGGATGTACAGGTATTGGGAATACCTGAGGGTGATGTGATCATAAACGATTGTATAACCATGACGCTTCCATTCCGAGGGAGTGATGAAAAAGGTTTGGATTTTAGTGACTCCTCTCATTAGAGAAGTGACCTAATCTTAGTCCATGAACTGGACATTGATCTGAATGAGATTCAGATGCAATGAGAAGATTAGGTATACGGTCTTGATTTGATCAAGCATCAGTGGGAGGTCCATGGGATCTGGATTTAAGATATGATCTCAACATCTAAGTCACTATACGTGGAACAATGCAATCGCCCTGTCCTTATCTCCAAGTATCTACGGAGAGATCGCATTATTCTTGAAGTGTTCGAGAATAATTCCATAAGTTCTAAGCAATGAAGAAATGATTATTAAATGTGATTTAATCATATTGATGTATGAAGAAATTGCCCAATATAATTAAATGTGATTTAATTATTATGGATAAGAATAATGTGGATAGGAATATTCAATTATTCATGATATATTATAAATGTGATTTATAATGTATTAGAGAGAGCTAATTATAATTTATATGTGTTGATTAATTATCAAGTGTATTGGATACACATTGTGTAATTAATTGACAATGTAAATTATATGTTGTTTTGGGTTGTGAATATGATTCACAATTTTTCCATGGCAAGATTGCAATATTCTCAAATATAATTGTGAATTATTTTTGAAGAATAAAACCCAACAAAATTTGTTGCAAATAAATAATGGAGAAATTCAAGGAGATATGTAATCTCATGGAAATCCATGAGATTGCCTCCTTGAGATCTCAAAGTGGCGGCACCCAATTCCTAATTGGAATGGGTGGCCGTCCACTTGGATATACATGGTAGATGTTGATCCCCATGTATATTCTCTCCTTATTTATTGGTTTAATTTAGGATTGATTTATATTTGATTTTGTCAAATATATTTTTATCTAAATTTGTTGGTTTTACCAACAACAATCTTGACCATTGGATTGACATGAATCAATCTCATCCATTGATTTTATGTGACACATTGATTGAGATCCATGGATCCCAAAACCCTATAAATAGATAGGCATACCATGCTCTCTATTTACATGCAATTTTGGAGCTCTCTCTCTCTCTTTCTTCATACACGACAGCCCTCTCTCCCTCTATTTTTGGTGGCCGTCCACCATACCCTAGAGGAGAGATTCGTCGACGCTCTCGCCACCGCGTCGCCGCTTCGACGTTCTTCGGTTCTCCGTCTTCTTGGAGTGCTATACTCACGAAGGAGACGTTCGATCTCGTGCGACGAGATCAGGAGCAACCACGCTTGGATCATCTTCTTGGATTGCGAGGACAACGCGGTTCATCCCCGCGCTCGCAAGCGGTCTTGCCGACGACCGGACTTGAGACAGGAGGTCTCTTTCTTTAGAGACTTGATCAACCACTCTTCAAGAGGTATTTCTTATACTTATTGTGGTTATAGATGAAACAATTCAAGAAGTGTTCTTGGATCATGTTGTTTCATCGTATGAAAATTTTTTAAATTCCGCTACTCAGAACAACTAGTACGACTAGTCGTTCTTCGTCGTATCCGATATGACGATCACGCTTCCGTGATGCGCTTGAGTATAATTCTATATCCTTCATATATATCTATCATGCTCAGCTTGGAACAACACCTCTGAAATGGTCCTCTAGTCAGGGCCTTGGTGAAGATGCCTATCGTCTGATCTCTTGTGGAAACATGAGAGGTGGATATGAGACCTTTCTGGATCATGTCTCTTGTGTAATGACAGTCCACCTCGATATGCTTTGTCCGCTCATGAAAGGCAGGGTTATTGGCAATAAATAAAGCCGCTTGGTTATCACATAAAAGCTGCATAGGAAGAGAAACCTCAACAGTAAGGTTGGTAAATACGGATCTAACCCACATCATCTATGCATTTCCTTGCATCATGGCCATGTATTCAGATTCTACACTTGATTTGGCTACCATTGTCCGCTTCTTGCTTTTCCATGACACAATTGAGCTCTCGACAAAAATAGCAAACCCCGAAGTTGACTTTCTGTCTCTAGGCAACCTGCATAATCTGCGCATGTACAAGATGTCACTTCAAGTAATGTATCCCTGCTAAATATAAGACCCGAACCAAGTGAGGTCTTCAGATATCTCAAGATCATATGGATAGCATCCATATGCACCTTCCTCGATTGCTCCATGAACTGCCTAACCTTGCTTACTGCAAAAGCTATATCTGGCCTGGTTATGGTAGCATACAAGAGCTTCCCAACCGGTTCTCTATATCTCCTCCTATCTACCTCCTCATTGTCATCATCATACAATTTCATACTGGGATCCATGGGAGTAGTAGCAGGCTTGCACCCTGTCATACATATTTCAAAGAGAAGATCCATTACAAACTTCCTTTGAGTTAAGACCACGTTGGTTCCTGGCAAACTCCAATCCAAGGAAGTATCGAAGAGTGCCAAGGTCCTTAGTCACAAATTGTTGACCTAGGAACTCCATGGCCGCCTGAAACCTTGCTCATCATCCCCTGTAACCACAATATCATCCACATAAACAAGAATAGCGACAGTACCTTTTTGTGTCCTCTGAACAAAAGGTGAGTGATCTGCAGTAGACTTTCATAAACCCATGTCGTTCTATCAACTCCGATAGCTTCTCGTACCAAGCTCTCGGACTCTACTTCAGGCCATAAATCGCCTTATGGAACATGCATACCTTCGGTGACTCCCCCTCAATAGCAAACCCTGGTGGCTACTGCATATAT
The DNA here is from genome assembly GCA_037367405.1 of Ottelia alismoides. Taxonomy (NCBI): domain Eukaryota; kingdom Viridiplantae; phylum Streptophyta; class Magnoliopsida; order Alismatales; family Hydrocharitaceae; genus Ottelia; species Ottelia alismoides. The sequence continues at coordinate 429,388 of JAZKJV010001109.1, forward strand.
ACCTCCTCCTGTAGATCTCCGTATAGAAATGCATTCTTCACATCCAGCTGATAAAGAGGTCAGTCCCGTGAAACAGCAACAGATAGGAGGATGCGTAGTGTCGAGTGTCTGGCCACAGGAGAGAAAGTATCCTGATAATCCACCCCATAGGTTTGGGTGAACCCACGTGCAACAAGTCTCGCCTTGTAGCGATCCACACTACCATCTACCTTTTTCTTTACCGTAAATATCCATTTGCAGCTTACAACTGAGGTACCTGGTGGAGCAGAGATAATGGTCCAGGTACCACGTGACTACAAAGTTGCCATCTCCTCTTCCATTGCAAGTCTCCACGTATTGTCCTGTAATGCCTCCTGATATGTACGTGGGATTGTAACAGCAGAGAGTCCCATGAGAAACTTCATGTATTCCTCTGAAAGATGATCCAAAGAAACATGTACAGCTAGAGGATACGTCGCACATTGATGACGAGGCTTACTTAGTGCAATAGGTATGTCCAAGTCATCAGCCTCACTGGTCTCTGGAATCAGCTCTTCCTGTGTATCAATCAAAACTCCAGTGCCATCAGTAGAAACCATGTGTTCATGGCATACCTCAGGCGTGATGGATGATGTGGGCGGCACATGAGCAGAGGGGTGAGTAGAAGCCTGCGAGTGTATACAAGGAGTAAAAACTTGGACTGCGCAGATGGAGGTGGAGGTGGAGGTGGTGGAGGTGGAGTTGTATCACGGGTTTCATCTGGTGGAGATGACGGAGATGGAGGAACAACATCCTCCCCTGAATTAGCATTGGACAACCTGTTACCTGTAGGAGAGAAATACATGATAGACTCAAAGAAAGGGACATTAGCACTGACATAATATTTGCGTCCTACAGGATCAAAACATCTATATCCTTTTTGGTTACGAGAATAACCCACAAAATCGCACTTGACAACTCTAGGTGAGAGCTTATCACGGCCAGGAGTGAAATTGTGGACGAAGGCCACAGATCCAAAGACTCTGGGAGTAAGCGAGAATTGTTCATTCTCGGGAAATGCAATCAAGAAGAGAACCTTCTCTCCAAGAATGATGGATGGCATGTGGTTCACCAAGTAGCAAGCAGTGAGGACATCATCACCCCAGAAAGAATGAGGTGCACGACTCTGAATCAAAAGGGTCCGCGTAACATCAAGAAGGTGACGGTATTTGCATTCATCCATACCATTCTGCTGTGAAGTATATGCGCAAGAGGTCTGATGAACAATGCCAAGATATCTGAGAAAATCGGATAAACGTAATGTGGAAAATTCCAAAGCATTATCTGTACGAATGAATTTCACATTACCAGAGAATATATTTGTTACTTCAATAAGAAAAGATTTAATGATAGCACCTGCTTCAGACTTATATTTTAACAAGAATACCCAAGATAGCCTAGAGTAATCGTCCACAGCAACCATATAAAAATGATGCCCCTGATGATCGGGAACATGACTACGACCCCAAATATCAAAATGAAACAACTCAAATGATTGACTACTGTGAGTACTCGGATGACTCGGAAAAGAGGAGTGATGGTGCTTCCCAAGCTGACAGGCTTCACAGTCCAATGTTTTACGAGTAAATATATGGGGTAGAACATGACACATCTTTTGAAGAGGAAGGTGACCAAAGTGAAGATGCCACATGAACAAAGACACAGATCCTGAAGGAACAGTAGCTATTCTAGCACAAGGTGGTATGGCAAGCTTATACAATCCTCTCTGCTCACGGCCATACCCAATCACCCTGCCAGTTAGTATGTCCTGAAACACAAGAGAAGATGGGTCAAATATGGCAGGGCAATGTAAGTCTTTTGTAATTTGACTAATAGAAAAAAGATTCATCTGAAAATCTGGAGCATGTAAGACATTCTGAAGATGCATAGAGGGGGCTAGAACAATCTCTCCCTGACCAATAATTGGTAGACGGACCCCATTAGCAATGACTACGGATCGTCCAGGTGGGATAGGCCTGTAAGAATGAAACTATGTTCGATCTCCACACATATGATGTGATGCTCCAGAATCAATAATCCAATCAGTCATATCTGAATTGCTGCTACTGGTAAAAGCATAAGAAATACTTGATGAACTAGAAGACGCTCTGGCAGAAGTTGGTGCATCTGATGAACCTGTAGCTGGGGTCGCAAAAGTGGTCATCATGTCTCTAAGTCTAGACATAATGTCATCGAAGCGTGGATCCGGAGTAGGTGTAATAGAGTGCTCTATCTGGTCAGCAACACGTGCAGACGCTGGATAGCTATGCTTCTGAAACCACGTCTCATCTAAGTGACCAGGACGATGGCAATGGGTACAAGTACCACATTGTCAGCCTCCTCCTCGACCTCGAGGTCCACGACCACAAAACTGGGATGACCTCCCTCTGCCATGAGAAGCTGCCATAGCAGTGGGAGTCAGTTAAGCTGTAGTAGTGGTAGTGATCCTGCTCAGTCGCTTGTAAACCTCTTCCATTGGCGATATTGTCTCTCCAGTCAGGAGTTGAATACGCATAGCATCGTACTTTGAGTCAAGGGATGACAAGAACACTCCTGTCGTGGTGGCATTCCGATATGCATGTTATTGTTCAGTGCTGGTGGTAATAGGCATGAAGTTGTGAAGTCGCTCAAACATGCCTCTCAGATGAGAGAAGTGTGTGTGGAGTGGCCGACCATTCTGCTTGATCGAGAAAATGTCGAACTACAGTTGAAGAATCTTGTTTTCATTCTTCGCCTATCCGTAGGTGTCTGCCAGTATATCCCACATGGCATTTGCAGTTGGATGATTAACAATATCATTAGCGATCTCCGTGGTTAGTGTCCCAGAGAACCATATACGAGCATAAGTACCATCTTGTTTTCATGATGCATTGGCCCCAGTCTTGTCCACCGATTTTGAGTCAGTCAGAATGTGCTCCTTATTGTGGCACTGCATTAGGGTAAGGAACTGCATGGACCATAACTCGTAGTCGGTCCCGTCCATCTTCACTATAGGTGTCGGACCCTTGAAACCATAAGAGGAGAACATGTCACCCTTATTCTCTGACATGTTACCAATAAGCAAAGACACGGAATAAGTAGGGAACAAATCAATAAAAGATTTGTCTACAGAATCATAAAAGGGATTAGTTGTATCTGTAGACTTATACAACCATCCCTAGTTCACCGTTCGAAGTCTAGAGCCACACAACAAGATATAAATGAGAGTATATGGCTATATTCGAACCATGACAGACCTCATAGCACTATAAAAGTGCCTCGCAACGACCCCCAAGCGGCAAGGGACTTCAACGGCGGCACAGACAGCAAGTGCAGGGGGCTCCTACGGCCTCGGGGCGGCGTTCAGGGGAGCCCAACGGCTGCACAAGAGGGCTCCTGTGGCGGAACTGATCTGGTTGCAGCTGTGGACGGGCGTAGGGCTGGGAGAATGCAGCTGGAGGGGAGGGTTGCGCTCGGCGGCGAGGGAGGGGGCGCGTGTAGGGTTAGGGTTTTGGGTAGGATACGGGAACCTCGGTCTATGACCGTTAGTCCGATACCATGTTGGGATAAAAATGAGTCGTATATTAGATGAGACCCATAGGCTCTCTTATATAGGAGAAAAGCCATGGGTTAATTACATGAGCGATACACGGAGATAACATAAAATATAAAAGAGATACTGTGAGATACATTTATCTCAACAAGGGAGAGTGTCGGAATTTTTGAGTTATGCGTCACTTGTGTTGTAGATGGGTAAATAGATCACTCCAGGATCCATTTACGGCATCCTCAGTTTAGTCCCATATCTACCGTCTAGGAGATGTGGAGACTCAGTGGTGGCTTTATATAGACCCTCACGCCCATTGTATCCAGTGAGAAAAGCAATAGACTATCAGCCCGTTGAGGCGTTCTTCCGTGATTTCATCTCGCTCCTTAGGGAGTAGGGATCCACGTAAAAATCTCTGAGTTCATGTTTTATCTTTCTTTAGTTTATGCTATGTTTATCAATTTGCTTCCGCATTCCTATTTTCTAACAGAGGACTAAACTCTGGATGTGGTAAATGGATCTTTAAAATATCCGTTTACCCATCTTATATATGAATGACGCATACTCTAACAGAAACGTTGAAGTGGAATGAGCTCATTGCGAGCACATCAGATGGCCCACAAGCACATCAAGGCAAAAGGCATAGTGCAATCGTCTTGTGAATTGCTGCAAAAAGTTTGAATAGAATTCCAGAAAACAAGCACATCCTCCGTTCTAAGTCAATAGATCCCAGCACATTCCCAAATGTCCTGTGAATGCATAGCTAAAAAGTAGATGATCCAATTCTTCCTCCTCGACCCTATATCACCAAATCTCGGGCAAGCCGTATCATCAATCCGGAGCAATTTGTCGCTGTGGGCGTTCGTAAGCAGACGCACATGCTTCACTGACCAGAAAAATACCATAAACCTTTTGGAATCTTGGTCTTCCAAATCATGATAGATGGATATAAACTAATGAAACAGGAAAACACTTTGTAACTGATGAATAACTGCCTGGCTGTCATTTGCCTGACTCTTGGATGTTTCCCTAGTGTTGACTTGGGTAAATATTTATTGTGCTCGGTGCATGTATGCCAAAATGTTTATCTTATCTAAGATGCCATTTAAAATGAAAGAAATTCTTGTGATCATTTTTGTTTCTTTTCAGGTTATGCAGAAATCTAAAAGTTTTTTTGTTAAAGGGTCGTGTGGAGTAGGTTTGGGGTTTGCCTGCCAAGACCTTCTTACAAGAGCCGAAATTGATGGGAACTCACATTTTGAAGAATCAATCATACAAACCGAAGCCGTACTGCTTGGAAAAATTTTGAGGTCTTTGTGCAATGTGATTAGCAGTGTTTATCCATATTTATCTATTTTTTTCGAAACGCTTTTGGATAATTTTCCTGTGGACACAGTTGGAGAGGTGAAGAATGACCCATCATATGATAAATTCAATACATTTGAGGACGATTCAGGAGACATATGTGGAATGGTTGGAGTGGTCATTGGATTAGGATTATCAGTTAGTGCTGTTTATAGAGCTGGGATTTATGATGTTGTGGAGAAAATTAAAGATTTTCTTTTATCGTGTATTCCTTTTATGAAGTCATATCTTCATAAGTTTCATTTTGGCGAGGAGTTTCCTCCGATTGCTTTATCCACAGGTGCTTGTATTGTGTTGCCACAAGTAGCAGCATTTTGTGAAAGAGCTGAACTTACACACAATGAACTGAATGACATTCTTAGTGGTTACAATGAGCTAATTTCTGATCTTTTAGCAACCAAGAAATCTGCACTTGCTCATCAGGTTTTGTTAATGGCATCTTGTTTCGGAGCCGGTACACTTGTCTCCTGCATTCTTAATGATGGCATTCAGACATTGAGAGTAGATGATATAAAAAGGATTTTGGAAGTTATGAGAGCTGCTTATACTGGTTCTAATACTCCTCTAGTTGTTTTTGGTGGGATTCTGGGAGTTATTAACGCTTTTGGTGCTGATGCTGGACTTCTGACTAAGTCATCTTCTCAACCAACATTTTTATTGCGGAATCATTCTCAGGTCATAAAACCTCTGCTTTTTAAAGTCTTGTCAGTCTATATTTTCTTATCTTTTTTCCATTGCATATTTGATAGGAAATGTCAGATATAACTGGCCCAATTCTGGCCAGCCATACACTTGAGCCCATATCAACCTACATTGCACAAGAGATTTTTTTTCTTGCCAAGGAGTCTACGAATCTACCTACAAAGAAATCTGCTGCTTGGGGACTTTCCTTTCTGAGGCAGAGATGGCGGTCGAAAGAATTCAAAAAGGTAGCTGATTCGAAATCCACTTCTCAGAATTTTTCGGAAGAGAGTTTAGTTTGGAAGCTGCACTCATGGATGCTGCAGGTTTGCAGTTCTGAGGTAAATAATCTCCTATCTGACTCTCTGCTTTGACATAGGTATGCATTTGAAATAAAACTAAGCATACGTCATGTTAAACGATGGGGATAATTTATATACTCAAATGTTAACTTCTCTTGCTTATGTGCAGAATTAGGAACTAGGTTTATTTCCAGTTTTTTGTTAAGTTTATCAGGATTATTTATTTATTTTATATTTAGTAAAGGCTGATAATTTGTCACTTAGAAACAAGCAGGTTGACATTTTTCCGCTCGAAGATGAGTATGATTTTTTTATAAAAGCAGTGGCCTTGTTATTTGTTGTTGTTTCGATATCATAAAGGATTTGTTAGAATATTGTGCTCCTGGGTTTTTTCTATTGTTGGCATGCCTAATTTATCTTGTGACCTAATATCGTCATGCCTATTTTTTGTCGTGTCTATTCTTGACATGTCTATTTATGTCACGTATTTCCCGATAGCTTCTTCCTATATAAAGAGGACTTGGATTAATTGATGAAACAACTCATTTCATTCTCTACATGGTATCAGGGCAACCTCAACATCAATCCTCACCAAATATCTCTCCATCCCATCGTAGTCCGAGGGTATCACATATGTCCTTTGCCGCCTCCTCGGCATCCCATCTTCCCGCCTAGGCCCCAGTCTATAGCTCTGCAGTCCCCACATCGTTGTCAGAATTTTCATTTATCATCTTTGACTAAGTAGAGGATCACAATAATCCCCAAACAACAACCATTTCATAGATATAACATGAAGAAACAAGTAATGTCCTCTACCTACTCAAATGTTTAGGTACACGTACTAAATTACATGTTATCTTTTGCATTTGGTTGTATTATGGGATGAAGAAATCATATTGTCTATATGCTTACTACGTGGAATTCATCATCACATTAAACCAGCACGACTTAGAGTTATAACATAAGCAGCAAACCAATGACATCAACATGTGTAGAAAAAACAAATAAACATGTGAAAATGTGCATAGTATAACTTTGCCATTTTTAGATAAGCAAGTAAACCAGCATAACTATTGTATTATCATGGGTACATTCACCTCTATTTCACCTTAGCGTCAGTTGGTAACCTAAAGTTAAAGGTCCAAACTTGCTGTTAAAGGTGATCTACCCCACCTATAGTTATACTTCATGTGAACTTCTGGCTACTAGGGTTAGAAACTGTGAGCTAGGGTGTATTGTAGTAGCATGTCTCAGCCTTGGGCTTGCAAAAGAAAGTATGTGTATTATATTGTGTTGAGGTACACATATCAGTATCTTTTCTTAGTGTCCACCCTAGCACTCTTGAGCTCAATCAAGATCCTTAAAATTCACAAGGTCCCTTGGGTTATTATCTTTACCTACTTTTATGCCAATATGAGGACACTGCACCCCTAAAATATCTTAAATGATGGCTCAAGTGTGTAATGTATTTAGTTGACCAAACTTGCATACAAGTCTCAATCATCATTCATACATAAAAGGGCATTTCACAAGTTTAGTATTAAAACAATAACAATGGTTAATGGTGAGATAATTAATCTACCAAGCATACAAACCATTCATGGTCTATCGTATGCATTCCAACCTCCACATACATTTTAAACATATCTATGTTTATATTTCATTATTCCCATGGTTGTGATAATTTTAAATAAGATGGCTCGTTGATTCCATCATCCAAGAACAAAGAGATCTAAGCCAAAGTCCAACATGTTTATGGGTATGAAGCTGTAGCTTGACTCAAGTTTTGGAGCCAACATATTGGTATGTAACTTGTTAAATAGGTACATTTAGCTTATGAAGTTCCTTATATGGTTAAGATATCAGTATATGTATACGCATTCCTCTATCTAAACTAAAAAATACGCATGTGTACGTGAGCAAAATATAGAACACAAACAAGATAAAGCTTAGTCTCACAGTTAACCTGTTTCATACCAGTATAAACCCTCATATATTGGTATTTATGGTCATGTTTTCCTTGCCAGGAACTAAGTCTATATCAGTATATTGGTTGTTATACCTATGCATAATTAAGAACAAAAGAACAAGAAATGAAATGATCTTGGAGATCGCCCTAGTTGAGAGTTTTCTCAATGACTACAAGAGGTATAAGGCTTTTTATATAGCCTTATCAATATAACCAAGTACCAAATCTAACCAATGTAGAACTAAACACACCAAAATCAGCTCTTTTTCTACAAGATCCAATTACCCAACTAATTGAATCAACCTTTCACTATTTTCAACGCTCCCGATCAAGTTGGAGCATGCAATGTTCATATTGGATAAACGAAAAACTCTTTCATTACATTGAATATATGGCACGCAGGCCCCCTCAACTAAATTTGTAGGCCTTTGGTTGTTAATAATGATGAGTTGATGACGATGCCTATCATGTCATGGTGGTGAGTAGGAAATGGAATGTTGTTTTCTGGAATGATGGTTGTGGAGAGAAAATAATGATGTGCTTATTCATGAGGCTTTAGGGTTCTCTTATATAAAGGAAAAGCATGTTGGGAAAATTACATAATGTAGACGAAAAGAAACAAAAATACATAGAATGAATAAAAGATAACGAATATCTCACCTCTCCCTCAAGGTGGAATGTAGATATCAGCCATGCCCAGCTTGGAACAACATCTATGGAATGTCCCTCTGGCTAGGGCCTTGATGAACACGTCTGGTGTATGTTCTCCCAAGTTGACATGAGAGATGGAGATGAAACCCTTCTGAATCATGTCTCAAGGGTTTGTTCCTCTTCTGGAAGGTTGGGTTGTTGGTAATGAAAAGAGCAGCCTGCTTGTCACATTGGAGGTGCATGGGAAGAGGCACCTGAAGAGCTAGGTCAGTTAGATCTAACCCATGTCATCTATGTGCTCCCTTGTGTTATGGCTTTGTACTCTTATTTTGCATTAGATGTGGTGACCATTGTCTACTTTTGCTTTTTCATGATGCCAATGAGATCCTTATGAATACTGCAAAGCTAGAGCTATACTTCATGTCCTTGGGACATCTCGCATAATCTACATCTGCACAAGCTATGACTGTAAGGGATGTGCCTCTGGTAAATAGAAGATCAGTGCCATGAGAGGTCTTTAGATGCCTTTGAATCATATGGATTGCATTCATACATGTCTGTCTAGGTTGCTCCATAAATTGACTCACTCTGCTCACTGCAAAGGATATGTATGGCCTAGTAATTGTCACTTATAGGAGCTTCCCAACCAGCTCTTTGTACCTCCTCTTGTCTACTTCATTTGTGTCATCATCATATAACTTTATACTTTGGTCCATGGGAGTAGTAGTAGGCATGCATTCTGTCATGCATGTCTCAAAGAGAAATTTGTAGCATACTTCCTTCGAGTGATCACAAGACCTCGATGATTCATGGAAACTACTGATTGTATAGAGAGGAACCGAATGAGATGTATATTTCATAGAGCTAGGGTCTCTTATATAGAGAGGAAACCCTGGAGAGTACAAGGGTTACAGAACTCGAAGGGTCACAGGGGTTACGGAACTCGAAGGGTCATAGGGGGTTACAAACATAAATGTAAATCTAATAACTCTAACACTCCCCCTCAAGCTGGAGCTGAGAAAGCTGCAGCTTGTAACAACAAAAAAAAGAAACAGTTAAGGTCATTGGTTACTAAGGTCATTGGTTATAAGTAATCCAAGTATCATTGACTACTAAGGTCATTGGTTACAAACTACTGATTAAAGAAACTCAGTTGCTTAAATACCATGCACATCATTCCCATGTAATAATGATATCATCAACATAAATCAGTATAGCAATTGTACCTCTTTGAGGCCTCTAAAGAAACAGTTAATGATAAGCAGTCGATGTAATGACCCCTACTACTTTATCAAGTATTAAAGCTTATGAAACCATGCTCTTGAACTCTACTTAAGATCATAGATAGCCTTATGAACATTACAAGCCATATGGCACTCCCCTCAGCGGTGAAACCCCAGTGGTTGCTACATGTAGACTTCCTCCTACAGGTCACCATACAGAAAAGCATTCTTCACATCAAGCTGATATAGGGGCCAATCACATGTCACTGCAAAAGAGAGAAGAATCCCCAGTGTAGAATGCCGAGCTACTTGGCAGAAAGTATCATGATAGTCCATCTTATATATCTAGGTGAGCCCACGAACCACAAGCATTGCCTTGTAGCGATCCACAATGCCATATGCTTCATGCTTCACCGCAAACACCCACTTGCATCCCATGACATATGCTTATGTAGGAGTTGTAACAATGCTCCATGTACCACGTGATTGTAACGCGACTATCTCCTCTTCTATAGCAAGACGCCACTGATTTTTCTATATCGCTTTCTGATTTGTCCCTAGTATCTCCACGGTTGATGGCCTTACGACAAACCTCCCTAAATCCTTTAAGAGTCGCCCCGAAGAAACATGAGCTACAAGAGGATAAGTAGCATAAGTATGTCTCTGATCCATAGAGTAATAGGTATATCAAGATCACATGCATCCTCCTCAACCTCTAAACTACCCTCCTGAGATGACACCTGCTTATCATGTAAAGTACCATGATGCATGGACAAATCACCAGTGCCATCAGTTAAACAATGTGCTTAGTACATATCTGAGGCATGTTGGATGATGGGAAAGGCTATGAGCTAGGGGAAGCATGGGAGGCATGTGACCATAGAAACGGGGAATTAATTGGGCCAAGGTATTGGGTGATGGTGTAGGAATAGCCACAGGAGCAGATGGTGGTGGTACAGGAGATGGTGGCACGTATACCTCGTCTATAGAGTCATACAAAGTCAACCTGTCACCTGTATGAGAGAAATACATAACATACTTAAAGAAAGTGACATCAGCGGTAACATAGTTCTTCTGTCGAACTGGATCGAAGGAACGGTACTTCCCTGTCCAGTGATGGAAGAATGAGTCACATTCACTATGATCACTGATTTGCCAAATGTTATCTGTATGTTGCAAATTTATCTCTATCTCAGATGATGAGAAGCGCCAGAATTCATAATCCATTCAGTAAGATCAACCCTACTACAACTGGTGAGAGCATAAGCACTACCTAAAATACCAGTCGAGGCAAAGGCAACCACATTTGAAGTGCTCGAGGATTCGGAAGGCGCAATAGGAGGCATGATTTCTCTCATGCAAGAGACAAGGTCATCAAATCTATTATCATAAGTAGACACAGTAGGTGTCTCACTTTGCTCACATCATGAGCAGAGGCTGGAAAACCATGCTTGGAGCAACATGTATCCTCAGAGTGGACAGGATGGTGACAGTAGGTGCATGGCGGATGAGGACCACAACCGCCTCCTCGATAACGAGACCCTCAACTCCTATGTTGTGAAGTACCTCCTCTACCATGGGATACAACCATCGCAAAATAGGTCTATCATGAATTGGGCGACTGAATAATTATCCTGCTAAGGCGGCGGCATGCCTCTTCCATGGGAGGAATAGTAGCATCCGTCAGAATCTTTGATCGAGCGGCTTCATATTCTGGATCAAGAGTCGCTAAGAATGTGCCAACCATCATGGCATTTGTTAGAGTTATTAGATTTACATTTATGTTTGTAACCCCCTATGACCCTTCGAGTTCCGTAACCCCTGTGACCCTTCGGGTTCTGTAATCCTTGTACTCTCCAGGGTTTCCTCTCTATATAAGAGACCCTAGCTCTATGAAATATACATCTCATTCGGTTCCTCTTCTCAACATGGTATCAGAGCAACGGTCCTAGACCGAAGCCTAATACCCTAAATCTGCTGCCACCACCCGCCCTCTCTCCGCCCATAAGGAGAGAGGGCTGGACCTCCTGACACTTCTTCATCAGAGCGGTTCTGCGAATCGTTCTGTTTCTGACGTGAATCACGTTGCATCTTCTTCCAAGGGGATGCGTGTTGCAGCCCATCTCCAGACCGCCTCTCTATCACATCTCCAGTATCACATCTCCTTGCGCGTGTGCCCCATCCCTCGTGTGCCTCCACCAGGCAGGCATGCGCATCCTCCTCTCCAAGCAGTTGGCGGCGAAGCCCCACCTCGCGCGAAACCTCCAGGCGACGATTCCAGGCGAGCCGCTTCATCTCCAGCGACGCGCAAGCTCTCCCCCTTGACGCGCAAGCTCTCCTCCTTCGTGCATATCCATCAGGTGACGTTGCAGGCCCCTAGCGTAGGCCCCTCGCGCAAGCGTCGCCACTCCTTCCTCCAGCTGCCCCTCTTCGAGCATCCAGGCGAAGCTCTCCTCCTCGCGTGACTCCAAACAGGCGATCTCCTCTGCGCGCATGGTGGCGACAGGCGAGCCCCCCGACCTTGTGATCTCTGCAGGATGGCGCACGAGTCCTTGGCGGCGCCAGTGGCGTGCGATGGGTGAGCCCCCCATCGTGGGCGGCATCATTTCCTGGAAATAGCCCTAGAGCCCCACAAGGCTTTAAATTAAAAAAAAACTGCAAGGGCCCAGGTGGGCAGTGCGTTTCGTATTAAAAAAACGGAAGCCCAAGGGGGCTACGGCCGATTAAAGAAAAAAAAGCCCAAGGGAGCTGCGGCTGATTTAAAAAAAAAGGAAATGAAGGAATGAAAGGAGGCTCAGACCGTGAGTTAAAAAAATTGAATGGGAAAAAAAAGAGGGAGAGGGGCCTCACAAAAAAATGTGTTTAAAAAAAAGGGGGTTGCATTTTTTTAAAACTTGAAAAAAAAAGGGACGCGTACAAATCCAAAAGCCGTACGCAAAGTTTTTTTTCAAAAAAAAAGAAATATTGCAAAGAAAAGCCGTAAAAAAAATGTTGAATGGGAAAAAAAAGAGGGAGAGGGGCCTCACAAAAAAATGTGTTTAAAAAAAAGGGGGTTGCATTTTTTTAAAACTTGAAAAAAAAGGGACGCGTACAAATCCAAAAGCCGTACGCAAAGTTTTTTTTCAAAAAAAAAAAGAAATGTTGCAAAGAAAAGCCGTAAAAAAAATGTTGAACGGCTTAAAAAAAGGGAAAGATAAAAATTTGCATGTTATTCTTTTGGTTTCTCCCAACTTGATGTTTCATGATCTTTATTCTATCAAGTATGGGAGAAAGGGGGAGTCAAAAATGATATATTCTTCCACGACATCTGCACAACAGATTGACACTCCAGATTTCTACAAGATCATCCGTCTTCACCGAGCATCAACTTCTTCCTCGAGGCATATACTTCTTCTTTTACGGCCCGATCGGTTTGTCGCGTTGGACTTCTTCTATAGCGATTCTTCTCCAAGCATGACAGAGATACGTTCCGGTGACCTGCAGGCACGACAGAGATATTTTCCGGTGACCTGATATCGCAGCGGTTCTACAGGCATGACAGAGATACGTTCCGGTGACCTGAAAGCCGCAGACCCGTCCTCGTGCGAGGTCTTCTACCAGCAGCGGACTTGTGTTCTTCTTATGATGCATTATGTGAAGATGTGTATACTTGTTTCTTTTTTTTGTTACAAGCTGCAGCTTTCTCAGCTCCAGCTTGAGGGGGAGTCTTAGAATTATTAGATTTACATTTATGTTTGTAACCCCCTATGACCCTTCGAGTTCCGTAACCCCTGTGACCCTTCGGGTTCTGTAACCCTTGTACTCTCCAGGGTTTCCTCTCTATATAAGAGACCCTAGCTCTATGAAATATACATCTCATTCGGTTCCTCTTCTCAACAGCATTCATCTACGCTTTCTGTTGGTCTTGCGTAGCTGCAAGAGGCATGAAGCTTTGAAGCTTCTCAAACATGCCTCGGACAGATGTATATAAAGAATGCACGGATTGTTCATTACCAGACCCTGTGCATTCCTGGCAAATTCCAACCCCAGAAAATATCTAAGGGTACCAAGATCCTTCGTGACAAACTGACGGCCCAAGAATGCTTTTGCTCTCTCAATTCCCTGAACGTCATCTCCTGTAACCATAATATCATCAACATGGACCATGATGACAATCGTACCTGTAGGAGTCTTCTGAGTGAACAACGGGTGATCCGCATTTGATCTTTTGAATCCCTGTCGTTCAATTAGGTGGGAAAGCTTCTGGAACCATGCCCTTGGACTCTGTTTAAGGCCATAGATCGCCTTGTGAAGTCTACAGACCATATGATTCTCCTCCTCAGCAGTGAACCCTAATGGCTGCTGCATGTAGACTTCCTCCTGCAGATCTCCATACAAGAAGGCATTCTTAACATCAAGTTGAGATATAGACCAGTCACGTACCACTGCAACCGATAGAAGAATGCGAAGAGTAGAGTGACGAGCCACTGGAGAAAACGTATCCAGATAGTCCACGCCATAGGTTTGTGTGAAACCTCTCACAACAAGGCATGCCTTGTACCGTTCAAGACCGCCATCTACATGGTATTTCACTGTGAATACCCACTTGCAGCTAACAATGGATGCTCCAGATGGAGCACTAACCAAGCTCCATGTACCACGAGACTGTAAAGCACGCATGTCTTCTTCCATAGCTGATCGCCAGCAAGCAACCTTCATAGCTTCTTGATAGGTCCGTGGTATATCCACAGAAGACAAAGCCGCAGCAAACCTCTGAAAGTCACATGTAAGACGGTGAAAGGACACCTGGGAAGCAAACGGATAACAGGCACAAGTCCTTTTCTGCTTTCGAATAGCAATGGGAACATCAAGATCGCCAGTCGTTGTACTGGATGGTGCAGCCTCCTCCTGTAGTGAAGAATCATGCACTTGTACAATATCTGACCCATCATTAGTAATGCTATCTGAACATACCTGAGGCGTGATGGATGACTGGCGTGTAGTCTGAGCAGGACCGGACCGACGTGTGTAGAATTTAGGTAAAGGTGGGATAGGTGGTTGTGGAGGTGGCGGTGGTGCTGGCGTAGCAACAGGAGCCGGATTGGACTCAGGTGTACTCAGAGTAGGAGGAGGAACATAGACATTTCCATTAGAAGTGGACGTGACCAACCTATCACCCTAAGGGGAGAAGTACATAACGGACTCAAAAAATGTAACATCAGCACTGACAAAATATTTCATGTTTATGGGGTCATAACAACGATAACCTCTCTGAGTCCGAGAGTAGCCTACAAAGACATACTTGACCGCTCTAGGAGAGAGTTTGTCAAGTCCATGAGATAGGTGATGAATGAATGCAACGGTTCCAAAGACATGAGGAGTAAGTGAGAATAATTCCTTATCTGGGAAAATGACGGATAGAGGAATTTTCTCACCAAGAATAGAGGATGGCATGCGATTGACCAGGTAGCAGGCCGTCAGGACAGCATCCCCCCAGAAAGTGATAGGTGCACAACTCTGGATAAGTAGGGTTCGAGTGATGTCAAGAAGGTGACGATGCTTTCTCTCTGCTACACCATTCTGTTGGGATGTATAAGCGCAGGTGGTTTGATGGATAATTCCCTTGGACGGAAGGAACTGAGAGAGAGAACGGGTGCAGAATTCCAATGCGTTATTTATACGAACATATTTGACAGTAGAGGAGAAAACATTCTGCACTTCATTAATTAGATTTTTAATAACATCCTCCGCTTCAGATTTATTCTTTAAAAGAAAGATCCAGGATACACGAGAAAAATCATCAACCACGACTAGATAAAATCTGTGTCCCTGATGATCAGGTACACGACTCGGACCCCAAATATCAATATGAAACAACCCAAACGGGGAGCTACTGCTTCGACTCTGACGACTGGGAAAGGTAGACCGATGATGCTTTCCCAACTGACACGCTTCACAATGAAACGACGAACTAGGAGAGATCTGAGGTAAGAGATGTCGCATTTTCTGGAGCGGGAGATGGCCAAAGCGAAGATGCCAAGTGTACGGAGAGACTGATCCGGCTGAATATGAGGAGGCACCGGCATAAGAATTCCGGACTAGACGGTAGAGACCATTCTGCTGAAAGCCACAGCCAATCACCCTGCCCGTTAGTATGTCCTGAAAAATAAGAGATGATAGGTCAAATATAGCACGATAATGCAAATCCTTCGTAAACTGATTAATAGTTAATAAATTCATGGAGAACTCAGGATCATGTAGAACATTTTGTAGATGCATAGAACGTGATAAGGTAATCTCCCCCTGTCCAACGATGGGGAATGAGTCCCATCAGCTATCAGGACTGAGTGACCTGGTGGGATGTCCCTGTATGACTCAAGTCTCTCTCTGTGCAGAGATGATGGGTGGCGCCAGAATCTATAATCCAATCAGAGAGATCATGACAAGACGTAAAGGAAGTGGCACTACCTGAGGTACTGGCAGCGGCAGACGAACTAACAGAAGCTGTAGCAGCAACATCTGAAGATCCTCCTGGAGAATCTGTAGACGACTGAGGCATAATATCTCGTAGACGTGTCACAAGTTCTTCGAACTGGTTATCGGTAATGTATGCCGACTGAGACGTGACGTGCTCGACTACACGCGCAGATGTTGGAAACCCATGCTTAGAGTAGCATGTATCCTCTGAGTGGCATGTGCGATGACAGAATGAACACGGCTGGCGAAAGCGACCTCCACGGCCAAGAGGTCCACATCTACGACCTGATGACTGACCACCTCTCCCACGTGATACCGCCATCGCCGATGGAGGTGTAGTAGATGAGCTGGAAGAGACAGATATGCGACTGAGCCTCCGGTGGACGTCCTCTATAGGAGGAATAACAGCATCGGCCAGTATCTGAGAGCGGGCTGCCTCATACTCAGGATCGAGCGTTGCAAGAAGTACACCCACCATGGTAGCATTCCGAAAGGTCTTCTGCTGCTCTGGAGTTGCCGTGAGTGGTATGGTGCTATATAGTTTCTCGAACATTCCCCGCAGGGACGTGTACAACAAGTGAAGTGGCCGCCCATTCTGCTTCATTGTGAATATATCATGCTGGAGCTGCAACATCTTGATCTCGTTCCGCACTTGGGAATATGTAGCGGCCAGAATATCCCGCATTGCCTTGGCAGTGGGCTGATGGAGGACATCATTGGCAATCTCCATTGATAGTGTGCTTGATAGCCAAACCTTGGCATAAGAATCATCGGCCTCCCAAGAGGCATAGATCCCCATCTTCTATTCTGTCTCATCCTCGGTAAGTATATGCTTCTTATCGTTTGACTTCATGAGGCTCATGAACTGCATCGCCCAGAGCTCGTAGTTCGTCCCATCCATCTTGACTATCAGCGCAGGACCTTTGAAGGCGCCTATTGAGGGCATATCGACTTTGCTTTTTGACATTTAACCGGAGATGGAAAACTAGGGTTTGTAGACAAGATGCGGTGTCTACATCAACTGGATAGGATTTGAGTGCATATGTAGACTTTATGTGAAGATGTGTATACTTGTTTCTTTTTTTTGTTACAAGCTGCAGCTTTCTCAGCTCCAGCTTGAGGGGGAGTCTTAGAATTATTAGATTTACATTTATGTTTGTAACCCCCTATGACCCTTCGAGTTCCGTAACCCCTGTGACCCTTCGGGTTCTGTAACCCTTGTACTCTCCAGGGTTTCCTCTCTATATAAGAGACCCTAGCTCTATGAAATATACATCTCATTCGGTTCCTCTTCTCAACAGCATTCATCTACTCTTTCTGTTGGTCTTGCGTAGCTGCAAGAGGCATGAAGCTTTGAAGCTTCTCAAACATGCCTCGGACAGATGTATATAAAGAATGCACGGATTGTTCATTACCAGACCCTGTGCATTCCTGGCAAATTCCAACCCCAGAAAATATCTAAGGGTACCAAGATCCTTCGTGACAAACTGACGGCCCAAGAATGCTTTTGCTCTCTCAATTCCCTGAACGTCATCTCCTGTAACCATAATATCATCAACATGGACCATGATGACAATCGTACCTGTAGGAGTCTTCTGAGTGAACAACGGGTGATCCGCATTTGATCTTTTGAATCCCTGTCGTTCAATTAGGTGGGAAAGCTTCTGGAACCATGCCCTTGGACTCTGTTTAAGGCCATAGATCGCCTTGTGAAGTCTACAGACCATATGATTCTCCTCCTCAGCAGTGAACCCTAATGGCTGTTGCATGTAGACTTCCTCCTGCAGATCTCCATACAAGAAGGCATTCTTAACATCAAGTTGAGATATAGACCAGTCACGTACCACTGCAACCGATAGAAGAATGCGAAGAGTAGAGTGACGAGCCACTGGAGAAAACGTATCCAGATAGTCCACGCCATAGGTTTGTGTGAAACCTCTCACAACAAGGCATGCCTTGTACCGTTCAAGACCACCATCTACATGGTATTTCACTGTGAATACCCACTTGCAGCTAACAATGGATGCTCCAGATGGAGCACTAACCAAGCTCCATGTACCACGAGACTGTAAAGCACGCATCTCTTCTTCCATAGCTGATCGCCAGCAAGCAACCTTCATAGCTTCTTGATAGGTCCGTGGTATATCCACAGAAGACAAAGCCGCAGCAAACCTCTGAAAGTCACATGTAAGACGGTGAAAGGACACCTGGGAAGCAAACGGATAACAGGCACAAGTCCTTTTCTGCTTTCGAATAGCAATGGGAACATCAAGATCGCCAGTCGTTGTACTGGATGGTGCAGCCTCCTCCTGTAGTGAAGAATCATGCACTTGTACAATATCTGACCCATCATTAGTAATGCTATCTGAACATACCTGAGGCGTGATGGATGACTGGCGTGTAGTCTGAGCAGGACCGGACCGACGTGTGTAGAATTTAGGTAAAGGTGGGATAGGTGGTTGTGGAGGTGGCGGTGGTGCTGGCGTAGCAACAGGAGCCGGATTGGACTCAGGTGTACTCAGAGTAGGAGGAGGAACATAGACATCTCCATTAGAAGTGGACGTGACCAACCTATCACCCTAAGGGGAGAAGTACATAATGGACTCAAAAAATGTAACATCAGCACTGACAAAATATTTCATGTTTATGGGGTCATAACAACGATAACCTCTCTGAGTCCGAGAGTAGCCTACAAAGACATACTTGACCGCTCTAGGAGAGAGTTTGTCAAGTCCATGAGATAGGTGATGAATGAATGCAACGGTTCCAAAGACATGAGGAGTAAGTGAGAATAATTCCTTATCTGGGAAAATGACGGATAGAGGAATTTTCTCACCAAGAACAGAGGATGGCATGCGATTGACCAGGTAGCAGGCCGTCAGGACAGCATCCCCCCAGAAAGTGATAGGTGCACAACTCTGGATAAGTAGGGTTCGAGTGATGTCAAGAAGGTGACGATGCTTTCTCTCTGCTACACCATTCTGTTGGGATGTATAAGCACAGGTGGTTTGATGGATAATTCCCTTGGACGGAAGGAACTGAGAGAGAGAACGGGTGCAGAATTCCAATGTGTTATTTATACGAACATATTTGACAGTAGAGGAGAAAACATTCTGCACTTCATTAATTAGATTTTTAATAACATCCTCTGCTTCAGATTTATTCTTTAAAAGAAAGATCCAGGATACACGAGAAAAATCATCAACCACGACTAGATAAAATATGTGTCCCTGATGATCAGGTACACGACTCGGACCCCAAATATCAATATGAAACAACCCAAACGGGGAGCTACTGCTTCGACTCTGACGACTGGGAAAGGTAGATCGATGATGCTTTCCCAACTGACACGCTTCACAATGAAACGACGAACTAGGAGAGATCTGAGGTAAGAGATGTCGCATTTTCTGGAGCGGGAGATGGCCAAAGCGAAGATGCCAAGTGTACGGAGAGACTGATCCGGCTGAATATGAGGAGGCACCGGCATAAGAATTCCGGACTAGACGGTAGAGACCATTCTGCTCAAAGCCACAGCCAATCACCCTGCCCGTTAGTATGTCCTGAAAAATAAGAGATGATAGGTCAAATATAGCACGATAATGCAAATCCTTCGTAAACTGATTAATAGTTAATAAATTCATGGAGAACTCAGGATCATGTAGAACATTTTGTAAATGCATAGAACGTGATAAGGTAATCTCCCCCTGTCCAACGATGGGGAATGAGTCCCATCAGCTATCAGGACTGAGTGACCTGGTGGGATGTCCCTGTATGACTCAAGTCTCTCTCTATGCAGAGATGATGGGTGGCGCCAGAATCTATAATCCAATCAGAGAGATCATGACAAGACGTAAAGGAAGTGGCACTACCTGAGGTACTGGCAGCGGCAGACGAACTAGCAGAAGTTGTAGCAGCAACATCTGAAGATCCTCCTGGAGAATCAGTAGACGACTGAGGCATAATATCTCGTAGACGTGCCACAAGTTCTTCGAACCGGTTATCGGTAATGTATGCCGACTGAGATGTGACGTGCTCGACTACACGCGCAGATGTTGGAAACCCATGCTTAGAGTAGCATGTATCCTCTGAGTGGCATGTGCGATGACAGAATGAACACGGCTGGCGAAAGCGACCTCCACGGCCAAGAGGTCCACATCTACGACCTGATGACTGACCACCTCTCCCACGTGATACCGCCATCGCCGATGGAGGTGTAGTAGATGAGCTGGAAGAGACAGATATGCGACTGAGCCTCCGGTGGACGTCCTCTATAGGAGGAATAACAGCATCGGCCAGTATCTGAGAGCGGGCTGCCTCATACTCAGGATCGAGCGTTGCAAGAAGTACACCCACCATGGTAGCATTCCGAAAGGTCTTCTGCTGCTCTGGAGTTGCCGTGAGTGGTATGGTGCTATATAGTTTCTCGAACATTCCCCGCAGGGACGTGTACAACAAGTGAAGTGGCCGCCCATTCTGCTTCATTGTGAATATATCATGCTGGAGCTGCAACATCTTGATCTCGTTCCGCACTTGGGAATATGTAGCGGCCAGAATATCCCGCATTGCCTTGGCAGTGGGCTGATGGAGGACATCATTGGCAATCTCCATTGATAGTGTGCTTGATAGCCAAACCTTGGCATAAGAATCATCGGCCTCCCAAGAGGCATAGATCCCCATCTTCTATTCTGTCTCATCCTCGGTAAGTATATGCTTCTTATCGTTTGACTTCATGAGGCTCATGAACTGCATCGCCCAGAGCTCGTAGTTCGTCCCATCCATCTTGACTATCAGCGCAGGACCTTTGAAGGCGCCTATTGAGGGCATATCGACTTTGCTTTTTGACATTTAACCGGAGATGGAAAACTAGGGTTTGTAGACAAGATGCGGTGTCTACATCAACTGGATAGGATTTGAGTGCATATGTAGACTTTATGTACTCAAATCCATGTCACGATAGCGGCCGCCGACGGAAACGTGCGCCGCTGACGGTGCCGGAGGGCTGGGAGGGGGTCCGGCGGAAGACCGGGGGGTCCGGCGACGGCCTGGCGAAGGACTGGGGGTCCAGCTGGGACTTGGCGGAGGCCTGGCGGTGGCCTGACGATGGACCGGGAGGGTCCTGCGAGGTTCGGCGGGGCCTGGCGGTGCCCTACGAAGGGATGGCGAAGGGTTGTGAGGCTTGGCGGAGGCTGGCGAGAACCCGGCTGGGGGTGGGAGGCGCCGCCGAGAGGAGAGAGGGAGAGAGGGTGGGCGGCGGGCTTAAGAGATTAGGGTTAGGGTTTTGGCTCTGATACCATGTTAGTGGAAACGAGTGAATTATTATTCCTTAGAACCCTAGACTCTCTTATATAGAGAGACCCCATGGGTAAAATACATAAGAGTCCAGAAAATAAAGAACGGTACATAATATAATAACATAAGTCTCTACAGTTCTAACTGCTTGTTACCTGGTAAATCGTATGCCTTCTTCGGTGATGGGGGAGAAGATCATGTTCTTGATTGTGTTTCTCGAGACGGATCTTTTCTCGCTTACACCTCGTGTTTTTGGTTCTGTAGCATTTGTTCATCGACTCTCTCATGGTCTTCACAAGCTCTCTCCCAGAGCTATCAAATGTGTGTTTGTTGGGTATTCCAAAACCCAAAAGGGATATCGTTGTTTTAATCATGTTCGACGTAGGTACATGTCAGTGATGTTATGTATTTCTCTCCCACATGTAACAGGTGTACTCTTTCAGAGGATGGAGAAGAGATCTATATGCCCCATCCTCTGTCATTACCATGCTCTACTCCATCCCCACCTCCACATCCACCACCACCACCGCCACCGCCTCCACCATCGTCTCCTATTTTCTTTCCACAGGTCTACCAGCGAAGGCCCCATGCTCATGCGCCTCCTCCATCATCCAGCATGCCCAAGGTATGTCTTGAGCATTTGAGTTCTTCTGATGGCACAGGTGATTTGCTTGTACAGATTGAGGTACAGGGTGCAAATATTATCTCTACTACTCTTGTTGAGGATCTGGATATGCCTATTGCACTTCGGCGACAGAAACGTGCATGCACAATGCACCCTATTGGTTCCCATGTTTCCGTGGAGCGTCTTTCCAAGGATATTCAGCACTTTGTTGTGGAGTTGTCAGTTGTAGAGATACCACGGTCATATTAGGAGGTATTGCAAAGCAGTCAGTGGCATCTAGCTATGGAGGAGGAGATGGCAGCTTTGCAGTCACGAGGTACGTGGAGTGTGGTCCATGCTCCACCTGGTGCGTCTGTTGTTGGAAGTAAGTGGGTATTTACTATGAAACATCGGGTTAATGGTACCGTAGACAGATACAAGGCCATGCTGGTTGCTCGTGGGATCACTCAGACTTATAGAGTGGATTATCAGGACACTTTTTCTCCTGTAGCACGTCATTTTACCTTACGGATTCTTATTGCTGTTGTTGTGCTTCGTAATTGGCCACTTTTTAATTAGATGTCAAAAATGCTTTCTTGTATGGTGATCTGCAGGAAGAGGTTTACATGCAACAGCCACCTGGGTTTGTTTCTAAGGGGGGGTCCAGTATGGTGTGTCGTCTTCATAAGGCTATATATGGCCTTAAGCAGAGTCCGAGGGCTTGGTTTCAGAAGCTCTCAGAATTGATTGAACATAAGGGGTTTGCCAGATCTACTGCAGATCATACTCTCTTTGTAAAGAGAAACCAGAGAGTATTGTAGTCATTTTGGTTTATATTGATGATATTGTTATCACTGGCAGCGATGAACAGGGCATTCAAGCAGCTAAGGATTTCCTTGGACAGCAGTTTGTTACCAAGGACCTTGGCACACTTCGTTACTTCCTTGCCCTCGAGTTTGCACGAAATCAGCGGGGTATGGTTATGACACAAAGGAAGTGTAGAGGTTTATGTTATGTTATCATGTACTGTTTCGTATTTTCTATTTTTCTCTTAGACCTCTATGTAATTTACCCATGGGTTCTCTCTATATAAGAGAGCCTAGGGCTCTATGGAATAACAATTAACTCATTTGCTCCAACATGGTATCAGAGCCAAATCCTTAACCCTAACCGTAACCCTAATCCCGTCGCCACCCCCCCTCCCTTCCTCTCTGCGGCCCATCCACCTGCTGCCAGCCCTCCGCCGGTGCCCCCAGCTCCCAGCGGCGCCCTGCCAGCCCCCAGCGGCGGCCCCGACACCTGCCAGCCCCCAGCGGCGGCACCCCTCGTGCCCCCAGCCCCCCACGCGGCATGCCTACCTCCTGCCGCCAGTCCCTAGCGGTGGCCCCACCGGCCCCGCAGGCCTCCCGTCAACCCTACAGGCCTTGTAAGCCCCCTCCCGGATCCACTAGCCCCCGCAAGTCATGGATTTGAGTGCATAAAGATCTACATATGCACTCAAATCCTATGAAGTCGGAGAAGACTAGGATCTATGCCTCCTAGGAGGCTAATGATTCTTATGCCAAGGTATGGCTATTAAGAACACTGTCGATGGAGATTGCCAATGATGTCCTCCATCAGCCCACCGCCAAGGTGATGTGGGATATTCTGGCTACCACATATTCATAGGTGCGGAACGAGACAAAGATGCTACATCTACAACATTATATTTTCACAATGAAGCAGAATGGGCGGCCGCTTCACTCTTTGTACACGTCCATGCGAGGGATGTTTGAGAAACTATATAGCACCGTTCCGCTCACGGACACTCTAGAGCAACAGAAGACCTTCCATAATGCTGTCATGGTGGGAGTATTACTCGCAGCACTTGATCTTGAGTACGAGGCAGCCCGCTCTCAGATACTTGCCGATGCTACTATTCCTCCTATGTAGGAAGTGTACCGGAGGCTCAATCGTATCTCTGTTTCTTCCAGCACATCTACTCCACCCCCTTCGGCGATGGCGGTATCGCGAGGGAGAGGTGGTCCGCCTTCCTTTCGCGGACGTGGACCTCGTGGCCGGGGACGTCGTTTTCGCCAGCCGTGCTCTTTTTGTCATTGCACAGGTTACTCAGAGGACTCATGCTATTCTAAGCATGGGTTTCCAGCCTCGGCACGTGTAGTCGAGCATGTTACATCTCAATCAGCATCCACTACAGGTCACCGGTTCGAAGAGCTTGTTGCGTGTCTTCGTGATATTATGCCTCAATCATCCGTGGAGTCTCCAAGTAGATCCTCAGATGTTGCAGCTTTAGCATCAGCCAGTACTTCAGCCGCTGCCAATACCTCAGGTAGTGCTACTGTCTTTACATCTTGCCATGATCTCTCAGATTGGATTATGGATTCTGGAACCACCCATCATTTCTGTCGTGACAGAGATAGACTTGAGTCCTACAGGGACATTCCTCCTGGACGCTCAGTGCTCATAGCTGACGGGACTCATTCCCCTATTGTTGGACAGGGGGAGATCTCATTATCACCTTCTATGCATTTACAGAATGTTTTATATGCTCTTGAGTTTTCCATGAATTTATTATCAATTAGTCAGATTACGAAGGATTTGCATTGTCGCGCTATATTTGACCCATCATCTCTCATTTTTCAAGACATACTAACGGGCAGAGTGATTGGTTGTGGCTCTGAGAAGAATGGCCTCTATCGTCTGGTCCGGTATTCATATGTTGGTGTCTCCTTACATTCAGTCGGATCAGTCTCCCCGCACACATGGCATCTTCGCTTTGGTCACCTCCCGCGCCAGAAAATGTGTCATCTGTTGCCTCAGATTTCTCTGAATTCATCGTTTCGTTGCGAAGCTTGTCAATTGGGGAAGCAGCATCGTTCTAGCTTCCTTAGTCGTCAGAGTCAGAGCAGTAGCTCCCCGTTTGAGTTGTTTCACATTGATATTTGGGGTCCGAGTCATGTACCTGATCATCAGGGACAGGTTCTATCTAGTTGTCGTTGATGATTTTTCTCGTGTATCTTGGATTTTCCTTTTAAAGAGTAAATCTAAAGAAAGGGATGTTATTAAAAATCTTACTAGTGAAGTGCAGAATGTATTTTCTTCTACTGTCAAATATACGCGAACAGATAATGCATTGGAATTCCGCACTCGTTCTGTCTCTCGCTTTCTTTCGTCCAAAGGCATAATTCACCAAACCACCTATGCTTACATATCTCAACAGAATGGCGTGGCAAAGAGAAAACATCATCACCTTCTTGATATCACTCGAACCCTGCTTAACCAGAGTTGTGCGCCGATCACCATTTGGGGAGGTGTTGTCCTTACAGCCTGCTACCTAGTCAATCGCATGCCTTCTTCAGTTCTTGGTGAGAAAATTCCTATCTCCATTATCTTTCTTGATAAGGAATTATTTTCACTTACTCCCCGCGTCTTCGGTATTGTTGCCTTTGTTCACCACTTGTCACCTGGACTTGATAAACTCTCTCCTAGAGCTGTCAAGTGCGTCTTCGTCGGTTACTCTCAGACTCAAAAAGGCTATCGTTGTTATGACCCCATTAACAAGAAATATTTTGTAAGTGCTGACGTTACATTTTTTGAACCCGTTATGTACTCCCCTACAGGTGACAGGTTGGTCCCATCCACATCTAATGATGTTGTTATGTTCCTCCTCCTCCTAGTCTGCGTTCACCTGTGTCCATTCCAGTTCCAGTTATCACGCCACCATCATCATCACCACCACCACCACAACCACCTCCACAACATTCTATTCCACCATTGCCTAAGTTCTATACACGTCGGTCAGGTCCTGCTCAGACTACACGTTAAGCATCCATCACGCCTCAGGTATGTTCAGATGCTATTACTAATGATGGGTCAGATAATGTGCCTGTGCAGGAATCTTCGTTACAGGAGGATACACCATCGAGTACAGTAGACGGTGACCTTGATGTTCCTATTGCTATTCGGAAGCAGAAACAGACTTGTGCGTCTTATCCCTTTGTGTCCCATGTTTCTTTTCACCATCTCACAGGTGATTTTCAGAGGTTTGTTGCGGCCTTGTCTTCCGTGGACATACCACGGATTTATCAAGAGGCTATGAAGATTGATTGCTGGAGATTGGCTATAGAGGAAGAAATGCATGCTTTATAGTCTCGTGGCACATGGAGCCTGGTTCCTGCTCCATCTGGCGCGTCTATTGTTAGTTGCAAATGGATGTTCACTGTTAAATACCATGAAGATGGCAGTCTTTATCGGTACAAGGCAAGACTTGTTGCAACTGGTTTCACACAAACCTATGGTGTATACTATTTGGATACATTCTCTCCAGTGACTCGGCACTCGACGCTTCGCATACTTCTATCGGTTGTTGTGGTACGTGACTGGTCCATTTTTCAACTTGACGTCAAGAATGCATTCTTGTATGGATATCTACAGGAGGAAGTCTACATGCAGCAACCACCGGGATTTACTGCTGAGGGGGAGACTCACATGGTGTGTAGACTTCACAAGGTGATATATGGCCTTAAACAGAGTCCAAGGGCGTAGTTCCAGAAGCTTTCCCACCTGATTCAACGACAGAGATTCAAAAGATCAAATGCGGATAACTCGTTGTTCATTCAGAAAACCTCCAGAGGTACAATTGTTATCATGGTATATGTTGATGATATTCCGGTTACAGGAGATGACGTTTAGGGAGTAGAGATGACAAAAGCATTCTTCGGCTGTCAGTTTGTCACGAAGGATCTTGGTACCCTAAGATATTTTATGGGGTTGGAATTTGCAAGAAATGCAGAGGGTCTGGTGATGACCCAAAGGAAATACATTACAGACTTTCTGGTTGAAACAGGAATGGTTGGCTGTAGACCATCGAGCACTCCTATGGACCCAAGCATGAAACTGTATGACAATGATACTGAAGAAGTGGACAAAAGAAGATATAGAGAGATGGTGGGTAAGCTCCTTTATATCATTATAACTCGACCCGATATTGCTTTTGCAGTAAGCTGGGTGAGTCAATTTATGGAGCAGCCAAGACGAGTTCATATGGAAGCCATATACATGATACTGAGATACCTAAAGTCTTCTCCAGGCTCAGGGTTGTTGTTTAGAAAGAACACAGATTTATCTATTTCAGCTTGTGCAGACGCAGATTATGCAGTGTGCCCCAAGGATCGTAAGTCTACTTCAGGCTTTGCCGTTTTTGTGGGGAGCTCTTTGGTTTCTTAGAAAAGCAAGAAATAAACTGTTGTGGCAAGATCTAGTGTTGAATCCGAATATAGGGCCATGGCACAAGCAAGTACGGAGATGACGTGGGTTCAAGCCGTATTAGAAGACTTACATGTAAATGTTCCTTTACCCATGCAGCTTCAGTGTGACAATCAAGCAGCTTTGTTTATTGCCAACAATCCAGCATTTCACGAATGAACAAAGCATATCGAAGTAGACTGCCACTACACTAGAGATATGATCCAGAAGAGCTTGATTTCTACTTCACATGTTACTTCAGAGGATCAGATTGCAGATATATTTAACAAGCCATTGCTCAGAATACCTTTTCAGAGATGTTCTTCCAAGCTGAGCATGATTGATATCTATGCTCCATCTTGAGGGGGAGTGTAGAGGTTTATGTTATGTTATCATGTACCGTTTCATATTTTCTATTTTTCTCCTGGACGTCTATGTAATTTACTCATGGGTTCTCTCTCTATATAAGATAGCCTAGGGCTCTATGGAATAACTATTAACTTATCTGCTCCAACAGGAAGTATGTTACTGATCTTCTATCTGAGGCAGGTACGATAAGATGTAGACTAGCCACTACCTCGATGGATCCTAATGCGAAGCTTCATGATGATGAATTTGAGGAGGTATACAAGAGATGGTACAGAGAGCTGGTAGGGAAGTGATTATATGTAATTATTACCAGTCCCGATATATCGTTCGCTGTAAGTAGAGTACGTCAATTCATGGAGCAACCCAGGAAGGTGCACATGGATGCAGTATTCATGGTCTTGAGATATA
This sequence comes from Ottelia alismoides, assembly GCA_037367405.1. Lineage (NCBI taxonomy): Eukaryota > Viridiplantae > Streptophyta > Magnoliopsida > Alismatales > Hydrocharitaceae > Ottelia > Ottelia alismoides. Next base: position 457,493 of record JAZKJV010001109.1, read on the forward strand.
TGAAGTCATCTCTAAGAGCAGGTCTTCTGTTTAGAAGAGATACGTCTCTCTCAGTTAGAAGGTGTGCAGATGCAGATTACGTTGGGTGTCCTAAGGACTGGAAGTTTGCTTCAGGCTTCATTGTGTTTGTTGGTTGCTCATTGGTCTCATGGAAGAGTAAGAAACAAATTGTCGTTGCTCGATCTAGTACAAAATCAGAATATAGGGCAATGGCCCAAGGTAGTACGGAGATGATGTGGGTCAAATCTGTCTTGACCAATTTAAAGATTGAAGTGCCTCTTCCTATGCATCTCAAATGCGACAATCGGGCAGCATTGTTCATAGTTAATAATCTAGCATTTCATGAAAGGACAAAGCACATTGAGGTGGACTGCCACTATACTCGTGATTTGATCCAAAAAGAGGCTTATCTCAATGTCTTATGTAGTGTCAGGAGATCAGACTGCAGACATGTTCACTAAAGCTCTTGCCAGAGGCCCTTTTCATCACTGGTGTTCCTGAAGGATATGGAATTTATCCTCAAGCGCATCACGGAAGCGTGATCGTCGTATCGGATACGACGAAGAATGACTAGTCGTACTAGTTGTTCGGTGAAGCGGAATTTAAAAAAAAATTATTCGATGAAACCACATGATCCGAGAACCATTCTCAGATCGTTTCATCTATAACCACAACAAGTATAATGCAATACCTCTTGAAGCGTGGTTGATCGAGTCTCTAAGAGAAGAGACCTCATGTCTTAAGTCCGATGATCGGCGAGACTGCTTGCGAGCGCGATGATGAACCGCGTTGTCCTCGCAATCCAAGAAGTTGATCCAAGCGTGGTTGCTCCTGATCTCGTCGTACGAGATCGAACGTCTCCTTCGTGGGCGTAGCACATCAAGAAGACGGAGAACCGAAGAACGTCGAAGCGGCGGCGCGGTGGCGAGGGCGTCGACGGTTGTCTCCTCTATGGTATGGTGGTCGGCCACCAACAATAGAGAGAGAGAGGGCTGACGTGTGTAGAGAAGAAAGAGAGAGAGAGAGACTCAATATCACATGTAAAGAGAGAGCATGGTATGCCTCTCTATTTATAGGGTTTTGGGATCCATGGATCTCAATCCATGGGACATATAAAGTCAATGGGTGAGATTGATTTATGTCAATCCAATGGTCAAGATTGTTGTTGGTAAAACCAACAAATTTAGGTTAAAATATATTTGACAAAATCAAATATAAATTAGTCCTAAATCAAACCAATAAATAAGGAGTCCATGTACCTTCCAAAGTGGACGGCCACACATTCCTTATAGGAATGATGTGCCGCCCAAAGATTCCATGGAGATTGCAATCTCATGGAAATCCATGAGATTGCATATCTCCTTGAAAATCTCCTTTATTTATTTCCAACAACTTTTGTTTATTTTTATTCTTCAAAAATAATTCATAATTATATTTGAGAATATTGCAATCTTGCCATTGAAAAATTGTGAATCATATTCACAACCCAAAACAACATATAATTTACATTGTCAATTAATTACACAATGTGTATCCAATACACATAATAATTAATCAACACATATAAATTATAATTAGCTCTCTCTAATACATTATAAATCGCATTTATAATATATTATGAATAATTGGATATTTCTATCCACATTATTCTTATCCACATTAATTAAATCACATTTAATTAAATTGGATAATTTCTTCACACATCAATATGATTAAATCACATTTAATCATCATCTCTTCATTGCTTAGATCTTATGGAATTATTCTTGAACCCTTCAAGAATAATGCAATCTCTCCGCAGATACTTGGAGATAAGGACAGGGCGATTGTATTGTTCCACGTATAGTGACATGGATATTGAGATCATATCTCAAATCCAGATCGCGGGCATCCCATAGATGCTTGATTAAATCAAGACCGTAAATCCAATCTTCCCATTGTATCTGAATCACATTCATATCAATGTCCAACACTTGGACCAAGATCAGATCACTTCTCTACCGAGAGGAGTCACTAAAATCCAGACCCGTTTCATCACTCCCTAGGAATGGAAGCATCATGGTTATACAATCGTTTATGATCACATCACCCTCAGGTATTCCTAACACATGTACATCCTACATACTGGAAGACTCAGACTAAACCCGAAGTATTGGATCAACTTTATACTGTCTACTTCATAGTTTTATCAGTAAGTTTCTCATTCGATCATTGGGAGTTGGTATCAATCATACACTTTCCAAAAGCGTATATTATACCTAGGTCTTGATCATATACTAAAAGTATATATCAAACCTACAAATTCAGTCAAGCTTCCAAAGCGAGACGACCATGCGCATGGAATTTAATTCTTCCCAATATCTCATGAGTGAGCTCATATCTTCCGGTTCAGTAACTGAACATGTATGATCCCTTTGAGAGATCGTATTACTCATATGCCCTTATATGCACACCAGCGCGCCGGTGTATAGACCTTGATTAGGTCATCAACCTATTGGTCTGCCAAACGTACATACTTAGACATATAGCAACACATCTGTCTCCGGTCAGAGGATGCGTGCCTATATTATGACAGCATACGATATAGGATTTTGGTTATCTCGATCTTGTTAAGTCAACTCTTTGACCTAACTAATTTGACACCTCCGAATCTCTATTCCTATGCAGAGGACCTGCATCAAGAGGTCGGTCAGATATCAGCCTTACTGAGAAAGGATTGCCATCTCCTACTCAGGCTGGAGATCATCTCTTAACAATCATTTGACGGTGCTCGATGAGTCCTCTATCTAACCCTTTAGATATTCATCCAAGCACCAGCCTCTATGATTCAATAGTTGAATCAACAGTTGTATGATTATTAAGATGGTCATGGTACATAACCCTAATTGTACTAAGGGACCTATTATGCAAATTAATTATTCTTCATTTCAGATCAGGAAATGATATATGCAATAATATTTATTGCATAATGGCTCGTCGTAGGCTCGCATTTCCAACAATCTCCCACTAGCCCAAAGAACCATTAATGGGCTAATCATTTAAACCCGCACTCATGTGATAATCATAGGCTATTTAGAAAATAGCTAGGTAAGCTGATTAGTCACTCTGTTCCCGCGAGACTACGCCAAGTCCTTTTACGGCACTTGCATATCCCCAGTAACAGTGCTCGCATCTAATGCGAATGTTGCATCTTATGCAATCAATACTCAATCTTGTTAAAAACTATAGTGTCCTTAACATTACGGCTTAACAATTATGATAACCAGTATTTCCATAATCCTTATCAGAATACCCTTATTCCTGGAGATCACTATCTCTTAAGGTATCTACAGTTATGACCTTTTAGATCTCTATCTATAAAGTCTTTAGCTTTGAAGATAAGACTTTGAGATCACTATCTCAAAAATCTTGTCATCTATGAAGATTTTGTTATTACTGCAACCAAGTGTTTTATTTCCATAGTAGGATCAGTAACAATTTACTACTCCCACTGCATGGCAGCAATCTGGCTTTTGTACACATCTAGCGCACACCCGGCTTCTCAGAACTGATGCCCAAGGGCAAGTAGTTCTAGCATTCACTTCCTCAACTCTTTGAGGTGCTATCCCTTTAGATAGGTCAGTACCATATCTTAAGGGATGGAAGCCTTTCTTGGAATTTTCCATAAAATGGAATATGTCCAAGATGTACTATTAATGTGACAGTCCCAATACCCTCTTCTCTTTGCTTCTGAACAACTTCAGAACTAAGATCTAAGAGGTATTTTTGAAATCATATTTCAAGATATGGAATAGTCAGTCTATAAAAACACTTATCATCATCCTTATATCATTCTAAATGATTTGGATATTATCTACATTTAGCATGATGAACACAAATGCACTCCCACTAAGCTTCACATGGCTCATCCAGATTTTATCTGAAATCATAACATTTATAATTTCATCATATCTTATGATCCTACTTCAAGAAGCTTATTTGAGTCCATAGATGGATTTCTTAGCTTTCACGCCTTGATTTCCTCAGCCATGAAGCCCTGGGGCTACTTCATGTGAATATCCTCATAGAGGTATTCGTAGAGGAATGCAATATTGACTTACATCTTGAAGATGCAACAGTCAAGTTGTGTAGCTAAGGTTAGTAATATTCTGACGGTTTTAAGCATGGTCACCGAAGAGCAAGTCTCATTGCAAGCAATATCTTCTCTTCCGGTGTGTAGCTCATAGCTACGAACCGTGCTTTGAAGGTCTCTACCTTCTCATCAGGTTCCCTTTCTCTTGAAGATCCATTTACACCTCTACGGGTATTACCCATATAGGTGGATCCTCGAGGGTCCATATACAACATTTGTATATGAAGTCTACATTAGACTTTTATTGCTAACATCCATCTATCCATGCTATGATCTTCAGAAGCTTCATCACATGAAGTTCGATCATTGTCAGATTTCTCTGACACATGGAATCCTTCCTCAAACTTATTTGAAGAGGTATTAGTGTTTCATCTTTAGTTGTCCTTTTAGTTTCCAATTTCAGGAGCCTCATTATCTTCTCAAGATTAAATGAGTTCCTACACTTCATTTTCATCTTGATTCTCAAGAGTCTCAACCTTTAAGAATCACATTCTCAGAGATGAGATACTTTAAGAATCTCAAGGTCATAAAGTAGGTATCCAATACCATCCTTTATTTTCCTAATGAAGCGGCACTCTTAAGTGCTAGATTCCAACATACATGGAACCTTATTAAGGATATACATGGTAGACTCTACTACACATATATACCTGGAAACTAAGGGATAATTATGCTAAAAATCATCATTGATAAGATCATGTCCCACGTGATCCAATTGTATCTACCTATAACTCTATTGAGTTAAGGTGCGTTAGGAGGATTGAGATAGAAATGATATTCATATCTCTATAAGGTATTCTTTGAATTTATCTAGCAGGTACTTGCTACCTAGATTAGATCAAATTCATTTTTATCTTCCTTCAAACTTTGGTTGTAAACCAAAATTATGTGAAATCTTTGAACATTTCAAAGGTTTCTAAGTAAAGAGAAGAAATCTCATATCATACATAATCATTAACAGATATCACATATCTACAATGTTCACTATGATATAGATGATCCATATACATCAATATGTATGAGATCCTGAATACCTTGGCATCTTACACCATTCCCAAAGAAGGGTGTATTGGACATTTTTCCTTTGAATACAATATTCATAAGTATGTAAGTTTTGAAATTTTAGACATTCTATAGTTTCATCTCATACTAGTCTATTGATTAAATCAATAAACAAATGTCCAAGGCTTGATGCTAGATCATTGTCAAATGATCTTCATCCTCATATTGATCTTAAGGTTTAATTTCAGTATTTAGAAATGTTAATGAACCATTCATCAATTTTCTAATTTAGTGGAGTCCACTAGATTTTAGATTACTATCTGAAATATTTCCATCATAACTCTTTATGATAGTTCTATTTTAGAATTCATGTTTATTTCCAACATTTAGAAACAAACAATGAGGGTATTCTTATATATAGGTCATAGAGACATTCTCTACGACTAAGGGCTCTCTTACTGAAATTAACAAGTCTATCAATCCAACAGAGATTGTTGCAACAATTGCATCAATATCCATGTGGATAACTATAAACCTTTAAGATCAAATTTTCCATTCTTCTAATACATATGCAACCAGCAAGTGTCATTAGAAAATTGAGATACAATTATTAGACTTTATCTTATTCAATAAGCAAGTCAATATCAATGATTTTTGTAGATTATTCTGATGCTCTATCCGAGTCCTTCTCTAAGGATTCTAGACAGACTTGATAGTCATACTATCAATACATCAACTTATTTCAGTTTTGGCATTCATCCAACTCTTTGGATGTCATATGGAAGTCACAGAAGTCCAGTCAACTCTTTGACTTTCCTTCTTTCTTGGGTCCGACCCATGCTTCCACTGTGCTCCCTTTATCTATAAACAACCATTGCTTACGACTAAGGATCTCTTATGTTAAATATATCTGCCTTGGTAAATATATCTGCAGTCTGGTTCTCTGAAGTAACATGGGATGTGGTAATGAATCCTTTCTGGATCATATCACGTATGAAGTGACAATCCACATCAATATGCTTGGTCCGCTCATGGAATGCAGGATTATTAGCAATGAACAAAGCAGCCTGATTATCACACTCCAAGCTCATAGGAAGTGGTATATCCAAACATAAATCTGTCAGCACCGCTTTCACCCACATCATCTCTGTAGTAGCCTGGGCCATAGCCCTATATTCGGATTCAGCACTGGATCTAGCTACCACAGTTTGCTTCTTGCTCCTCCATGAGACTAGGGCATCTCCAATATAGACAGCGTACCCTGAGGTGGACTTCCTATCCTTAGGACATCCTGCATAGTCTGCATCTGCGCATGCAGAGACAGAAATCCCCTTTCCCTTCTTGAATAGCATACCTTTACCTGGAGAAGATTTTAGGTATCTAAGTATCATGTGTATTGCATCCATATGCACCTGGCGTGGCTGCTCCATGAACTGGCTCACACGGCTTACTGCAAATAATATATCAGGCCTAGTGATCGTGACATATAGCAGTTTGCCTACCAGTTCTCTGTATCTTCTCCTGTCAACCTCCTCGGTGTCATCATCATACATCTTCATGCTAGGGTCCATTGGTGTTGTAGCATGTCGACACCCTAGCATACCTGTCTCACTTAGTAGATTTGTGACATACTTCCTTTGTGACATGACTAATCCATACGGATTTCTGGCAAACTCCAGCCCCAGAAAATATCTAAGGACTCCCAGGTCCTTGATGACAAACTCGGTCCCTAGCCTTTCCTTTGCCTGCTTAATGCCCTGGTCATCATCACCTGTAATCAAGATATCGTCAACATAAACCATGATTACAACAATACCTCTTGTCGTTTTCTGTACAAACAAGGAATGATCAGCATTTGAGCGTTTGTATCCTTGTTTCTCAAAGAGGTCTGACAGCTTCTGGAACCAAGCTCTGGGGCTCTGCTTAAGGCCATAGATAGCCTTATGTAATCTGCAAACCTTGGAACACTCCCCCTCAACAGCAAAACCTGGTGGCTGTTGCATGTAGACCTCTTCCTGCAGGTCGCCATACAGAAAAGCATTCTTTACATCCAGTTGATAGAGTGGCCAGTCTTTAGTGACTGCAACAGATAAGAGGATCCGCAGAGTGGAATGACGAGCCACCGGGGAGAACGTGTCAAGGTAATCCACCCCATATGTCTGTGTGAATCCCCTTGCAACTAGGCGTGCCTTGTACCTGTCAATGGAGCCATCTGCATTATGTTTCACTGTAAACACCCACTTGCAACTCACCGGGTTGACATCTGGAGGTATAGTGACCAAGCTCCATGTTCCTCTGGACTGAAGTGCCGCCATCTCTTCCTCCATAGCTAGCCGCCATCGAGAATCCTGCAAGGCCTCATGGTGATTCCTTGGAATATCCGTATCTGAAAGTGCCAAAGCAAACGTCCTGAATGGTCCAGATAGCCTCTCAAACGACACCACTGCTGAAACTGGATACTGGACACAGCTTCTTTTCGACTTGCGTAGAGCGATTGGAACATTTAGATCCTCTGTGGTATCACCATGCTCCTGTGATGCATCCTGCTGAGAAATGTCGTCAGATTCATCAACATTAATATTTTCATTACATACCATAGGCGAGCTAGTTGACTGGTCAGGACCATGAGCTTGATTCGGCCTCCGGGTGTAATGGAATGGTAATGGAGGTACTATTGATGGCGGTGGTGGTGGTGGTTGAGATGTTGGTGGCGGTTGTGATGTTGGTGGTGCCATGAATACAATATCAGGGGATATAGATGGTGGCTGCATGTTCCCAGAGTCTGAGAAATACATGATGGATTCAAAGAATGTAACATCTGCACTGATCATATACCGCCGACGCAGAGGGTCAAAACACTTGTACCCCTTTTGAGTTCTGGAGTACCCCACAAAGACACACTTGACAGCCCTAGGAGAGAGCTTGTCAGAACCGGGCGACAACTGATGGACAAAAGCGACTGACCCAAACACACGAGGGGTAAGAGTGAACAGATCCTTGTCAGGATAAATAATTGAGAAAGGAACATGTTCATTCAAGACAGACGAGGGCATACGATTTATAAGATAGCATGCAGTAAGGACTGCATCACCCCAGTAGGAATACGGAACATGACTCTGAATAAGAAGAGACCTTGTGACATCAAGAAGGTGACGGTGTTTTCTTTCTGCAACCCCATTTTGTTGGGAAGTATGGGCGCAGGATGTTTGGTGAATAATTCCTTTAGAGGAGTAGTAGTTGGCTAGATTATTGGTGCACAACTCTAAGGCATTGTCACTTCTCATAATTTTGACAGTTGTGGAAAAAACATTCTGAATCTCATTTAGAAAGTGAATAATAATATTTCCAGCTTCAGACTTATTTTTCATTAAAAATACCCATGATGCTCTAGAGAAATCATCCACAAAGACAATATAAAACCTGTGTCCCTGATGATCGGGAACACGACTTGGACCCCAGACGTCAACATGAAACAACTCAAATTTGGAGTTACTACTCCGACCCTGACTACTGGGAAACGATGACCTGTAATGTTTTCCCAATTGACACGCCTCACACTGGATAGGTGTGTGAGAAAGACTATAAGGTAAGACAAGACGCAACTTCTGAAGCGGTAGATGACCAAAACGCAGATGCCACAGGAGAGAAGATACTTGTCCAGCGGGTGAAGAGGTGATTCCAGCAAATGGGGTCTGGTTCAAACGATAGAGGCCTCCTTGCTCATAGCCATGACCAATCACGTTGCCCGTACGGATGTCCTGAAAAATCAAAGAAGATGAATCAAAAATAGCTCGACATTGGAGATCCTTCGTAATCTGGCTGATTGACAATAGATTCATAGAAAAATGTGGTGCATGTAAAACGTTCTTGAGCTGCATAGATGATGTCAATCTAATCTCCCCCTGACCCGTGATGGGGGAGTGTGTGCCATTGGCAATCACTACTGTCCGTCCTGGAGGAATCTGAGTATATCCTGAAAGTAGACTCTGGTCGCCACATAGATGATGTGTAGCACCTGAGTCCATGATCCATGGCAATATATCCGATCTACTACTGTGAAGTGCAAGTGTACTACCTGAAGTACTCGTAGAGGCAGAAGCAGAAGCAGCAACATCAGTATGACTCTCTGTCGACGGTGCTGAGCCAGATGGTGGGATAATGCCCCTGAGACGGGCAACCAGATCATCAAATCGTTGATCCAGTGTAGATGCAGACGGGGGCTCTATCTGCTCAGCGGCTCGTGCAGATGCAGGAAAACCATGCTTTGAGTAGCATGTGTCTTCAGTATGGCCGACTCTGTGACAATATGAGCACGTTGGCCTAGTGCGGCCACCCCTTCCACGGGGAATACGTCCACGGCCCTGGTAGTGAGAACCACGGCCCCTGTTGGCTGCCATGGCTGAGGGATTCTGACTAGTGGCTGCAGAAGGTACAGTGATCCTACTCAATCTATGAAAAGCCTCCTCCATGGGAGGAATAGTTGAGTCCGCCAAAATCTGTGAACGTGCAGCCTCATACTCTGGGTCGAGTGCAGCGAGAAACACACCCACCATCGTTGCGTTCCTGTATGTCTTTTGTTGTTCTGGCGTGGCGGTAAGAGGCATGAAGCTATGAAGCTTCTCAAACATTCCTCTCAAAGATGTATAGAGAGAATGTAACGGGCGACCATTCTGCTTTATCGTGAATATATCATGTTGTAGTTGCAGAATCTTTGTCTCATTCTTCGCCTGAGAATATGTCGCTGCCAGGATATCCCACATGTCTTTGGCTGTGGGTTGATGTAGAATGTCATTGGCGATTTCAATAGCCAATGTGCCAGATAGCCACACCTTGGCATATGCGTCATCTGCCTCCCATGAGGCATGAACTCCAGTCTTCTCTGCAGGCTCGGGCTCTGTGAGAATATGCTTCTTGCCCGTGGACTTCATCATACTCATGAACTGCATTGCCCACAGTTCATAGTTCGTACCATCCATCTTGACGATGGGCGCTGGACCACGAAATGCGCCCATAGATGGGATATCAGCCTTGCTTTCTGACATACTGGAGATGGAAGACTGGAGTGACCGAGAGATAACAATCTTTGTCTACAATGACATAGACGGGATTAGTTGCTTGTGTAGACGTCAAGCAACTATCCCCATGGATCTATGCGTGCTACGATCCGCACACGCACAGGTTTCGATTGTAGAAACCCTAGCCCACGCTTGAGATGGTGCCCTAGCGCACGCTATGCGCACAGCACAGGAGGTGCTATGCGCTGGAGATGGTGCCGCACGGGAGGCGCACTAGGCCGCACAGCAGGAGGCGCAAGGTGCACTTGAGGCGCACAGCAGGATGCACGGGAAGAGGCGCAAAGTGCACTGGAAGGTGCACGTGATGTGCGCTTTGTAGCGCAGCGATCGGCAAGTAGCGCGAGAGGCGCTAGGCGATTGGCTCCAGCGATCGGCGAGAGGTGAGAGGCAATCGGCGAGAGGCGCTAGGTGAGAGGTTCCAGCGCGCGATCGATGAGAGGCAATAGGCGATCGGCGAGAAGCGCTAGAGGAGCGCTGGGCGATTGGCGAGGGCGCTGGGCGATCGGAGCTGCGCCTATGAGCGATCGGAGGGGAGCGATCGCCGGGAAAGAGAGAGAGAGAGAGAAGAGAGGCCGGCAGGTGGGGCGGGTTAGGGTTAGGGTTTCGAGAACTCCGGTCTAGGACCGTCGCTCTGATACCATGTTGGGAAACGTGAATGAGTTGTTTATTCCATAGCCCTAGGCTCTCTTATATAGGAGAGTAGCCTATGGGTAAATTACATAAAGGAAATAACAAGAAACTAAAATAGCAAAGAGATACAATAACTCAAAGTGTGTCAACAATGATAAATGTCAAGAGCACATATGTATGCCAGAATATCTTCTTAAGTCTTTATAAGGATTATTTGACAATTGCGATCATCATCAACATGTTACATCCAAAGTACATCCGATGAGATCAAGACTATAGAGACATACAAACCCTAGGGTTGTAGTCCTATTATCTATTTAATTGTCATTCCTCTTTATTATGAGGAAACTTACACATTGCAACCACATACATTATGTGTCCAACTGCAAGTATAATATCTGGATCATGAGTCCAATCCATGATATTCTACTGGTTATTATTGAGTATATCATTGAGTGGGTTTTAATGAAGAATTATCTGAAATAAGAAATTTGCATAGATGTATGTATTTATATATATATATACATATTTTACTTTGATTTAGGAATCTTTATATCAAAGTTGTCTTGCCATGTCAACATTGAAAGTTCATTCCCTTAATTACTTTCAATGTAAGAGATATACTTACCATTATATCTCAAGCAAGATCTGGGATCTCCTTCCTTATCTTTGTTACATCCCAATAATATGAGAATCTGCAACTCGGATAAAAAGAAGCGGGAACACATTCCGCCTTGCAAGTCCAACTTGCATTTCTCAATTCGGTCTTTAACACCCGGGCCCACCACCCCTAAGGCGATGTTGACCCGTCGTTAATTGAACCAACCGTCAACGGGAATAGTACTCGCTATACGCAATCCAATATCGCCCCAATAATATGAGGATCCGATATTAGGGTCACTACATATACGGCCTTACTCTTTCGAGAAGCGAAGAGCCCGATCCAGATGCGCTTGCATACAGGAGCTGTCACTTCGGACAGGCGTCTCCCACATACAATCCCTAGCGACGGAACCCTCCGCCTTGACGGGAGACCATGGATGTCACTTATGTGATCCTCCATCTCATATTCAAATTTTAATTAATTATCATGAATCACATTCATATAATTAATTCTTCCAAGGGAATTATTAACTCTAATCATATTAGAGTATTTTAATTGGACATAATCAATTTAATCATATTAAATTAATTATCAATCCAATTCAATCAATCAAACTTGATTATTTTACTTGAATATGTATATGGTAATATCTCAAAATACGTGTTAATTCGAATTTTAATAATTAGAAAAAATACAACTTAATCCCTCGGACATTATCCTGGCCCTACCCGCTGTCATGGCCAGTACCGACAGGAGTGGGACGGACCGCATACGTTGCAACCCGTTACCCCAGCGATCCCCGACTAGACACCATATCCGCCTCGGGAAAGGATAATGCCAAATTGGTTAATTTGTATCGGAGATGATCATTGGTTCTTCAACCGAAATTGTACCATATAGTAATTTAAAGATTGAAGTGCCTCTTCTTATGCATCTCAAATGCGACAATCGGGCAGCCTTGTTCATAGTTAATAATGTAGCATTTCATGAAAGGACAAAGCACATTGAGGTGGACTGCCACTATACTCGTGATTTGATCCAAAAAGAGGCTTATCTCAATGTCTTATGTAGTGTCAGGAGATCAGACTGCAGACATGTTCACTAAAGCTCTTGCCAGAGGCCCTTTTCATCACTGGTGTTCCTGAAGGATATGGAATTTATCCTCAAGCGCATCACGGAAGCGTGATCGTCGTATCGGATACGACGAAGAACGACTAGTCGTACTAGTTGTTCGGTGCAGCGGAATTTAAAAAAAAAATTATTCGATGAAACCACATGATCCGAGAACCATTCTCAGATCGTTTCATCTATAACCACAACAAGTATAATGCAATACCTCTTGAAGCGTGGTTGATCGAGTCTCTAAGAGAAGAGACCTCCTGTCTCAAGTCCGATCGTCGGCGAGACTGCTTGCGAGCGCGGGGATGAACCGCGTTGTCCTCGCAATCCAAGAAGTTGATCCAAGCGTGGTTGCTCCTGATCTCGTCGTACGAGATCGAACGTCTCCTTCGTGGGCGTAGCACACCAAGAAGACGGAGAACCGAAGAACGTCAAAGCGGCGGCGCGGTGGCGAGGGCGTCGACGATTGTCTCCTCTATGGTATGGTGGTCGGCCACCAACAATAGAGAGAGAGAGGGCTGACGTGTGTAGAGAAGAAAGAGAGAGAGAGAGAGAGAGAGAGAGAGCCTCAATATCACATGTAAAGAGAGAGCATGGTATGCCTCTCTATTTATAGGGTTTTGGGATCCATGGATCTCAATCCATGGGACATATAAAATCAATGGGTGAGATTGATTTATGCCAATCCAATGGTCAAGATTGTTGTTGGTAAAACCAACAAATTTAGGTTAAAATATGTTTGAAAAAATCAAATATAAACTAGTCCTAAATCAAACCAATAAATAAGGAGAGTAGGTACATGGAGATTTCATCTCCATGTACCTTCCAAAGTGGACGGCCATACATTCCTTATAGGAATGATGTGTCGCCCAAAGATTCCATGGAGATTGCAATCTCATGGAAATCCATGAGATTGCATATCTCCTTGAAAATCTCCTTTATTTATTTCCAACAACTTTTGTTGGCTTTTATTCTTCAAAAATAATTCATAATTATATTTGAGAATATTGCAATCTTGCTATTGAAAAATTGTGAATCATATTCACAACCCAAAACAACATATAATTTACATTGTCAATTAATTACACAATGTGTATCCAATACACATAATAATTAATCAACACATATAAATTATAATTTGCTCTCTCTAATACATTATAAATCGCATTTATAATATATTATGAATAATTGGATATTTCTATCCACATTATTCTTATCCACATTAATTAAATCACATTTAATTAAATTGGATAATTTCTTCACACATCAATATGATTAAATCACATTTAATCATCATCTCTTCATTGCTTAGATCTTATGGAATTATTCTTGAACCCTTCAAGAATAATGCAATCTCTCCGCAGATACTTGGAGATAAGGACAGGGCGATTGTATTGTTCCACGTATAGTGACATGGATATTGAGATCATATCTCAAATCCAGATCGCGGGCCTCCCATAGATGCTTGATTAAATCAAGACCGTAAATCTAATCTTCTCATTGTATCTGAATCACATTCAGATCAATGTCTAACACTTGGACCAAGATCAGATCACTTCTCTACCGAGAGGAGTCCTTAAAATCCAGTCCCGTTTCATCACTCCCTAGGAATGGAAGCGTCATGGTTATACAATCGTTTATGATCACATCACCCTCAGGTATTCCTAACACCTGTACATCCTGCATACTGGAAGACTCAGACTAAACCCGAAGTATTGGATCAACTTTATACTGTCTACTTCATGGTTTTATCAGTAATAAGTTTCTCATTCGATCATTGGGAGTTGGTATCAATCATACACTTTCCAAAAGCGTATATATGCAATAATATTTATTGCATAATGGCTCGTCGTGGGCTCGCATTTCCAACAGTTCCAAGCTGAGCATGATAGATATATATGCTCCAGCTTGAGGGGGAGTGTTAAGATATTTATGTTATTCTGTCCTCTTTCCATATTGTTTATTTCTATTGTCCTATTTATGCAATTTACCCTTTGAGCTTTTCTCCTATATAAAAGAGTTCTAGGGTTAGATGGCATACAACTTAATCTTTTCTTTCCACAATATAATATATCAACAATTGGAAATCTCCTTCCCTTTTGGAAGGGATATCAGTCCATTGTATATTTCTTGTTGCCTGGTTTTAGTGAAGAAAATTTATATTCAAATATAATCATTGTATTCCCTATATTGTATAAGGTTGTAATGATTTTTAACACTGACTTCTGTTTAACGTATTGGAATGGTTTGCATCAGTAAACGCTTTGAAGTGATATAATCTGCATTATAACATCTACTTTTTGTATGTCTTAGCAATCCATTTGTTTTCTTCCAGTGTATTCCAAGTAATGCCATGTACTGATAACATCGGATTCGTTTTTTTCTTAATTAAGAATCTCAGTTTATTTATTGGGGATTTCATCCGTGTTCAGTGGTGCCATGCTCACATTTATGTAAAATTGATTCCAGGCCGGTGTAACTGCACATATGAACACTGTCATCATTGTTCTAAGGTGCCTCAGAAAAGCTCCTAGGATGCCACTGTCTTCAGACTGGGGACGAATTATTAGGTACTGTATGAAACAAGCTGCACTTTTTAGTAGTAAGCCTCTTATGGAACAAAGTTGTAAATTACTGCGAGAAGAGTGCATCGGTTTTTGTATAGACCATGCAGACAGTGTGGAGTCGTTGCTTCTATTTTTGGATGAAATTATGGACATACCGAGATTTTCAAGATTTGAAAACAGCCTGCAGCAATCTCTGCTGGTACAGTTGTGTGCAATCACTAAAGTTTTCGATGAATCTAGACAGAAGAAACTATTTTCAGATTTGATCGAATTTTTCACTTCATCAACTTCTTTGTATTATACATATGACCCTCATCAGAGATGCTTGATGCGTATTTGTTTTTGGAAGGGTCTCTCTCAATGCTTAGAGGAACTTGTTGATAAAGTAGATGGTGAGCGTAGCTTAGAGATCTGTATGGAGGCACTATTCTTCCAGTTGCCAATGTTTGTATGTGAAGATGATTCATGTGGATACCAAGACATTGAGAAAGAGTGGTCAGAGGCTGTTAACTGTTTGGCTAAATCAAGATTAACCTGGCTAGTGAATTTACTGCAGGTATATGCTCTTTTAACCTAATGTTGATTTCTGTTTTGATTTTCCTAGAAATTTACTTTATGGTACATCACAATTATATATTCCAGCAATCTTTTCATTTTATGAAATGTTGAAATGGTCTTTCCTTTACATCAGAACTATGGGTTCAAAAGTTGTTTTGCATATCCAAGGGAAAACCTGTTGCATGGAACTAATCTGCTTGATATGTACAATTATGTTGTTGGCAAATCCGATTGAGCACAATAGCGTACCTTGCTAATTATGAAAACATACTATATGTTAGAGTATGTGTCATGTATAGATGGGTAATTGGATCGCTCTAGTGTCCAATTACCACATCCAGTGGTTTAGTCACACGTCTACTATTTGTGAGACTTGGAGACTCAGTGGGGGCTATATAAGAAGCCTCGCATCCATTGTATCAGATGAGAAAAGTGAATAGAAAACACAAGCTCTTTAAGACGTTCTCTCGTGGTTTCATCCTGCTCCTCATGGAGTAGGGTTCCACGTAAAATTCCGGTGTTCTTCATATTTATTCTATTTCTCTGATATTACGCTTCCGCATTCTCTATTTCTAACATTATATCAGAGTGGGTTCAATTCTCTAGGACTGATTTTTTTGTTCTTGATTTATTCGAGATTCGATTGATATAGCAAGTTATGTTCTTAGTTGTTCTTGAATATTTATAGATTATCATTCTATATTATTCAAATTCACGATCAAAATTTAGATCTAGGGTTTCTTGAACCCTAATTTTTGTCGCCAATGCCAACGACTTCAGAGTAGGGTTTCTATTGAAACAATAATCCAGCACAACGACTAGGGTTTGTTCTATTCACAAAACCCTAGATCTCTTGTTCTGGAGACATGCAATCGTGATGGGAATCATACTTCGAAGAAGTTAACTCCAGGACGGCATTCGCAAACCCTCTTGTAGACAACTCCAGACCTCTACATTTGCAGACATAGTATGTCAACCAGGTCGATGTACCGGCGGTCTATTGCACCATCGAGGGCGGTGCAAGGTGCTTCGCCAGCCATGTCTCTTACGCATAAAGCCTATAATCCTGGAAAATCTGGACCAGTACTAATCGAAGAAAAGAAGGGGTGGAGCAACCCCAAATCGATGCAAGCTTCAACTAGCACAAGCTTCTCATGGCAAGCAGCGTGCAAATCCCTCAATTCCAAACCCTATGTGGCACCCCACTCACCATCTCTTGTCTCTTCTCCACAACTTGGCCATGCCACCAAGATTTTCCATGCGCAAAGAAGCATCCCAGCAGCAGATCGGGTCTCAAAATCTTCGTCGAGGCCCTAGACGAATCAACCTCGCGCAAGATCACTAAGCAACAGATGAAGAAGAGGAAGAGAAGTTCTCTTCTGAAGAGCGCACATGGCGCTCCTCCGATCGCTTCCGAACTCTTCCAGGAGACGGTGATTGAAGATGGAAGAGCCCCATCAGGGGCGGCAGTATCATGAGAGAGGTTTTATCGAGGGGAACCCTAAATAGGGAAGCTCCACTCTTTTCGATTTCGAGCCCAACGGCCCTTCTATCAAAAAAAAGGAGAGTGTGTATGTGTAGGTTGTTGCTTTGTATTAAAAAATTTGTAGCTATTTAAAAAAAGAGAGAGAGAAAAGGAGAAGAGAGGCCTAATTCAAAAGAAATGAGGGGGCACAATTTGTGCAAGCCCAATTGGCTGGGTTGTATTTGAGCCCAAGTTGGGTTGTGTTTCACAAAAAAAGGTGCATAAAAAACCGAATGCGAGAAAAGAAAAAAAGGACAAGATGGCTTAAAAAGGGAGATAGTACATGTATTTAACTTACACAATAACACTCATTAATTGACAATAAATACTATATTAATACATGTATTTAATTCCAAAATAAAAGAATAAAGGAAAGAAAATAAAAAGAAATGAAGTGTCTAAGATAATGAATGACCATAGATCATGAGGCTCAGTCATCATGATGACTTGATCGTCAAGGAATAAAATAGATGGGAGATAGGGCAGAGAAACTGTATAGATAATACATTAAAAACCCTAATTCTTTTACTCGATAAATGGCCATTTGAGCTCTATTTTATTTTGCAATTTTTATACATCAAATAATAAAACCCTCAACATGAAAGTTGTACAAAAAATACAAAGAAAAATACAAAATTGATATCACACAAAAATGATACACATTGCACCCGAGACACTCAGAACAAAAAAACGCAAAAAAACTTTCCTGACTTGTATCTCCTCCATATGAACTCACTAAATTCGCCTTTATTGTTCATAAAATTTAATTATCTATTTAATGAAGGTTTCATGTAATTCAGAGTTGAGTTGCAAAAGTTGGCTTTTGGGTCCTTATTGTACTGTATACTTATATTAAATATTCAATATATTCATTCTTTATATTTTTATAATGTGAAATTTTCCTAGAAATATCGCACGATATTAAAGGAAATGAAAATTTTTCGTATTCATGTTTTTCGTGTTAGTTGTCTCTTTATTCGCAGTAGTCGTTCTTCGTTCGTTCTTCACGGTTTTCTATGTTCTTTGTGTTCTTGATTTGTAAAGTGGAATTCAATCTTTTAGAAGTCGTTAATCATCCTAGTTGAACATGAATCAAAGTAGATTAATGAAATATTTTCTTTTGATGTTGGGTCTTCAAATTAAAGTAAGAAAATTCTTTATTTTGTGTTTTTTATTACGAAGAAGATCTATATGCTTGTTTTAGGAACTTATGCATGATTGATACATTCACACTAAAACATTTGCTAAAATTGAAATGGTGTAGTGATGCATATCTTCAAATAGCATGGTTTATGCCAGTTTTAAAGTTTAAAATTAAGGAGGGTTAGGTCTTCTCAATATAGAAGATAAATAAGTAAATATGCATTTATTTATCCATATCCTCACTGATTAGGGAAGCAATTTAAAGAGTTATATATAATTACATCATTTTTTATTATATCATGTGAAATTGACATGGTTTAAAATGGATCCAATGAGGGAACGTTTCTCGTCTCTAATGATAAGGTTGATTTTAGAGTGTAGATACTACAGGTTGGACGTGCAACATGTAGATTTGTCAGAAGAAATCCCTATGACAAACCAAACATAGGTGGCACATGGTTGTCCTGATATGTTGAGTACGTGAAATAAATTACTTACAATGCATGGTGAACAGATATCATCAGACGGATTTCTTGATTGAAGATGTAGTCGTGTCATGTGGAGGTACAAGGTGGGATAAATAGCAGTTGTGTCATGATAACATGTATTTTAAGCTGCCGGTAAAGAGGGTTAATTACTTACACGTTTGTAGATTTAAGCAACTGGGTCATCCAGAATGGTATGTTTCCTTGTTAGACAAACTGAGGGTTTAAAGATTCAGAATAATAATGTAAAGGAAAATTGTCATGGTAGCATCAGATGATTAGTTGAGGTGATGTGTGGTGGTATAATCTTACCAGTGCAATGCATCCTCCAATCCTGGAGTATCCGCAATTTCGGAGTCTATGATAGGTGAAGTGATATCGTTTAGATTAATCCTTGACGTGGAATTGAATGAATAGGAATTAATGAAAATGGACGAAAAGAAGAAATGAATTTTTTCTAGTATGATAGCTTTCTAAATGCCCCACTTGTTTACCTTTCTTTTCTTCGCAACTCGATGGTCGCGCATCCTTATCCTATGTTTTATGAAATTCAACGCACGTTAGTGGGTCATCACATCAACAATAGTCAACTATCAGTAGTTTCTTGTCTCGGATAGTTAGTAGTTCTTTTGTGTTCTTTCTATTCAGCTTGATGTACATGTAAATGGATACAATAGGATAGTATGTTTTGTAAACATTATTTTGTGAATGGAGAAGTATTTGATGAGTTCTTTATAATATTTTTTATTGCAGTCTATTCTCAACATTAGTCACTATTATTAGATAAAATTATTGTTGAGTAAGCAGATCTAATAAATGGGAGGATCTAACGATCCGGAATCGGAGTTGTGACATTGGACACCTCCCAGTGAGGTTGGATTCTGGGTTTCTTTTGAGGTTGTGCAACATATTGCTTGAGACCTTTGCAATCGTCTATCTTATGGTTGATAGGCAACAGGATGGTTTTTCATCCTGAAATGATGTATGGTGAAAATGTTCTTGAGCGTGTGAAGGATCTCTGAGGATTGGCCCTTGTGTTCGTTAATGTAATTATTTATTAATATTTTTTTCTGGTGTGAAATGCGTGAGCAAAGTAGAGCGGATAAGCGATGCGAGACCTAACCTAGTGAAGTTCACCGTTATTGGGTGCCCGTTCATTTTTACCTTAACAAAACTCTTGGCATCTATTAGTAATCGTGGTCCATGAAGTCAATTATTCGACAACTTTTCAGTCAATAGGTAGGATACAACATTTATTTTCACACCATTGTCATTAGTTTGTTCAGAAATTAAAGTTCCTTTTTAGAAGAATTCTAATTTGTCATGTACTTGGTTTTTTTGTAACATTCTAGAGTCATGTACTTCGCAATCAATAAACATGTTTGGTTTACAGGATGAAACCATCAAACAGGAAGATGGTTCTAGATCCGATGAAGTTGTGAAAGGTCTTGTGGCTGTTGCAAGACTTGTTACAATCGGTCATATGCCCATATCTGAGCTGGGGAAGCTAAAAGCTTCTATATTTAATTTGAAAACTGGAGGTTCGTGTATTTTGTCTAAGATCATGACATGCATTTTTTAGGTGAATTTGAATGGTCTTGCACAAAAAGTGATGGAATGGTGATATGTTTTTAATAGCCAACTTAATAATTATATGTGGTTTTATTGTTATTTCAGGTAGTTGGTCTGTGCTCATTGAGGCTTTTGTGGCAATTTATGTCTCAGAACATCATTTCAGACGGCAATGGCTTATTGATGTAGTGGACATTAGTGTCATTTCCGATATCCTTCAGTGGTATGTGAACATACAGTACTGTTTATGCATCAAATCCAGTATTTGGCAAGATTGCATAAACTATACAATTATACATTTGGAAATGATCATCTTATATATAGTGTAATAATATCAAAATATGAAGTACGTGCGGTTTGGTGTGGTTAATATGACCCTACTATCCTGCAGGAGAAGGAACATATAGTTTTGATCTATATTTTTTTTCATTGAAGCTTGTAGTATATGAAGGAAAATATAGGTTTGATCTATAACTTTTTTACTGAAGCTTGTACTATATAAGCATGTATCCTTTTTTTGAAACAAAAGAGGGTGATATCCAGAGTTGGGACCTACCACGAGACTTGCATTAAATTAGAGCATTTAGCTTACAGTTGATCAGGTCGAGCAAAGGACGTACAATGCTCCCAAACATTTTCTAAATATCATGAAAAATGACCTCATTCGTAGCCCACCAAATAGCCAGCAGTAATGCAAAAGAAGGGAGTTGTCCTCATGTGAGTTGCCATAAGTCCGTATGGGAGCTCTAGAAGAAAGCATTGTTATCCACCTAAAGCATGGAATCTCTGCAATCCTCCCACACTCGAGCCGAAGATACATCAAAAAAGAGATGATCCATATCTTCAGCTTCGACTCATCTGTCACAAACCTAGTCTCCAACCTGCACTATCTCATCTTGATGCTCCTTTGTGAGATTGTGGCCTTATCTGATGAGCCATAAGAACACCTTTCTCTGAGGGATTTTGCTCCCTCAAATGATCATAGCATGCATCATGGCTAATATCCTCGTGTAATATCATTTGGTCATCCATAAAGAAACGATACATCTTCTTCATCGAGAAGCTGCCTTCTAGCCCATCTATTGTGATCCCTTCCATGTGTTGGCCCTCCTTCCTCCGCTAGTTCTCTCTGCATACTCAAGAAATCTGCTAACCTTTGCTCCGAAAATACCATCGTGAATGAAGGTTACAAAGTGTCATACGTCCAAACTTGATGAACCAGAATGTCCTTTTCTCCACAAGGACCATAAGACGAGGAAAACGATCGTCAAGGGCTCTATCACTCGTCCAGTTATCCAACCAAAAATGAAAGAACTTTTGTTCCCAACTACTGGTCGTAATTTCTCCATTAAATACAGCATGATCTTCCTAATGCCCTACCACAGAGAAAAGACACATGGATAAAACATGTCACCACATACTACATACTATAATAGATAAATGGGGATCAAACATGTGACCACGTACTTCACAATAAATTGCTTATGAGAGGATCCAGTTATCTAATAATTCAACCTGTTGAGAAATGTACTTGGGTAAATATATCCTAAATATGAATCAGTTTACCACGTTACCTTGTAAATATGCATGCATTCCATAATTGAGGATTAAGTGGAATTGAAGGTGTTAGAGTTACTGTTATTTCTAGTTTATTTGAGTCATGTAACCCTTCAGGGTCATTCATGTACTTTTCCCCTTTTTAATCTATAGGTCTTTATCTCTGTATAAGAAACCCTAGACTCATAAAATAAGACAATGATTCACTCTCTCTTCTCCACACGGTATCAGAGTGGCGGTCCTAGATCGGGGTTCTGACCTAAATTATCCAGCCACCACCCTCCGAGCCTCTTCACAACCTCCGAGCATCTGTGTGGGCCCTTCTTCCTCTCCTAAGGCCTCGCGCGAGGCCCTTCCTGTGACACCCCCAGGGATCCAGATACTCAGCAAATACACATTCCACAACATATGATTCCACATTTGAAATACCAATCTGTGACAAACTTGCAGGAGAATAGTAAAGAAGGAAGAATTGCATTTTTGCCCATTCCATTTTCATTTCCATTCATACATCATGTCAACAAAAATTATACACAATACTCTAGAAGTATAGCAACAAGTATACATCACCATACACGTATAGCCACGTTAGATGTATATCAACAAGTATACATCACCATACACGTATAGCCACGTGCATACATCACCATGTCTCTCAAAAAAATACGGGTACAACAATACAGAAGGACAGGAACTCATTGCACCACAAAAAAAGAGCTGCAACAAAGTCAACCACTTGCTGCCTATTGTTGAGGTTGTTGCTCCTGCAAACCTGTCAGAATTCACGCAAATAGGTAAAATCATCATCGGAATCAGCCCATGGAACCGTTAAACTCACTTTGAAAACATAAAATAGTTGAAGTGCTCCTCTTTTCCGACCCTCCTATTTTTCTTCTCAGCATGCCCCGTTTAGTTAGCCTTCACTTTATCCCTAACCTATCTCGAGCAGGAGGGGCATTTGACCACATTCATGATGCTACCAAAGAGGTGTTGTCTCGATTTTGGTGATCCCACCTCTTCCAATTATCTTCCTTTGGAATTTGCACTGAGGTTTAGATTTTTTCCATCGACAGCAGTCGCTAACTTCCAACCGTCTCCTCCTAATTCGGCATGCTCTTTGCCATATATTCGCTTCTCAACAACAAAAGCAACAATAAGAACGACAATGGAAACAAAACATGAAATTATTAACATTGTGCTGATCTAACGAAAATGATAACAAAAAACACAGTGAACTCTACAAATAATAAAAAAACATTTATACAATATCAAGTATAAACATCAATTTCAACAAACTCAGCAAATGAAATTTGAAGATCGAATGCTTCAATATACACGTATAACAAATCTTGCAAAGATTGAAGAGTGGAACGAGCTTACCTAACATATCGGTGTTGGGAGAAAAATAGAGATTGATAATTCAGAGAAACCCTAGGCTCTCTTATATAGGGAGAGGCCTTAAGGGTAAAGTACAAAGTAGTCCAGATAAAATAAAGAAATAACAAACAGGTACATAACATATTAATAATAACTATCTCTACAACTCCCCCTCAAGTGGAGCATAGATATCGATCATGTTCAGCTTGGATAAACATCTCTGAAACGGTCCTCTAAGCAACGGCTTGGTGAATACATCTGCAATCTGATCAGCTGAGCTCACATGAGTTGTAGATATCAACCCTCTCTAGATCAAGTCTCTAATATAATGGCAGTCAACTTCAATATGCTTGGTCCTTTCATGAACGCTGGATTATTGGCAATGAACAAGACTGCCTGATTGTCACACTGAAGCTGCATGGGTAGAGGCACGGCTAAATGTAGATCTTCTAGCACAGATCGAACTCACATCATCTCCGTGCTGGCTTGCGCCATGGCCTATATTCGGATTCAGCACTGGACCTTGCCACAATCGTTTTGTTTCTTGCTTTTCCAAGAAACCATAGAGCTTCCAACAAAAAAAGCGAATCCTGAAGGTTGATTTCCGATCCTTAGGGCATCATGCATAATCGGCGTCTGCACAGCTGAGATAGACAAATTTGTGCCCTTCCTAAACAGCAACCCTGAACCTGGAGAAGACTTCAGAGACCTCAGTATCATGTGTATAGCATCCATATTAACTTGTCTTGGCTGCTCCATAAATTGACTCACCCTGTTTACTGCAAGAACAATATCAGGTCGAGTTATGGTAATATAAAGGAGCTTACCCACCATTTCTCTATATCTCCTTTTATCCACTTCAGCAGTATCACCATCATACAACTTCATGCTTGGATCCATGGGAATACTTGGTTTGCATCCATCCATGCCTATCTCAATCAAGAAGTCTGTAATGTACTTCCGTTGGGTCATCACCAAACCCTGTGCATTCCTGGCAAATTCCAACCCCAGAAAATATCTTAGGGTTCCAAGATCCTTCGTAACGAACTGACGGCCTATCATCATTGGTAGTGGATGGTGCCAGGCTGTCACCTGCAGGAGAAAAATACATAACAGACTCAAAGAATGTGACATCAGCACTAACGAAGTATTTCTTGTTTACATGATCATAACATCGATAGCCCTTCTTAGTTCGAAGAATAACCAACAAAGACACACTTGACCGCTCTAGGAGAGAGTTTGTCAAGTCCAGGAGATAGAAGATGAACAAATGCCACAGTACCAAAGACACGTGGAGTCAGTGAGAAAATTCCTTATCAGGAAAAATGATAGAAAGCGGTATTTTCTCACCAAGAACAGAGATGGCATACGATTGACCAGATAGCACGTGGTAAGAACAGCATCCCCCAAAAGGAAATAGGAGCACAACTCTGAATCAACAGGGTTCTAGTAATATCAAGAAGATGGCAATGCTTTCTTTCCGCCACACTATTCTGCTGAGATGTATACGCACAAGTGGTTTGGTGAATAATGCCCTTTGGAGGAAAGAAATTGAGAAAGGGACCGTGTGCAAAATTCGAGGCCATTATCCGTACGAACATATTTGACAGTAGAAGAGAAAACATTGCGCACTCAATAATTAAATTCTTGATCACATCTCCTGCTTCAGATTTATTCTTCAAAAGAAAGACCCAAGATACACGAGAGAAATCATCCACTACCACTAGATAAAATATGTGCCCCTGATGATCGGGTACACGACTTGGACCCCATATATCTATATGAAACAACTCGAATGGGGAGCTACTGCTCCGACTCTGATGACTAGGAAAGCTCGACCGATGATGCTTTCCCCAACTGACATGCTTCACAGCGAAAGGACGAACTGGGAGAGATCTAAGGTAGAAGTGGCGCATCTTCTGGAGCGGGAGGTGACCAAAACGTAGATGCCAAATGTACGGAGAAACTGGTCCGGCAGAATGAGATGAGACACCAGCATAGGAATTCCGAACCAGCCGGTAGAGACCATTCTGCTCAGAGCCACAGCCAACTCACCCTGCCCGTTAGTATGTCCTAAAAAATAAGAGAAGACAGGGTCAAATATAGCACGACAATGCAAATCCTTCGTAATCTGACTAATAAATAATAGATTCATCGAGAACTCGGGAGCATGTAGGACATTCTGTAGATGCATAGTGGAGCATAGGAAGACCTCCCCCTATCCAACAAGGGGGGAATGAGTACCATCTGCGATCTGCACTGAGCGGCCGTGAGGAATGTCCCTGTAGGACTCAAGTCTATCTCGATCTCGGCAGAGATGATGTGTGGCACCCGAATCTATAATCCAATCAGAGATATCATGAGACGGTGTAAATGCAGTAGATCTACCTGAGGTACTAGCAGCGGCAGATGAACTGGTGGAGGCTGTAGCAGCAACATTCTGCGGGTCCACCAGACGAATCACCTGATGATTGTGGCATAATATCGCGGAGACGTGCCACAAGTTCCTCAAACCGTATCTGCAGCAGATGTCAACTAGGACTAAGAGTGCTCTGCAACGCGTGCTGAAGCTGGGAACCCATGCTTAGAATAGCATGTCTCCTCCGAGTGTCCTGTGCGGTGGCAATAGGAACATGGCTGACTAAAGCGACCACCCCTTCCCTGGGGTCCACGTCCACGACCTGAAGACGGGCCACCTCTCCCACGCGAAACTGCCATCGCCGATGGGGGTGGAGTAGAGGAACTGGAGGGAACTGTAATGCGACTGAGTCTCCTGTAAACATCCTCCACTGGAGGAATAACTGCATCGGCTAAGATCTGAGAACGGGCGGCGTCATATTCAGGGTCAAGGGCCGCAAGTAGAACGCCCACCATGGTGGCATTCCGAAATGTCTTCTGCTGTTCAGGAGTCGCTGTGAGTGGGATAGTACTGTATAACTTCCTCGAACATCCCCCTCAGGGATGTGTATAAGAAGTGAAGGGGTCGACCGTTCTGCTTCATCGTGAATATGTCATGCTGAAGCTTGTAACATCTTGGTCTCATTTCGCACCTGCGAATATGTAGCAGCTAGGATATCCCACATCGCCTTGGCAGTGGGCTGATGGAGGACATCGTTGGCAATCTCCATCGTCAATGTATCCAGACCTTTGCATAAGCATCATCAGCCTCCACGAGGCATATATCCCCGACCTTTTGCTTGGCTCATCCTCGGTAAGAATATGCTTCTTACCATTCGCTTCATGAGGCTCATGAACTGCATCGCCACTAGCTCATAATTCGACTCGTCCATCTTGACTATTGGCGCAGGACCTTTGAATGCGCCTATGGAGGGCATATCAACCTTCGACTCTGACATATTGCCGCTAGAGAAGAACTAGGGTTTGTAGACAAAGTGATAGATGTCTACACTAACTGCATAGGATTCGAGTGCATATGTAGACGTTACACACTCAAATCCATCTATCCGAGGAAGAGACGAGTACGGGCACACTGGGGATCGTCGAGAATCGGCTAGGGCACGTCGGAAGGTCGCTACGGTCGCCTGATGGTGATGGCGACGGGACTAGGAGGACCAGGGTTTGGTGGCGGTAGTAGATGGCCACCGGGTGTACCGGTGGCGGAAGCAGGGGGCCTCCGGGGGTGCTGGCGGCGGGGTAGAGAGTCGCTGGGGTGGCTGGCGGCGGGGCTGGCTACCGCTGGGTGGGTTGGGGCGGCCTGGGCTGGGAGGCTGGCGGCGGTGGTGGGAGCCGCCGGGGAGGTGGGAAGCCGGCGGCGGCGGCGAGATGAGGAGAGAGGAGAGGGGGCGACGGGTGGGGAGAGGGAGAGCCCTAGGGTTTGGGCTCTGATACCATGTTGGAAGAAAACTAGAGATTGATAATTCAGAGAAACCCTAGGTTCTCTTATATAGGGAGAGGCCTTAAGGGTAAAGTACAAAGTAGTCCAGATAAAATAAAGAAATAACTAACAGGTACATAACATATTAATAATAACTATCTCTACAATCGGCGAGCAAATTGTCCCAAGAACTTTTCCATGGAGGCTTCAAGTGAGGCAATTGAGGCTTGATGAGGTTCTTTGGAGATGGCTGTTGATGCAAGGTTGAAATGTCTTCTTATAATTGGTGAAATTATGGAGAATATATGGACCCCGTTTCCCCTTATAATTAAGGAAGGATTCAAAAATCTTGCCCAGCATATTGGCAAAACGTTAAAAAATGAAAAGTTTGATTAGAGTTGATTTCCCCAATCGTTCGATATTGACATATCAACGGAGATTTCAGTGACATTCACCGAAATTTCGAGCTATGCCCCTCAGTTTTTCAATGGAGAAATCTAGCCGCCATACAAGGCCCTTATATTCATTGCCATGGTTTTCCCATAAAAGAGACTTCTATGTAAATCTTGTGTCACTCTGTAATTGTTTGCTTTGATTTATAATTTTTATAGCATCAAAGTATGTCCACAGCCAAGATCCCATTAACCCGATATAATGTCAACTCATGTCTTTTTCGTAAAATCTCAATATATGAGATATAGGCAAGGATGGCAAGGATAGATTGAGAACTACTGATAACAATGAGGATAGATTGCTTCCATCCCTTGTCGGTAGTACTTGACTGGGGGGAGCTAATTGTATCAGGACTTCATCAAGCAACTTCCATGGGTGGGGTTTGGTCGAGTTGCATGACCCCCTCCTGACAAATCTATTGGGTTATGATCTTAAGTTGGTTCTCATTCAACCTTTGTATCTTGAACCTTGATTGATTACATGCTTACATCTATACATTCCGGAACTTAGTTCTTTGCATTTATTGATATGGGTACTCCACATGCGTTGATATACAGTTCAGGTTAGTTTTTATTCAGTCACTTTTCGCGTGTACTCATGGACTGATGATCTGAATGTCATCTCAGTGCGAAGAATGTAAACTATGACAGACAATATATTTATTTTTCAAACTGTCCCTGTTTCAGGCTTGCAGTTTATGGGAATCTTCTCAAGCATCAGTTGCAAATACAGGCCACTCCTTGTTATTGACCCCATCACTGTCCTGAAGACTTGCCTGTCACCCTACCATCTCTGCTTTCAGAAAGCAGCTGGGTTTCTGTAAGGGAACCTCTGGCTGGAAAGTTATGGTCGTTAACCCGAGCGGCTTTGTTTGTGGGAATCACATCTACGAAATGGAAGTCACACATTGACCGGAGATGGCATCGACGAAAGCGAGAACCATTTGTCCTCTTTGCTAGTAGATGTGGTGCTGCAGACCTGCCTCTCTTTAAAAGGACAGCCTGCCATTTGAGAAGCAACTGAAGTTTGCAAACCTCTTCATCCACAGAAGTCAGTGTGCTCAGTCAGGATCTGAATATCAGTCTGCAATGTTTCAGACTGCACGAGGGGAACTGCTTTGAATTTCGTTGCGTTCTTTCCTTGCACGCTGCTTCTTCCCTGCCCAAGTTACAAGTACGGTGTAGGCTGCCATTATTTTCATTAGCTTTCAATTTCCTACGCAGCATCTTTGTATCTTTGCGATTGACTTAACCTATATTTTTCTTGATGTATATAGTAGGATTTCATTAGTATAACAGTGGTAATTTGTAATTAAATTGTTGGATGTGTTTGGATATTAGTGGTTCCTTGTTGTATCATTTCGAAGGCTCCCTTTTAAAAACACGTTGATATTGTCAACACAAGTTTTAAAGTCATCTTGATTGTAGAATTTTTTAGGATAAATAATTTTAAGCTCAATTGTCAAGATGTTGCGAATGGATTTTAAGAACGTTTCTGAATTGTAACATTGCTGTTTGAATACATGATACCAGCAACTGTCATGTGTCGGAAGTCACTAAACAGGCATGCAATCAGTAATCATGAGATAGATTTTACGTGAAAAATCCTTCCAGAGGAGAATGAGAAAAGAGTGCAAGGTGCAGGATGATTATCAGAAATCCTACGATGTGATTATATATAGTTCAACTTTTTTAATAGTAAGAGAATTCGAATTGTTGTCTACAAAGCATTATTCGACACATCATAATGGATCGAAGGTGAGGGCAGCCTCATTCAATTAAATGTTAGATATATTTGGATGAGTTATTCTTCAGTTTTTGTTTGTTTGGAAAGATAGGATTAATATGATTAAGAAGGATATGTAGTAGTTTTTTACTTTCCGTTCCGTTTGGGGAAGAAGGAACAATGGATAGAAGTTAATTATTGTTGTTATGATCTATTATTGTGTTGGGAAAATTTTAGGGTAAATTACAAAAAAGGACTGACCTTTACATGGATTCCCAAATTAAGGGACTAATCTTTAGATTGTAACAAAATAGGGGACTCATCTTTGATTTAACGGAGGAGGGCCCCAAAGTCGTAATGGGTGACCCGATTTGTGATGTATATGGACGAATATACCCTTGCCATTGGGGATTTCTTTCACTTTCTCCTTTCTCAAGCACCCTCGGGTTGAGGTCCCCCTTGAGGAGGATATTGCCGGGCTTGAGGTTGCCGTGCCAATACAAAAAGCCCATTCAAGTATCCAATCTGGGCAATCTCATCTATCTCTTGCTTACTGAACATCCTCAGTATATTTTTGCTAACATGTCCACTGTAATGTTCCTTGTAAATACTCACCCTATCATATGCATCCTTGAAGTAACGAGCGGCATCATCAATTGCACCACCAAATCGAGGACCAATGGCAAGCAACCCTGTTTCATGGACTTCAATTACTCATTTCTTTTAAACAAAGGTAGCCATCCACTTTATTACTAAACCATTCATGGGCCCAAGTTTACAATACCGAGCGTAAATACCTCTAGTCGGAAAAGATTAAAAAAACTACTACACAATATCCAGGAAAAAATAATCAAGAATTCACCTGATGCAAGACTGGAAACAAGATCCTTCCCAGCTCTTGCCGTAACAATAGTATTGTGAGCATTAGAGACACAAGGGCCATGAACTGCGCACAACATGACACAGATCTGACGCAATATAACAATCAGTACCATTTAAATGTAAAATAAAAGACAAGTTCTGGAAGAAGCATCACTGATCACTCCCAACTGCAATGGCTCCTTAATGGAAAAATCTAAATTAGTAGGAATCTGACGAAGGCCCTCCACCCGAACCTGATGCCCATCAGGGGCTACTACTGGACCCCTCAGCTGCAGCTCCTCTTCTCCGAGCTCGCCCCCCACGGTAGCCTCCAGTCCCACCTCCACCCCGCTGAACCCGACGCGCCGCGGCTGCGCCTCCCGTGGCCGGACCGCTTCAACATCGCCCTGGGGACCACCGAGGCCGTCGCGTACCTCCACCACAAGCTCCGCCCCCCGGTCATCCACTACAACCTCAAGCCCGGCAACATCCTCCTCAACAGGGACCTCAACCCGAGGGTGCTTGAGAAAGGAGAAAGTGAAAAGAAATCACTAATAGACAGGGGTATATTCGTCCATATACACCACAAATCGAGTCACCCATTAACGTCGTTGGGGCCTCCTCCGTTAAAGATGAGTCCCATATTTGTTACAATCTAAAGATTAGTCTCTTATTTGGGAATCCATGTAAAAGTCAGTCCCTTTTTTGTAATTTACCCAAAATTTTATGAGTTTGCTTTGTGTATTGTTAACAAAAATACAACATAGATAACAAAAATTCCATGTCGGTCTCTACTTCATTGAATTACATTATGCAATGTAGATAATGATTGTTTCCACAAACGCAAATAGTGTAATGTTCATTCAATGTTCTAGAAGTTATAGCAAACTAGAATCAATCGATGTGATTCATAATTGCTTCTATTCGATAGAATGATGGGAATCGACTGTATTTCGATTCTGCATGTCTTTCCAACTGACAACGCATAGAAAATATATTAAACCAGAACAAGACTAAATTTTCATATTGTTTAAAGAGAATCAATAGCCTCGTTGACCGGTGCATAATTATATTATTTGGCTTATTCAATTAAGCCTACAAAGCATCTATCAAACTTCCTACTTTTCCTTCATCCTACTATATTAATAGTCCCTCGTCATAGTATGGGCCAATAGGTAATCTCCCAGGGCTGTGTCTCTTTTTCTCGGATCATCATCACAGATGGATTTCTCATTACGGCAAGTCTGCGGGAGGTCTTGTACTTTGACCGCCTTTATATTTATATATATATATATATGGAAAAAATGGGGCTGCTCCCGCCTCATTTTTCGGCATTTTTTTATTTTTTTTTTGAAAAATAAAACCATGTATATTCATCCATATATCCCTCCTATATGCCATTCGAATTTCGTCAGAAACAGAGACTCCTACGGCCTCCATCTCGATGGTATCGATTTAAAAAAATCCTGTTACCGTTAAAAAATTACTATCCGGATGGAGGCCGTAGGAGTCTCTGTTTCTGAGAAATTCGAATGGTATATAGGAGGGATATAGGGATGAATGTACATGGTGTTATTTTTCAAAAAAAATAAAAAAATTTGCCCAAATAAGGCGGGTATGACCTTATAAATATAAATATATATATATATAGGGCTTATCCAATGAGCCTTGTGCCCATTAACGTTTCAATGAGGACCCATTCTGGGCCATACACGTGTATTAGTAATAATTATATTTCTAATTATAGGCTACCATGTATTTAAAAAAATCCTATATTTCCTATTATACAACGCCCTTAAAAATTGTAAGACGGTTTTAGAAAGAAACGATTCACATAAATGATTCCACGTGGATGATTAAGGATCCAAACGCTATGGTAGTAATAAATATAATTCGGTCAAGTAAATGCTTATTGTGAGATCAGTAATATCAAGACAATGATCAGTAATTTATATCCAAATAGTTACATTGTACAGAATTTAGTAATATGTATAAAATGGTCAAGTAAATGTGTGTTGTGAGATCAGTAATAACATAACAAATGGTTAGTAATGCCATTGTCGATGTAATGTGCATTGCATTAACAAATAGTTACTTTCTTACTTGAGCAATGCTCATGACTTACTGACCATTACTTTGTTATTACTGATCTCATAGTAGCTATTACTTGAGAATCGTACACATATTACTGAACATGTGATATAAGACATGGATATATACATTACTGAACACAAACAATAATTTACTTGATAACTGTATATATATTACTTGAGTATCATCTCTAAATTATTGAATTCTGTTCAAAGTAACAAAACGTATGGAAATTACTGACCATTTGTTATGGTTTTACTGACTTCACAACAAGCACTTACTTGTCCATTGTGTATATATTACTGAAATCTGCACCATGTAATAAAATGAATGTATTACTGGCCGTTGTTTGGATATTACTGACATCACAACAAGCACTTACTTGTCCATTGTGCATATATTACTGAATTCTGCACCATGTAATACAATGAATGTAAATTACTGACCGTTGTTTTCGATATTACTGATCTCGCAACAACCATTTACTTGACTATTATATATATTATTGACATGAGCATTTGGATCTCGATTTTATGCAAGAAATCATCGATTGGAATGTTTTCTTTCCAAAATGATCTTCCTATTTTTTAGGACGCGATATAATTGGAATACCACTTATTGTTAAAGCGCTTTGCATATTAATCTCCTTCCAAAAACAACATCCTTCGAAATAGGTAACCACTCAATTGGTAATACATGTGTGTGGCCAACAAATGGTGCGCACCGAAACGCTAATGAGCCCTGTGCGCATTGGATAAAAATCCTATATATATAGGAGAAACTTCAAATGAGACGGGGTCTCATTGTGATTATGATGAGCCGCAATTTACATCCGTTTGATTTGAATTGATGGAGACGATTAAATCCGGATTTCCAATTGAAAACCACCATCAAAACTGCCCTCCCTCCTTTTTATGAAAATTCTTAACCTATTAACTATATTTCTGTCTATTTTGTTCGATTTGGAAAGATTTAATATCATCATTTTTATTATGCCGATTTATTGAGGTATACATTCCTTTTATTTTTTCTTTCTCATTCCAAGTTATCTCATTGTTCTCTGTTTTCGAATTTTGTCTCCAGTTTTAGTTCTGGTTCTTCTGTCGATGTCTTCCGGAAATCTAAATATCGGCGGTTTCCAGGTATTTATTTCATATTTTAATCTTAGTTTTTTTATGTAGTCAAATCCGTTTCTTCAATATTATTTTAAACACAGGATTTATATTTTTTTTAAATTATGCATACATCATTCGTTTTATTTAATCAAATCTCATTCTGATTTCAGCAACTTCTTCTTCTCGGTTCTTCGGATACTTTAGTCGAATACCCCGATCCAAATCTCGTCCAGCATCAGGTTATAATTTTTTACATCTGTATGAGGTTCTTCCATATTTTTTTTAAATTATTTGTTTGATTTGTATATGTTCTTAACAGCCGCAGCTTCTACTTGATGGTCTTTCTGATCGAAGTAATAGAAATCATGTATCCGAAGGTTCGTACATATTTTTATATTTCAATATTTATTTCTTAATTATTTAATCGAATTTTAGGTTTTCATCTATACACGTCCTTGAAATTGAAAATTTTCTTTACTTTTTCAATGTAGTTATTCAAATATTTAAATAAAAGCCTTTAATTTAAATAAGCAATCTTCAGTTTACTAACATTCGATTTGTATATGAAAATGTGAGATATAATTTTACAAATTATTAAGTATCTTTATATTAAGCATTAAATATTTTGAAATAACCAGTCATTCTTTTAATATTAACAACTCTTATTTTAATTTATACAGATAATATTTTAATTAAAATAGTACTTATTTTAATTATTAAATTTTATTTACATTCATTAGTATTTCATAATATAATATCGTTTAGATGTTTCATTTTTCTTTTTCGCACATGGCAACTTTATAGAATCATTCCGTAAAATATTATATTTTAACATTTTATTATATTCCTTCAAACTATATATTATATATTACATTTATAAGTGTTAATTTTACAAATAAATTAAATATTTTAAAATTTTTTGACAATTTTTTACTAATTTCTGATATATATTTAAAAATCGGTATCTTATAATAGTTAGTACTTAACATCTTAAATATTATATAACTTTATCAGTAGCCGGTGGTCTGTAATATCTCATTTCAATTTCATTAAATCATAACACATTATACAAATTTCAGTAAAGTCTATATATTCAATAATATGCTTATTAAATTTTATATATTTACAGAAAACTGCATTACACCTCAAAGGTTCGATGAATATGCAAATCCATATACCCCAATCATTGGAATGACTTTTGGATCTATTGAACAAGCATACCAGTTATATGAGTCTTATGCTACTATTGTTGGATTTAATGTTAGAAAGAGTAGTACATGTCATGGCGTTAACAGAGTAACAAAGGAAAAGATGGTTATTTTTAAGAAATTTGATTGTTGGAAACAAGGTTTCTCTACTCTCAAGAGCAATAGGAAGGTACGTGTTTCAGTGGATAGTGATTACAGTGATGATAGTGAATTTTACCATGAAGAACGTAAAGTTGGTTAACTATCCCTATATATTTGGGGGGAAGGAGGCATTATTAGGCCAGGGGTCGGCTTCCTTTAGTTTCGTTCGGGGATTGACCCCTCACTTCGCTCTCGCTGGGGGTCCCAGTCCCGTCAGGAAATCGGTGGAAAAAATGACGTAGATAGGAGGTCTCAGGTACCATCAAATATGGAAAGTGAATAACCAAGGGGTCGTGGAAGAGTTGGCTTCTTAAGACAGTATTCCCTTTCGCGTATAACCTCACCCGCTTTGTACTTTTTCAGCCCCTGACGCGGAGGGGCCCCTCTCTGAGAAAGAAAGTCAGTTCGCTAAATATATTCATGAAAAATCTGGTCCGATGGCTCTTCTCCACTAACCACAAGGATATAGGTACTCTATATTTCATCTTCGGTGCCATTGCTGGAGTGATGGGAACATGCTTCTCAGTACCGATTCGTATGGAATTAGCACGACCCGGCGATCAAATTCTTGGTGCCACTTGTCGAGGATGAGGTTGTGTAGCGGGTTTTTGATTTGGATATTCTAGTGGGGTGTTTAAAGCTCGCTTTCTCTCGAGCCTTCTTTAATATATAAGATGTTTCGGGATCAGTTGATTATGCCCGGTGCGTGTGCCGGTTAAGGTTGACACTCTGACCGCCCCTATCTCTAAAGGGGCTTATGTGACTGGTCTCGCTGACGGCCATAAAAGACATCTTTTTTCATGAAAGACAAATGCGGGATGAGAATTTCTTTCTATTTCCTCATAGCCGGAAGCCTGATCTACTCTCTCTGGCCCTTACTACTATTTTTGTTTGGGAAGGACGGTCTGAGGTTGAGATGGTCGCGGACAGAGCCATGTTACTGGTCTTTTCGGATGGGACCGGCATTATGGTTCTGACTGTCAGACTGTCCACAGCTTTTCACCTGCTAACGTTGAGATTCTAGTTGTGGAAACAGAGTTCGTAAAGATAACGAAGTGAGAGGGCATTAACTGCATCACTAGTGGAAGCAGGAGGCCAGGTCTAATATATTACGTCGACCAGATATTTGAGAAAATAGAAATAATAGCGGGTCGGCTCAACTCCTCCAGGCCTATCTGCTGTCTGCTTTCCTACTTGACCTCCCCTCAATCTCTTATGATGAGAGTAGAGTTTCCCTTGTCCCCTCCCGCGTACGGGACGAGTCAGAACTGGATGCAATGCAATGCTTGCTATTCGTCATAGATGTGAAGAAGGTGATTGGATTGTTGTTAAATTCATCGAAGATCATAACCACAACCTTGTAACGCCTTCTAAACAACGTTATTTGAGACCAAATAGAAGGTTTTCAAGGGCTACGAAGTTTCTTGTGAAATCAATGACTGATGTTAATATATCTACCTCCAAGCAAACAGCTTTCATCGACAATGGTTTTATCACTAATAGTCAAGCTGGTGGTATAGTTTGTGATATATACAAATCTAAATAGAACTGAAAAGAAAAACAAAGATGGATTGGATTCTCATCTGCTACTTGAACACTTACGCAATTGTCAAAGGAAGACTCCTGAGTTCTTCTATTCCTACCAAACTGATGAGGAAAATAGGCTGACTAATTGCATCTGGATTGATTCTGAGTCTATTTCCGACTACAAACTTTTTTGTGATGCAATTACATTTGACACCACCTACATGACTAACGAATACAAGCTTGTTTTTGGATCATTTTGTGATGTCAATCACCATAACAGGACCTTATTTTTTGGCAATGCATTTTTACAAAGAGAAAATACCGAATCTTTTGTTTGGTTGTTCGACAAATTCATTGAGGAAATGGGAAAACACCATATATCTATTGTTACAGATGAAGACCCTGCTATACACGCTGCTATTCTTGTATCCTTTTCAAATACTATTCATAAGCTATGTGCCTGGCACATAATGTCAAAGTTAAAGACAAAGCTTGGTCCTATACAAGATATTGATAAAGCATTACAAACATTTTTTGTCCGTGTATGGCGTACTCACTTTATTGAGCAAATTAAAATGGATGGCTAGAAGCAATTGATCAGTTTGGTTTATCAGATAATAGATGGTTGGCCGAAAAGTTCATCATAAGACATAAGTGGCTTGATATATACATGAGGGATAAATTTTTTGCAAGGATGCGGAGCACCCAACGTAGCGAGAGTATGAATGCTTTTCTCCAAAGCCACATTACTAAGCAAAATTCACTACTTGAATTCATTTTCAGATTTCAGACTTCACTTCAGAGGCTTAGAGAACGCGACAATGACTTGGATAATGATTCAGATCAAAAGAGACCAATTACGGACACCACATGGAAGATGGAAGAACAATTATGGCAAATATATACAAAGACTATGTTCTATGTCGTTCGTAAGCAGCTAAAAAAAGGTATTGAGATGAATGTTGTAATAACTGAGAGCTCTAGCTGCAGAATAACCTATCATGTCAGCAAGATTGGTCGATCTGAAAAAAGCAGAGAGATTTCATTTTATACTGACTCAAATTTAATTGTTTGTTCTTGCGACAAGATGGAATACGAAGGTATACCATGTAGACATTTGTTGTTGTTTTCAAGACAAGAAATATTGAGATTCTGGACAGTGCCTACATTTTAAAAAGATGGACAAAGAATGTTAAGAAATCTGGAAATTACCCACTATACAATAGGAATGTTCAACTTGAAAGGGTTGGTGAGT
Organism: Ottelia alismoides; assembly: GCA_037367405.1. NCBI lineage: Eukaryota > Viridiplantae > Streptophyta > Magnoliopsida > Alismatales > Hydrocharitaceae > Ottelia > Ottelia alismoides. Next base: position 495,050 of record JAZKJV010001109.1, read on the forward strand.
TGAATAGATTATGCTCCAATGTAGTTACTTTGTCTGTTGATGATTCTTCTGCATTCGATCTTGCTCAAAAGAAACTCCAAAGTCTTATTTCACAGCTCCAAAATATTAACTAATCACAGTAAAATAGTTTGAATGATAACAACAACTCCAGCCAGATAAATTCTAATGTTAATGCTTCAATTATACGTGAACCCAACACTGCAAGAACGAAAGGAAGTGGTCGTGGTGGCAGGCCAAAGGGCAGTGGTAATCGGCAAAGGCCAACCAATGAACTCAGGAGAAACAAAGGGAGGCAATGCAAATCATGTGGCAAGTACAATACTGGACACGACTCTCGCAACTGTCCTTCAAACAAATTGCAAACTTCTAATAGGTGATATTTTATATGTTCTATTTTTTTAATTATTTGTATAATAGAAATTTCATTAACAAGCTAATTTATTTGTTGTATGATATTCTTCTCAGTGATTATCCTTGAGCTCAGGAGACAGTGATTCCTAAATTTCTGTCTACATTTTAATTTTTTTCTACAAGAATCTAATAAGGTAATTTTTATTGTATATTTTTTTATCATTTCATTTTATTTTTGTACACTTATTCTGGTTCAGATTTGATTTTATTCACAGAATTGTTCTTGTTTTTTCAGCAAATGCTTAAAAGACACATGATGTTGCAGTACATTCCAGGAAGATACTGTTATCAGGATTTTGCAGCTCTATGCATCTACAACCAGCAACCACAGATAGATTTTATAAGACAGTACCAATGTTTATAATGGAAACCATGTATTCAATTTTTAAAACATTATTGTATATCACAGTGTTTAGTTTTTATTGTTTTGTTTTATACTTTATTCAATTGTTTTTTATATGTTCCGTGCATCTGCTTGTGTATCCAATCAATGTATATCATTCATTCTATTTTAAATTCCAAAAACTTTTAATATCTGTTATTCTTACCAGTGATTAGTGTATAAAACATGTCAACATTCATATATAAGTTCAATATACCAATGCTAAGCGCTAACCATGTCAATATACCAATGCTAAGCAATAAACAGATTCATGCTTACTTTAACATCCAGTAAGTAATATTTCTTCCTTATTTGTAAAAAAGTAACTTCAAATTTTAATAATTTACACAAGATTTTTAATCGATGCTATAAATTGTCAACAGCACTTGAATAAATTAAATCATTTGGTCCTTCCAATGAATTACTTTAAAAAATAAATAAGATATATATATATATATTAACAGGTTATAATTCACAATGATATTTAACATTGCAATATGTCATAATGATATATACATTTTCAGATTATAATCCATCTCAAGTTCCTATATCACAATCACAGTAAATGTGCAGAAAGCAAGAATCATTTACAACATACAGCTCAAAAGTCACCCAAAATATATAATTAGTTCTACATGCTATGTTTAGACTAAAAAATAAATAGAGTAACATTGTTTGTAACCATTGTTCAACTACTGATAACATATAGCTATATTATCATAGATACTAATCTATATCCCTTCATCAATTGAAACTTGAATTTTCCACCCTGCTACTGCATAACAGTTCGCAAGCTATTTTTTCTCTGAACCGCGGGATGTCATCGTAACTGAAGTTTAGGGCTTTTCCTTCGCACAAGTACTCGATCATCTTCATGACATAAATTCCGCAGTCCAAGCTTTGTGCAGGTTGTTGAGGGCAGTCTTCCACACATATTAGACCCCAATTGAAAACGCTATCTCCCAAGTATGTTGTGATGAAGTATTCTTTGATCCATCCCATCTGAAATTAAGATCGTAGTTAGTTAAGTAAATTTAGTACAATGATATAATTAAATTTTTATATCTATGTTTATTATCAATATCCATTTGTAAAGATCTTTCTTGTGGAATTTGTTGCCTTTCATAGAGTTGTACGAGTAAAAATTCCTTGATTCCAAATCTGCAACAAGCAAGTGTCAATGGTTTCTTGTATGAATGACCGTGAATACTTTTGATAATCCAATAAGATCTTCAGGGTCATCATATAATTGCTCCAAGTTGGTGAACTCTTCGTCTGTTCCAGCTTCAACATTGTTAATGAATTAGTTAGCAGTCTATATGTTTATAACTTTATATATAAAGTTATACACTGACTTACCATTTTGTAAATTGAAGTGAATATGAATGGAATGATGCATTCCTCCTTACGGTGTTTATGACAAACGATTTCCATATACATCTCAATTATCTACAAAGGTTCAGACATTATTTTTAAATAGGTGTCTTACTCTCAAATATAGTTGTTCGTGATTTCTTTAATTGTTATAAAAAATAGCTATAAACATACCGAGTCTTCAATCATTCTCTCGTACAAGAAATTATGTATTTCCCTGCAAAGGTAACTCTTGTACGGCGAATGATAAGTTGTATTTAACATGTAATTATAATGTTAAACATTAGTTTAAAAATATCGATTAAGCATTCAAGCAGTAGTAAGATAACTAAAAGAAATGTACTTGTCAGCTGGGTCTCTCAGGAATCTCTGAATTATTTCCTTTTCTTCTGTTGTTATGAATTCATATCCAATGAAATCTGTTGGAGCGTCGCATAGATACTGCACAGAAACAATTTATATCGTTATGTAATTTCTTTATATAGTAGTATAGTTATTTTCTTACCTCTGATTCCGAGTCAGCATGAGCATAAAGTTTTGAAGGCTTCGATGTATTCTTTGACGACTTCTTTGTTGATTTATTCTTCAAATCAGTGTTCTTCATCTGATCCTTGTATGCATTTTCTGTTCTTGATCTTGTTGCCTCCCTCCTTTCCTTGACTCTTTTTGCTAATGAGCTCGGATTAACTTGTGCCTTTTCCCTCTTCCTTTTGGTTGGTGTTTCACTAATTAGTGAACTTGATTTTTTTTGTTCCTTCATTAAACACAAGTTCAGATGAAGGCATATCAACTGCTTTCTCAACATCAGTCTTGGGCAACTCTTTGTCAACCATCTCCAATCTTTCGTCACCCACTTTATTAGTTTCAATATTTTCCACATCTCCATGTTTTCCTTCAAAAGATATGTCATCTTGTTCCTTTTCAAGCATATCTTTTTTGGTGTGTTTTTTCACAAGCATCTTTGTCATCCATAATTTGTTGATCGCATGTCTCAACCATGCTTTCAGTAACTGTCACGCCTGAAAAATGCTTGTCCACATTTTCTATTATTGGTTCACGAAGTGCTGATTCTATATGATTCACCAACTTCAAAATTTTTTCTTTAAGCTCTTTATTTTCCTGCTTTAAATTCATTATCTCAGTTTCATACCGAACAATCTTACCATCATTGTCTGTGTTGTTTGAATCCCCTTTAAGCTGCTCAACCAAATTTCTTAACTCTATTACTTCTATTTTCAAAGATTCACACTGACAGTCTGGTCTCTTTTTAATTGTCTTTTCAACCTCAGTCTTTCCCATCATCACTCATTATTGCATGAAACACACCTTCTTGAACCGTCCTCTCCTAAGTGGACCATCTATTGGAACTGGGATGACCTCTTCAACTCTTAATTCTGGTCTTCTCACAGAAAATCCACTCAACAGGAACTTTTCATAAGGGAAGACATACTCATCAGGTGATATCTTCACTATCTCATTCTTCGTTGGATGAATGATTGGCAAGATCTAATGTAAATCAATCAAATAAAATTTTATAACAGTTCAGTAATCTATTTATACTAAAGTAATGCATAGTATTTACATATGAATTTATTTATTGAATTTTTGTTTTCAATTATTATGTTTACAATATGACCAAATACTTTTAACTAATATAAATACCTGATCATTGCTTAATGAAACCAATCTCCTTGACAGTCCTTTTATTGTTCCACTCCACTTCCGAATTTTTGGTCTCAAATCACGACTCACAACCAGCTCTTTGCAACAGTATTCAAGCATCCATACCTGAAAATAATCCAATCTTAGAACAATATATACTAAAATCTTTTATAGTTTAAAATTAAAAAATATCTTACGTATAAACAAGCTATGCATCCTGTTAGATATCCTAGAGTTATGTGTGCTTCTCCATTTCTTCGCTGTTGAATCCTATGAAAGACATCGTCCATATTGGACAAGATCATCCTAGCAACTGCATCTGACCAGTTGAAGTATCTTGTGTCCTCTAATGACTCAACATAGTGCAGTAATTCTTTTGGAAAAGAATACGCACAATCTGGAAAAAGGAACATGGCAAACATGAACAAAATCAAACAAGCAACATATATTGTTACAGAGTTATCATCATCGCGGTCATAATAGTCAATCAACACATGAATCAGCTTCCTCCTGTTGAAAACCATCCCATTGTCAAAAAGTTCAGTTGATATCAAACGTTTCCAAGGCAAATGCTTTCCCCTAAATTTAACTGGAAATCCTGTACTTGGTAATCCAAGTATGATACCAATATCATCATCGCTAAATGTCACAACCTTATTACGAAATCGAAAATGCCTCCCTCCTTGGTATTTCTCCACCAGCAATTGCAAATTTTCCCTCTCTATATCAATATTTCCTATGTTGATTAGTCTTGAAAAAGCCGTTTTTGATATAAGAGATTGTTATTTTGGAGTTGGTTTGTGTCCATCTATGTAATGGACGAAGTGTTCAATGAAACATCTATGTTGCACGTATCCTTTGCCTGAAATAAAAATATATCATCCAATATGTAATATAGCTAATATGTTATTCAAAGGTAAAATAAAGATATTAGAATTTAAACCATACATCCGTATTTTTCAAATATCTCTTCTTCTCTACATTGCTCGGAGTCTTGTGTGGTCTTGACATTCAATTCATCTCGTGTGTGTTTCATCTCTGTAATTTAATCACCACAGTAACATGTTTCATATCCAGAAAACAAAAGAGTTCAAAAACGAATTTTAATAAATCAAATGGTTCTATTCTTTATATACCTCTCTGTTTCTTCAAATCATGAACTTGCATTTTTTTCCTTCAAGTGATCTAGTGGATATAGGTAACCCAACAGTTGATCCTATGACAAAATCCTCATAGTCTGATTCAGACGATGACATTTATAACCTGCATCACAGGAAAAACTATTTCATTTTTATCATAACTCTAATTTTTTCTAAATTTATATGTTGCATGTATTTATATTTATTATATGCGGTCCCTATTATCTGCATAGTTTAGTATTAACATTCAAATGCAGGTTTCACAAATACTGTAAGTTCATCTACCATGTATTCATCTTTTATATTGATGATCAATGCTTTCCAGATATTAATAATCAAAATTTACCCATCATAATATGCAGGTTTAGCACAATATTACGATTTCATTGTACAGCTAGACAACAAAAAGTTATTATATCGCTTATTATTTCGTCCAAATCCATTACAAAACTCCATTAAAAATAGATATAGTATGTAAAATAACATAACACCTTCAGTAATCATGTTTTCCACTATATATTTTCTTTTTACGAAATCATATGGTAACCCTAAAAAAATTGATTGTATTGTACAAAGTCTACATCGTTACCTTCTTCGCATTATCCTTCTACCAGCAACACGAGAGGCAGAATCCTTCCCCTCCTTACTGAATGTCGTAGCCGTATCTTTTCTTCTGTCCATTTTCTTTCTTTTGAGTCGATCGCAAGACCTAATCGTTGTTTCGCCTCCTCCAACCACAACAGAGTGTCGGTTTTTTGGGCAGAAATGTCGGAGCAGACCGTGAGCTCCCTTTACGGAAGTAAATTATTACTTTCCTTGTTTTTATTATTATCATAAGCACCCGTCGATACATAATCATCATTACTCATTTAATTCTTTCCATTTACAACTTAATTTAAAATTTTAATATGTAAAGTCAGAACCATCTAATAGGAAATATATTTTTTGATTCAATTAATTTTGTAATATAGTATCCTTTATTTCAAAACTTCTGTAAATATTTGTATAAATCAAATCAAGTTTAACAAAAAAATAATTAAAGTTCAATATTACATAAGTATAAAATTTTAAATATTTTAATCTTATTATTATTTTCAAATATCGTAGTATACATTGTTGAGGCCATCAGTTTATATTAAATTTGCCTAATTTCTAAATTTCAGTAGTATATGTTATTTCGAATACTAATCAAGTATTTGTATTATTATATGTTCAAATTTCAAATTTGTTTCAATATATTCAAATTTTAGATGTAAAAATTAATTTTGAAATCTGTTAATTAAATGATGTTGAATTTTTTTTAAAATACATTTTTTATAATCCAAAGTTATACATTGTTCAATAAATGAAATTGGTCGTAATGAAACCTCGTGGAACCTATGGATACCATTTTATTTCCTCCTAAGTTATTTAACTAATCCTCATGACATAAACAGTATATCTGCTGCTATAAAAACCAACAAATTATGAACAATTTTTTTGTAAATTTATTAGCTATATTTCAAAAAAGTATCTTACAATAGCAATTCGTTCAATCACTATTCAATAAACTATCCCTAAAAAGTAACATTTTTTGAACTCTTTGGTATTTAATATATAAATTAATCGTCCTTAAATGTGTTTTTAAGAAACTAGTTATGCCTAATTTGTAGACCTGTGTTTTTCTCTTCTCTCCCCTGTAAATCGCACCTTCGTATTCTCTAAATATAGTATTTTTTTCGTCAAAACCATTCCATATAATGATAGTGGTTTTGATCCCATCCGTCCGATCTTAATCCAACCATAATTATGGTTGGCTCACTATAATCTCTATGAGACCCCGGCTCATTTGAAAGGGTCCCTATATATATATATATATATATATATATATATATATATATATAGCCGAGGTTTTTAAAGTAGGAATAGAATGTGGATAATAATTGCCAACTATGAGAACTATATTATCATTGCTTTTTTTATATAGTAATATTGGTTTTGGCACCTCGGGTAGTTGCTTTATTTCACCAAAAAGCTATTACTTCAGGTGCCCTTCAAGGGGATTTTACAAGTAAAGCAAAGGGCAAATATAATGTAGAAAAGTAACAATCCCTGATAAAGATATGTTCATCAAGGATTCCCGAGAGAGATGGAAAAATTTTAAGGAAGAGCGTACTTGTTGCTCAAATTGAACAACTTCCTGATGGAAGTAAAACTTTTTCCAGCTCTTGACGCAACTTAATGACTATTGTGAATCGTGTATGCACGCAAACACGATCAATCATGCAAGCACAAAGACACATGGATTTACAAGGTTCACATGTAATTGGGGTATTGGGCGGCAGCAATCGGTTTTCACTATTTGGTGAAAAGAACACAAACGATGTAGAGAGGATAATGATACAATGATGGGATGTGGATGATGATGAGAATGCAGTATGTGGTACCCTCGAGGCCTCTTTTATAATGGAACAAAAGAATAATAATTGTATTTAGCAATCCAAGCCTACAGCTCTCAGTCAATCAGGATTCAGGAAGTGGATCACGTATCTTAGCAATTTGGCCCAACAACTCTAAGCCAATCAAGATTCAGGAGACAGATCATTCATCTCAGCAATCTATCCCAACGACTCTCAGTCAATCATAAGGCAGGATAGATATTACACACATCAGCAATCCATCCCAACATATGGTCAAGGCATATCAACAATCTCCACCTTTACTTGAATCCTCGTGTAGTATAACTGACCACTGCTAGACTCCATCAGGTTGAATTCTCATACGGTAGAAAAACCATTGCGTGACTCCACCATGAGTTGAATTCTCATATAGCAAAATTGACCACCACTATAACTATGAGTTGACTTCTCTAATTGCAGAATTAACCATTGCTCCAACTTCATATAGTAGGATTCAAGGAATTATAAACATTATCCACCTTGAATGTTATTTTCAAAGAAGCTTTACGTAGCTTCATCATGTCACCGCCAACCCCTCGAGGTTACTGCCAACTGTCGACATTAAGCAAGTCCGGACAATACTTGTACTTACTCCTAGGAATTGTAGACCCATGCAAGACATATAGGACCTTCTGTTTGTTGCCCTTGATGGAAACCACCCCAGCTTTGGTAACTTACATAACTCTACCTCCAGCGTTATATCCAAGACTTCAAGGGATATCATGTTCTTTCTCAAATTAGGAACGTAGTAAATTTATGGTATCATCGTCCTGACAACTCCATCATGCATCTTGATCTTCATAGAGTCAATCCCAACAATCTTGCATTGTTGCATCATTCCCCACGATTATGTTTCCATCATATATCTTTTCATAGGTGCAGAACCAAACTCCATTGGGGGTCATATGGTAAGAACATCATGAATCAAGAATCCATGGTTGTATGTCATCATTTGATCTATGACAGTGAGAGCGAAATCATCTTCAGAATCTCCTCCTCCTTGAGTTATGTAGCAATTGTGGTGTTCTTTAGGCAATCTTTCTTCCAATGTCCAAATTCCTTGCAGTAATTGCAGATGCCCTTAAAATTGTGACTCTTAGACATCTGTTTTTCCCTTTTTTGCATAGCCACAACCAGCATGACTCTTTTCATGAGTCGTAACTATATATACAGCATCAGAGTCCTTCCTGATAGCCAAGCCATATGTCGGAGTTCGTGCATATGCAGACTCATGCAAACTTCCTATAGGGTTATAGCCAAAACTAGCATGACTCTTTTCATGAGTCATAACTAAATTTGTAGCGACAGGGTCCCTCCCAGTAGCCATATGTCGAAGTTCACACATATGCAGACTCATTTGAACTTCCTCTCGAGTTATCGATTATCTTCATGCAATAAACGATTGAATAAAATTCTCATATGATAGTGGAAGAGAAACCAACAAAATCAAAGTAGCATCCCCATATTCAATCTTAAGATCTACATTTCATAAATCCATCAGCAATGTATTTAAGCAGTCAAGATGTTCTTTAATAGATGTACCTTCATTTGTGCAGAGAGAGAACAAATGTTGTTTCAACAGCAATGTGTTGGTCAAAGACTTCGTCTTGTATAGACTTTCGAGTCTCAACCATAGACCGACCATGGAATCATCATCGGTAACTTCCATGATATTCTCATCGGCCAAATACAATATGATCGTCGAGTGTGCCTTCTCTTCTTGTGCAATCAACTTGAAGGGTTTGAAATTCTCGCCCACTCCTAGTCCTATGGTGCCTTGCTGCTTCAGAAGGGAGCGCATCTTGATCTACCATAAACTAAATACATTCCTTCATGTGAACTTTTCGATCTTCAGATTGTGTGACATCATCTTGCTTGATGATCTTGATAGAAATCGATGATCTGATACCAGTTTATTGCAAGTCACAAAAGTACGAACAAACATAATCAATCACATACGCACAAAGATACACGGATTTACAAGCATCACCCATAACTAAGCTACGTCATTGGGTAGCGGTGATTGGTTTTCACTTTTTGGCAAAGAAGAAAATAGGGGATATAGAGAGGATACTGAGATGATACAATGGTGGGATGATGAAGATGCAGTATGTGGTGGTCCCAAGGTTTATTTTATACTACAACAGAAGAATACCAATTGTATTCATAACCCAACATTTCTCAGCCAATTAGGTCTCATGAGGTAGATCACGCTTCTCAGCAACCCAACTCAATAGATCTCAACCAATCAGGATCCATGAGGTGGATTAGGCATTCCAGCAATCCAACACAATAGCTCTCAGCCAATCAAAAGGCAAGATGGAGATCAACCACATCAGCAATCCATCCCAACAGATGGTTAGTTTTCAAGGCATATCAACAACGACAAAAATGATCATCTTTTTCTTCATTATCTTCCGCTTCTTGAGTCATGAGAGGTTTCTCTGCTGGCTTATGACTTAGATCTTTAGGTCCTCAGTAGGAATGTAGACAACAAGCTATAAATAGCCTTCGGAAAAGTATATATGTGGTTATGTAAGGATGAATGGAAGTGTGTCAACGAAATGTTTTTCTCTACATTGAAGGAGATGATGACAAGACAATTCAACTTGCTTTGAGAGGTGACCCTTGAATAGTCACCTCAAGAATAGTGGGAATAAAATATTGTTTATAAGAAATAGCCTTTAAAATGAATATAATTATAAAATGAATACGAATCAGACAAATAAAAATCAAAATACTTAGTAGACTAATTTACACATTACTTATGTAGGATGATTAAACAAACACGATAATAAATATATTCATTCCATAATAATTATATCAACAATGGTGAATAAAGTCATGGTATATTATTACAAATGATTATAAATAAATATATATCATATTTATATATTAAAATGGATATATGAATATTTATGAACTTCAAAATGATATCCATATTCATTTGAAAAAGGATACGAATATGAATGTTAAAATTGATACTAAATGAATACGACAACAGATCAGGTATGAATATGTTCTTATTTATTTACATTCCTACTCAAAACTCTAGATTTTCTAGGGTCACAAATTGACCCTAATTATTTCATATCAAAGCACCTGTCGATATCATAAAAGTTATCTTTGTATGTATCATTTTCAAATGTTTCCAACATTTAAGTATACAAATTCGTGGATAGCCTATTTGAAATCATTCATTTAAAGCAACGATGATATCCCATTCGCGACGTGTAATACTACCTCCAACATGTTCGAAGAGAAGAGTTGATTGATCAATGAGTTAGATGTGAGCCTCGTCCATCGCAAACATCCACATTGGCCTTACCATCATAACTAATAAATCAAGCCATCATTGAAGAATTATTGAACCATATGAGAAGTCGGTATGTTGATTACATTCTATAAAATGAATACAAGTCGTAACACAATTTACATGCTATCAAAAGTAATAAATAATATGTATACACTTTATCATTCATCAAAACTACATTACAAGTTTATCACACATCAGTTCCTCGATCATGATATGAACATATGTGGATTGTCCAATTAGATGTAGGATAAGTTGCTCCTTTTCTTGGATTAAACAGTTTTTGATCATTTTAAGAGAATTTAAAAATGAATATATTGACCTTTTCTACCAACAAAGACTGTATAGTAGGTGGCAAGAAGATTTAATATTATATCTACATGGCCATTGTCGCATGACAAAATGCAAGTCAATGTTCAAATTGCAATTTCTATAGACTCAAGATGGATCACAATACATACATCATTAGGGAATGTGTAACATAATCAACCTTTTACATCTATGAATCTCCATGTTTCTTAAACACAAACAATGCATATACGAGACAATAGCATTCGCATTCGTCATTTTCAAAAAAAATCAGTAAATAATCATGTATATACAAAGGAAAATTGCTACAATGTTGGATCATACCATCTTGAGATAATTAGGTAGAAGTTGTTGTAAATGTGATAGTAGAAAATGCAATGCATACAATGTGAATTGTCTAAGGAAAAAGAAATCAAATGGGAAGGGCAATCATTTAGAAAAATGAATAAATTCATCGAATAAGAATATCATAGTTATTCCTTCGCTTAAATTGCTAACACATTAGGAAAAACAAGGCAACAAGAGTGGTGGCCAAGCCTCGCCACCTAGGTGGTTGCTCATCCAGGTTCAGTATTTTCACACTTGTTCATGTAAATGTGATGCTCAAAGGTGATCTCATTCTTGTACTTGCCATGATTGTTACCATTGAATCTGTGTATGCATTATGTTTAGATGTTATGCATGTTTAATTATAGATATCAACCATGTAGAAAATATATTATAAAATATTAAACAAGGATAATATCAAAGGCATACCTTTCATATAAATATAATAGTATTGTCTTAATTAACAAAGAAATAATTTGAGGTCACCATTGATGTGGTTAAACCCTTCCACAATTACTTGCAGATGATCATTCTAAGCATTACATCGGTCAGATAAATACCAGATGTAATCATAATGTCTATTACAATCGGCTTTCGTCATCGCGGCATAGTTTGTATTACGTACACATGGTTATACTGCAAGTTTGACAAATATTACACAGTATTCATCATTGGCGAATGAATACTACACTTCATCCACTTTCAAGTGTCCTTAATAGAGGACAAAGCAATACTCCATGAATGTAGGGAATTCATGAAGGATAATGATGTGTCCCTAATAATCTTTTTTCGCTCACTATTAAGTTAATCTTAGTGTAGCACATGTGCACAAATGATCAATAAAAAATCACTCCAAAGTTGAAACTAAGTATGATGCATTTTAACTTGGGCAAGACTAGGATCAACCTGAAGGAGCCGCTTCCAAGCTAAGGACAATAACACATGGAAAACTAAGCAATCGTGTCGGCTAGAGTGGTACTTTTTTGTTTTGTACTTTTCATTGCACGGCAGAAACCAAAAGGAAAATGTAGTGCAATGTAGTAGAGTGTATTTAAATACTAAGCATACTAATATATTATGGATCTTTCATAATCATTTTTAAGACTTGATAAAAATTTTAAAAATTTTGGGGGAAAATACTTTTTAGTCAAGGATAAATAAATCAATCATAAAATATTTTGGATATTTTTCAAAATTCACTAAGATTATAAAGAAGATTTATTATTGTGAAATCCAAGTTTCAATGTAGCATTCAAACTCCTAATTACCTAGAAAATACAAAATGGTGGTAAATTTGCAAAATGTTGTTTTTCCTAGGTAAAGAATGAATGTTATAGGAAATGTGTTTTTAATTTTTAATATTGTAAATGCAGCTAATAGAAAATGCACAAGATTTTTGGTTTTTTTATTCTAAGAACTACATGCAATGGAAATTAATAATTTTTTGATAACAATCAAAATACAATGAAATGCACCTAATATGATTTTTAAATTTTTTATTGAAAATTATTTTATCATAATTTAATTACTAACATCTAATTTTTTACAATTAATACACTAAAACTATTAAAATTGAATACTTTGGAAATACAAGCTACTAATTCAAGGCATACAAGGTAAGTTTTAAATTTTGCAAAATGATCCAAAATGTATGAATTATACCAAAACCGAGGCATTATTATTCAAAGAACATGAAGCATTATTTTTTGTTTTTTTGGCTATATCCTACAACATAAAAAGGCATGGAAATATTTTTTTTCAAATTTTCAAGCACGTAAACAACTTTATATGAATAATAAGTAAAAGGGCAAATTAAACATGTCTTTACCAAGTTTATTATAATAAATAATGCAGAATTAAGAAAATTGTGAATCTAATTGTATTTGAAAGAGCATTACGTGAACTATAACAAAGAATTTTTGGAAATGAAACTCAAAAATGGCTCAAGTTTCAATGCAAACATAAGGTTTCCTAGAACAACATAACATAACGACTTTGTTGAAAGGAAGAACCTTACTCTATAAGAGTGCACTGGGATAATTTTTATTGGATCCAACTTTCCTAACTACTTTTTAATATCGACTACATAAAAGACTTTAGAAGTAAATGTGTTATTCTGAACACTGGGGATAGCTTAGATAAAGTTCAAAGACAGGGAACAAGAATATATCTTCATTGGGTTATTTCGTCAAAATGTAAGGTGAAGTTTGTTTTTTTATTATTTTGATATTTTTATTGGTTATAATTTTTAAGTTTTATGGTTTTAAATTTTTTTAGTTTTTATGTGTTATAGGTAAAGTAAGAAATCTCTTTTTATTTTTTTGGTGAAAGTGAAGATATATTGTATATGTTGATGGAGTATTACTCAATCTATATTTTTTATGTTTTTTAGGAGAAGTTTGATTTTTATTTGGAAGGGTTTTAGTTGATTTTTCTCCTTTTTACTTGATTTTAGTTTTGAAAAAATATAATTTTGAAATTAAATTTACTATATAATAAATAATAAAATGTGTATAAATAAGATGTGATGATCCTTATTTCATGATAATGAAATTTAACATGAGATTACATAACATGTTGTATTTGTTCCATTGCCACTCTAGAGAGATGTATCATGGTGCCCTAATAAAGCAGGCAACAAGATGAGTGAAGGATAATGTGTACTAGGTAAGCAAAATCATATTAAATAAGCTAAATGATGTGAAATATCGGGAGAGGGTCAAGGCTTATAACCAGTCATGGTGCACTCTAGAGAGGTGGGCCAGCGGAGGTGGGCCAGCTACTGCAATCTATTTGCCACAAGATTTTCCATAAGAGATCTAAGACAGGGAAGACTAACATAAGGAAACGGACAATCAGATCCACTAGCAGTTCGAAAAGTATTGACATTGTGTGGAGCAAAATGGTATATAGTTGGAGTATTACAATTTTTTTACAAGAATGTAATGATTAACATGATGCAAATAACAACGTGTAGTTGATAATCGTCCCTTGTCACTGCAAAATATGGTGGACTGTCATGCGTACGTCGAGGGGGAATGGTCCATGCATGAATCTAAAGTGGTGTTGGTACGTGTAATATCTTTATTTCCATACTTGTAGTTATTTTATAGTGTATTAATGTACCTAAATTATATGAACCATGCTTGGAGCCTGGAGCAATACGCTACAAAGTTTGGCCTCCCTTCCTCTGTCTGATGATCATTAGGGCTGTGACGCTACTTTATGGCAAAAGATAACCAATTAGAGAAAGGTGGGACCAAACAAGAAGCATGTGTTTGATAGTTTGCTTCCTATGCTCTACGACTCTATTTGTTCTATGGGAGCTTTTGTTTTTCTGATGTCCCATCCATTGAATCATACGCCAACATCGCAATCTAGTGTATCCGAGAATGAGTTTAGGTAACTCTCTCAGTCAGTGAGAGAGTTGATGACTGTAGCTGGGATAATGAAAATCGGGTTCAATCCGAATTCCTATCACTGGATCGAGACAAGGGCAAGGAGAAGGGAAAGGAAGAGAAAGAGGTGGAAGTTGTTGTGGCATGTCTCTTTTTGTTCTAATTTGGAAGTTGAAACATAACTTTTTAGGATGTTAGAAACTCAATTTTTCTCTGCATTATGCTGGAAACACGTGTAAATTCAATAGTGAAATGCAAGTTAATGTTTGTATGGTAATGATTTTATATGTATGTATACATAGGATATACTTCCAATGAAACATGATCCTTCCATTTATAAGGAAGGTCATCGATCCCATTTGGTTAGTAATAAAGGCATGTTAATAGTATTATTTAATTAGTTAAAAACCTATATTGATCATTGTTCATTATCTAAATATAGTATGTATTCACATAAAATATCTTTATCATTTATCTCTCTCTCTCTTTAATTTTCTTATTCATGTTTCAAAACCCTCATACACATGAAAGCAGACACAATTTTTATGGATGATGACAGATATGTGTATGCAAAGGAGATGATGTGCTTATGTTGGTGGTGCATATAGCGTCGGACGACATCGGCGACTGTGTGTGGGTTACGTTGGTGGTACTTACATTGCTTGTGTGTGGTGTGCAGATGATCAAGGGTGGTTGTGGTGGTACGGCTCATGATCACGATGATGGCGAGTGCAAGACGGTGACCATGAAACCCGACGGTTACATGTGAGCGGACATTTTTTTATATATATCTTACATATTTGATGTGTATTGTATATTTTTTATGTGTATTATACATTTTTGTGTGTATTTTACATATCGGCTAGGTGTGAACGACTGTTGATTTTATATATGCATATTTGATGTGTACTATATATATTCGATGTATATTATACATATTTGAATATATATCTTACAAACTTGTCATTTTCTTTGTAGGATACCATTATGATACAAAAGGATTGCAGATTTCACATAAATCATCAAAACATAAAAATACTAATAGAAAATATAAAACAACTAATATATTGTTAATATAAATTGTATTTTACAAAAAAATCATACAAACTTTAAGATTGGTGATGAATTTTGAAGGACACATAATATTGGCACGACATTTGATGGAAACATAAACTATTGTATACGTTACTAATCAAAGTTTCTTTTGTACAAAAAAGCATACAATCATTACAAAAAGAACCGTGGATTCTACAAAAAAAACATGTGAGGATACAAAATCTTCACCATGTAATGTCAATCAACATAAAATTAAACATTATTTAAATAAGATATTGCAAAAAAATACCAAAATCAGATCTTTCTAAATTTAGTATTTCAAAATGTTAAATGATATGCACAATTTTGCAAAAGAAGATGACCAGAGTACCCTTTGGGCCAAAGAAATTGATGGTCTTATTACATTTTAATCTAACGGCTATAATCGTTGGTATTTCTTATGCGTGGAAGGATCATGACCTATAAGAAGGGCTCTATATGTGTTTGTGGGGGGTGTGAGGTAAAGTAGGTCTACCCCTAGGGGGAGCCAAGTTCGCTTCCCCTGTCTGTTTTTTCATACTTTCTTCTGGTATTTTTTTCAAAACACCTAGGGGGTTTTAGATCACCTAATATCAATATATTATCGTAAAAATCCAACTCATTTTGAGGTTTTTATCCCATCTATTAAGCCTAATAAGTTTTAACAATCGTAGAATTACTGAAATCGATCCCTTCTGGGTTAGGAATGTTTGTTTTTCAAGAAATTTGAATCACATATTCCTCTTGTTAATCTAAGCTAATCGCTTTGTGTATTTAAAAAAATATAAAAATTCTAAAAAAGGACATGGGAAGCAAACTTGGCTCCCTTAGGGAGTGGCAACATTTTACCCATATATGTATATGGGGTTGCCCCCTCGAGGGAGCTAACTTGGCTTCATCACCTCATTTTTATCATTTTTATTTTTTTAAATAGTTCATGCATAATTATATCCATATATTATGTCATTCAATTTTCATACGAAATAGAAACTCGTAAGACCTCCATCCAAACAGGGGTGATTTCGACAATGTGACCATTAAAAATGATTGTCTAGATGGAGGTCGTAGGGTCTCTATTTCGTATGAAATTTGATTGACATAATATAACGATATAGCAATGAATTTCAAGGGATTCATTATTTAAAAAAATAAAAAATAGGAAGAATGAGGTGAAGGAGCCAAGTTAGCTCCCTCTAAAGGGCAGCCTCATTTTTACCATATATATTATAGATTGTGCATGTCCTAGATGGTACATGTTAATGTTTGGCTTGATATTAGAATATATTAATTGTGATTCATATGAGATCAACCAATATGCAATAACAATAGTTCTCAATTTTACTGTTTTTTTTACAATTTTTCTGTATTTGTAACTACACAACGTCTACATTGCAGCCACAGTTGTTGCAATGAGTTGTTGCATATCATTTTCGTAGTTGTAAGGAATATAACATGGTTTAAATATAGTCGTGTGTGGTCGCAATGTGGTTGTACATCTAAGCACCCTTGTTTATATGTGATCGCATATGCCATAATAAAGGTGTAGAAAAACGTCAAATTTGCAGCTCCTTTCTACTACCATGTTGCGTTTATGGTAGAGACGACATGTGACTACGACTATGTCCATAGTGATGACCACATCGTGGTCATTAGCTCCTTATTTATGATCAAGTTGCTAAAGGGAGGTTTGACCTTGGACATCACAGAAATTCAAAAATAACATATTAAGTTCGTAAAGAAAGGTGTTTATCATATGAATCAGATGCAATCGTACAACAAAAAATGTTGATTGCAAATAAGAAATTGCATTGTATAAGAAATGTTTTCTTAAGGTTTTATTTAACAACATGTGCAATAAGGAATAGCTTTGAAGCATGAGTCTTTAAAGGAAGAAACCTCCTAAATCAAGCCTGATTCGACAATGCTTTCTCACGAACACGATGATGACTCATGTTGCTTCCCACGAACTTGAGTGATCTTCTTCACTAAGTTATCCACAAACAGAGATCTAGTTGACATCTACCTCTCGCTTTCGTAGTAAGAAATCAAGTCCTTCAACATGTACATAGAATATGAGGAACAAGGCAACTCCACTCACGATTGGTGAAGCCAACGTAGAGGAAGGAGAGGCTTGCAAACGTGGACGCCTAGGGCTTCATGGAGGATGTGGAGGACATCCAAGAAGAGAGTTGTATATTCTCTCTTCTCTTCAACTTTCTCTCTCTATGGAATTGAATTAATGTACTTGAAAGAAGGGCAATGCCCCTCTTTAAATATATAAGGGAGACGATCGTGGAGAATCCAATTCTCCATGGGGATAGTAACCAATACGAGCCATTGATTCTATTTTGGATGGGTATGATGGATTCTTAATCCATCAGAAAGTTGCCAATTATTCTGCCAACATTATCACCAAAATAAAAATCAACTAATAGAGTCCTAAAGAAAGTAGGAAGGAGATCGACAACTTGATCTCCAACCAACATGGTGGACGTACATGGTGGAACCAACATGTTGGTCTTTTTTTCAATTCTATAAGGATTTGACATTTAATTTAATTTTATCTTGATTAAATAAATTACAAATATCGATATTGGGAGATTTATAAAAAAATCCTCACCGCAATTGAAACTTCATTTGTCCACATAAAATGCAAAGCCAAATTACATTTTTATGAATTATGTGAAATCTCATTCACATGTCTTGAATATATGTATGTATGTAATGTATGTATCATATCCATATATATTAATTATTATAAATCTATGTTCATATTTATTAATAGACAATGTGTGAATCATATCCATATATTCACATCTCCATGATAACAATAACTATTATTTTTATATTGATATCTCAATGTACGAGTCATAATTCAATTAGGAATCATGTGAAGCATTCACAGATATATGGAGATAATGTCAGAGAGATTATATTATCCATGTATAGTAACTTGAAATTTCGATATTCATCCATTTTTAGGGATTAAATGACTTATGGCATTTTCAATCTGATATTTTTTAGATGTCGAAATCATTTGGATCTATTTTCAATCATTTTCATTTCCAACAATTGGATCGAGATATGGACATTAGAAATGTGTTCAGTATCCATTTCCTTTCCCATTTTCAACATTTGGATCCGAAAATGGACAATAGAAATTGGCATTAGAAATGGGTTACATTATGTGAGATTTAATCCAATTACTTCTCAAACATTAAGTCACAAATCAAAATCACTAAAATCCATTTGATTTCATCAGTCCCTCAAAATGAAAATGTCATGGAATATAATCTATTATGATCGCATAAATCTAGAACATTCTCAATACTCAAGCATCCTACATACATGAGACTATGATTAAACCCGAAGTTCAAATCCTTGTTTTACTATCTTCTTCAAGGTTATATCAATATATTTTATCAATGGAACTTTGGGCGGTAATATTAATCCCATGCATTCTGAAGGTGTGTATTAATATTTTTGAATTCATGTTTTCATAAACAAAACGACCATGCATGGAATTTCGATGTGCCCCCAACATCTAATTAGTAAGCTCCATCTCCTACTTCATAGAGTATGAATATTTATGATTCCTGATAGATCGTATATTTCATATCTCCTCATACGCACACCAACACAATGATGTATAGACCTTGTATATATCATCAACTTAATGATGTGTCAAATGTGCATACTTGGATATATAAATGTGTGTGTATATATATATATATATATCCACTCAAAGGATGTATGCATGTTCATGATAATATACAATTTAGGTCTTTAGTATTTTAATACCGTCAAGTTAACACATTGACTTAACTAATCTGATACGTATGAATATTTATTCCTATAAAGAGGACTCGCATCAAGAGATAAATGGGAAATCAATCTTCAAATGAAGATTGCCATCTCTTTCTTAGACTTGAGATCATATTGAGTAGCATTTGACAATGATGATTGTGTCCTCAATCTAATTCTTTGGATCTACCCTACATCAACCTCTATTTTTTTAGATAAACAGTGGTATGATATTAAGATGGTCATAGTACATAGCCCTAATTTTACTAAGGGACCTTTCATTAGGTGAAAACATGAAGATTCAATTCTGATGAAGAAATAATTTCATTAATGGATCTCCAAAGGCTTGCAAGTCCAATAGTCTCCCACTATCATTCATAACCATTCATGGACAACTCCCAAATCCATACTTATGTGCTAAACAATTTATTATTTCATCAATTTTCATGCTAGCCAATTAGTCACTCTATCACCGGAGGCTACGCAAAGTTTTGTTACTTGTATAACTCAAGGAAACAGTAGTGGCATCTAATGAAATATTCAACTTTTTTGAAACAACCATAGGGTCATGCTTCTTTCTACACTTATCAAGCATCACTACCTCCCAACAAGGATTTTGAACCACGAGGTTAACTTCTTATCATCAACATCGGATTGGAAGTTAGAATTTATATACCCAAAGACTTGGCTATCGTTATCTCCGCAAACCAAGGCGTGGTCTTTAGTTCTTCTTAGATACTTGAATATGCTTTTCACTGCACTCTAATTTTTTTCTCCATAGCAGGATTGGTAACAACTTACCCCTCCTGCTATATGGAAGATATATGGTCTTGTACACGGCATGGTATATATCTGGCTTCCTACGGGTGATGCATAAGGGCATCCATCAATATACTTTTTATCCTTAACACGTAGGTCCCATCCCTTTAGATAAGTTTATACCAAGTCTTAAAGGAATGGAATCTTTCTTGGAATTATCCATATTGAATTTTTCCAATATCTTCTTAATGTATCCTTGTTGTTATAATCCTAGCATTATCTTTTATCTGCTTTTGAATAGATTCAGAACTAATATGTAAGAGACTTACCCAAGATCTTTCATCTTAAAGGTATGAGATGCATATTTTAACATTGGTCATCATCCCAACATTACTCCCAATGATTAGGATGTCGTTATATAAAGCACGATGAACATAGTGGCACTCCCACTAATCTTCTCGTATATACATGGCTCATCTGGATTTTGTATGAAATCATAAAATCTATGGTTTCATCAAATATGATGTTCCAACTTCGAGAAGCATATTTAAGCCTATGTTTGTTCTTCGGCCTGGACACTTTTCCTTCCTCATCTATGAAGCCTTGGGTTACTCCATATAGAAATCCTCATCAAAGTATCCATTGAGGAATGCGGTCTTGATGTCCGTATGTCAGATGTCGTAATCAATATGTGCAGTTATATGTAGTAATATCCTGACGGATTGAAGCATGGACATAGGAGAGAATGTCTAATCGCAATCGATTCCCTCTCTCTCTCTATTTGTAGCCCTTGGCTACCAGCCTTGCCTTGAAGGTCTCTACCTTCTCATCAGGTCCCCTCTATATCTTGAAGATACATTTACACCCAATGGATTTAAACCCTTTAGGTGGATCCTCAAGGGTCCATACCCCATTCTTATACATGGAGTCTACTTCAGATTTCATTGCTTGCATCCATCTTTTCAATGTCATGATCTGTCAATGCTTCAAAATATGAAACTGGATCACTGATGGACTCTTTTGATACATGGAATCCATACTTCTCAGGTGGTCTTACCACCCTTGAATTCTTTCTAAGAGGTATGTGTGTGTGTCATCTCCAATTATCTCTTAAGTTTATAGTATGGGGACTTCATTGGTATCATTAGAGTCAATAAGTTCTTTGACTTCCTTGTTGCCTTGACTCATAAGTAATTCATCCTTTAGAAATTTAACATCTCTAGAGACAAATACTTGTTGAGTATTACAATTACAAAGTCGGTAATTAATATCATTCTTTACATATGCAATGAAGTATCATTCTCTAATGCGAGATTTCAACTTGCTTGCATTGATGTTTTTAGCAAGGTATGAAGATTATGTGTATGGTACCACCATCATTCAATTTAATATAGAACATAGTGTGAAGTGAGGTGCTCACCCTTTGGGATCTTTGCATGACATTGTTCACAGTCGCATCTAAGGAGTCTATCTCCTCTATCTTTGTCTCCGTGCCTCCAAGCATGTCGAGACTAGCAATGGTTAGGGAATGTATCCAAGGTGATGTTTTGGCATCTCTTCGCACCCAGCCCCCTGACTGTTCTGCCACCATGCTAGCATCCACGTGCCTTCTTTCAGCAGCATTGGTTCATAGGTCCCTTTCTATCAATAACTCGATAGACCTAATTGTTCTGTCTTCCTAAGACTACAACAAATTGGTATACACACCCTACTACATCGGGTCAAGAGTTACTGGAAATGTAAACAATGACTACGTGGTCTTTCAAGCTAGAATGATAAAGTGTCAAGCGATTTTGCTTATATTTCATTGTAGATATTCTGATAACAAGAATATCCATATTTACGTAACAATTACAATTAGAGGGTAATATTTTCAAAAAGAGTTCTCATAAATAAAAAATGAGAAAGATAGGAATTAAGCAAAGAGCATGATCTTCCCCTAGGCGAGAGATAAAGACATACCCAATGTTCATACAGGGATTTAAGTACATATTTACTTGGAATCTTGCTGACAATATGTCATGGTCTCAACAACGTATCCCTAGAAACTAAGAGGTAAGTTTGATTTACTCGCCATTAATCTCACCATGTCCAACATGGTTCTGGTGTGTCTCTCTACATCTTCATTGAGTTGAGGAGTACCTAGAGGAGGGAGAGTACATATTATTCCTCTCTTTCTTTAAAGTATTGCTTAAATTCATCTGAGAGAATTTTGCCACCTCGGTGATATCGAATTTGTCTATTCTTCCTTTCTATTTTGTTCTCGAACAAAACCATGAATTCTTTGAGCTTTTCAAAGGTTTAAGATTTCTAACGTAATAAGAAGACAGAATTGTACCATGAAAGGTCATCAATTAATGTAATATTGATGTCCATTTCAATTTGTAGTACTAAATGTATGTATTAGGTCAAGTATGCATTTGCATCGTATACCTTCCTTGGAGAAAGATGCCCTAGACATTTTACCTCGAACACAATGCCCATATATTGGTAAATATTGGACTTTCAAAAAATTCAAAATCCATTACTTACTATTCTATTGATCCTATTAATGACCAGGGATCTACGGAGGTCTTGTGCTCACACAAGACGGGAACACAGTTGTCGAAGCGACCTCACACGAAGTCTAGAAAATCAACAACTAACCCACGATATATAAAGCGATGAAAAGTAAAATATGTGGAGTTAAAATTTATTATAACTATACAAAAGATATGTATAGGTGTAAGTACTGTAGAGGTTAAACACATGAAGCAAACGGGAGAATGGAGCAAATGAATGCACAAAAATATGTGTTGTTCTTGTCTATGTACTTTTTGGGTTATTAATTTTTATTTTATTTTGTTTTTATATTTTCAAATTGTTTCTTATTTTATATTTTTATTTTCTTTTTATAATGTTCTGATTTTTAATTTATTTTTATTTGTATAAAATATATAGATAATATATAAGGATATATATACAATGTAAGGTAATATATATACTAATAAAAATCGGTAAATATAGCAAATAAAATATTTTAGGGTTTTAAATTTTTTCATTATTTTTGTGATTTTTTAGAGATTTTTTCTATTTTTATATGTTTTTAAAGTTAAAAACATCCCAAATCAGGGATTAATTAAATGAGTCAAATTAAAAAGAAGATTCAGAATAACAAATGGTGTCCAAAAGTCTTCAATTCAATTTTAACATGTAAACAATAATATCAAGAAAATTATTAAAAAATGAAATTGATATTTTTAGAGTTTTGGGAATTTTTTAGATTTTTATAAAGGATTTTGAGGTTTTCAATTATTGAGAGTTTTCTTTTTCTATTTGTAGTGTTTTTTATCTGAAGGCCCAAAATACTTAAATAGATAAAATATATTTTGGGGGAATTTAAAAAAATATACTTTTTATGGGTTTTTTAAGTCAAACAGGGAATATTTGTGCTATTTTTTATTTTTATAAAATAATCAAAGTGCCAAAAATAAATATAAAAAAATGTAGCATGAAACTATACATAACAGGCACCTAATGCTATTTTGGGGGATTTTTCTGAGGATAAATGTTATTAAAAATAAATAGAAAACAACCATAAAATTTAATGTGCTGGAAAGGGTAAATATGTAATAAAAACAAGAACGAGGATGTTTCTGCATTTTTTTCCAAAATGTTATAACTAGAATTAAAAAATAACAGACTAAAAAGAAATACAAATAATTGCATGGGCCTAAGTGCAAAAATGCCACCTCACGTGGGACAACATGTGAGGTGACATGGACTAGACTAAACTTAGATAGTATAAAAGTGAGGATATTTTTGTGCAAATTTTAGAAAATGTAACAACTGCAAATGAAAGTTTATATGCTAAATAATAAAGTACAAAAAATCGAGGGTTAATAGTGCAAAATACCCCCTCCACGTACGGTGGTATACGATCTGATGTATCCACTAATCCACATGTCACATATCCGGTGGTCGAAGACGATTCTCCTCGGGCGATCTGGATTAGATCCCATGGGGGAGATCCACGGCTATGGTGCTCTGCGTCCAATGCCGGTTGTACAATATGGAGCGGCGAGATGATTCAATAGTTGGAAGGGGCTCTGGAAGAACATACTAAGAACTCACCAAGTGCGAGTTTGAATCTCTTGTCCTTCTCTTCTCTGGTCGCCTGAGTGGGCAAAATGGAGATGGGACCCTCTGCTTCAGTTGAAGGTCTCCAGTGAGCTAATGCAACACTATTGACGATGAATGGTAACGAAGAAGAACTGGAGCTCCAGGTAGCTCCTTTTACTCGAAATCGACCCCCTAAGGGGTCCTTAGCCACTAGGCCTAATGAATCTCATATTCAACATGCTAAAATTAGTCAATTAGGTTATGTTCCCTAAAATCCATATGCATTTAGTGATTAATATAGCATCATTAACATTCATACATATGTTAACTATATTCGCATTTTCATCATCCATAATTGCATAAAATAACAGAACCAAAAATCCAAGTGAAAATTGATTAAAAAGCTGTTAACTTCCCTATTTTTAATTAATTCATCCTAACTCCGATTGACCTAAAACTCCATTGTGTAGACATTACTAACAAGAATAAATAAAAAATATATAAAAATTGCTAACTCAAATACGACAAATAAACCCAAAACCTAATTTCACATTAGACGGACTAAAACACACATGTATTCTTAACGCAGTGTCCAATTTTGGTCTACTCACTTTTAAAGTACTCCATTTTTAAATACCTTCAAAACAAGATTAATTTCATAAATTTGGAGCTCATATGTGAAAGTTGGGTTTGGGTTGCTTTTGTGCATTTTACTGTTTTGCTATTTTTGACATGAGTTTTTATGTACATAATTAATCCATTTTAGTTTATTTCTTATTCATTTGTGTTCTTTGATGAAAATTTTATCAAACGGCATAAATCAAATCCAAATCAAGATTGAAATCAAAGAAACTGACTGAGTCTGAGTGACCTTTGTGAGTCTGTACAAAATTTGATTGTTTCATACTCCTATTTTATTTCTATATTTTCTTATTTAGTAAAAACCAAAAATAGATTAATATGTAATGAAATTAATTTTATTTTATTGCATTTTTCTATATTTTTATCCTCTTTTAAAATCACAAAAAATATAAAACCCCAAAAAGCAGCTTTTCTGTACATACGAAAAACCATCAAAAATGCCACTTTGTACAGACAACCGTTTTTGTTTTTGTTCCTTCATGAAAGTGGTAGATCTTGTCAAGACGAATAACTTTTGTGAAGAAAATTTTTTGATTCGAGGACTCCTTCTATTTCTTTTTTATTTTCTTTTCTTTTTAATTTTTGAATTTTTTTGGGTGACATGCGGCAACCCCTGGCATGACATGTGGCGCGTCCGCTTTTTCTCTCACCAGTCACCCCCAGGTCACATGCCTAGCATGTAACACTCCTTCGTCTCATCGAATCCGCAACGGACGTGCCCCCTACATGAACACTCCTCCCCCTCATGTAACGGTCGCGCCACCATCCACCTCCGTCGTGGCCGTCACGCGTTCCCCCTCAAGCCGTTCTCCTCGTTTATTTAACCTGCAGCCGTCAGCCCTCTCAGTTTTCCATCATTTCGCATACCTCTCATCCAGCTCCTTCACTCCACCCCAGGTGACAGCAGCGGGCAGGGTGACGATCTACGACGAGGAGGTTCGGTGAGATCCTCGGTCATCTTTGGTCATGCCAGAGCTCCACCCAGTTGTTGAGCTCTCTGCTCCTCTTCGTTGGAGTAGATCAAGCATCGACCACTGGGAGGCCCTTTGGCTTCTCCTCCATCGAAGACCCTTCCCCACCCCCTCCACGTTGTGCTCCCCCTTTCTCTCTCTTCTCTCTACTCGAATTTTCTCCACCACTGCACCTCCACACACAGCTCATCCTACTTCACTTCACCCTTGTTTCACGCCATCATTCTCTGACCTTACGAAGGTCGGAGCTCTGCTCCAGTCCCTCACCCACACTCGACCCCTGTTCCCCCTTTTTCTGCTTGGTTCTGCTAAACCCTGCAGGTAATCGCCACTCCGCTCTTCACACAACAGCTGCTCTGGCAAACCTCACGGTTGCGGCAGAACCAGACATTGCCCTCCTCCATCAGCGACTCCCAGGCGACAGCCCCCGCTCTAACTCCGCCTTAGCTCGGCAGTGTGTCGGTCGAGCTCCGCCTCGACATCAAACTGTGCCCGCGTCCAACCATGCATCATCTCCACTATCGGGCCCCGCTCCTCCATAGGAGCACAACTCGACTGCCTCTCCAAGCAACCAACTCCTTGGGGTTGTTGCTCCTCCGCCCCTACCGGTCGTGTGGCGACCAGGCTCTCCCCTCGTTGACGCGTCGTAGTTTTGCACCTCGGCTTTGTAAGGGTGTCGTCACTACCTCAGTTGACATGTCACCGCCCTAGAGACCACTCATGTGAGGAGCACGAGAACGTAGGGGACAATTTACATGGACGTCCCTCATCTCCTTGAAAATCACACGAATGCCCCTATAGTTGAAAGGCACGTGCACCTCCCGTGTTGTGGGGGAAAATTTCAAGGAGGCCCCCACAAGTCCGATGTTTGCATCCAGGCCTCTGCCTCTGAATGCATGTGAGGGGCATGTGCTTGCTTGGGTAAATTGCATTCCCCTCCTCCAACTTCCAAAGAATCACGAATAGGTCCCCGCCAGCCTAGCATGTACCTCGCACATGCTCCTTTGGAAAAGTTGTCGAAAGGTCCTGGAATTTCCAATATTTGCAAATACATCCTCTAGGGACCAAATTGAGAAGAAAACTTAACTTTTTACTGTATTTTAGTCCCTAGATTTTGTTTGAGCATAATATCTAAACTCCTATTTTAGCATACAATATGTCGATTTGAAGCTTATTCCATTCTCTCTCGTATTCTATACTTTGTGGACTGATTAGAGGACATTTGTTGATGATTATTATTTAAGATGCAATTTGATCAATGCAGGCTAAATTTTCACATATTTGTGCCATATTTTCATTGAGAAAATTAATGATTTGTTTGCAGGGGATTCAATTGAGTAGAAATGAATTTAGTTCTCAATATTTTATGCGATTAGACTCGGTTTACTTAAGGATTAAATTAGAGAGAATTTTGAGATCACATTCATTAATTGAGGATTATTTTTTATCTCCTTAAATTGCAAGATTATTCATAGATCTATTTGGACTCTTACTTACATTTTGATTTAAAATATGTATGGATTTGATATCTATTGATCTGTGATTTAATATCACGGATATTGATTATTATTGTTTGGATTAAAAATCGTATCTCAGATCAGTTCTTCATTCTCTCTGTTTATTTCTTGGCATTCTCATTGCATTATATATATATTCCCAACAAAGAAAATAACTTAGAAATTAATTATTTATTTAAATTAATTTAAAACTATGCAACTAAAAATCATTGTTTCGTGTGTTCGACCTTGATACACATACCAAGAAAAATACTCCACAACATTCAAAGCTTGGGTTTTTTATTGACCAAGTTTCGTCTCCTATAATACAATTCTTTATTACTAAAGAGGCGATTGTTGGAGTTCATCATATGGATTCCTTGCGAGGAACGACATATTTTTAGGGTTTTGAATTATTTTCTTTATTAATTTTCATGAAATTAATTTATGTGACAGTTTTTCTTCTTTTTGCATTTTATTTTCTGCACTATATTTTGCATATCTTTCTATAGATACTAACCGCATCTTCTCTCTTTGTAGATAGCTCGGAGCGATTTTTGGATACAATTCAAGGGTCTGCAAAGAAGACTGATTTTTTGGTGAGAGAGAGTTGGTTAGTTTATTTTATGCATTATTCATAGGGTCCCTCTCTCTGAACCTTGTAAATTTGTAATAATTCAGACTGAACTTCTCTACGGTGTGTCGGATCTGTTTCAACCCCTTTTGTGTGGTTGGGACCCGATTTGAGTGGTGTAGGAATTAGGCACATATGTGATTGCTTAGTTATTCTTGATTGTGCTCGTTGTTCTTAGGCCACACTTTTACTAATTATATCAATGTAGATCGTTCAACATTAGTCAAATTGAAATCAATTCTTCTTGTTAATAGAACTATATGTCTAGGGTATTTTTCCTCTGTGCATATCATTTAGTGTAAATTTAAAAACTTCCTTATATTGCATCCCGCATGAAGAACACGAAGAATCATTGTAAGTCTTCTTCTTAAGCATGCATCATTGATTTAAGCTTTCATTAGCTTTTTCAATTCTTCATCCTCAGTTTTTGCAACGTAGAAATTAAAGGAATTGGGATTGCTCGTTAGGCATGAATTTATGTGCTCATCTAACACCTCGGTGATAACCTTAATCTAAAACCAAGACTGCTAATCAAGGTGACTGTAAATAACTTAACCTAAAATCAGCTTGTGTATGGTGGAGAATAATACACATTGTTTGTAAGGACAAGATCGTACCTCTAGGATACAGTCAAAAATCAAAATTTTTCATTCAGAATACTATTTTTATGAACAATTAGCTACTTCTCAATGAGGGTTTCGGGTAGCCGTTTTACGGTCTGACTTCCTTTAGCAGAGTGGGGGGTTTGAGGACACCGTGTAAGGCTCCATCCTCAAGTAACGGGTTACCATATTTTTACGGTCTGCACTTACACCTATACTGGCTGAAAGTAGACGCAACTAGTTTTATGAACTCGGGACAGACTTTATGAAATATTTCTGCACCTAACAGCTCCGTTTAATTTTCAAGATTGTTTGATCATTAAATTAAAATTGAAAAGATAAACAGTCGAACCCTGACATGCCTCACAAGTGTTGAGTGGGTGAATCAAAGAGTTTATTTTGTTTTTTTTGTCTTGTGTCTATTCCGCTCCTTGTTTGGATCATCATCTTCTTCTTTTTCCATTCCACCATGTACTCTCGATCCACTTCGTATCCGAACCCTGAAGTCGGAACTTCGATCGACTTCACCACCTCACCCGACTTCGCCACTTCTTCGTACTTCTCACCTTATACACATTCTTTCCCACCCGATACCCTCTCATACCAGTCTAGCACACTATCTACCCAAAAGTTTGCTAGCCAATATGACATATATCTTAAGCAAACAACTGTTGAGAATGGTGATCCTTCGACCTGCATGGGTCAAGATTATGCCTATACATCTTTGACCTGAAGACCTTATTTTGACGACCAAATAGATATGCCTATACCTTATATTCAGCCTAACTAGATCGAATCTCATAGGCCCTCTTGTTCTGCGCTCAATGAGCACTCAGGCACAGAGAATTGGATTCAGGATCCAACTCCACCTTCCCATTGTCGATGGACATCCGGTTATAAGGCTCAAACTATCACAGCAAGAGGCACATACTCAACTCAGAAATGTGTGCCTATGTCTAAGCATGTTGAGTATGGAACCTCCACCTCTCAGCAGATTCATTCCAACCATTCCATTTATCTTCCCAAGCAAGCACTGGAGGATGAATACTCGTAAATCAAAAGAAATTGGAAGAATTGAGAAATGAATTTAGAAAAGCATTGGAAGCAGAAAAAATAGAATGTG
Organism: Ottelia alismoides; assembly: GCA_037367405.1. NCBI lineage: Eukaryota > Viridiplantae > Streptophyta > Magnoliopsida > Alismatales > Hydrocharitaceae > Ottelia > Ottelia alismoides. The sequence goes on from JAZKJV010001109.1 coordinate 525,009, forward strand.
CTAAACTTGGTATTAAGGTGTATTCAATTGTAGATGATCTCGAGGATACAAATGATACTAAGACACCAACATCTCCTGTATAGATAGTCACAACCACCAATGACCACTGACCATTATATCGAAAACACCAAAAAATCGAAAAATTAAACAATTCAAAAAAATTGGACAATTCTGAAATGGAAGCATTTTACAAAAGTTTAATCTTAGAACTTCCATTAATCAAGGTCATAGAATATGTGCCCATTCGTAAAAGATTTGTGAAAAAATGATTAAACACTAGAAAAGTGGGCAAGAAGTGATCCGGGAATGAATATCATATCATACTTATGGGCAGTTCTTTGGTGATGAACGAAAAACCAAGAGCCGCAAAGTTACACAGTTGACTCGGATAATGTGTAAAATTAAGGATTCTACATTCACTCATGTTTGGTTAGATAACGACTCCACATTAAACATCCTTTCCAAGTCCATCTTTGACCAACTCAAACTCGAACAACTAAAAACGACTAAGGTGATCGTTCAATTGCCTGATTGATACACCAAAAGACCGCCATGGATTGTTTCGGTCATAGTACACTTTTGAGGTGACAAACACCAAGTGGACTTTATTGTCCTTGACTTCGAGCACTGCGGAGAATTGTATGAGTCTCCTATCATTTTAAGAAAGCCATTCTTAGCCTCTGCTAAGGCGATTATGAATTGTGAGACTCAAGTCATCATGTTCCCAAACTCGGACCACAATCAACAAACCCTCAATGGTACGACCAACTCTGAGGAAACCTGACTTGAAATTGACAGTCGTGATCAGGAGATACTTGGGAGTAATTCATGAGATACTTGATTTGAACCATATTTCTGATGATCACCATGATTATTTAAGTGGTCTAATCATTGAGTTGGTAGTAATTCATGAGATACTTGAACCATACAAGGAACCGACTCAGAAAACCTCTGATGTCATCAAAATTCATGATTATCAGGATGTGACATCAACATCCCCAGCCAGCACTCACAAAGCCACCAGGAACAAGCTTCCTCGCTTGAAGCCGCGTATGTCCCTACAAGAATTGGTCGACTTTTACGGAGATTCATCCAATGAAGAACTCATAAAGGCCATACCGGTTACTCAAGATAGGGAGGTGAAGATTGTCCATCTTCTTCCCAATGCTTCTAATGGAAAGAAACCGACCAAGAAAGTCACCTTTGACCTTAGACACCAGGTGATTTCTGAGAGTCCTCGTCCGGTCATGAAGCGGTTCCTCAAGTAAGTGAAATAAGTACAGCTCTGATCCAAGGGCATTTACCTCTGGTTGATAATAGTTGCAGATCCTCTGTGTATGACTACTATTCTTTTGAGGACGGCTCTAATGATGGTTGTTCCTCTTCATCCTCCCCGTATTCACCCTCTACATATGCATATTATCTTCCACCCCTCTCCCGCAAGAACGTTCGTCACAAACCTCCTTGACCTTGTACATCTGTAAATCTACTCGGTACCCCATTTGTAATTATCCAATCATACTTTGGTTGACATGAGCCTAAATATAGTAGGATCGGTACCATTGTGTATACATCACTTATATTCCTTCCCCCTCGACCTCGACTGCCTCATTTCATGCTTTTATGGTACGCTTAGTCCCTTAAAAGTCCAAGTAAAGGGGGTATGTGGACTTTTTTTCTTTTTCGCTCATTTATACTTAGTGCAAGTTATGTCTACATTTCACTTTGTGCCATGAGGACATAGCGCAAGAAAAGTATAGGGGGAGTTTGTATATATTCTACATACTTTATCCATAATCTCATACTTAAATTGTTTTCATCTAAAATTGGGGGTGGGTACAAGTATTGTTTATTGTTTATATTATACTAAATTCTTTCCGTAAATAATACATGGTTTTCAAAAAACTTTTTGCATAAAAAAATTTCTCATGTTATTGTGTTTCATTAAGCAACTCATGAATCCATGCATTCCTTGGTTGGTATATTCCTGACACATTCACTATCACTCAAGGCTTGAGGATTTGAAGACATTGGATTTTCTGAGATCTTGAGAGACTTATTTAGCCAGCCTTAGTCATTGGGGTTTTTTAAACTTAATAATCCACACTTCCCTAGTTTGAAAGATCTGAGTGTTATATTGCACTCTCCATCTCTTCCTTCTAATGAATATGATCAGCACAACACTTCCACAACTGCATGATTGACGAGATGAGTTAAGTTAGTGATGATCGGAAAATCCCACAACATCCAGGTAAAGGTAAAAACAAGGGTCGTTGCGACCCGGATCTTGCGGCTCGATCAATCAAGAAAAAGAGACCACCAAAATCAGATGGATAAATCAAGAAAATCAAGAGCGGTCCTCGCTATTTTTATTAACCTGGTATAGCGACCAGGGTCAAACTCAAGGAGTACGGGATGACCTTACGGCCTACGAAGTAGTCAAAAATCGAAAAACAAAGGAGAAAATATTTTTGGTGGATTTTTATGATTTTTAAATGTTTTTCTGTTTTTGATTTTATAAGAAAAAGGGGAAACAAGCAAATACAACAATTTATTAAAGCACTCAAAAGTACCCAGAAAATTCAAACAAATTTATTTTTTGTGTTTTTAATATTTTGAAGTGTTTTTCGTGAATTTTTCAGAATTTTTAAATTTTATTTGATTTTATAAAAATCAAGAAAGAGGAAAAATATGGGCTACTGTGCAGCCAGACTTGAAAGATCAATTAAAAATATAAAACTAATTATAAAAGTCTGGAGGCAATTTTTATGAAAAATATATGCAAAATTAAATTACAAAAAAAGAGTTTGTATTTTTTTATTTTTATAGAATTTTTTAGAATTTTTATAAGATTTTTAGGGTTTTGCAAATTTTAAGGTTTTTATAAATCCAATTAAGCTCAAAAATGGATAGAAGCTATAAAACACTAAAATTGACTAGCACTAATTTTTTAGAAATTTTAAAGAAGTTTTTATATTTTTCTTTGATTTTCTTTTTCAAATAGTAACAAAAATGCATATTTCTGATTTTTTAAAAAAAGTAAAAAGCCTCGAAAATGTCTAAAAAATTTAGAAAAGTTTTTACACAGTGGCAAGGGCTACGTATCCAAATTTTACCTCATTTAAATTTAATTTGATATTTTATTCAATCAAAATAAGGCACATATCTCACAGGGACCTAAATTCGAAGAAACCTAATTACAGGTGCTTAAACGTAACACGTGCGGAAACTTTAGGGTAAAAGACGCAAAAATCCCAGATATTCAGCACATGTTTAATAAAAACCACTCAAAGCCAAATATCACTCAGTACAGGGGTATAACTGCAAATATCAAGAACTTAATTTCATTTTATAACAGGTAGAAAACCCAAAGCCCATACATGCAATTTGCCCCAAAAACTCACGTGTCGAAGCACGTGCACCACAATAGGAAGGACTAAATCACAAATAATAGAAACATCGAGGTCCAATGTGCAAAATATTTAAGATAAAAACAACGTACTAAAATATTTACAGGACTGAATAGAAATAACAAAATGACATGGGTCAAAGTAAAATTACCCCTTTATTATGATCCGATGGACGAGAAAGCACCACGTGGAGATCAAACGGTTGAGAATAGAAGGCGCCTCTTCATCGATGATCGGTTCGGATCGAGCCCTAGGTGGATCCGACGGTGGCTGAAGCTCCGCAGATAAACGGCGATGATCAGATTTGGCGCGGAGGGGCTGATCGGACGATCGTTGAAGGTCCTGGAAGAACTCATCTCCGGCGAACTTCGCCGGCCCACTCCGTGCGCGTGAGACCTCCTCCTGGGTTGCTGAGATCGACGAAATGAAGCTCAGACTCTTTCGCAACCGGTGGGCGCCTCCGATGAGGCCGAGAAGCTCCAGGGAGCTCCAGCGACGGCGGAGGAGCCAAGCTCCTGTGCTTGAACATGCGGACCCCCAGATGGGTCTCGTTGACCTGCAAAATGGCATTGAAGGACTCCTGGGTCGAGGGCAAAGTGCCTCGACCTGGTTAGGGGTGGAATGGGTGATCAGATGGGTCGGCGGAGACCTCCGGCGAGGTGACGGTGATGGAGGTCCACTTCTTGTTCCGGGGCAAACCAAGGTGATCAGATGGGTGAAGAAGGTGGGTAGGAGTCTCGTGATCATGAATCGATAGTCGGATGGACAGATAGATGATCGGATCGATGGGAATCGGCCGGCGAAGGCCGGCAGCGCAAATGGGCGTAAGTGGAAATTAAGCTAATCTAGAGGATGTCGGGACTACCTGATGGCTGAGGTCGACTATGGATGAGCTGGTGGAGCTCTAGGGGTCTTTGCCTCAAGGATTCGTCGGGGTACGAGGCTCGGCGCACCTCGCGGCGGCGCACGGCGAAAGAACTCGTCGGATCAGTGGCTGGGGACACCTCATCCTCATTGCGACACGGCCCTCGGATAGCTGTCACTCTAAGGAGGGTAGTGGAGTTCCTGAGATGGAAAGGTGGAGCCAAAGATGGCGTGAATTGTGCGGCGGAGGAGAATCTTTATAGTGCCAGGGGTCTGGGAAGATGGGAGTCGGGCGCGCTCGGTGACGCACGGACCCCTAGGCAGCTGATCGGGCGAGGATCTCGGATCAACAAGGGTTAAATGGCGCCCGGGGTTTGGATAAATGGAGGATCGGGTCAGCAAAAATCGGAGAAGTTGGGTCAAAACCCGATCCGCTTGGAAGGGGGTCCACGGGGGAGAGTTGACCGGGGTCAACAATCCCCATGTGGACCAATCACATTATTCCATTTTTTATTTCTTTGTAAAATCATTTAAAATTAGTAAATTATTTTATTTTAAAAACTTTTCAACATGAAAAATGTTTATTTATTTTCAAATAATTTTTTAGTGATTTATGTTTGTTTTTTTGAAAAATAAATAACGTATTTACATTATATTATTATTATATATAGGTATAAACATATACATATTTTTTATTTTTATTCTTAATTGTTTATTTTTGCACAATTATTCCAAATTTATATTTTATTTATTTACAACATTAAATTTGGAATAATAAGGTATTTTTATTTTATTTTTATGATGTATTTACATAGCTTAAATAAATAGGTTTATACACATATGTACATGGTATATATACAAGGTGGGAAATGATTTTTATTTTTGTTTTTATTTTTCTAATTTTTTATTTTATTTATTTACACCATAAAACCTGGAGTATAAAAATATTTTTATTGGATTTATTAATTATTTACAAGGAGAAAATAAATAGACATTTTATTTTATATACATGGTCTATGTACAGTGATGAGATAGAATTTTATGTCTTTTTATTTTTCTTTTATTTTTCCATTTTTATTTTAGTTTTATTTTTACAAATATGTACAAAATATGAGAAACACTTTTTAATTTTTATTTTGAGGAAAATAAATTTATCTAAATACAAGGGGGTATGTACATACATGACTGACCTTATCTCTCTCTACTTGGATTCTTTTGCGGTCAGGCCCATGCTGAGCCCTCCCTTGGGATTAGGTCACTCAATATTTATTCTAAATATTTCCCTCTTTTTCTTGTGTTTCTTTATTCCTTTATTTTGACATAAAAATATGCTAATTATGCATATTTACAAGATGCATGCATTTTCACAATTTATGATATTTACACATATTTACATGGTATTTTGCCCAAGTTTCTAGCTAAAATAAAGGAATAAAGAGTGATGAATTGGGATTCGTACATATTTTTATATTTCAATATTTATTTCTTAATTATTTAATCGAATTTTAGGTTTTCATCTATACACGTCCTTGAAATTGAAAATTTTCTTTACTTTTTCAATGTAGTTATTCAAATATTTAAATAAAAGCCTTTAATTTAAATAAGCAATCTTCAGTTTACTAACATTCGATTTGTATATGAAAATGTGAGATATAATTTTACAAATTATTAAGTATCTTTATATTAAGCATTAAATATTTTGAAATAACCAGTCATTCTTTTAATATTAACAACTCTTATTTTAATTTATACAGATAATATTTTAATTAAAATAGTACTTATTTTAATTATTAAATTTTATTTACATTCATTAGTATTTCATAATATAATATCGTTTAGATGTTTCATTTTTCTTTTTCGCACATGGCAACTTTATAGAATCATTCCGTAAAATATTATATTTTAACATTTTATTATATTCCTTCAAACTATATATTATGTATTACATTTATAAGTGTTAATTTTACAAATAAATTAAATATTTTAAAATTTTTTGACAATTTTTTACTAATTTCTGATATATATTTAAAAATCGGTATCTTATAATAGTTAGTACTTAACATCTTAAATATTATATAACTTTATCAGTAGCCGGTGGTCTGTAATATCTCATTTCAATTTCATTAAATCATAACACATTATACAAATTTCAGTAAAGTCTATATATTCAATAATATGCTTATTAAATTTTATATATTTACAGAAAACTGCATTACACCTCAAAGGTTCGATGAATATGCAAATCCATATACCCCAATCATTGGAATGACTTTTGGATCTATTGAACAAGCATACCAGTTATATGAGTCTTATGCTACTATTGTTAGATTTAATGTTAGAAAGAGTAGTACATGTCATGGCGTTAACAGAGTAACAAAGGAAAAGATGGTTATTTTTAAGAAATTTGATTGTTGGAAACAAGGTTTCTCTACTCTCAAGAGCAATAGGAAGGTACGTGTTTCAGTGGATAGTGATTACAGTGATGATAGTGAATTTTACCATGAAGAACGTAAAGTTGGTTAACTATCCCTATATATTTGGGGGGAAGGAGGCATTATTAGGCCAGGGGTCGGCTTCCTTTAGTTTCGTTCGGGGATTGACCCCTCACTTCGCTCTCGCTGGGGGTCCCAGTCCCGTCAGGAAATCGGTGGAAAAAATGACGTAGATAGGAGGTCTCAGGTACCATCAAATATGGAAAGTGAATAACCAAGGGGTCGTGGAAGAGTTGGCTTCTTAAGACAGTATTCCCTTTCGCGTATAACCTCACCCGCTTTGTACTTTTTCAGCCCCTGACGCGGAGGGGCCCCTCTCTGAGAAAGAAAGTCAGTTCGCTAAATATATTCATGAAAAATCTGGTCTGATGGCTCTTCTCCACTAACCACAAGGATATAGGTACTCTATATTTCATCTTCGGTGCCATTGCTGGAGTGATGGGCACATGCTTCTCAGTACTGATTCGTATGGAATTAGCACGACCCGGCGATCAAATTCTTGGTGCCACTTGTCGAGGATGAGGTTGTGTAGCGGGTTTTTGATTTGGATATTCTAGTGGGGTGTTTAAAGCTCGCTTTCTCTCGAGCCTTCTTTAATATATAAGACGTTTCGGGATCAGTTGATTATGCCCGGTGCGTGTGCCGGTTAAGGTTGACACTCTGACCGCCCCTATCTCTAAAGGGGCTTATGTGACTGGTCTCGCTGACGGCCATAAAAGACATCTTTTTTCATGAAAGACAAATGCGGGATGAGAATTTCTTTCTATTTCCTCATAGCCGGAAGCCTGATCTACTCTCTCTGGCCCTTACTACTATTTTTGTTTGGGAAGGACGGTCTGAGGTTGAGATGGTCGCGGACAGAGCCATGTTACTGGTCTTTTCGGATGGGACCGGCATTATGGTTCTGACTGTCAGACTGTCCACAGCTTTTCACCTGCTAACGTTGAGATTCTAGTTGTGGAAACAGAGTTCGTAAAGATAACGAAGTGAGAGGGCATTAACTGCATCACTAGTGGAAGCAGGAGGCCAGGTCTAATATATTACGTCGACCAGATATTTGAGAAAATAGAAATAATAGCGGGTCGGCTCAACTCCTCCAGGCCTATCTGCTGTCTGCTTTCCTACTTGACCTCCCCTCAATCTCTTATGATGAGAGTAGAGTTTCCCTTGTCCCCTCCCGCGTACGGGACGAGTCAGAACTGGATGCAATGCAATGCTTGCTATTCGTCATAGATGTGAAGAAGGTGATTGGATTGTTGTTAAATTCATTGAAGATCATAACCACAACCTTGTAACGCCTTCTAAACAACGTTATTTGAGACCAAATAGAAGGTTTTCAAGGGCTACGAAGTTTCTTGTGAAATCAATGACTGATGTTAATATATCTACCTCCAAGCAATCAGCTTTCATCGACAATGGTTTTATCACTAATAGTCAAGCTGGTGGTATAGTTTGTGATATATACAAATCTAAATAGAACTGAAAAGAAAAACAAAGATGGATTGGATTCTCATCTGCTACTTGAACACTTACGCAATTGTCAAAGGAAGACTCCTGAGTTCTTCTATTCCTACCAAACTGATGAGGAAAATAGGCTGACTAATTGCATCTGGATTGATTCTGAGTCTATTTCCGACTACAAACTTTTTTGTGATGCAATTACATTTGACACCACCTACATGACTAACGAATACAAGCTTGTTTTTGGATCATTTTGTGATGTCAATCACCATAACAGGACCTTATTTTTTGGCAATGCATTTTTACAAAGAGAAAATACCGAATCTTTTGTTTGGTTGTTCGACAAATTCATTGAGGAAATGGGAAAACACCATATATCTATTGTTACAGATGAAGACCCTGCTATACACGCTGCTATTCTTGTATCCTTTTCAAATACTATTCATAAGCTATGTGCCTGGCACATAATGTCAAAGTTAAAGACAAAGCTTGGTCCTATACAAGATATTGATAAAGCATTACAAACATTTTTTGTCCTTGTATGGCGTACTCACTTTATTGAGCTTTTTTAAAATGGATGGCTAGAAGCAATTGATCAGTTTGGTTTATCAGATAATAGATGGTTGGCCGAAAAGTTCATCATAAGACATAAGTGGCTTGATATATACATGAGGGATAAATTTTTTGCAGGGATGCGGAGCACCCAACGTAGCGAGAGTATGAATGCTTTTCTCCAAAGCCACATTACTAAGCAAAATTCACTACTTGAATTCATTTTCAGATTTCAGACTTCACTTCAGAGGCTTAGAGAACGCGACAATGACTTGGATAATGATTCAGATCAAAAGAGACCAATTACGGACACCACATGGAAGATGGAAGAACAATTATGGCAAATATATACAAAGACTATGTTCTATGTCGTTCGTAAGCAGCTAAAAAAAGGTATTGAGATGAATGTTGTAATAACTGAGAGCTCTAGCTGCAGAATAACCTATCATGTCAGCAAGATTGGTCGATCTGAAAAAAGCAGAGAGATTTCATTTTATACTGACTCAAATTTAATTGTTTGTTCTTGCGACAAGATGGAATACGAAGGTATACCATGTAGACATTTGTTGTTGTTTTCAAGACAAGAAATATTGAGATTCTGGACAGTGCCTACATTTTAAAAAGATGGACAAAGAATGTTAAGAAATCTGGAAATTACCCACTATACAATAGGAATGTTCAACTTGAAAGGGTTGGTGAGTTGAATAGATTATGCTCCAATGTAGTTACTTTGTCTGTTGATGATTCTTCTGCATTCGATCTTGCTCAAAAGAAACTCCAAAGTCTTATTTCACAGCTCCAAAATATTAACTAATCACAGTAAAATAGTTTGAATGATAACAACAACTCCAGCCAGATAAATTCTAATGTTAATGCTTCAATTATACGTGAACCCAACACTGCAAGAACGAAAGGAAGTGGTCGTGGTGGCAGGCCAAAGGGCAGTGGTAATCGGCAAAGGCCAACCAATGAACTCAGGAGAAACAAAGGGAGGCAATGCAAATCATGTGGCAAGTACAATACTGGACACGACTCTCGCAACTGTCCTTCAAACAAATTGCAAACTTCTAATAGGTGATATTTTATATGTTCTATTTTTTTAATTATTTGTATAATAGAAATTTCATTAACAAGCTAATTTATTTGTTGTATGATATTCTTCTCAGTGATTATCCTTGAGCTCAGGAGACAGTGATTCCTAAATTTCTGTCTACATTTTAATTTTTTTCTACAAGAATCTAATAAGGTACTTTTTATTGTATATTTTTTTATCATTTCATTTTATTTTTGTACACTTATTCTGGTTCAGATTTGATTTTATTCACAGAATTGTTCTTGTTTTTTCAGCAAATGCTTAAAAGACACATGATGTTGCAGTACATTCCAGGAAGATACTGTTATCAGGATTTTGCAGCTCTATGCATCTACAACCAGCAACCACAGATAGATTTTATAAGACAGTACCAATGTTTATAATGGAAACCATGTATTCAATTTTTAAAACATTATTGTATATAACAGTGTTTAGTTTTTATTGTTTTGTTTTATACTTTATTCAATTGTTTTTTATATGTTCCGTGCATCTGCTTGTGTATCCAATCAATGTATATCATTCATTCTATTTTAAATTCCAAAAACTTTTAATATCTGCTATTCTTACCAGTGATTAGTGTATGAAACATGTCAACATTCATATATAAGTTCAATATACCAATGCTAAGCGCTAACCATGTCAATATACCAATGCTAAGCAATAAACAGATTCATGCTTACTTTAACATCCAGTAAGTAATATTTCTTCCTTATTTGTAAAAAAGTAACTTCAAATTTTAATAATTTACACAAGATTTTTAATCGATGCTATAAATTGTCAACAGCACTTGAATAAATTAAATCATTTGGTCCTTCCAATGAATTACTTTAAAAAATAAATAAGATATATATATATATATTAACAGGTTATAATTCACAATGATATTTAACATTGCAATATGTCATAATGATATATACATTTTCAGATTATAATCCATCTCAAGTTCCTATATCACAATCACAGTAAATGTGCAGAAAGCAAGAATCATTTACAACATACAGCTCAAAAGTCACCCAAAATATATAATTAGTTCTACATGCTATGTTTAGACTAAAAAATAAATAGAGTAACATTGTTTGTAACCATTGTTCAACTACTGATAACATATAGCTATATTATCATAGATACTAATCTATATCCCTTCATCAATTGAAACTTGAATTTTCCACCCTGCTACTGCATAACAGTTCGCAAGCTATTTTTTCTCTGAACCGCGGGATGTCATCGTAACTGAAGTTTAGGGCTTTTCCTTCGCACAAGTACTCGATCATCTTCATGACATAAATTCCGCAGTCCAAGCTTTGTGCAGGTTGTTGAGGGCAGTCTTCCACACATATTAGACCCCAATTGAAAACGCTATCTCCCAAGTATGTTGTGATGAAGTATTCTTTGATCCATCCCATCTGAAATTAAGATCGTAGTTAGTTAAGTAAATTTAGTACAATGATATAATTAAATTTTTATATCTATGTTTATTATCAATATCCATTTGTAAAGATCTTTCTTGTGGAATTTGTTGCCTTTCATAGAGTTGTACGAGTAAAAATTCCTTGATTCCAAATCTGCAACAAGCAAGTGTCAATGGTTTCTTGTATGAATGACCGTGAATACTTTTGATAATCCAATAAGATCTTCAGGGTCATCATATAATTGCTCCAAGTTGGTGAACTCTTCGTCTGTTCCAGCTTCAACATTGTTAATGAATTAGTTAGCAGTCTATATGTTTATAACTTTATATATAAAGTTATACACTGACTTACCATTTTGTAAATTGAAGTGAATATGAATGGAATGATGCCTTCCTCCTTACGGTGTTTATGACAAACGATTTCCATATACATCTCAATTATCTACAAAGGTTCAGACATTATTTTTAAATAGGTGTCTTACTCTCAAATATAGTTGTTCGTGATTTCTTTAATTGTTATAAAAAATAGCTATAAACATACCGAGTCTTCAATCATTCTCTCGTACAAGAAATTATGTATTTCCCTGCAAAGGTAACTCTTGTACGGCGAATGATAAGTTGTATTTAACATGTAATTATAATGTTAAACATTAGTTTAAAAATATCGATTAAGCATTCAAGCAGTAGTAAGATAACTAAAAGAAATGTACTTGTCAGCTGGGTCTCTCAGGAATCTCTGAATTATTTCCTTTTCTTCTGTTGTTATGAATTCATATCCAATGAAATCTGTTGGAGCGTCGCATAGATACTGCACAGAAACAATTTATATCGTTATGTAATTTCTTTATATAGTAGTATAGTTATTTTCTTACCTCTGATTCCGAGTCAGCATGAGCATAAAGTTTTGAAGGCTTCGATGTATTCTTTGACGACTTCTTTGTTGATTTATTCTTCAAATCAGTGTTCTTCATCTGATCCTTGTATGCATTTTCTGTTCTTGATCTTGTTGCCTCCCTCCTTTCCTTGACTCTTTTTGCTAATGAGCTCGGATTAACTTGTGCCTTTTCCCTCTTCCTTTTGGTTGGTGTTTCACTAATTAGTGAACTTGATTTTTTTGTTCCTTCATTAAACACAAGTTCAGATGAAGGCATATCAACTGCTTTCTCAACATCAGTCTTGGGCAACTCTTTGTCAACCATCTCCAATCTTTCGTCACCCACTTTATTAGTTTCAATATTTTCCACATCTCCATGTTTTCCTTCAAAAGATATGTCATCTTGTTCCTTTTCAAGCATATCTTTTTTGGTGTGTTTTTTCACAAGCATCTTTGTCATCCATAATTTGTTGATCGCATGTCTCAACCATGCTTTCAGTAACTGTCACGCCTGAAAAATGCTTGTCCACATTTTCTATTATTGGTTCACGAAGTGCTGATTCTATATGATTCACCAACTTCAAAATTTTTTCTTTAAGCTCTTTATTTTCCTGCTTTAAATTCATTATCTCAGTTTCATACCGAACAATCTTACCATCATTGTCTGTGTTGTTTGAATCCCCTTTAAGCTGCTCAACCAAATTTCTTAACTCTATTACTTCTATTTTCAAAGATTCACACTGACAGTCTGGTCTCTTTTTAATTGTCTTTTCAACCTCAGTCTTTCCCATCATCACTCATTATTGCATGAAACACACCTTCTTGAACCGTCCTCTCCTAAGTGGACCATCTATTGGAACTGGGATGACCTCTTCAACTCTTAATTCTGGTCTTCTCACAGAAAATCCACTCAACAGGAACTTTTCATAAGGGAAGACATACTCATCAGGTGATATCTTCACTATCTCATTCTTCGTTGGATGAATGATTGGCAAGATCTAATGTAAATCAATCAAATAAAATTTTATAACAGTTCAGTAATCTATTTATACTAAAGTAATGCATAGTATTTACATATGAATTTATTTATTGAATTTTTGTTTTCAATTATTATGTTTACAATATGACCAAATACTTTTAACTAATATAAATACCTGATCATTGCTTAATGAAACCAATCTCCTTGACAGTCCTTTTATTGTTCCACTCCACTTCCGAATTCTTGGTCTCAAATCACGACTCACAACCAGCTCTTTGCAACAGTATTCAAGCATCCATACCTGAAAATAATCCAATCTTAGAACAATATATACTAAAATCTTTTATAGTTTAAAATTAAAAAATATCTTACGTATAAACAAGCTACGCATCCTGTTAGATATCCTAGAGTTATGTGTGCTTCTCCATTTCTTCGCTGTTGAATCCTATGAAAGATGATGAATACCCATTCATCACTCTTTATTCTATTATTTTAGCGACAAAAACCTTTGCAAATACATGTAGATATGTGTAAATACTAATAAATACCAGAAGCATGCATTGTGTAAAAACCTATAATTAGCATGTTTTTGTGCACAAAATAAAAGAATAAAGAGCAAAAAGAAAAAGAGGGAAATATTTAGAATAAATATTGAGCAACCTAACCCAAGGGAGGGCTCAGCATGGGCCTGACCGCATAAAAGCCAAAGTAGAGGGAGATAGGGCTCACATTTGTGTATATACTTCTGTAAATAAAACTATATATTTTCCTCACCCAAAAATATGTTGTAAATATCCTTGTCTATATTGTGTATATTTAGAAAATATCAAAAACAAAATAAAAATTAAAAAGCAAAAAGACACCCTTTCACCATGTGCATAAAACCACACCTTTGTATTTATTTAACCTTGTAAATAAATTCATTTATTTTCTAAAACTTTTTGTAAATATTCTATGGCATATTTTGTAAATAAAATAAATAAAAAGAAACAAAACAAAAATCAAATAAAAATTACAAAATTGAAAATACAAAAATACATTGTATAAATACCATGTATATAAATGTATTCAACCATTTATTTCACCCTTGTATATAAGTAATAAAAATAAAATAAAAATATTCTTTTATTCCTTATTTTATGGTGTAAATAAATAAAATACAAAATGAGCATAAAAACACATAAAAATAACAAATAAAAAAATCAAAAATAAAAAAACCATATAGTGTATATATACCTATATATAGAGCTACCCTATTTTTATTTCCAAAAATTAAATAAAAATCACCAAAAAATAGAAAAAAATAAAAGAAAAATATTTCATGTTTTGAGTTTTATTTAATTCGGCCTATTTATGCCTTAAAATAATAAAACAAAAACCGGGCACACGTGGCAGCTTCTGGTTGGTCCACGGGGGAATGTTGACCCCGGTCAACTCCCCCGCGACCTCCTTCCTTTTCTGGAAGTCGCGTGCCGCGCCTTCTTCCCCGATTTTTCCCACGCGCTCCAGGCTGTCACCCACTCAACCCCCGCGCCCGGATTCTTCGCCGATCATCCCTCTCCCTCGCCGGATCCTCCGCCATCGAATCCACGCCTCCTACAGCTGTCACCACTCAACCCTAATCGCCCCGGTCACTCTATATATTCTTCCCCTCCGCCGCCTCCGCGCGGCATCTTTGGACCCTCTCCTTCTTCCCCGTGACCTCCATCGGCTCCGCCAGAGTGACAGCGAGCGTCAGCCCTTGTTGCAGTGAGGTGAGGAGGCGAATCCTTTGATCCGGCGTACTTCGCCGTCCTTGCTCCGCCGCCGGCGTTGAGCATCGAGCTTCAGGCCTTGACGCCCTTCGAAGCTACGACCCGGAGCAAGACCAGCTCCAGCACAGTCTCCAGCAGCCATCAGGTAGTTGATTAGTTCTTTTAATTCGGTTAATTTTAGATTACGCCCAATTTGCACCTCCGACGCATTCTTCCGATTCCGGCCACCTCGCGTATCATCTCGACCTTCCGACCCTACCATCACCTTCGCCGTACCCTCACGCACCTTCTTCACCCATTCGCACAACCCAGATCGCACAGGATCTGGGAGTCGAGCTCCACCGCCGTCGCCTCGCCGGAGCTCTTTCGCCACGCCGCACCGTCCACCTTCACCCCACCTTCTTGGGTCGAGGCACTTTGCCCTCGACCCGTGAAGCTTCTGAACTCTTTTGCAGGTCCAAAGGGAGGCGTCTGAGGCCCCCCAACTTCAAGCCAGGAGCTTCTTCTCCGCCGTCCTTGCTCGAGCTCCTCGGAGCTCGGTTTGACCACCGGAGACCAGTAGCAGCTGCGGAACTTCACGCCGGAGCTTCTCCGACCTTCAGGCGCAGCAGAGGAGAGAGGAGACGCCTTCACGAGGCCGGCGAAGTTCGCCGGCCATCAGTTCTTCGAGGACCCTCCATCGCCGTCCGATCGTCCTCCTCGCTCCAGTTCAGATCTTGGCCGTCCATCCTTGGAGCTACCCGTACCGTCCGATCAGAGGAGGAGCCATCTGGAGCGCCCACCAGCCGCAGCCGTTCGATCTATACGTGGCGCGCATCCAACGCTTCATTAGTAAAGGGGTAAATATCATAGGGCCCCTTCGTAGTTTGTTTATTTCAGTTTAGTCCTGTAACTTTTAATTCACGTTGTTTATTTTCTGGGTTATTTGCATCAAGGACCTTGCGCTTTATTTTAATTGCATTTATACCCCTGCCAGTAGAGACCCACGTGCTTTAGCACGTGTTTTGTTGGGTTATTTGCATAATGAATCCTGTAGTTCTGGTTGTTATGTATTGAATGAAATGTTTTGTTTATTTGCAAATATACCCCTGTGAGCACTTTATATGCGCATGTGCGTTTTTATTTTGGGTAAATTGCACATAAGCCCCTGGACTTTTGATACGAGTTATCAATAGGTCCCTGGAACTTATTTTTATTACATTTAGGTCCTTGAGTGCCCCAGGCACGTGCTTGGCACGTGACTTCTTGGGTATTTTGCACCAGGACCCCAGAACTTTTGGGTATTTGCACTTAGGTCCCTGTGCACAGTGCCCCACCTTTCTTTTTGAATAAAATATCAAACGACCTCCAAATCCAATGAAATTTTGACACATGGCTCCTGCCATGGTGTAGGAATTTCTATGATTTTTGGGGACATTTTTGATTTCATTTATTATTTTTAAAAATTCAAAAACACTCTTTTTCGCCACTGTTTGACTTTAAAAATACCAAAAAAATATCAAATCTCCACTAAAAATTCTAAAAAAATTAGGATTTGTTGTTTGCTGGTTGTTTGATTTTCCAGCCATTTTTGGTGACTTTTCATCACCTAAAAACCTTAAAAATTGAAAAAACCCCTAAAAACCCATAAAAATTGTAGTAAATAAATTAAAAATCCAAAAACAATAATTAGGGTGCCTAAATTTTCCTTATTCTTTGTAGATTATAGGAAAATTACCTTTAGGGCTTTTTGAGATCCAAGAGTATTTTATTTTTGGGTCTTAAGCCTTGCTGGACAGTACCCTATTCTTGTCACATTGTTTGATTTTTAATAAATAATTTACCTATTAGAAAAATCCCAAAAATTCACCAAAAACAGTAAAAAACATTTAAAACATAAAAACCACTTTTCTGGAATTTTTGCTTCATTTTTGTGTGTTGTATAAATTGTTGAAGTTGCCCTGTATTTACTTTCTCTCATTTTCTCATCTTTTAAAAAAATCTAAAAAAAAAATATAAAAACAAATAAAAACCAAAAAAAGGACTCTCTTGGATTTCTGACTACATCGTAGGCCGCAAGGCCAATCTGTGCTCCTTGTGTTCGACCCTGGGAGCTATACCAGGTTAAATCCTCTAGCTATACCGCTCTTCTTTGTTTTGATTGATTTGATATTTCCTGAGTGGTTATTTTTCTTGATATACGTGGTCTGATTGCTTGGGTCACAACGACCTGATTTTTGTACCTCATTCCCTAGTGTCCAGACCTGTTATCAGAATGGCGCCGTTGCCGGGGAGCACGGCTTTGTAGTCAGTTTTCATTCTTCTATTTTTGTCTCTCTACATTATTATTGTTTTCTGACCATCTCTCTTTGATTTTTGTGCGAGGTACTGCTTGGACTACTTGGAGCTTACTATTTAGAGGACCCGCGCAGGAGAAAGAGAGAGAAGAAGAAATTTTCTATTTAGAGAGAGAGAGAGAACAATTTTTTGTAATAATTTAGGACTTGAACACTTGTGGACTCTTGTAACTTAGCGGGTCTGTTTCGCCGAGCACCGGTGTGCTCGGGGGACCCATTCGGATTTTCGCGGCTTTTATCGTGGTTTTGATAGCTAGCTACCTTTTCCGGTGTTTACGCGGTTTTCTCGAGCCCCTAGATTTAGGAACTTCTGTTGATTGTGACGTAGATATTTAAGGCCCAACACTTAATAGAATATCTGTTCCTATAGAACGTAATTGGACCTTGATAAAATTCACTGAAAAAGTTAGTTTAATTGGATTTGAGACCACGTGCCGTGAGGAGTCACATACAGCGCTGGCAGGACCCGTTGTGGCGGGCACCGAGTGACTCCCAAGATCGGACTCCGGACTCGATTCCGTTGGCTAACTACTGTTCTTCACGATCAATAGAAGTTGCTCATCTAGGACTCGGTTTTTCCTCGTTGCATCATTTAGGTAGTTTAATTCTGTATTTAATTTCTGCGCGGATCACTTGCATGAAGAGTGCTGGAGACAAGGTACGCATTTCTTTCTCTGCATGCATCATTGATTTTCTCGCGCATCGGCTTTTTCGTCTTCTCCCCCTGTGTTTGGATTAATCATCAGGAGAATCGGAAAAACCGTTAGGCCGCTTGTATTTATTTTTGAAAAAAAAAATTAAAAAGAAAAACAATAAAAATTGGGACTGGATAACACTATTGACCCTAAAAGACACTCACATTAAAAATTTGTCTTGGGGAGAGCAACCCCCTCATTGTTTGGTTTGATTGTGCGAGAGAGTGGCCCGAACACTAGGTAAAGCCCTCCGGTGCTGATCTCGACTGATTACCGACTCTTCTGTGCGGGACAGTCGGTTGAGAGAGTATCGGGTATCCCAGCAGGTCACGTAATCGCTCTGATATCTTGTGTGTTCACCAAATAAAAATTGACAAGATAAATTGACCGAGCTTTCACGGTCTTCAGATTGTGTTGAGTTGGTGAACAAGGGGTTTGCTTTGCAATCATATTTTCTCCAGATCTCATCCGCCAAACTCGCCAAGATCAAGATGATGGGAGGACGATCTCTTAGGCAGCCTCTGGCTGCACCGCTTTCAGGCGCGTCGACTCCACCATCTAGGTTGGCCCGTGAGAGTCGAGACCCGCTCTCCGGTCCCGAGTTCGATCCCACCCTGTTCCCTCTCGACCCCCTTTCTTTTCCTACTGAGAGACATGAGCCCGAGGAAAGACGAATTGACTTAACAGAACCTGAGTTGGGCTCATCTGATTTTGCAGACGTCACTATGGCTGGAGCCGGCAGTTCAGACGATCGCCAGCCCGAACATTTTGTCTTAGACCAGGGAGCGATCAACTCCACCCTGATCGCGTCATTAGAGACGGTTCAGCAGCAGTTACGCGATCAGGGGGCATTTATGATTGAGATGAGAAGGGAGATGGAGCGACTCCGAAGAGAGAGAGAAGAGCCGAGCGAGCCTGAAGACATTCCTGACGCTGATGCAGAGGCAGCAGCCGCAGCAGCAGCTGCCGCAGCGGCAGCCGCCGCCGGAGGAGGACCACCGAGAACGATGCGGGAGCTACACAACCCTGGATCTACACTGATGCATCATTGGGTGGTGGTACCTGCTATCGTGGGGGATTTCAAGTTCCCTCCGAACACCCTGCAGATGCTCCCTCATTTTCACGGGCTTGCAACTGAGGAACCCCATCTCCATCTCCAGGAGTTTTTGATGATCTGCAGTACTGTCCACGACCGTCATGTGGACCAAGATACGATTCGAATGATGGCCTTCCCTTTTTCACTGGCAGATAGAGCAGCCGCCTGGCTGAAACATCTAGGGAAGTTTGTTTACACCTGGGATCAGCTCCGCACCGAGTACTTGAACAAGTACTATCCACTCGGGCGGACGAATGCAGCGAGGGCCCTGATCAACAACTTCTCCATGCTCCCTAATGAGCAATTTCACGAAGCATGGGAGAGGTTCAGAGAGCTTCTGGATAGATGCCCACACCACGACATCTCGAAGCCGAACCTAGTTCAGAGCTTCTTTAGTGGGATGACACCAGAGCTTCAGGGTCTGGTGAATGCTTCTTGCGGCGGGTCCTACTTTGCCAAGGACCACAACCAAGTCTGGGCCATCTACGAGGAGATGGCCGAAAATTACATGGTGATGTCCCAGACTCGGTTGTACACTCAGAGATCTCAGCAGCCGCCAGGACCCGTGCAGTATCAGCGGATAGCACGGGTTGATGCAGGTCCATCCAGTTCGTCCACAGTTGCGGCCGCACAGGCAGAGTCGGCCACTGCGGACATGGGGATTATCAGCGAGAAGTTGGACCGCATGGAAATCATAGAGAAGAAGCAGTGCCAGGGCATAACTCAGATGGAGCAAATGGCACAAACTCTGAGCGACATGAAGACCCAGCTCTTGTGTCTTCAGGAGGCACAGACGGCTCCTCAGCCCCGTCTTCTGTCGCGAGGCGATTCAGGCGGCAGCCGCAGCTCGTCCCAGCGCTCCAGCTCCTTGCAGCAGCCTAGACAAGTTCACCTTGTACAGGCGGAGCCGTACCAGCAGCAGCAGCCCTCCTACCAGTCACCACCATCTCCTGACTTACAGATGGTGGTATATCAGCCGGATCAGCCTTTGGCAGCACTGCCACCAGACCCCTTTGATGCTGAGCCGTTGATGGACGTCAACGGGATTTGGTATGACCGTCCTCAACCTGGAATCCGACGAGACCATCCCGGATTCAGGTGGGGGAATGGGGGTAACCAGTCCCAACAGCAGCCAGCCGGTCAGGGAGGGCAGTACTCCCAACAGAGAGAGCACCAGCAGCCCCCTGCATATCAGCCACATCAGCCATCATCCTTCGTATCTCGTCCCTACCAGCAGCAGGGACAGAATTGGAGACGTGAGCAGCAAGCTCACCAGCAGCAGCATCATTCCTCTTTCCCCTCTCAGCCACAGCAACACCAGGTCCAGCAGCCTCATTACCAGAGAGGCAACCCGTCGGGTTCCCATGAGAGCCCCGCCATGGATGATCTAGCCCGCCTCTTCACAGAGCAGCAGGCTACATTTAGACGGGAGATGGACGAGTTCCGCCAGGAGATGCGGGACCTGATGAGAGGGAAGGCCGCTATTCCTGCACAGATCGAGCCTAATCCGAATAACTTGAAGAGGAAATCTGAGCAGGTAGTTCACACTGAGCCTACCACTTCTAGTGACTCATTCGATGTTATCTCGTCGGATTTATTTGATGCTGATTTTGTCACACTTAGGAGCGGTAGAAGACCAGCAGGCGGCGCCTCATCTGAGCGACATCACGAGGATCCATCTAGAGCGCCAGATGAGGAAGAGGAGAGCGGTACTGAAGCCGCACATCATGATGACGGTGGTACTGATGCCACCCGAGATGCTGATTCCACCGGCGGTACTGAAGCCGCCGTTTCACCACATCGAGGAGGTGGTACTGACGCCACCAGCAGAGCCGAGCCAACCCGCGGTACTGAGGCCGCAAGACGTCTAGTTGTAGAGCCAACTAGAGGTGGTACTGATGCCACCAACATTTATTCTGATAGAAATGTTGTCTTTCCTCGCATAAATGTATCTCGGAACTCTGATTTGAATAAAGGAAAAGGTTTAGTTTCTTCTGATCCCACTGTGATGAATGATGTTTGTGAGGATCCGGTCATCGAACCGTCTAGGCCTATTCCTAGTCCTTCATCTGAGAAGGACCCTGTGATCCCCTTTCCTAGAGCCCTTGAATTGGGGAAGGGGAAGAAAAAAGAAAAAGATCCAAAAAAGAGAGAGCAGGAGGAGTTCAGCCAGAGCATGATAGACCGATTTCACATACAGCTGACCCTCAATGAGGCTTTGCAACACATCCCTCTTCTTCAGCGATCCTTGAGAGATAAGACCATAGTCAGAAGGACGAAGAGGAACAAGACCGCAGAAATTCATGTGTTAACAAAAGCCACGTGTTACGCAATCCAGAACCATCTGCCGACTAAGAGGCCAGATCTAGGGGCCCCGTATGTCAGATGTCAGATTAGTGAGCAGAGGTTCAACCGTACTCTATTAGATAGCGGATCGTCGATCAACCTTCTTCCGGCAGCCCTTCTCGACCACTTAGAGTTGGGCACTCTTGTACAGAGCAGAACCTACCTTCAGTTTGCTGATCGATCTGTCAAGAGGCCAAAGGGGTTGTTGCGAGACGTTGTCGTCACGATTCAGGGTTTGCAATTCCCCGTGGACTTCGTAGTGCTGGACATGGAGACCCCTGACTTGTTGACCGATTCCCCCATCATCCTCGGTCGCCCGTTCTTGGCCACAGCCAAAGCGGTGACTGACCATGACAGTGGGAAGGTATTCTTTCGCGTCCAGGGCGAGAGTATACAAATAGAGACGGTTAAGGACCACAGAGCCAGAGCTAGATCCCGCTCACATGGGAGTACAGATTCAGAGCAGCTGACAGACGTAGAGCCGGACATCCACCAGGACTGTGATTTTGTGATCACAGATGATGAGGCAGCTTGGGCAGATCCTGCAGCACAGACCATCCTCTCATATTCAGATACAGCTGATGCAGAGATGATAGCAGAGGATAGTCTGGAGAGCACAATCCTGGTTCAGGATACTATTGAGTCAGCAGAGTCGGACCTTGATCGCGACACGATTTCTAGTGATGGTGGTACTGAGGCCACCCTGCTCTATGGTGGTGCTGATGCCACCTTGTTCTCCGGTGGTACTGATGCCACCGAGTCTGATATAGATCCCTCGGATTCAGAATCTGATTGGGCAGATTGTGATGATCAGATGCCAGATCTGGATCCACCTGAGCCTATAGATAAGGAGGAGGTAGAGGCAGAGCAGATCAGAGACAATGTAGAGGACCCGCCTTCTCCAGATCCAGTTTGTGAGAGTTCGTTATCATTTTCCCAGGCAAATTTGGCAGAATTGTCCGCATACACACATCTTCTTCAAAAGCCCGATTTGCCAGCACCCAGCTGTCCAGAGCTAAAGCCGCTCCCTACTTCGCTGAAGTATAGATTCCTTGCGGGAGAGTCTGAGATGTACCCAGTCATCATCTCTGCTGATCTGACTGAAGAGCAAGAATCCCGTCTGATGGAGGTTCTTGAAAAGAACCGCAAGGCAATTGGATGGAGCGTAGCAGATCTCCATGGGATTAGTCCCTCATTGTGCTCCCACCATATCTATCTCGAGGAAGGGGCGAAGCCGTCGCGTGAGTTCCAGCGGCGACTGAACCCCAACCTCAGAGAGGTTGTTATGAAGGAAATATCAAAATGGTGGAGTGCAGATTTTATTTATCCCATTTCCGACTCCAAGTGGGTTAGCCCCTTGCATGTGGTGCCCAAGAAGACGGGGATCACGACTGTGATCAGTGAGTCTGGAGAGGAGATTGCTACACGAGTACCCACCTCTTGGCGGGTCTGCGTTGACTACAGGAGACTCAACCAGGCCACCAAGAAGGACCATTTCCCCCTGCCCTTTATAGATCAGATCATTGAGAGACTGGCAGGGAAGAGCCATTATTGCTTCCTAGATGGGTACTCGGGCTACAATCAGGTGGCCATCGCTCCTGAGGATCAGGAGAAGACCACCTTTACCTGTCCCTTCGGTACCTACGCCTTTCGACGCATGCCATTTGGGCTATGTAACGCCCCTGCGACTTTTCAGAGATGCATGCTGTCGATATTTTCGGACATGGTAGGGGAGTGTTTAGAGGTCTTCATGGACGACTTCTCGGTTTACGGCGACGGATTCGATTCCTGTCTTGACTGCCTAGACCGAGTGCTTCAGCGATGTATTGCTACCCGGTTGGTTCTATCTTGGGAAAAGAGTCACTTCATGGTGACTCAAGGGACGGTGCTTGGCCACATCATCTCCAACAGAGGCATGGAGGTTGATCCGGCCAAGGTCGATGTCATTAGAAAACTCACACCGCCGTCCAATTTGAAGCAGTTACGGTCATTTCTGGGGCACGTTGGTTTTTACAGGAGATTCATTCATGATTTCAGCAAGATTGCCCGACCGTTGACTGATCTCTTGACGAAAGACACCGAGTTCCTTGTTGATGACAAGTGTCTTTCGTCCTTCGAGACTCTCCAGCAATGTGTTATTGAGGCTCCTGTCCTTCAGCCACCCGATTGGTCTCTCCCATTCGAGATCATGACGGACGCCTCTGATTTTGCCGTAGGGGCCGTGCTAGGACAGAGGAGGGATGGAGTACCATTTGCGATACACTATGCTAGCCGCACACTGGATTCCGCCCAGCGGAATTACACGGTCACAGAGAAGGAAATGCTAGCAGTAGTGTTTGCCCTAGATAAATTCAGATCATATATCATTGGATCTAGAGTGACCTTGTACACAGATCACACCGCTATCAGGTACCTCATGTCAAAGAAGGATGCCAAGGCCAGACTTACTAGATGGATCCTTCTACTCCAAGAGTTCGATATTGAGATCAAGGATAAGCCTGGAGTCAAAAATGTGGTGGCGGACCATTTATCCCGATTAGAGCAGCCTGAGGATTCTGAGCAGATTGATCCCATTTGTGATACCTTCCCAGATGAGGCGATCCTTGCTATCGCCTCACTCCCGTGGTATGCCGATATTGTGAACTTTCTCGTTGCTGGGAAAGTCCCACAAGATTGGCCAGGGCAGAGGCTTGAGACCTTCCTTGCGAAGGCCAAGTCCTACCACTGGGAGGATCCCATCCTTTACCACGAAGGAGGGGATAGCATCTGGCGTCGGTGTATTCCTCAGGAGGAGCATCATAGTGTCCTCACTTACTGCCACAAGCTTGAGGCAGGAGGACATCATTCTGGGAGGAGAACGGCACAGAAAGTGCTCCAATCCGGTTTGTGGTGGCCTACACTCTTCAAGGACTCTGATGAGTTCGTGAAGAGGTGTACTGACTGTCAGAGGATGGGCACTTGTGGACAACGTGATATGATGCCGATGCAGCCCATTCACTTCTGTGAGGTTTTTGACGCATGGGGCATCGATTTCATGGGTCCATTCCCTAAGAGTCAGGGATTTGAGTACATTCTGTTGGCCGTAGATTATGTTAGTCGTTGGGTTGAGGCTATCCCCGCCCGAGCCGCAGATGCAAAGACAGTTTGCAGATTTTTGAAGAAGCACATAATCATGCGGTTTGGGGTTCCACGAGTTCTGATTTCTGATGGGGGATCTCATTTCATCAACGACCAGGTGAAGGCACTTGCTAGAGAGTTCGGCATAGACCATCGTGTTGCTACACCATACCATCCACAGACAAATGGTCTAGCTGAGGTGTCGAATAGGGAGATCAAGAACATTTTGCAGAAAGTCGTCCGCCCTGACCGAAAGAATTGGTCACAGCTTTTGGACTCGGTCTTGTGGGCATATCGGACATCTTTCAAGACTCCATTGGGTACATCTCCCTTTCGCCTCGTGTATGGCAAGCCCTGTCACCTGCCTGTTGAGCTGAGGCACAAGTCACTTTGGGCAGTTACAGACATATTGATGGATCCAAATGGTATAGGAGACCAAAGGAGGGCAGAGTTAGCTGCCTTGGAAGAGCTTAGAGATGCAGCATTCTCAAACAGCCTACAGTATAAGGAGAAAGTCAAAGAGTGGCATGATTCTCATATCAGCCACAAGCATTTTGAGATTGGACAGAAAGTATGGCTGTTTGACGCAAGGCTACGATTATTTCCAGGGAAGCTACAGAGCAAATGGAAAGGACCCTATTTGGTCAGGAAGGTACACGATAACGGTAGCATTGATATATCTGAGTTATCTTCTGAGAGTACCTTCCGAGTGAACGGCCAGCGGCTCAAACCATTTCTAGATCATGAGCCGCGGGACGTTATTATTGCCGCTATTCATTTTGCGTGAGATGTGGTCTTTTGACTCACATCTTTTACATCTCACGCCTGATTTTCACTGTTCCTCCGCCTGTATAGATCCAGTTGTCCATATCATTCTATTCTTTAGTCCCACATCCCGTCTCTCATCTTATGATTATGCTATACTTAGGGTGTACTTTACCCTAAGTATAGGGGGGGTGTCGGACCTGTGAGTATTCTTTTCATTCTTTCTGCTCTTGTTTTTGCTGCCTATACTTAGGGATATTTTACCCTAAGTATAGGGGGGCAGATTCTGTATATTCTTCTTCACTCGGCTTTCCCTTCATGCACAGCTTTCTATACTTAGGATTAGTTAATCCTAAGTATAGGGGGAAACCACCGAGTTCCTCTCATTCTATTCATTTGTTCGTTCCTGTACTTAGCCATTCCTTTTCACTTCCCTTTTACTAAGCACGAGTTATGTCTTCTTCATCGCTCTTGATCACTCTGAGGACATCGTTCGAGCTAAGTATAGGGGGGGTGTGTATATATTTCATATATACTTTAACCATAACTCGTACTTTGTGTGAGTGTGTTAATAAATAAAATGGCTAAAAATCACAAAAATTAAAATTTTTTTTTTCATGTACATAAACCTCTTTTATTCTTGCACATTCATAGCTAGTGTACAAAGTATTTTTGTAAAAATGATTTCCAAAATCTTTTGTGTAAAGTTTGTGTAAATATTTTTGTATCAAAATTATGTATATAGTACAAAATTTTTTCAAATGTTTTGAAAATCAAAAGTTTGCAAAAATCTTGTGTAAATGTGTGTAAATATCTTTTTGCAAAATTTGCACTTCATGCATCATTCATCCATGATTTCAAAACATTTTTCAAAAATTTTTGCATGATTGTAAAATATTTGTAAATAGCATCTTTTGTACATATATGTATATAGTTTTTCCTGGATGAGAGTTGACATTTAAACTAAGTCTGGAATTAAATTGAGAAATGGAGCTTGAATAAGATCTTAATCCACTTAACTTCAAGAGGAACCTTATAGGACTTAGGGTTAAGGCTTTTCAGGTCCATAAGGACTTAATTCTTTGAGTCCACTAGGCTATGAGCATATGTCATCTTGATGAGCCTAAGTAGAGCACTTAACAACACACGCATGACTCTCAGAGACAATGGCTTCACTTGCACCTGCACTTTACACATGGCTCTCCATGGATGAGGTGGTGAGGAGGCAGTTTCCTTTGGCTTGGGGTAGCATATGAGGGTAGTACTTCTAGGCGGAACCTCTCGTCTTCTTATAGTGAAGGAAGTGCACCTCAACTAGGTCTAGTGGTGTTGAAAGCTAAAGACAGAAGCTGTGGGTTGCAATAAAGCTTCAAAAGAGGGATAGTCTACTGGCTCAAGGAGAAATTTCTTATATATGCTGCACCATGTAGATATGTGTACAGAAGTCCTTGAAAAAAAAAAATGCAAAAAGAACTCCAAAAAAGTGGTGGGTCGGATTGAAAATTTAATAACCCCACCGGAGTGAAAAGCAAAAGCTTATGGTATCATGTTACATCTCATGAAGCTTGCAGCGGGAGACTTAGCTACACTGGCTAAGCTTCCAAAACTCTATACTTCTACCCCCTCTTCTTGAGCCGGTTGCACTTGAACTTAGAAGGGAATACCCCGCTTCTCGAGGAAAGAGTTGCTAGACTGAGGCATTAGAGTTACCAGGTTGAGGGAGGTTGTTTCTTTGTTACTTCTGAGGTGGGGAGCCACATATCACTTACACTGCATGGAAAGATTCATGGTCATTAGAGTTTGTGTATGTAGACTCGTTCTGATCTGGTTTATTGAGGAGTCTTGTCCATAGACTGGTGGAACTCAGAGGCTGTTGAGTTTTAGGCTTAAGTCCAAATAAGGTTCCGACACATTAATAATCCAAAGATCTGATCAAGCTCCATATTTCAATTTAATGAAGGAAAATTTAATAAGTCAACCTTGTTCCATGTACATCCTCTTTTTCTTTTTCTTTCTTTTTCACTTCTTTTTCAAATAAGTGTTTGCTAAGGGACTAGCAAAGTTAAAGCATAGGGGGTGATGAATACCCATTCATCACTCTTTATTCTATTATTTTAGCGACAAAAACCTTTGCAAATACATGTAGATATGTGTAAATACTAATAAATACCAGAAGCATGCATTGTGTAAAAACCTATAATTAGCATGTTTTTGTGCACAAAATAAAAGAATAAAGAGCAAAAAGAAAAAGAGGGAAATATTTAGAATAAATATTGAGCAACCTAACCCAAGGGAGGGCTCAGCATGGGCCTGACCGCATAAAAGCCAAAGTAGAGGGAGATAGGGCTCACATTTGTGTATATACTTCTGTAAATAAAACTATATATTTTCCTCACCCAAAAATATGTTGTAAATATCCTTGTCTATATTGTGTATATTTAGAAAATATCAAAAACAAAATAAAAATTAAAAAGCAAAAAGACACCCTTTCACCATGTGCATAAAACCACACCTTTGTATTTATTTAACCTTGTAAATAAATTCATTTATTTTCTAAAACTTTTTGTAAATATTCTATGGCATATTTTGTAAATAAAATAAATAAAAAGAAACAAAACAAAAATCAAATAAAAATTACAAAATTGAAAATACAAAAATACATTGTATAAATACCATGTATATAAATGTATTCAACCATTTATTTCACCCTTGTATATAAGTAATAAAAATAAAATAAAAATATTCTTTTATTCCTTATTTTATGGTGTAAATAAATAAAATACAAAATGAGCATAAAAACACATAAAAATAACAAATAAAAAAATCAAAAATAAAAAAACCATATAGTGTATATATACCTATATATAGAGCTACCCTATTTTTATTTCCAAAAATTAAATAAAAATCACCAAAAAATAGAAAAAAATAAAAGAAAAATATTTCATGTTTTGAGTTTTATTTAATTCGGCCTATTTATGCCTTAAAATAATAAAACAAAAACCGGGCACACGTGGCAGCTTCTGGTTGGTCCACGGGGGAATGTTGACCCCGGTCAACTCCCCCGCGACCTCCTTCCTTTTCTGGAAGTCGCGTGCCGCGCCTTCTTCCCCGATTTTTCCCACGCGCTCCAGGCTGTCACCCACTCAACCCCCGCGCCCGGATTCTTCGCCGATCATCCCTCTCCCTCGCCGGATCCTCCGCCATCGAATCCACGCCTCCTACAGCTGTCACCACTCAACCCTAATCGCCCCGGTCACTCTATATATTCTTCCCCTCCGCCGCCTCCGCGCGGCATCTTTGGACCCTCTCCTTCTTCCCCGTGACCTCCATCGGCTCCGCCAGAGTGACAGCGAGCGTCAGCCCTTGTTGCAGTGAGGTGAGGAGGCGAATCCTTTGATCCGGCGTACTTCGCCGTCCTTGCTCCGCCGCCGGCGTTGAGCATCGAGCTTCAGGCCTTGACGCCCTTCGAAGCTACGACCCGGAGCAAGACCAGCTCCAGCACAGTCTCCAGCAGCCATCAGGTAGTTGATTAGTTCTTTTAATTCGGTTAATTTTAGATTACGCCCAATTTGCACCTCCGACGCATTCTTCCGATTCCGGCCACCTCGCGTATCATCTCGACCTTCCGACCCTACCATCACCTTCGCCGTACCCTCACGCACCTTCTTCACCCATTCGCACAACCCAGATCGCACAGGATCTGGGAGTCGAGCTCCACCGCCGTCGCCTCGCCGGAGCTCTTTCGCCACGCCGCACCGTCCACCTTCACCCCACCTTCTTGGGTCGAGGCACTTTGCCCTCGACCCGTGAAGCTTCTGAACTCTTTTGCAGGTCCAAAGGGAGGCGTCTGAGGCCCCCCAACTTCAAGCCAGGAGCTTCTTCTCCGCCGTCCTTGCTCGAGCTCCTCGGAGCTCGGTTTGACCACCGGAGACCAGTAGCAGCTGCGGAACTTCACGCCGGAGCTTCTCCGACCTTCAGGCGCAGCAGAGGAGAGAGGAGACGCCTTCACGAGGCCGGCGAAGTTCGCCGGCCATCAGTTCTTCGAGGACCCTCCATCGCCGTCCGATCGTCCTCCTCGCTCCAGTTCAGATCTTGGCCGTCCATCCTTGGAGCTACCCGTACCGTCCGATCAGAGGAGGAGCCATCTGGAGCGCCCACCAGCCGCAGCCGTTCGATCTATACGTGGCGCGCATCCAACGCTTCATTAGTAAAGGGGTAAATATCATAGGGCCCCTTCGTAGTTTGTTTATTTCAGTTTAGTCCTGTAACTTTTAATTCACGTTGTTTATTTTCTGGGTTATTTGCATCAAGGACCTTGCGCTTTATTTTAATTGCATTTATACCCCTGCCAGTAGAGACCCACGTGCTTTAGCACGTGTTTTGTTGGGTTATTTGCATAATGAATCCTGTAGTTCTGGTTGTTATGTATTGAATGAAATGTTTTGTTTATTTGCAAATATACCCCTGTGAGCACTTTATATGCGCATGTGCGTTTTTATTTTGGGTAAATTGCACATAAGCCCCTGGACTTTTGATACGAGTTATCAATAGGTCCCTGGAACTTATTTTTATTACATTTAGGTCCTTGAGTGCCCCAGGCACGTGCTTGGCACGTGACTTCTTGGGTATTTTGCACCAGGACCCCAGAACTTTTGGGTATTTGCACTTAGGTCCCTGTGCACAGTGCCCCACCTTTCTTTTTGAATAAAATATCAAACGACCTCCAAATCCAATGAAATTTTGACACATGGCTCCTGCCATGGTGTAGGAATTTCTATGATTTTTGGGGACATTTTTGATTTCATTTATTATTTTTAAAAATTCAAAAACACTCTTTTTCGCCACTGTTTGACTTTAAAAATACCAAAAAAATATCAAATCTCCACTAAAAATTCTAAAAAAATTAGGATTTGTTGTTTGCTGGTTGTTTGATTTTCCAGCCATTTTTGGTGACTTTTCATCACCTAAAAACCTTAAAAATTGAAAAAACCCCTAAAAACCCATAAAAATTGTAGTAAATAAATTAAAAATCCAAAAACAATAATTAGGGTGCCTAAATTTTCCTTATTCTTTGTAGATTATAGGAAAATTACCTTTAGGGCTTTTTGAGATCCAAGAGTATTTTATTTTTGGGTCTTAAGCCTTGCTGGACAGTACCCTATTCTTGTCACATTGTTTGATTTTTAATAAATAATTTACCTATTAGAAAAATCCCAAAAATTCACCAAAAACAGTAAAAAACATTTAAAACATAAAAACCACTTTTCTGGAATTTTTGCTTCATTTTTGTGTGTTGTATAAATTGTTGAAGTTGCCCTGTATTTACTTTCTCTCATTTTCTCATCTTTTAAAAAAATCTAAAAAAAATATATAAAAACAAATAAAAACCAAAAAAAGGACTCTCTTGGATTTCTGACTACATCGTAGGCCGCAAGGCCAATCTGTGCTCCTTGTGTTCGACCCTGGGAGCTATACCAGGTTAAATCCTCTAGCTATACCGCTCTTCTTTGTTTTGATTGATTTGATATTTCCTGAGTGGTTATTTTTCTTGATATACGTGGTCTGATTGCTTGGGTCACAACGACCTGATTTTTGTACCTCATTCCCTAGTGTCCAGACCTGTTATCAAAAGACATCGTCCATATTGGACAAGATCATCCTAGCAACTGCATCTGACCAGTTGAAGTATCTTGTGTCCTCTAATGACTCAACATAGTGCAGTAATTCTTTTAGAAAAGAATACGCACAATCTGGAAAAAGGAACATGGCAAACATGAACAAAATCAAACAAGCAACATATATTGTTACAGAGTTATCATCATCGCGGTCATAATAGTCAATCAACACATGAATCAGCTTCCTCCTGTTGAAAACCATCCCATTGTCAAAAAGTTCAGTTGATATCAAACGTTTCCAAGGCAAATGCTTTCCCCTAAATTTAACTGGAAATCCTGTACTTGGTAATCCAAGTATGATACCAATATCATCATCGCTAAATGTCACAACCTTATTACGAAATCGAAAATGCCTCCCACCTTGGTATTTCTCCACCAGCAATTGCAAATTTTCCCTCTCTATATCAATATTTCCTATGTTGATTAGTCTTGAAAAAGCCGTTTTTGATATAAGAGATTGTTATTTTGGAGTTGGTTTGTGTCCATCTATGTAATGGACGAAGTGTTCAATGAAACATCTATGTTGCACGTATCCTTTGCCTGAAATAAAAATATATCATCCAATATGTAATATAGCTAATATGTTATTCAAAGGTAAAATAAAGATATTAGAATTTAAACCATACATCCGTATTTTTCAAATATCTCTTCTTCTCTACATTGCTCGGAGTCTTGTGTGGTCTTGACATTCAATTCATCTCGTGTGTGTTTCATCTCTGTAATTTAATCACCGCAGTAACATGTTTCATATCCAGAAAACAAAAGAGTTCAAAAACGAATTTTAATAAATCAAATGGTTCTATTCTTTATATACCTCTCTGTTTCTTCAAATCATGAACTTGCATTTTTTTTCCTTCAAGTGATCTAGTGGATATAGGTAACCCAACAGTTGATCCTATGACAAAATCCTCATAGTCTGATTCAGACGATGACATTTATAACCTGCATCACAGGAAAAACTATTTCATTTTTATCATAACTCTAATTTTTTCTAAATTTATATGTTGCATGTATTTATATTTATTATATGCGGTCCCTATTATCTGCATAGTTTAGTATTAACATTCAAATGCAGTTTTCAGAAATACTGTAAGTTCATCTACCATGTATTCATCTTTTATATTGATGATCAATGCTTTCCAGATATTAATAATCAAAATTTACCCATCATAATATGCAGGTTTAGCACAATATTACGATTTCATTGTACAGCTAGACAACAAAAAGTTATTATATCGCTTATTATTTCGTCCAAATCCATTACAAAACTCCATTAAAAATAGATATAGTATGTAAAATAACATAACACCTTCAGTAATCATGTTTTCCACTATATATTTTCTTTTTACGAAATCATATGGTAACCCTAAAAAAATTGATTGTATTGTACAAAGTCTACATCGTTACCTTCTTCGCATTATCCTTCTACCAGCAACACGAGAGGCAGAATCCTTCCCCTCCTTACTGAATGTCGTAGCCGTATCTTTTCTTCTGTCCATTTTCTTTCTTTTGAGTCGATCGCAAGACCTAATCGTTGTTTCGCCTCCTCCAACCACAACAGAGTGTCGGTTTTTTGGGCAGAAATGTCGGAGCAGACCGTGAGCTCCCTTTACGGAAGTAAATTATTACTTTCCTTGTTTTTATTATTATCATAAGCACCCGTCGATACATAATCATCATTACTCATTTAATTCTTTCCATTTACAACTTAATTTAAAATTTTAATATGTAAAGTCAGAACCATCTAATAGGAAATATATTTTTTGATTCAATTAATTTTGTAATATAGTATCCTTTATTTCAAAACTTCTGTAAATATTTGTATAAATCAAATCAAGTTTAACAAAAAAATAATTAAAGTTCAATATTACATAAGTATAAAATTTTAAATATTTTAATCTTATTATTATTTTCAAATATCGTAGTATACATTGTTGAGGCCATCAGTTTATATTAAATTTGCCTAATTTCTAAATTTCAGTAGTATATGTTATTTCGAATACTAATCAAGTATTTGTATTATTATATGTTCAAATTTCAAATTTGTTTCAATATATTCAAATTTTAGATGTAAAAATTAATTTTGAAATCTGTTAATTAAATGATGTTGAATTTTTTTTAAAATACATTTTTTATAATCCAAAGTTATACATTGTTCAATAAATGAAATTGGTCATAATGAAACCTCGTGGAACCTATGGATACCATTTTATTTCCTCCTAAGTTATTTAACTAATCCTCATGACATAAACAGTATATCTGCTGCTATAAAAACCAACAAATTATGAACAATTTTTTTGTAAATTTATTAGCTATATTTCAAAAAAGTATCTTACAATAGCAATTCGTTCAATCATTATTCAATAAACTATCCCAAAAAAGTAACATTTTTTGAACTCTTTGGTATTTAATATATAAATTAATCGTCCTTAAATGTGTTTTTAAGAAACTAGTTATGCCTAATTTGTAGACCTGTGTTTTTCTCTTCTCTCCCCTGTAAATCGCACCTTCGTATTCTCTAAATATAGTATTTTTTCGTCAAAACCATTCCATATAATGATAGTGGTTTTGATCCCATCCGTCCGATCTTAATCCAACCATAATTATGGTTGGCTCACTATAATCTCTATGAGACCCCGGCTCATTTGAAAGGGTCCCTATATATATATATATATATATATATATATATATATATATATATATATATAGCCGAGGTTTTTAAAGTAGGAATAGAATGTGGATAATAATTGCCAACTATGAGAACTATATTATCATTGCTTTTTTTATATAGTAATATTGGTTTTGGCACCTCGGGTAGTTGCTTTATTTCACCAAAAAGCTATTACTTCAGGTGCCCTTCAAGGGGATTTTACAAGTAAAGCAAAGGGCAAATACAATGTAGAAAAGTAACAATCCCTGATAAAGATATGTTCATCAAGGATTCCCGAGAGAGATGGAAAATTTTTAAGGAAGAGCGTACTTGTTGCTCAAATTGAACAACTTCCTGATGGAAGTAAAACTTTTTCCAGCTCTTGACGCAACTTAATGACTATTGTGAATCGTGTATGCACGCAAACACGATCAATCATGCAAGCACAAAGACACATGGATTTACAAGGTTCACATGTAATTGGGGTATTGGGCGGCAGCAATCGGTTTTCACTATTTGGTGAAAAGAACACAAACGATGTAGAGAGGATAATGATACAATGATGGGATGTGGATGATGATGAGAATGCAGTATGTGGTACCCTCGAGGCCTCTTTTATAATGGAACAAAAGAATAATAATTGTATTTAGCAATCCAAGCCTACAGCTCTCAGTCAATCAGGATTCAGGAAGTGGATCACGTATCTTAGCAATTTGGCCCAACAACTCTAAGCCAATCAAGATTCAGGAGACAGATCATTCATCTCAGCAATCTATCCCAACGACTCTCAGTCAATCATAAGGCAGGATAGATATTACACACATCAGCAATCCATCCCAACATATGGTCAAGGCATATCAACAATCTCCACCTTTACTTGAATCCTCGTGTAGTATAACTGACCACTGCTAGACTCCATCAGGTTGAATTCTCATACGGTAGAAAAACCATTGCGTGACTCCACCATGAGTTGAATTCTCATATAGCAGAATTGACCACCACTATAACTATGAGTTGACTTCTCTAATTGCAGAATTAACCATTGCTCCAACTTCATATAGTAGGATTCAAGGAATTATAAACATTATCCACCTTGAATGTTATTTTCAAAGAAGCTTTACGTAGCTTCATCATGTCACCGCCAACCCCTCGAGGTTACTGCCAACTGTCGACATTAAGCAAGTCCGGACAATACTTGTACTTACTCCTAGGAATTGTAGACCCATGCAAGACATATAGGACCTTCTGTTTGTTGCCCTTGATGGAAACCACCCCAGCTTTGGTAACTTACATAACTCTACCTCCAGCGTTATATCCAAGACTTCAAGGGATATCATGTTCTTTCTCAAATTAGGAACGTAGTAAATTTATGGTATCATCGTCCTGACAACTCCATCATGCATCTTGATCTTCATAGAGTCAATCCCAACAATCTTGCATTGTTGCATCATTCCCCACGATTATGTTTCCATCATATATCTTTTCATAGGTGCAGAACCAAACTCCATTGGGGGTCATATGGTAAGAACATCATGAATCAAGAATCCATGGTTGTATGTCATCATTTGATCTATGACAGTGAGAGCGAAATCATCTTCAGAATCTCCTCCTCCTTGAGTTATGTAGCAATTGTGGTGTTCTTTAGGCAATCTTTCTTCCAATGTCCAAATTCCTTGCAGTAATTGCAGATGCCCTTAAAATTGTGACTCTTAGACATCTGTTTTTCCCTTTTTTGCATAGCCACAACCAGCATGACTCTTTTCATGAGTCGTAACTATATATACAGCATCAGAGTCCTTCCTGATAGCCAAGCCATATGTCGGAGTTCGTGCATATGCAGACTCATGCAAACTTCCTATAGGGTTATAGCCAAAACTAGCATGACTCTTTTCATGAGTCATAACTAAATTTGTAGCGACAGGGTCCCTCCCAGTAGCCATATGTCGAAGTTCACACATATGCAGACTCATTTGAACTTCCTCTCGAGTTATCGATTATCTTCATGCAATAAACGATTGAATAAAATTCTCATATGATAGTGGAAGAGAAACCAACAAAATCAAAGTAGCATCCCCATATTCAATCTTAAGATCTACATTTCATAAATCCATCAGCAATGTATTTAAGCAGTCAAGATGTTCTTTAATAGATGTACCTTCATTTGTGCAGAGAGAGAACAAATGTTGTTTCAACAGCAATGTGTTGGTCAAAGACTTCGTCTTGTATAGACTTTCGAGTCTCAACCATAGACCGACCATGGAATCATCATCGGTAACTTCCATGATATTCTCATCGGCCAAATACAATATGATCGTCGAGTGTGCCTTCTCTTCTTGTGCAATCAACTTGAAGGGTTTGAAATTCTTCGCCCACTCCTAGTCCTATGGTGCCTTGCTGCTTCAGAAGGGAGCGCATCTTGATCTACCATAAACTAAATACATTCCTTCATGTGAACTTTTCGATCTTCAGATTGTGTGACATCATCTTGCTTGATGATCTTGATAGAAATCGATGATCTGATACCAGTTTATTGCAAGTCACAAAAGTACGAACAAACATAATCAATCACATACGCACAAAGATACACGGATTTACAAGCATCACCCATAACTAAGCTACGTCATTGGGTAGCGGTGATTGGTTTTCACTTTTTGGCAAAGAAGAAAATAGGGGATATAGAGAGGATACTGAGATGATACAATGGTGGGATGATGAAGATGCAGTATGTGGTGGTCCCAAGGTTTATTTTATACTACAACAGAAGAATACCAATTGTATTCATAACCCAACATTTCTCAGCCAATTAGGTCTCATGAGGTAGATCACGCTTCTCAGCAACCCAACTCAATAGATCTCAACCAATCAGGATCCATGAGGTGGATTAGGCATTCCAGCAATCCAACACAATAGCTCTCAGCCAATCAAAAGGCAAGATGGAGATCAACCACATCAGCAATCCATCCCAACAGATGGTTAGTTTTCAAGGCATATCAACAACGACAAAAATGATCATCTTTTTCTTCATTATCTTCCGCTTCTTGAGTCATGAGAGGTTTCTCTGCTGGCTTATGACTTAGATCTTTAGGTCCTCAGTAGGAATGTAGACAACAAGCTATAAATAGCCTTCGGAAAAGTATATATGTGGTTATGTAAGGATGAATGGAAGTGTGTCAACGAAATGTTTTTCTCTACATTGAAGGAGATGATGACAAGACAATTCAACTTGCTTTGAGAGGTGACCCTTGAATAGTCACCTCAAGAATAGTGGGAATAAAATATTGTTTATAAGAAATAGCCTTTAAAATGAATATAATTATAAAATGAATACGAATCAGACAAATAAAAATCAAAATACTTAGTAGACTAATTTACACATTACTTATGTAGGATGATTAAACAAACACGATAATAAATATATTCATTCCATAATAATTATATCAACAATGGTGAATAAAGTCATGGTATATTATTACAAATGATTATAAATAAATATATATCATATTTATATATTAAAATGGATATATGAATATTTATGAACTTCAAAATGATATCCATATTCATTTGAAAAAGGATACGAATATGAATGTTAAAATTGATACTAAATGAATACGACAACAGATCAGGTATGAATATGTTCTTATTTATTTACATTCCTACTCAAAACTCTAGATTTTCTAGGGTCACAAATTGACCCTAATTATTTCATATCAAAGCACCTGTCGATATCATAAAAGTTATCTTTGTATGTATCATTTTCAAATGTTTCCAACATTTAAGTATACAAATTCGTGGATAGCCTATTTGAAATCATTCATTTAAAGCAACGATGATATCCCATTCGCGACGTGTAATACTACCTCCAACATGTTCGAAGAGAAGAGTTGATTGATCAATGAGTTAGATGTGAGCCTCGTCCATCGCAAACATCCACATTGGCCTTACCATCATAACTAATAAATCAAGCCATCATTGAAGAATTATTGAACCATATGAGAAGTCGGTATGTTGATTACATTCTATAAAATGAATACAAGTCGTAACACAATTTACATGCTATCAAAAGTAATAAATAATATGTATACACTTTATCATTCATCAAAACTACATTACAAGTTTATCACACATCAGTTCCTCGATCATGATATGAACATATGTGGATTGTCCAATTAGATGTAGGATAAGTTGCTCCTTTTCTTGGATTAAACAGTTTTTGATCATTTTAAGAGAATTTAAAAATGAATATATTGACCTTTTCTACCAACAAAGACTGTATAGTAGGTGGCAAGAAGATTTAATATTATATCTACATGGCCATTGTCGCATGACAAAATGCAAGTCAATGTTCAAATTGCAATTTCTATAGACTCAAGATGGATCACAATACATACATCATTAGGGAATGTGTAACATAATCAACCTTTTACATCTATGAATCTCCATGTTTCTTAAACACAAACAATGCATATACGAGACAATAGCATTCGCATTCGTCATTTTCAAAAAAAATCAGTAAATAATCATGTATATACAAAGGAAAATTGCTACAATGTTGGATCATACCATCTTGAGATAATTAGGTAGAAGTTGTTGTAAATGTGATAGTAGAAAATGCAATGCATACAATGTGAATTGTCTAAGGAAAAAGAAATCAAATGGGAAGGGCAATCATTTAGAAAAATGAATAAATTCATCGAATAAGAATATCATAGTTATTCCTTCGCTTAAATTGCTAACACATTAGGAAAAACAAGGCAACAAGAGTGGTGGCCAAGCCTCGCCACCTAGGTGGTTGCTCATCCAGGTTCAGTATTTTCACACTTGTTCATGTAAATGTGATGCTCAAAGGTGATCTCATTCTTGTACTTGCCATGATTGTTACCATTGAATCTGTGTATGCATTATGTTTAGATGTTATGCATGTTTAATTATAGATATCAACCATGTAGAAAATATATTATAAAATATTAAACAAGGATAATATCAAAGGCATACCTTTCATATAAATATAATAGTATTGTCTTAATTAACAAAGAAATAATTTGAGGTCACCATTGATGTGGTTAAACCCTTCCACAATTACTTGCAGATGATCATTCTAAGCATTACATCGGTCAGATAAATACCAGATGTAATCATAATGTCTATTACAATCGGCTTTCGTCATCGCGGCATAGTTTGTATTACGTACACATGGTTATACTGCAAGTTTGACAAATATTACACAGTATTCATCATTGGCGAATGAATACTACACTTCATCCACTTTCAAGTGTCCTTAATAGAGGACAAAGCAATACTCCATGAATGTAGGGAATTCATGAAGGATAATGATGTGTCCCTAATAATCTTTTTTCGCTCACTATTAAGTTAATCTTAGTGTAGCACATGTGCACAAATGATCAATAAAAAATCACTCCAAAGTTGAAACTAAGTATGATGCATTTTAACTTGGGCAAGACTAGGATCAACCTGAAGGAGCCGCTTCCAAGCTAAGGACAATAACACATGGAAAACTAAGCAATCGTGTCGGCTAGAGTGGTACTTTTTTGTTTTGTACTTTTCATTGCACGGCAGAAACCAAAAGGAAAATGTAGTGCAATGTAGTAGAGTGTATTTAAATACTAAGCATACTAATATATTATGGATCTTTCATAATCATTTTTAAGACTTGATAAAAATTTTAAAAATTTTGGGGGAAAATACTTTTTAGTCAAGGATAAATAAATCAATCATAAAATATTTTGGATATTTTTCAAAATTCACTAAGATTATAAAGAAGATTTATTATTGTGAAATCCAAGTTTCAATGTAGCATTCAAACTCCTAATTACCTAGAAAATACAAAATGGTGGTAAATTTGCAAAATGTTGTTTTTCCTAGGTAAAGAATGAATGTTATAGGAAATGTGTTTTTAATTTTTAATATTGTAAATGCAGCTAATAGAAAATGCACAAGATTTTTGGTTTTTTTATTCTAAGAACTACATGCAATGGAAATTAATAATTTTTTGATAACAATCAAAATACAATGAAATGCACCTAATATGATTTTTAAATTTTTTATTGAAAATTATTTTATCATAATTTAATTACTAACATCTAATTTTTTACAATTAATACACTAAAACTATTAAAATTGAATACTTTGGAAATACAAGCTACTAATTCAAGGCATACAAGGTAAGTTTTAAATTTTGCAAAATGATCCAAAATGTATGAATTATACCAAAACCGAGGCATTATTATTCAAAGAACATGAAGCATTATTTTTTGTTTTTTTGGCTATATCCTACAACATAAAAAGGCATGGAAATATTTTTTTTCAAATTTTCAAGCACGTAAACAACTTTATATGAATAATAAGTAAAAGGGCAAATTAAACATGTCTTTACCAAGTTTATTATAATAAATAATGCAGAATTAAGAAAATTGTGAATCTAATTGTATTTGAAAGAGCATTACGTGAACTATAACAAAGAATTTTTGGAAATGAAACTCAAAAATGGCTCAAGTTTCAATGCAAACATAAGGTTTCCTAGAACAACATAACATAACGACTTTGTTGAAAGGAAGAACCTTACTCTATAAGAGTGAACTGGGATAATTTTTATTGGATCCAACTTTCCTAACTACTTTTTAATATCGACTACATAAAAGACTTTAGAAGTAAATGTGTTATTCTGAACACTAAGGATAGCTTAGATAAAGTTCAAAGACAGGGAACAAGAATATATCTTCATTGGGTTATTTCGTCAAAATGTAAGGTGAAGTTTGTTTTTTTATTATTTTGATATTTTTATTGGTTATAATTTTTAAGTTTTATGGTTTTAAATTTTTTTAGTTTTTATGTGTTATAGGTAAAGTAAGAAATCTCTTTTTATTTTTTTGGTGAAAGTGAAGATATATTGTATATGTTGATGGAGTATTACTCAATCTATATTTATTATGTTTTTTAGGAGAAGTTTGATTTTTATTTGGAAGGGTTTTAGTTGATTTTTCTCCTTTTTACTTGATTTTAGTTTTGAAAAAATATAATTTTGAAATTAAATTTACTATATAATAAATAATAAAATGTGTATAAATAAGATGTGATGATCCTTATTTCATGATAATGAAATTTAACATGAGATTACATAACATGTTGTATTTGTTCCATTGCCACTCTAGAGAGATGTATCATGGTGCCCTAATAAAGCAGGCAACAAGATGAGTGAAGGATAATGTGTACTAGGTAAGCAAAATCATATTAAATAAGCTAAATGATGTGAAATATCGGGAGAGGGTCAAGGCTTATAACCAGTCATGGTGCACTCTAGAGAGGTGGGCCAGCGGAGGTGGGCCAGCTACTGCAATCTATTTGCCACAAGATTTTCCATAAGAGATCTAAGACAGGGAAGACTAACATAAGGAAACGGACAATCAGATCCACTAGCAGTTCGAAAAGTATTGACATTGTGTGGAGCAAAATGGTATATAGTTGGAGTATTACAATTTTTTTACAAGAATGTAATGATTAACATGATGCAAATAACAACGTGTAGTTGATAATCGTCCCTTGTCACTGCAAAATATGGTGGACTGTCATGCGTACGTCGAGGGGGAATGGTCCATGCATGAATCTAAAGTGGTGTTGGTACGTGTAATATCTTTATTTCCATACTTGTAGTTATTTTATAGTGTATTAATGTACCTAAATTATATGAACCATGCTTGGAGCCTGGAGCAATACGCTACAAAGTTTGGCCTCCCTTCCTCTGTCTGATGATCATTAGGGCTGTGACGCTACTTTATGGCAAAAGATAACCAATTAGAGAAAGGTGGGACCAAACAAGAAGCATGTGTTTGATAGTTTGCTTCCTATGCTCTACGACTCTATTTGTTCTATGGGAGCTTTTGTTTTTCTGATGTCCCATCCATTGAATCATACGCCAACATCGCAATCTAGTGTATCCGAGAATGAGTTTAGGTAACTCTCTCAGTCAGTGAGAGAGTTGATGACTGTAGCTGGGATAATGAAAATCGGGTTCAATCCGAATTCCTATCACTGGATCGAGACAAGGGCAAGGAGAAGGGAAAGGAAGAGAAAGAGGTGGAAGTTGTTGTGGCATGTCTCTTTTTGTTCTAATTTGGAAGTTGAAACATAACTTTTTAGGATGTTAGAAACTCAATTTTTCTCTGCATTATGCTGGAAACACGTGTAAATTCAATAGTGAAATGCAAGTTAATGTTTGTATGGTAATGATTTTATATGTATGTATACATAGGATATACTTCCAATGAAACACGATCCTTCCATTTATAAGGAAGGTCATCGATCCCATTTGGTTAGTAATAAAGGCATGTTAATAGTATTATTTAATTAGTTAAAAACCTATATTGATCATTGTTCATTATCTAAATATAGTATGTATTCACATAAAATATCTTTATCATTTATCTCTCTCTCTCTTTAATTTTCTTATTCATGTTTCAAAACCCTCATACACATGAAAGCAGACACAATTTTTATGGATGATGACAGATATGTGTATGCAAAGGAGATGATGTGCTTATGCTGGTGGTGCATATAGCGTCGGACGACATCGGCGACTGTGTGTGGGTTACGTTGGTGGTACTTACATTGCTTGTGTGTGGTGTGCAGATGATCAAGGGTGGTTGTGGTGGTACGGCTCATGATCACGATGATGGCGAGTGCAAGACGGTGACCATGAAACCCGACGGTTACATGTGAGCGGACATTTTTTTATATATATCTTACATATTTGATGTGTATTGTATATTTTTTATGTGTATTATACATTTTTGTGTGTATTTTACATATCGGCTAGGTGTGAACGACTGTTGATTTTATATATGCATATTTGATGTGTACTATATATATTCGATGTATATTATACATATTTGAATATATATCTTACAAACTTGTCATTTTCTTTGTAGGATACCATTATGATACAAAAGGATTGCAGATTTCACATAAAT
This sequence comes from Ottelia alismoides, assembly GCA_037367405.1. NCBI lineage: Eukaryota > Viridiplantae > Streptophyta > Magnoliopsida > Alismatales > Hydrocharitaceae > Ottelia > Ottelia alismoides. The sequence continues at coordinate 567,557 of JAZKJV010001109.1, forward strand.
CATCAAAACATAAAAATACTAATAGAAAATATAAAACAACTAATATATTGTTAATATAAATTGTATTTTACAAAAAAATCATACAAACTTTAAGATTGGTGATGAATTTTGAAGGACACATAATATTGGCACGACATTTGATGGAAACATAAACTATTGTATACGTTACTAATCAAAGTTTCTTTTGTACAAAAAAGCATACAATCATTACAAAAAGAACCGTGGATTCTACAAAAAAAACATGTGAGGATACAAAATCTTCACCATGTAATGTCAATCAACATAAAATTAAACATTATTTAAATAAGATATTGCAAAAAAATACCAAAATCAGATCTTTCTAAATTTAGTATTTCAAAATGTTAAATGATATGCACAATTTTGCAAAAGAAGATGACCAGAGTACCCTTTGGGCCAAAGAAATTGATGGTCTTATTACATTTTAATCTAACGGCTATAATCGTTGGTATTTCTTATGCGTGGAAGGATCATGACCTATAAGAAGGGCTCTATATGTGTTTGTGGGGGGTGTGAGGTAAAGTAGGTCTACCCCTAGGGGGAGCCAAGTTCGCTTCCCCTGTCTGTTTTTTCATACTTTCTTCTGGTATTTTTTTCAAAACACCTAGGGGGTTTTAGATCACCTAATATCAATATATTATCGTAAAAATCCAACTCATTTTGAGGTTTTTATCCCATCTATTAAGCCTAATAAGTTTTAACAATCGTAGAATTACTGAAATCGATCCCTTCTGGGTTAGGAATGTTTGTTTTTCAAGAAATTTGAATCACATATTCCTCTTGTTAATCTAAGCTAATCGCTCTGTGTATTTAAAAAAATATAAAAATTCTAAAAAAGGACATGGGAAGCAAACTTGGCTCCCTTAGGGAGTGGCAACATTTTACCCATATATGTATATGGGGTTGCCCCCTCGAGGGAGCTAACTTGGCTTCCTCACCTCATTTTTATCATTTTTATTTTTTTAAATAGTTCATGCATAATTATATCCATATATTATGTCATTCAATTTTCATACGAAATAGAAACTCGTAAGACCTCCATCCAAACAGGGGTGATTTCGACAATGTGACCATTAAAAATGATTGTCTAGATGGAGGTCGTAGGGTCTCTATTTCGTATGAAATTTGATTGACATAATATAACGATATAGCAATGAATTTCAAGGGATTCATTATTTAAAAAAATAAAAAATAGGAAGAATGAGGTGAAGGAGCCAAGTTAGCTCCCTCTAAAGGGCAGCCTCATTTTTACCATATATATTATAGATTGTGCATGTCCTAGATGGTACATGTTAATGTTTGGCTTGATATTAGAATATATTAATTGTGATTCATATGAGATCAACCAATATGCAATAACAATAGTTCTCAATTTTACTGTTTTTTTTACAATTTTTCTGTATTTGTAACTACACAACGTCTACATTGCAGCCACAGTTGTTGCAATGAGTTGTTGCATATCATTTTCGTAGTTATAAGGAATATAACATGGTTTAAATATAGTCGTGTGTGGTCGCAATGTGGTTGTACATCTAAGCACCCTTGTTTATATGTGATCGCATATGCCATAATAAAGGTGTAGAAAAACGTCAAATTTGCAGCTCCTTTCTACTACCATGTTGCGTTTATGGTAGAGACGACATGTGACTACGACTATGTCCATAGTGATGACCACATCGTGGTCATTAGCTCCTTATTTATGATCAAGTTGCTAAAGGGAGGTTTGACCTTGGACATCACAGAAATTCAAAAATAACATATTAAGTTCGTAAAGAAAGGTGTTTATCATATGAATCAGATGCAATCGTACAACAAAAAATGTTGATTGCAAATAAGAAATTGCATTGTATAAGAAATGTTTTCTTAAGGTTTTATTTAACAACATGTGCAATAAGGAATAGCTTTGAAGCATGAGTCTTTAAAGGAAGAAACCTCCTAAATCAAGCCTGATTCGACAATGCTTTCTCACGAACACGATGATGACTCATGTTGCTTCCCACGAACTTGAGTGATCTTCTTCACTAAGTTATCCACAAACAGAGATCTAGTTGACATCTACCTCTCGCTTTCGTAGTAAGAAATCAAGTCCTTCAACATGTACATAGAATATGAGGAACAAGGCAACTCCACTCACGATTGGTGAAGCCAACGTAGAGGAAGGAGAGGCTTGCAAACGTGGACGCCTAGGGCTTCATGGAGGATGTGGAGGACATCCAAGAAGAGAGTTGTATATTCTCTCTTCTCTTCAACTTTCTCTCTCTATGGAATTGAATTAATGTACTTGAAATAAGGGCAATGCCCCTCTTTAAATATATAAGGGAGACGATCGTGGAGAATCCAATTCTCCATGGGGATAGTAACCAATACGAGCCATTGATTCTATTTTGGATGGGTATGATGGATTCTTAATCCATCAGAAAGTTGCCAATTATTCTGCCAACATTATCACCAAAATAAAAATCAACTAATAGAGTCCTAAAGAAAGTAGGAAGGAGATCGACAACTTGATCTCCAACCAACATGGTGGACGTACATGGTGGAACCAACATGTTGGTCTTTTTTTCAATTCTATAAGGATTTGACATTTAATTTAATTTTATCTTGATTAAATAAATTACAAATATCGATATTGGGAGATTTATAAAAAAATCCTCACCGCAAATGAAACTTCATTTGTCCACATAAAATGCAAAGCCAAATTACATTTTTATGAATTATGTGAAATCTCATTCACATGTCTTGAATATATGTATGTATGTAATGTATGTATCATATCCATATATATTAATTATTATAAATCTATGTTCATATTTATTAATAGACAATGTGTGAATCATATCCATATATTCACATCTCCATGATAGCAATAACTATTATTTTTATATTGATATCTCAATGTACGAGTCATAATTCAATTAGGAATCATGTGAAGCATTCACAGATATATGGAGATAATGTCAGAGAGATTATATTATCCATGTATAGTAACTTGAAATTTCGACATTCATCCATTTTTAGGGATTAAATGACTTATGGCATTTTCAATCTGATATTTTTTAGATGTCGAAATCATTTGGATCTATTTTCAATCATTTTCATTTCCAACAATTGGATCGAGATATGGACATTAGAAATGTGTTCGGTATCCATTTCCTTTCCCATTTTCAACATTTGGATCCGAAAATGGACAATAGAAATTGGCATTAGAAATGGGTTACATTATGTGAGATTTAATCCAATTACTTCTCAAACATTAAGTCACAAATCAAAATCACTAAAATCCATTTGATTTCATCAGTCCCTCAAAATGAAAATGTCATGGAATATAATCTATTATGATCGCATAAATCTAGAACATTCTCAATACTCAAGCATCCTACATACATGAGACTATGATTAAACCCGAAGTTCAAATCCTTGTTTTACTATCTTCTTCAAGGTTATATCAATATATTTTATCAATGGAACTTTGGGCGGTAATATTAATCCCATGCATTCTGAAGGTGTGTATTAATATTTTTGAATTCATGTTTTCATAAACAAAACGACCATGCATGGAATTTCGATGTGCCCCCAACATCTAATTAGTAAGCTCCATCTCCTACTTCATAGAGTATGAATATTTATGATTCCTGATAGATCGTATATTTCATATCTCCTCATACGCACACCAACACAATGATGTATAGACCTTGTATATATCATCAACTTAATGATGTGTCAAATGTGCATACTTGGATATATAAATGTGTGTATATATATATATATATATCCACTCAAAGGATGTATGCATGTTCATGATAATATACAATTTAGGTCTTTAGTATTTTGATACCGTCAAGTTAACACATTGACTTAACTAATCTGATACGTATGAATATTTATTCCTATAAAGAGGACTCGCGTCAAGAGATAAATGGGAAATCAATCTTCAAATGAAGATTGCCATCTCTTTCTTAGACTTGAGATCATATTGAGTAGCATTTGACAATGATGATTGTGTCCTCAATCTAATTCTTTGGATCTACCCTACATCAACCTCTATTTTTTTAGATAAACAGTGGTATGATATTAAGATGGTCATAGTACATAGCCCTAATTTTACTAAGGGACCTTTCATTAGGTGAAAACATGAAGATTCAATTCTGATGAAGAAATAATTTCATTAATGGATCTCCAAAGGCTTGCAAGTCCAATAGTCTCCCACTATCATTCATAACCATTCATGGACAACTCCCAAATCCATACTTATGTGCTAAACAATTTATTATTTCATCAATTTTCATGCTAGCCAATTAGTCACTCTATCACCGGAGGCTACGCAAAGTTTTGTTACTTGTATAACTCAAGGAAACAGTAGTGGCATCTAATGAAATATTCAACTTTTTTGAAACAACCATAGGGTCATGCTTCTTTCTACACTTATCAAGCATCACTACCTCCCAACAAGGATTTTGAACCACGAGGTTAACTTCTTATCATCAACATCGGATTGGAAGTTAGAATTTATATACCCAAAGACTTGGCTATCGTTATCTCCGCAAACCAAGGCGTGGTCTTTAGTTCTTCTTAGATACTTGAATATGCTTTTCACTGCACTCTAATTTTTTTCTCCATAGCAGGATTGGTAACAACTTACCCCTCCTGCTATATGGAAGATATATGGTCTTGTACACGGCATGGTATATATCTGGCTTCCTACGGGTGATGCATAAGGGCATCCATCAATATACTTTTTATCCTTAACACGTAGGTCCCATCCCTTTAGATAAGTTTATACCAAGTCTTAAAGGAATGGAATCTTTCTTGGAATTATCCATATTGAATTTTTCCAATATCTTCTTAATGTATCCTTGTTGTTATAATCCTAGCATTATCTTTTATCTGCTTTTGAATAGATTCAGAACTAATATGTAAGAGACTTACCCAAGATCTTTCATCTTAAAGGTATGAGATGCATATTTTAACATTGGTCATCATCCCAACATTACTCCCAATGATTAGGATGTCGTTATATAAAGCACGATGAACATAGTGGCACTCCCACTAATCTTCTCGTATATACATGGCTCATCTGGATTTTGTATGAAATCATAAAATCTATGGTTTCATCAAATATGATGTTCCAACTTCGAGAAGCATATTTAAGCCTATGTTTGTTCTTCGGCCTGGACACTTTTCCTTCCTCATCTATGAAGCCTTGGGTTACTCCATATAGAAATCCTCATCAAAGTATCCATTGAGGAATGCGGTCTTGATGTCCGTATGTCAGATGTCGTAATCAATATGTGCAGTTATATGTAGTAATATCCTGACGGATTGAAGCATGGACATAGGAGAGAATGTCTAATCGCAATCGATTCCCTCTCTCTCTCTATTTGTAGCCCTTGGCTACCAGCCTTGCCTTGAAGGTCTCTACCTTCTCATCAGGTCCCCTCTATATCTTGAAGATACATTTACACCCAATGGATTTAAACCCTTTAGGTGGATCCTCAAGGGTCCATACCCCATTCTTATACATGGAGTCTACTTCAGATTTCATTGCTTGCATCCATCTTTTCAATGTCATGATCTGCCAATGCTTCAAAATATGAAACTGGATCACTGATGGACTCTTTTGATACATGGAATCCATACTTCTCAGGTGGTCTTACCACCCTTGAATTCTTTCTAAGAGGTATGTGTGTGTGTCATCTCCAATTATCTCTTAAGTTTATAGTATGGGGACTTCATTGGTATCATTAGAGTCAATAAGTTCTTTGACTTCCTTGTTGCCTTGACTCATAAGTAATTCATCCTTTAGAAATTTAACATCTCTAGAGACAAATACTTGTTGAGTATTACAATTACAAAGTCGGTAATTAATATCATTCTTTACATATGCAATGAAGTATCATTCTCTAGTGCGAGATTTCAACTTGCTTGCATTGATGTTTTTAGCAAGGTATGAAGATTATGTGTATGGTACCACCATCATTCAATTTAATATAGAACATAGTGTGAAGTGAGGTGCTCACCCTTTGGGATCTTTGCATGACATTGTTCACAGTCGCATCTAAGGAGTCTATCTCCTCTATCTTTGTCTCCGTGCCTCCAAGCATGTCGAGACTAGCAATGGTTAGGGAATGTATCCAAGGTGATGTTTTGGCATCTCTTCGCACCCAGCCCCCTGACTGTTCTGCCACCATGCTAGCATCCACGTGCCTTCTTTCAGCAGCATTGGTTCATAGGTCCCTTTCTATCAATAACTCGATAGACCTAATTGTTCTGTCTTCCTAAGACTACAATAAATTGGTATACACACCCTACTACATCGGGTCAAGAGTTACTGGAAATGTAAACAATGACTACGTGGTCTTTCAAGCTAGAATGATAAAGTGTCAAGCGATTTTGCTTATATTTCATTGTAGATATTCTGATAACAAGAATATCCATATTTACGTAACAATTACAATTAGAGGGTAATATTTTCAAAAAGAGTTCTCATAAATAAAAAATGAGAAAGATAGGAATTAAGCAAAGAGCATGATCTTCCCCTAGGCGAGAGATAAAGACATACCCAATGTTCATACAGGGATTTAAGTACATATTTACTTGGAATCTTGCTGACAATATGTCATGGTCTCAACAACGTATCCCTAGAAACTAAGAGGTAAGTTTGATTTACTCGCCATTAATCTCACCATGTCCAACATGGTTCTGGTGTGTCTCTCTACATCTTCATTGAGTTGAGGAGTACCTAGAGGAGGGAGAGTACATATTATTCCTCTCTTTCTTTAAAGTATTACTTAAATTCATCTGAGAGAATTTTGCCACCTCGGTGATATCGAATTTGTCTATTCTTCCTTTCTATTTTGTTCTCGAACAAAACCATGAATTCTTTGAGCTTTTCAAAGGTTTAAGATTTCTAACGTAATAAGAAGACAGAATTGTACCATGAAAGGTCATCAATTAATGTAATATTGATGTCCATTTCAATTTGTAGTACTAAATGTATGTATTAGGTCAAGTATGCATTTGCATCGTATACCTTCCTTGGAGAAAGATGCCCTAGACATTTTACCTCGAACACAATGCCCATATATTGGTAAATATTGGACTTTCAAAAAATTCAAAATCCATTACTTACTATTCTATTGATCCTATTAATGACCAGGGATCTACGGAGGTCTTGTGCTCACACAAGACGGGAACACAGTTGTCGAAGCGACCTCACACGAAGTCTAGAAAATCAACAACTAACCCACGATATATAAAGCGATGAAAAGTAAAATATGTGGAGTTAAAATTTATTATAACTATACAAAAGATATGTATAGGTGTAAGTACTGTAGAGGTTAAACACATGAAGCAAACGGGAGAATGGAGCAAATGAATGCACAAAAATATGTGTTGTTCTTGTCTATGTACTTTTTGGGTTATTAATTTTTATTTTATTTTGTTTTTATATTTTCAAATTGTTTCTTATTTTATATTTTTATTTTCTTTTTATAATGTTCTGATTTTTAATTTATTTTTATTTGTATAAAATATATAGATAATATATAAGGATATATATACAATGTAAGGTAATATATATACTAATAAAAATCGGTAAATATAGAAAATAAAATATTTTAGGGTTTTAAATTTTTTCATTATTTTTGTGATTTTTTCTATTTTTATATGTTTTTAAAGTTAAAAACATCCCAAATCAGGGATTAATTAAATGGGTCAAATTAAAAAGAAGATTCAAAATAACAAATGGTGTCCAAAAGTCTTCAATTCAATTTTAACATGTAAACAATAATATCAAGAAAATTATTAAAAAATGAAATTGATATTTTTAGAGTTTTGGGAATTTTTTAGATTTTTATAAAGGATTTTGAGGTTTTCAATTATTGAGAGTTTTCTTTTTCTATTTGTAGTGTTTTTTATCCGAAGGCCCAAAATACTTAAATAGATAAAATATATTTTGGGGGAATTTAAAAAAATATACTTTTTATGGGTTTTTTAAGTCAAACAGGGAATATTTGTGCTATTTTTTATTTTTATAAAATAATCAAAGTGCCAAAAATAAATATAAAAAAATGTAGCATGAAACTATACATAACAGGCACCTAATGCTATTTTGGGGGATTTTTCTGAGGATAAATGTTATTAAAAATAAATAGAAAACAACCATAAAATTTAATGTGTTGGAAAGGGTAAATATGTAATAAAATCAAGAACGAGGATGTTTCTGCATTTTTTTCCAAAATGTTATAACTAGAATTAAAAAATAATAGACTAAAAAGAAATACAAATAATTGCATGGGCCTAAGTGCAAAAATGCCACCTCACGTGGGACAACATGTGAGGTGACATGGACTAGACTAAACTTAGATAGTATAAAAGTGAGGATATTTTTGTGCAAATTTTAGAAAATGTAACAACTGCAAATGAAAGTTTATATGCTAAATAATAAAGTACAAAAAATCGAGGGTTAATAGTGCAAAATACCCCCTCCACGTACGGTGGTATACGATCTGATGTATCCACTAATCCACATGTCACATATCCGGTGGTCGAAGACGATTCTCCTCGGGCGATCTGGATTAGATCCCATGGGGGAGATCCACGGCTATGGTGCTCTGCGTCCAATGCCGGTTGTACAATATGGAGCGGCGAGATGATTCAATAGTTGGAAGGGGCTCTGGAAGAACATACTAAGAACTCACCAAGTGCGAGTTTGAATCTCTTGTCCTTCTCTTCTCTAGTCGCCTGAGTGGGCAAAATGGAGCTGGGACCCTCTGCTTCAGTTGAAGGTCTCCAGTGAGCTAATGCAACACTATTGACGATGAATGGTAACGAAGAAGAACTGGAGCTCCAGGTAGCTCCTTTTACTCGAAATCGACCCCCTAAGGGGTCCTTAGCCACTAGGCCTAATGAATCTCATATTCAACATGCTAAAATTAGTCAATTAGGTTATGTTCCCTAAAATCCATATGCATTTAGTGATTAATATAGCATCATTAACATTCATACATATGTTAACTATATTCGCATTTTCATCATCCATAATTGCATAAAATAACAGAACCAAAAATCCAAGTGAAAATTGATTAAAAAGCTGTTAACTTCCCTATTTTTAATTAATTCATCCTAACTCCGATTGACCTAAAACTCCATTGTGTAGACATTACTAACAAGAATAAATAAAAAATATATAAAAATTGCTAACTCAAATACGACAAATAAACCCAAAACCTAATTTCACATTAGACGGACTAAAACACACATGTATTCTTAACGCAGTGTCCAATTTTGGTCTACTCACTTTTAAAGTACTCCATTTTTAAATACCTTCAAAACAAGATTAATTTCATAAATTTGGAGCTCATATGTGAAAGTTGGGTTTGGGTTGCTTTTGTGCATTTTACAGTTTTGCTATTTTTGACATGAGTTTTTATGTACATAATTAATCCATTTTAGTTTATTTCTTATTCATTTGTGTTCTTTGATGAAAATTTTATCAAACGGCATAAATCAAATCCAAATCAAGATTGAAATCAAAGAAACTGACTGAGTCTGAGTGACCTTTGTGAGTCTGTACAAAATTTGATTGTTTCATACTCCTATTTTATTTCTATATTTTCTTATTTAGTAAAAACCAAAAATAGATTAATATGTAATGAAATTAATTTTATTTTATTGCATTTTTCTATATTTTTATCCTCTTTTAAAATCACAAAAAATATAAAACCCCAAAAAGCAGCTTTTCTGTACATACGAAAAACCATCAAAAATGCCACTTTGTACAGACAACCGTTTTTGTTTTTGTTCCTTCATGAAAGTGGTAGATCTTGTCAAGACGAATAACTTTTGTGAAGAAAATTTTTTGATTCGAGGACTCCTTCTATTTCTTTTTTATTTTCTTTTCTTTTTAATTTTTGAATTTTTTTGGGTGACATGCGGCAACCCCTGGCATGACATGTGGCGCGTCCGCTTTTTCTCTCACCAGTCACCCCCAGGTCACATGCCTAGCATGTAACACTCCTTCGTCTCATCGAATCCGCAACGGACGTGCCCCCTACATGAACACTCCTCCCCCTCATGTAACGGTCGCGCCACCATCCACCTCCGTCGTGGCCGTCACGCGTTCCCCCTCAAGCCGTTCTCCTCGTTTATTTAACCTGCAGCCGTCAGCCCTCTCAGTTATCCATCATTTCGCATACCTCTCATCCAGCTCCTTCACTCCACCCCAGGTGACAGCAGCGGGCAGGGTGACGATCTACGACGAGGAGGTTCGGTGAGATCCTCGGTCATCTTTGGTCATGCCAGAGCTCCACCCAGTTGTTGAGCTCTCTGCTCCTCTTCGTTGGAGTAGATCAAGCATCGACCACTGGGAGGCCCTTTGGCTTCTCCTCCATCGAAGACCCTTCCCCACCCCCTCCACGTTGTGCTCCCCCTTTCTCTCTCTTCTCTCTACTCGAATTTTCTCCACCACTGCACCTCCACACACAGCTCATCCTACTTCACTTCACCCTTGTTTCACGCCATCATTCTCTGACCTTGCGAAGGTCGGAGCTCTGCTCCAGTCCCTCACCCACACTCGACCCCTGTTCCCCCTTTTTCTGCTTGGTTCTGCTAAACCCTGCAGGTAATCGCCACTCCGCTCTTCACACAACAGCTGCTCTGGCAAACCTCACGGTTGCGGCAGAACCAGACATTGCCCTCCTCCGTCAGCGACTCCCAGGCGACAGCCCCCGCTCTAACTCCGCCTTAGCTCGGCAGTGTGTCGGTCGAGCTCCGCCTCGACATCAAACTGTGCCCGCGTCCAACCATGCATCATCTCCACTATCGGGCCCCGCTCCTCCATAGGAGCACAACTCGACTGCCTCTCCAAGCAACCAACTCCTTGGGGTTGTTGCTCCTCCGCCCCTACCGGTCGTGTGGCGACCAGGCTCTCCCCTCGTTGACGCGTCGCAGTTTTGCACCTCGGCTTTGTAAGGGTGTCGTCACTACCTCAGTTGACATGTCACCGCCCTAGAGACCACTCATGTGAGGAGCACGAGAACGTAGGGGACAATTTACATGGACGTCCCTCATCTCCTTGAAAATCACACGAATGCCCCTATAGTTGAAAGGCACGTGCACCTCCCGTGTTGTGGGGGAAAATTTCAAGGAGGCCCCCACAAGTCCGATGTTTGCATCCAGGCCTCTGCCTCTGAATGCATGTGAGGGGCATGTGCTTGCTTGGGTAAATTGCATTCCCCTCCTCCAACTTCCAAAGAATCACGAATAGGTCCCCGCCAGCCTAGCATGTACCTCGCACATGCTCCTTTGGAAAAGTTGTCGAAAGGTCCTGGAATTTCCAATATTTGCAAATACATCCTCTAGGGACCAAATTGAGAAGAAAACTTAACTTTTTACTGTATTTTAGTCCCTAGATTTTGTTTGAGCATAATATCTAAACTCCTATTTTAGCATACAATATGTCGATTTGAAGCTTATTCCATTCTCTCTCGTATTCTATACTTTGTGGACTGATTAGAGGACATTTGTTGATGATTATTATTTAAGATGCAATTTGATCAATGCAGGCTAAATTTTCACATATTTGTGCCATATTTTCATTGAGAAAATTAATGATTTGTTTGCAGGGGATTCAATTGAGTAGAAATGAATTTAGTTCTCAATATTTTATGCGATTAGACTCGGTTTACTTAAGGATTAAATTAGAGAGAATTTTGAGATCACCTTCATTAATTGAGGATTATTTTTTATCTCCTTAAATTGCAAGATTATTCATAGATCTATTTGGACTCTTACTTACATTTTGATTTAAAATATGTATGGATTTGATATCTATTGATCTGTGATTTAATATCACGGATATTGATTATTATTGTTTGGATTAAAAATCGTATCTCAGATCAGTTCTTCATTCTCTCTGTTTATTTCTTGGCATTCTCATTGCATTATATATATATTCCCAACAAAGAAAATAACTTAGAAATTAATTATTTATTTAAATTAATTTAAAACTATGCAACTAAAAATCATTGTTTCGTGTGTTCGACCTTGATACACATACCAAGAAAAATACTCCACAACATTCAAAGCTTGGGTTTTTTATTGACCAAGTTTCGTCTCCTATAATACAATTCTTTATTACTAAAGAGGCGATTGTTGGAGTTCATCATATGGATTCCTTGTGAGGAACGACATATTTTTAGGGTTTTGAATTATTTTCTGTAATTAATTTTCATGAAATTAATTTATGTGACAGTTTTTCTTCTTTTTGCATTTTATTTTCTGCACTATATTTTGCATATCTTTCTATAGATACTAACCGCATCTTCTCTCTTTGTAGATAGCTCGGAGCGATTTTTGGATACAATTCAAGGGTCTGCAAAGAAGACTGATTTTTTGGTGAGAGAGAGTTGGTTAGTTTATTTTATGCATTATTCATAGGGTCCCTCTCTCTGAACCTTGTAAATTTGTAATAATTCAGACTGAACTTCTCTACGGTGTGTCGGATCTGTTTCAACCCCTTTTGTGTGGTTGGGACCCGATTTGAGTGGTGTAGGAATTAGGCACATATGTGATTGCTTAGTTATTCTTGATTGTGCTCGTTGTTCTTAGGCCACACTTTTACTAATTATATCAATGTAGATCGTTCAACATTAGTCAAATTGAAATCAATTCTTCTTGTTAATAGAACTATATGTCTAGGGTATTTTTCCTCTGTGCATATCATTTAGTGTAAATTTAAAAACTTCCTTATATTGCATCCCGCATGAAGAACACGAAGAATCATTGTAAGTCTTCTTCTTAAGCATGCATCATTGATTTAAGCTTTCATTAGCTTTTTCAATTCTTCATCCTCAGTTTTTGCAACGTAGAAATTAAAGGAATTGGGATTGCTCGTTAGGCATGAATTTATGTGCTCATCTAACACCTCGGTGATAACCTTAATCTAAAACCAAGACTGCTAATCAAGGTGACTGTAAATAACTTAACCTAAAATCAGCTTGTGTATGGTGGAGAATAATACACATTGTTTGTAAGGACAAGATCGTACCTCTAGGATACAGTCAAAAATCAAAATTTTTCATTCAGAATACTATTTTTATGAACAATTAGCTACTTCTCAATGAGGGTTTCGGGTAGCCGTTTTACGGTCTGACTTCCTTTAGCAGAGTGGGGGGTTTGAGGACACCGTGTAAGGCACCATCCTCAAGTAACGGGTTACCATATTTTTACGGTCTGCACTTACACCTATACTGGCTGAAAGTAGACGCAACTAGTTTTATGAACTCGGGACAGACTTTATGAAATATTTCTGCACCTAACAGCTCCGTTTAATTTTCAAGATTGTTTGATCATTAAATTAAAATTGAAAAGATAAACAGTCGAACCCTGACATGCCTCACAAGTGTTGAGTGGGTGAATCAAAGAGTTTATTTTGTTTTTTTTGTCTTGTGTCTATTCCGCTCCTTGTTTGGATCATCATCTTCTTCTTTTTCCATTCCACCATGTACTCTCGATCCACTTCGTATCCGAACCCTGAAGTCGGAACTTCGATCGACTTCACCACCTCACCCGACTTCGCCACTTCTTCGTACTTCTCACCTTATACACATTCTTTCCCACCCGATACCCTCTCATACCAGTCTAGCACACTATCTACCCAAAAGTTTGCTAGCCAATATGACATATATCTTAAGCAAACAACTGCTGAGAATGGTGATCCTTCGACCTGCATGGGTCAAGATTATGCCTATACATCTTTGACCTGAAGACCTTATTTTGACGACCAAATAGATATGCCTATACCTTATATTCAGCCTAATTAGATCGAATCTCATAGGCCCTCTTGTTCTGCGCTCAATGAGCACTCAGGCACAGAGAATTGGATTCAGGATCCAACTCCACCTTCCCATTGTCGATGGACATCCGGTTATAAGGCTCAAACTATCACAGCAAGAGGCACATACTCAACTCAGAAATGTGTGCCTATGTCTAAGCATGTTGAGTATGGAACCTCCACCTCTCAGCAGATTCATTCCAACCATTCCATTTATCTTCCCAAGCAAGCACTGGAGGATGAATACTCGTAAATCAAAAGAAATTGGAAGAATTGAGAAATGAATTTAGAAAAGCATTGGAAGCAGAAAAAATAGAATGTGCTAAACTTGGTATTAAGGTGTATTCAATTGTAGATGATCTCGAGGATACAAATGATACTAAGACACCAACATCTCCTGTATAGATAGTCACAACCACCAATGACCACTGACCATTATATCAAAAACACCAAAAAATCGAAAAATTAAACAATTCAAAAAAATTGGACAATTCTGAAATGGAAGCATTTTACAAAAGTTTAATCTTAGAACTTCCATTAATCAAGGTCATAGAATATGTGCCCATTCGTAAAAGATTTGTGAAAAAATGATTAAACACTAGAAAAGTGGGCAAGAAGTGATCCGGGAATGAATATCATATCATACTTATGGGCAGTTCTTTGGTGATGAACGAAAAACCAAGAGCCGCAAAGTTACGCAGTTGACTCGGATAATGTGTAAAATTAAGGATTCTACATTCACTCATGTTTGGTTAGATAACGACTCCACATTAAACATCCTTTCCAAGTCCATCTTTGACCAACTCAAACTCGAACAACTAAAAACGACTAAGGTGATCGTTTAATTGCCTGATTGATACACCAAAAGACCGCCATGGATTGTTTCGGTCATAGTACACTTTTGAGGTGACAAACACCAAGTGGACTTTATTGTCCTTGACTTCGAGCACTGCGGAGAATTGTATGAGTCTCCTATCATTTTAAGAAAGCCATTCTTAGCCTCTGCTAAGGCGATTATGAATTGTGAGACTCAAGTCATCATGTTCCCAAACTCGGACCACAATCAACAAACCCTCAATGGTACGACCAACTCTGAGGAAACCTGACTTGAAATTGACAGTCGTGATCAGGAGATACTTGGGAGTAATTCATGAGATACTTGATTTGAACCATATTTCTGATGATCACCATGATTATTTAAGTGGTCTAATCATTGAGTTGGTAGTAATTCATGAGATACTTGAACCATACAAGGAACCGACTCAGAAAACCTCTGATGTCACCAAAATTCATGATTATCAGGATGTGACATCAACATCCCCAGCCAGCACTCACAAAGCCACCAGGAACAAGCTTCCTCGCTTGAAGCCGCGTATGTCCCTACAAGAATTGGTCGACTTTTACGGAGATTCTTCCAATGAAGAACTCATAAAGGCCATACCGGTTACTCAAGATAGGGAGGTGAAGATTGTCCATCTTCTTCCCAATGCTTCTAATGGAAAGAAACCGACCAAGAAAGTCACCTTTGACCTTAGACACCAGGTGATTTCTGAGAGTCCTCGTCCGGTCATGAAGCGGTTCCTCAAGTAAGTGAAATAAGTACAGCTCTGATCCAAGGGCATTTACCTCTGGTTGATAATAGTTGCAGATCCTCTGTGTATGACTACTATTCTTTTGAGGACGGCTCTAATGATGGTTGTTCCTCTTCATCCTCCCCGTATTCACCCTCTACATATGCATATTATCTTCCACCCCTCTCCCGCAAGAACGTTCGTCACAAACCTCCTTGACCTTGTACATCTGTAAATCTACTCGGTACCCCATTTGTAATTATCCAATCATACTTTGGTTGACATGAGCCTAAATATAGTAGGATCGGTACCATTGTGTATACATCACTTATATTCCTTCCCCCTCGACCTCGACTGCCTCATTTCATGCTTTTATGGTACGCTTAGTCCCTTAAAAGTCCAAGTAAAGGGGGTATGTGGACTTTTTTTCTTTTTCGCTCATTTATACTTAGTACAAGTTATGTCTACATTTCACTTTGTGCCATGAGGACATAGCGCAAGAAAAGTATAGGGGGAGTTTGTATATATTCTACATACTTTATCCATAATCTCATACTTAAATTGTTTTCATCTAAAATTGGGGGTGGGTACAAGTATTGTTTATTGTTTATATTATACTAAATTCTTTCCGTAAATAATACATGGTTTTCAAAAAACTTTTTGCATAAAAAAATTTCTCATGTTATTGTGTTTCATTAAGCAACTCATGAATCCATGCATTCCTTGGTTGGTATATTCCTGACACATTCACTATCACTCAAGGCTTGAGGATTTGAAGACATTGGATTTTCTGAGATCTTGAGAGACTTATTTAGCCAGCCTTAGTCATTGGGGTTTTTTAAACTTAATAATCCACACTTCCCTAGTTTGAAAGATCTGAGTGTTATATTGCACTCTCCATCTCTTCCTTCTAATGAATATGATCAGCACAACACTTCCACAACTGCATGATTGACGAGATGAGTTAAGTTAGTGATGATCGGAAAATCCCACAACATCCAGGTAAAGGTAAAAACAAGGGTCGTTGCGACCCGGATCTTGCGGCTCGATCAATCAAGAAAAAGAGACCACCAAAATCAGATGGATAAATCAAGAAAATCAAGAGCGGTCCTCGCTATTTTTATTAACCTGGTATAGCGACCAGGGTCAAACTCAAGGAGTACGGGATGACCTTACGGCCTACGAAGTAGTCAAAAATCGAAAAACAAAGGAGAAAATATTTTTGGTGGATTTTTATGATTTTTAAATGTTTTTCTGTTTTTGATTTTATAAGAAAAAGGGGAAACAAGCAAATACAACAATTTATTAAAGCACTCAAAAGTACCCAGAAAATTCAAACAAATTTATTTTTTGTGTTTTTAATATTTTGAAGTGTTTTTCGTGAATTTTTCAGAATTTTTAAATTTTATTTGATTTTATAAAAATCAAGAAAGAGGAAAAATATGGGCTACTGTGCAGCCAGACTTGAAAGATCAATTAAAAATATAAAACTAATTATAAAAGTCTGGAGGCAATTTTTATGAAAAATATATGCAAAATTAAATTACAAAAAAAGAGTTTGTATTTTTTTATTTTTATAGAATTTTTTAGAATTTTTATAAGATTTTTAGGGTTTTGCAAATTTTAAGGTTTTTATAAATCCAATTAAGCTCAAAAATGGATAGAAGCTATAAAACACTAAAATTGACTAGCACTAATTTTTTAGAAATTTTAAAGAAGTTTTTATATTTTTCTTTGATTTTCTTTTTCAAATAGTAACAAAAATGCATATTTCTGATTTTTTAAAAATAGTAAAAAGCCTCGAAAATGTCCCAAAAATTTAGAAAAGTTTTTACACAGTGGCAAGGGCTACGTATCCAAATTTTACCTCATTTAAATTTAATTTGATATTTTATTCAATCAAAATAAGGCACATATCTCACAGGGACCTAAATTCGAAGAAACCTAATTACAGGTGCTTAAACGTAACACGTGCGGAAACTTTAGGGTAAAAGACGCAAAAATCCCAGATATTCAGCACATGTTTAATAAAAACCACTCAAAGCCAAATATCACTCAGTACAGGGGTATAACTGCAAATATCAAGAACTTAATTTCATTTTATAACAGGTAGAAAACCCAAAGCCCATACATGCAATTTGCCCCAAAAACTCACGTGTCGAAGCACGTGCACCACAATAGGAAGGACTAAATCACAAATAATAGAAACATCGAGGTCCAATGTGCAAAATATTTAAGATAAAAACAACGTACTAAAATATTTACAGGACTGAATAGAAATAACAAAATGACATGGGTCAAAGTAAAATTACCCCTTTATTATGATCCGATGGACGAGAAAGCACCACGTGGAGATCAAACGGTTGAGAATAGAAGGCGCCTCTTCATCGATGATCGGTTCGGATCGAGCCCTAGGTGGATCCGACGGTGGCTGAAGCTCCGCAGATAAACGGCGATGATCAGATTTGGCGCGGAGGGGCTGATCGGACGATCGCTGAAGGTCCTGGAAGAACTCATCTCCGGCGAACTTCGCCGGCCCACTCCGTGCGCGTGAGACCTCCTCCTGGGTTGCTGAGATCGACGAAATGAAGCTCAGACTCTTTCGCAACCGGTGGGCGCCTCCGATGAGGCCGAGAAGCTCCAGGGAGCTCCAGCGACGGCGGAGGAGCCAAGCTCCTGTGCTTGAACATGCGGACCCCCAGATGGGTCTCGTTGACCTGCAAAATGGCATTGAAGGACTCCTGGGTCGAGGGCAAAGTGCCTCGACCCGGTTAGGGGTGGAATGGGTGATCAGATGGGTCGGCGGAGACCTCCGGCGAGGTGACGGTGATGGAGGTCCACTTCTTGTTCCGGGGCGAACCAAGGTGATCAGATGGGTGAAGAAGGTGGGTAGGAGTCTCGTGATCATGAATCGATAGTCGGATGGACAGATAGATGATCGGATCGATGGGAATCGGCCGGCGAAGGCCGGCAGCGCAAATGGGCGTAAGTGGAAATTAAGCTAATCTAGAGGATGTCGGGACTACCTGATGGCTGAGGTCGACTATGGATGAGCTGGTGGAGCTCTAGGGGTCTTTGCCTCAAGGATTCGTCGGGGTACGAGGCTCGGCGCACTTCGCGGCGGCGCACGGCGAAAGAACTCGTCGGATCAGTGGCTGGGGACACCTCATCCTCATTGCAACACGGCCCTCGGATAGCTGTCACTCTAAGGAGGGTAGTGGAGTTCCTGAGATGGAAAGGTGGAGCCAAAGATGGCGTGAATTGTGCGGCGGAGGAGAATCTTTATAGTGCCAGGGGTCTGGGAAGATGGGAGTCGGGCGCGCTCGGTGACGCACGGACCCCTAGGCAGCTGATCGGGCGAGGATCTCGGATCAACAAGGGTTAAATGGCGCCCGGGGTTTGGATAAATGGAGGATCGGGTCAGCAAAAATCGGAGAAGTTGGGTCAAAACCCGATCCGCTTGGAAGGGGGTCCACGGGGGAGAGTTGACCGGGGTCAACAATCCCCATGTGGACCAATCACATTATTCCATTTTTTATTTCTTTGTAAAATCATTTAAAATTAGTAAATTATTTTATTTTAAAAACTTTTCAACATGAAAAATGTTTATTTATTTTCAAATAATTTTTTAGTGATTTATGTTTGTTTTTTTGAAAAATAAATAACGTATTTACATTATATTATTATATATAGGTATAAACATATACGTATTTTTTATTTTTATTCTTAATTGTTTATTTTTGCACAATTATTCCAAATTTATATTTTATTTATTTACAACATTAAATTTGGAATAATAAGGTATTTTTATTTTATTTTTATGATGTATTTACATAGCTTAAATAAATAGGTTTATACACATATGTACATGGTATATATACAAGGTGGGAAATGATTTTTATTTTTGTTTTTATTTTTCTAATTTTTTATTTTATTTATTTACACCATAAAACCTGGAGTATAAAAATATTTTTATTGGATTTATTAATTATTTACAAGGAGAAAATAAATAGACATTTTATTTTATATACATGGTCTATGTACAGTGATGAGATAGAATTTTATGTCTTTTTATTTTTCTTTTATTTTTCCATTTTTATTTTAGTTTTATTTTTACAAATATGTACAAAATATGAGAAACACTTTTTAATTTTTATTTTGAGGAAAATAAATTTATTTAAATACAAGGGGGTATGTACATACATGACTGACCTTATCTCTCTCTACTTGGATTCTTTTGCGGTCAGGCCCATGCTGAGCCCTCCCTTGGGATTAGGTCACTCAATATTTATTCTAAATATTTCCCTCTTTTTCTTGTGTTTCTTTATTCCTTTATTTTGACATAAAAATATGCTAATTATGCATATTTACAAGATGCATGCATTTTCACAATTTATGATATTTACACATATTTACATGGTATTTTGCCCAAGTTTCTAGCTAAAATAAAGGAATAAAGAGTGATGAATTGGAATTCATCAGTTAGGAACTAGGACTGTAGATTTAAATCTAGACTTGATTTAATGATGCTCAAGGATGGGATAAAGTTATAAAAAGCTTCAAGAAACTAGGGTGTCGACAAAACCCTAACCAATATGTGAATAAGTTCGCATGCTATCGATTGATATTGAATTATGTGCCAGGGTATGATGAAACCTAATTTAATTGTTGATCAATATGTGATAACTTTTGGTAAAAGTAGTGGTGCTAGCCAAACAATGAAATGAAACTTGAGAGAAGTTCTCTCATGCAAGAAAAAGATGTATCATTACAAAGTCAAATTCAAAAGAGCTTCCACCAAAGGCGTGCGCTCCCAACCTCTTTAAAGCTTCCACTTGGACCAAATGCTATTAGTACCAAGGAGTCGGGCTAGCACTAAAAAAGAGCTCTGCATCGTATAGTGATACAAGTATGGGTGTCGAAAGTATCTTAGAAACTCAAAAGAGACACACCCTGGTGCACTTCCAAAAAAACAGGTGTAGACGACTCCAAATTCTCTTGATGGATACGTTGATCAACAAAAATATATATACATTGTTGAGTAATAACGCATTCGAGAGGTCTCGTGTTCCAATGTGAGGGAGAGAAAAATATACACAATCTTATGCCCTCCATCATCTGGTTGTCCATCTACACTTTCAAGTCTGATAAACTAATGAGATGGTTAATTAAAGCTAGAACCGACTTATTCCCTAGTGTTGAGAATTAGGTCTAGAGGAGAGTCTCATGGATTGGGACCTTGGGTGACATCTTGACTCGACTCTCATGAATGCATTATACTAAAAGTCATATCCTTATATATTATATACAAATAGAGAGTCTGACAAATAGAGAAGTTGGATTCTTTTTTATTAAAGCATGATTGAGCTTAGAATTTGAGGATCACTTAAATCAAGGGTCTTCTATGTATTGAGCCTTTAAATTCACATGCACAGTCAGGGAATTATCTAACTAAGTCATTCATTCATTGATGCTCGGGGACGAGCGTGGTTTAAGTATAGGGGTATGATTAATATTAAATTCAACATGCTAAAATTGGTCAATTATGTGATTTTCTCCAAAATCTATATGCATTTAATAATTAATATAGCATCATTACCATTCATACATGTGATAATAGTATTCGCATTTGATCATTCATAATTGCATAAAATAAAGGAACCAAAAATCCAAGTGAAAATTGACGTAAAAAGATGTTAATTTCCCTATTTTTAATTAATTCATCCTAACTCTGATTGACCCAACTACCTCCATTGTGTAGATATTAGTAATAAGAATAAATAAAAAATACAAAAAATTGCTAACTCAAAATAAGTGACACATAAGCCCAAAACCTAATTTCACATCAGACAGACTAAAACACAAAAATCTTCCTCATACAGTATCCGATTTTGAACTACTCACTTTTAAAGTACTCCATTTTCAAATATCTTCGAAACAAAACTAATTTAATAAAATTTGGATCTTATATGTGAAAGTTGCATTTTGGGTCTCTTTTGCGTATTTTACGGTGTTGCTTTTTTTACCTGAGTTTTTATGTACATAATTAATCCATTTTATTTTATTTCTTATTCATTTGTTTTCTTTGATGAGAGTTTTATTAAACGACATAAAAGTCCAAATCCAATTCAAGACTGAAATCAAAGAAATTGACTGAGTTCGAGTGACCTTTGTGAGTCTGTACAAAATTTACTTGTTTCATACTCCTATTTTATTTCTCTACTTTCTTATTTATTAAAAAAATCCATATATATATATATATTAATTTTTAATTAAGTGTATTTTATTTTATCGTATTTTTTCTAGATTTTTATCCACTTTTAAAATCAAAAAAAAATATAAAACCTCAAAAAGCGGGTTTTCTATACACACAGAGAACCATAAAAATGCCATTTTGTATAGATGGCCTCTTTTAGTTCTTGTTCCTTCATGAAAGTTGTAGTCTCGTCGAGACGAACAACTTTTGTGAAGGAAATTTTTTGATCCGAGGTCTCCTTTTATTTCTCTATTTTTCCTTTTAATTTTTGAAATTTTTGGGGTGCCATGTGGCAGCCCCTGAGCATGCCACATCGCACCATGTTTTTCTCTCACCATCCACCCCCAGGTCACGTGCCTAGCACGTGACCCTATGTCATCTCCCCAAATCCGCATGGACGTGCCCCTGCACGAATTCTCCTTCCCCTCCTGTAACGGTTTTCACCACCATCCACCTCTGTTGTGGTCGTTACGCACTCACCTCGAGTCGTTCTCCTCCTCGTCTATTTAACCCGCAGCTGCCAGCCCTCTTAGCTATCCACCATTTCGTACACCTCTTGTTCAGATCCTTCACTCCACTCCAGGTGACAGCAACGGGCAGGGTTTCAATCCACGACGAGGAGGCTCAATGAGATCCACAGTCATCTTTGGTCGTGTCGCAGCTCCACCCAGCTATTGATCTCTTTACTCCTCTTCACTGTAGTAGATCGAGCGACAACCACTGGAAGGACATTTGGTTTCTCCTCCATCAGCATCCCCCCCTCTAGGTAGTGCTCCACTTTCTCTATTTTCAATCTTCTCGAATTTTCTACACCACTGCACCTCCATACACAGCTCATCCTACTCCACTTCACCCTCGTTTCGTGCCATCATCCTCCGACCTTGTGAAGGTCGGAGCTCTGCTCCTATCTCTCGCATGCATGCGACTCTCATTCCCCATTTTTTTGCTTGGTTCTGCTAACTCATGCAGGTAATCGTCGCTCTGCCCTTCACTCCACAACCGCTCCATCAGACCTCGTGGCTGCAACAGAACCGATCATTGCCCTCCTCCATCGGCAACTCCCAGG
The DNA here is from genome assembly GCA_037367405.1 of Ottelia alismoides. Classification (NCBI taxonomy): domain Eukaryota; kingdom Viridiplantae; phylum Streptophyta; class Magnoliopsida; order Alismatales; family Hydrocharitaceae; genus Ottelia; species Ottelia alismoides. The sequence continues at coordinate 590,302 of JAZKJV010001109.1, forward strand.
CGATAGCCCCTGCTCTCACTCCGCCTTAGCTCAGTCATGTGTCGGCCAAGATCTTCCTCGACACCACCGCGTGCCCGCGCCCAACAATGTAACATCTCTATTGCCGGGCCCTGCTCGTCCATAAGAGCATAGCTCGACCACCTCTCCTTAGCACGAGAGAATAAGAGCCAATTTAGGATGCCCCTCATCTTCCTGGAAATTACATGAATGCCCCTATAGTTGAACGGCATGTGCACCTCCCGTGTTGCGGGGGCGAATTTCAAAGATGCCCCCTCAAGTCCAATTGTCTCCATCCAGGCCCCTGCCTCCAGACGCATGTGAGGAGTACGTCCCCAGCTTGGGAAAATTGCATTCCCCTCCTCCAATTTCTAGAGAATCACGAAAAGGTCCTCGCCATCCTAGCACGTGCCTCGTACATGCTCCTTTGTAAAAATTGCATATTGGCCCTGGAATTTTCAATATTTGCATATAAGTCCTTTACGGACAAATTGAGAAGAAAACTTAACTTTTTGCTGCATTTTAGTCCCTAGATTTCATTTGAGCGTAACTTTTTCATCTAAACTCCAATTTTAGCGTACAATATGCTGATTTGAAGCTTATTACGTATTCTCTCATATTTGAAGGATAAATTTTTACATATATATGTCATATTTTCGTTGAGAAAATTAATGATTTGTTTTGTAAGGGATTCAATTGAGCGGAAGTGAATTTAATTCTCAATATTTTATGTGATTAAACTCAATTTACTTAAGGATTAAAGTAGAGATAATTTTGTGATCACTTTCTTTATTTGAGGATTGTTTTGATCTCCTTAATTGCAAGACTATTCATAGATCTATTTGGACTCTTACATGCATCTGAATTTAAAATATTTCTAGATTTGATATATGTTGATATGTGATTTAATATCTAGGATATTTATTATTGTTGTTTGAATTAAAAATCATAATATCAGATACACTGCTTCATTCTCTCTGTTTATTTCTTCATATCTTCATTGCATTGCATTATATTTTTCCCAACACATAAATTAACTTAGAAATTAATTATTTATTTAAATTAATTTAAAATTATGCAACTAATAATCACGCACAAGAAAAACGAGGGTCTTGGGGGATTTATTGGTGGAGACAGACGACAAATAGGGTGTGGCGACAGACCTCCGACGAGGTGAAGGAATAGAGATCCAATAGCTTGATCCTGAAGGGAGCAAGATGAATGGGATGCATCGAGATGTAGGAGAAATAAATGGGAAAGAAATGACGGTGGTTGTCAGGTCGTAACAGGTCAAGACCACAGTGGGGTGGTTCGTCGAAGCTAGCCTCCGACAAACTAGGAATCTAGGTTTCTATGTTAAAACAGTGGTTTAATTTATAAACTAAATGCATGAAATAAATCCTAAGACTATAATTAATCTAAAAAGCACGAAAACAATACCTCAAGCAGTCGAAGCTACAAGGTGGACCTCACGGCGACGGAAGGCGCTCGAAGATGGTGGAGATTCGCCTTAGCCATTGCTTGACCTTGCCATGATCGATTGGAGAAGTCCATGTCATGAACTTCGATCCAGAGCACAAAAGAGGAGGTAAAATAAGGTCTAAAGGGATTCAAAATCGAGAAGGAGACTCCGGAGGATGCTATGTACATGCAACAAAGCGAGGCCTAAGAACGAGGAAGAACATGCAATTCAGTGGTCCAACGTCGAAAAATCATGCACGCGTGATAGAGGGAGGATCGAGGAAGAGAAATGCAGAAGTGACCAATCCAAATCGATGAATACATCAATCAGAGAAAAAGGTAGAAGAAACGATCAAGCCTAGGTCTGGCAACCGTAGGACCTCGGTCAAAGAGTTGACTGAGGTCAACTGGAGGCGAACCCTGGTTGGACCATGAGGACCAACCAGAAAAAACCAGATTGAACATTATTTATAAAATATAAATTAAATAATGAATGATTTTGTTAATTTTAAGTTATAAAATTAAATGAGTATTTTTTGTGGTATATTATTATTATTATTTGAAATTATTTATTATAAGTTACTTTTTGAGTGTATATTTATAAGTATATTCTTCTATGTTTTGTATGTTTTATTTTTATTTTATATTTTTGATTTTAGTATTTTATTAATTTATATATTTATAACTTATCTTTATATACATAAATATATTTTTATTATATTTTTCTGATGTATTTTATACACCAAAATAAATATAGGTATTAGTATATTATTTTATTTTATTTATATTTGTATTGCATTTTAAATATGTACATATAATATATATATTTAAAAAATTGTAAAAATATACAATTATGAAAATAATAAAGAATAATTAAAAATGAACATTTTATTTGGGTATATTGTACAATAGGGGTCCAAAACCTAACTTTCACATTTTAATTCCAAAAAATATGATACCACTTCATTAAATAGATTATTAAAAGTTATATATAAATGAAGTGATTCTGATACATTTTGACTTTTTATTTAGGAGATATAGGTCTGGAAAGTTGGGATTTTGGTATTTTATTTAGAGTATAAAAACTATATTATGTATTGTTTTTGTATAAACTCAATTTTGTATTTTTATTTGTATTTTTATGTACAATTTTATGTACAGAGTTTCTTTATTTGTGGTATAAAAAATAGAAAATAAAAAAGGTCCCAAAGTGAACTTATTGAAGAATAAGAGAATGGAATTTTAATGGGTTTATTGGCCCTTATCTCCTCCTACTTTATTCCTTGTCGACCAAATCAATTTTGACTTAGTCTCAGAGTTTAGGTCATAAAATACCTTTAGTATTTTATTATTTTTCTTTTCTTTTTTTATCCTATAAATTCGCCATTAAAATAGTATTTTATACATAATAAATGGAACAACTAATGAATGCTAATTTGTACAAAATAATAAGATTTACATGCATTAGTTAGGGTTTTTAAGGCCAAAATGATAGAATAAAGGTGATGAAATGGAGATTCACCACCCCCCATACTTGCCTTTGATAGTCCCTAGCAAACACTTATGCGATAAGTGCTAAAAAAAGAAAAGTAAAAGAAAACAAAGTGGATTGATTTTAATTCCCAAAGTTGTCTTCACAAAATCAAAGTTTGGAATCATGTCAAATCTTCGTGTGAGAATGTGTGTGGAACCTGATCGGGAACTGGATTTAAAACACAACAGCCTTTGAGAATCATAGAACTCGGTTCACACCATCTCAATAGACATGTCAGATCCAGTCTAACATCATATGCTAACCCTTATGACTATGAAGCTGACTTGTACAGTGTAAGTGATAGGGGCTCTTCCCAACTGAAATGACAAAAGGACTGACTTCTCCATATTGACAACCCAATGATTCCCCAATCCAGCAACTCTTTCCTCGAGGAACAGGGTATTCCATTCTAAGTTCAAGTGCATCTGACTTAAGAGGAGGGGGTGAAGAGAAGAATGGACGGTAGCCAGTGTATCTACCTATCCAAGGATGCATGACCAATGTAGTCAAGTCATCCGGCTGAAGGTCACAACATATGACTTTTACGCTCAAGCTTGCTTATTAACTATACAAATATGTACACTCCAACAAGCATTTTATTTTCAATCATGCATGTTCATTTTTTGGAGTTTTTGCTTTTCTTTTCCTTTTTTTGAAATGTTATATACAACATCATTTACATAAGGAGTTTTTCCTCTTGAGATAGAAGACTATCCCTATTTTGAAGCATTATTGCAACCCACACTCTCCTATCTTTAGACATCGACGATACTGGATGGGTTGGGGTGTACTTCCATCCCTAGACGAGGGCGAATGTTTCCACCTGTATGTGTCTCATACTGGCAAATCTAGTTCCCTCACTACTTACAACTGAGTTGAGCCAAGTGAAAGGTGCAAGTGTCCAAGTTAGGACACGGTCGACAAGAATCATGCGTGCGTCTCGAAAAGTTCTAATTAGGCAATTGAGGTGACTTGAACCCAGCCCTGAGTCTCGCAGAATTAAGTCCGAATAGACGTGAAGTACCTCAAATCTAGTTCCCATAAGGTTCTAGTGAAGTTAGGCGCATTAAGGTCCAACCAAGCTCCAATCTTCGACTTTACTCAAACTAGTTCACTCATCAAGCTCAATCTGAAAAATGCAAATGTTATGCACAATGCAAAAAATATTTTTGTGATGCAATTTTCAATTTTAAACTTTTTATGGATTTTAAAAAAGGTTTTGCAAATGTTTTTGGAAATTTTAATTTTGTAATGTTTTTGGGATTTTTCAAAACAAAAGTTTTTTGGAATAAAAGATAGCTACAAATATTTACATGGGGATGCATCTCATATTTACAAGAGTTGGGTTTTAAAGGATTTACACAAGGGGTGTGTTGTTATTTTTATAGATACATGTAAAAAAGATTTTTGGTGTGATGTATATATTCCTCAAATTTATTTGAAAATAATTTTACAAACAGTTTTGAAAACTATAGTCTAAACTAATTTTTGCAAGTATTTTTTACAAACATTTATAATATTTGGAAACCATTGTGCAAAGGTTTTTCAAACAGTATACATAGATTTTTGAAAAAAAAAATTACAACTATTTCAAAACCATTTGCAAATAGTTTTTCAAATATTTTTATTTCACACAAAAAAAAGAAGTTTCTACAAATAAAATATTTTTGTGAAGGTTGAAAATATTTAACAAAATATTTTCCAAATAGTTTTCAAAATATTTTTCGAAAAGATTTTCAAACATTATGTAAAAAATATCTTTTACCTGACTTATTAATCATTAAATACAAATAGAATTTGAGGAATAATGGATATCTTTTTATTAATTGATTTAATGAATTCTATGTATGTATTTATAGTGTTTTAACCATACTTATTAAAAATACAAAAGTACGAGTTATGACTTAAAGTATATACATAGTATATACGACTCCCCAATACTTAGCTTGAGTTATGTCCTCATAGATCAGAGAGAAAAAGAGAAGACATAACTCGTGCTGAGCATAGAAAATCCTAAAGAATAAATGAATACATAATGAATGATAGAAGGGAGAAATGAATGGATGAGAAGTTTATCGCCCCCCATACTTAGAATCAACTAATCATAAGTATAACATATTGTACATAAGGCAGGGAGGTTCAAGGGTTGGAATGAACAAATCACACTCGATATGTCTCCCCCTATACTTAGGATAAGATATCCCTGAGTATAAACAAGAAGAGGAGATAATGGAGGGGATCAAAGAATGAAAGAACTCAGGGTGCACAGTCTTTATACTTAAGACAAAGTACGTCCTAAGTATAGCAGATTGTCGAAAAGGGATGGCACCTTTTTAGTAGAAAAAGAAACATGAAAATGAAAAGAAGAAAATACGAAAAAGATCACTCAGCTCATCTACCTCTCCTATACTTAGGACAGAGTACGTCCTAAGTAAGGCAAAACACACAGACGAGGAGGATGAGCAAAAATGGGAGATAGAGAGAAGTAAGACGTAAGCAAATATACAAAGAGATGAATGTACAAATGAAGGATGTACATAAATCAAGAAGGTAGAAAGAGGACCTTGTGAGATCGTTGAGGAATGGATCTGACAAGGTACAGGTCGACATCGAGGACCTCAATAGATACAAATCGATCAGGATCGACATGAAAAGGTGTCCTCAGTAATGTCAAAGGATAAAGGCACGAACTGGTCAGTGGAAGTAGTGTGGTCATGTTCGGCCTTAAGTGTATCACAGATATCAAAGTGAAAAGGCTCGAACTCAGCAGTAGCAGTAGTAAGGTCAAGTCTGGCCTGGCAAGTCTCAGCTAGATCAAAACAAAAAGGAACGAACTCATCTATGGAAGTAGTCAGGTCATGTTCGTTCTCTGAAGTCTCAATTGGATCATCATTATCGTCAAAAGGCACGGATTCCTTGATGAAAGCAATAATATCAAATTAAGCCTATGAAGTTTCTATTGTCTTCCCTCTTCTCAAATGTGTCAATCGTGTAAATCACACAAATGTCATCAACACAACAACAATCACATGAAGAGGGAACTCCAAGATCTATGCTTTTTCAGTCTTCCTCCCTGCGGAGGAATTCTTGGGTCTCATCATCATCCATAAAGCAAACCTCTCTGATATCAACAGATAGATCATATGCCTCATGGTCGGCTAAGTCAGGTATCGTCACATTAGGTGTATGTCTCTAATCGGCAGTAGGTATAGTGATGACCACAGCTCTCTCGTCATCGAGACTGAAGCGAATCTCTCCTCATCCATAATCAATAACGACTCTCGTAGAGGAAAGAAAGGGTCATCCCAAGATGATTGGAGAGTGCTCCCCAATGATAGGGGTCTCCATGGGCAATACAACGAGATCAAACAGTGTAGCTCATGCCCTGAATCCAAGTGACAACATTCTCTAAAATACACTTCGGCCTCTTTATTAATCCATCAGTAAATTGAATGAGCATCCCGGTCTTCTTGAGAGGCCATAAGTGAAGATATTGGAAGGGTATTATGCTAAGTGAAGCATTGTCGTCAAGGAAGATGGTGTATATAATGAATGTTGTAGCAATATTCCCTTTCCTAGAAGAAGGGTGATGGGTGATGGAGTAGGCAGTGGCCATGGTCAAGATATGATGCTTAGATCTCTCATTTGCTTTCTCTTCTTGGGTTGAGGAGAAGATAAATGGGTCATGGTCTGGTGAAGTGGGGCATCAATGATCTCATGAATAACAACCACCACTTCAAGTTTAGTCAATTTTTTTTGAATTTTTGGATCTCCTCCATACAAGGGAGGAGATCAAAATCAACATCTACACAATGGTGACCAAGAGCAGTATGTACAATGTCATCCTTAGGGTCAAAGGTGGGACATTGGGTGAGTGAATGTACGGGCAAATGGTCTGGCAAAGGTGCTCTCTCCTCACAGTCTGAATCAACAATGTGTCTCCCTAAATCTTTTTTGTATTTTTAAAAATTTCTCATTTTTTTATATTTTAGGTGATTGAAAGATTTCATAAGACTCCATGAATGAGCCCAAATCATCAAATGTTGAGGCGGCATGGTGTCTCTTGTTTATGCTAGTGAGGTCATCAATCCTCTGTCTCATCTGATCCATCATCTGGGTCAAGTACTCTAGGGTGGACTCCATGAGAGATGACTCCAACAGGTTAGTCTCGGGTGGGTGAGATGGTGGTTAGTGTGAGAGTGGAGGTGGTGGGTAAAAATCTAAGATCTGACACTGTGGTTGAGGTGGATATGTATAAAAAGGAAAGTTGGGAGCAAAGTCCTCCTGGGAAAATGGAGGTGGACCGACTGGACGGTATGAGAGATCCGCAAAGTTCAGATAAAAATCGCTCCAATTAGCCATCTCCAAAATAAAAGGAAGTGATCAGTAGAACACAAGGGTCAATTCAAGCAATGTGAGAAAAGGCGCAAATGCACAGAGAGATCAAGTAAGCACGCATACAATCATAAACAACTATACAAAACAAACCCCTTAATTTACCTACTCAACACTATGAAGACTATAAAAGATCGATCTTTTTAACTTGTAGGTTTTAGAATGAAGTGAGAATACAAAATTGAACGATCACTTAGGAGGACTGGGATTGGAGCACTAACCTTAGTGTATGCGTGAACAATTTGAAACGAATACAATGAGGGGGGTTACTCTCTCCAAGACGAAGATTTTTCTTTTGATTTATTTTAGGTCTGAGTAAGCTTAATAGTCCCAATTTTATTTGTTATCACTTTTTTTGTATTTTTAATAGAAATGCACGAGCCTAACAAGGAGTCAAATCTTTTTAGCAATCTAGGTGATAAAAATCAAAGGGAGAGAGTCAGAAAAGCAATACAAGGTGAAATCAGTGATGCATGCTAAATAGAAATGATCATCTTACCTCCAACTCTCTTCTTGCAAGGATGCTAAGAAGAATTGAAACCTATCTATGCAAATGCAAAGTTGATGAAATCGCCCTAGGATAGCAACTGCTATTATCGTGAAAAACAATATGCTGGTTACTTAGAGAAGAACCAAAGAGTTCGGTCTTGGAGCCTCCTCGATGCCCACCAGAGTGGGGCCTGCATACGTTGTATGGAGGGCTCTCATAGCACACAGTTCCAAAACTAAGTGAAGAATAATTCAAAATATGACTAAGTCTAAATGAGAATATATGTACATGCAATGCTAATTAAGTGTTTGGGCTTAATCTATCATCAAACATATCCTAAGTTGTGGCTCAATCACACAAAACAAATGAAAACAAAAGCGAAAAATAAAGAAAATAAAGCGATGAAAAATGCGACGAAAATGAGCCCAAGGGAACAATCCCTTGGGTAGTGGACCTCGTGAAGTGTGAAAGTCCTGAGAGTCTTAAATTATTACAAATAATATTATCTCTCTCTCACAAGAATTACAAAAATTAATGAATAAATGAATGAATATGCAAAGTGATATTGTCTTAAAAAATCCTCCAAAGTAATATTGTCTCTAGCGATCGACGATGATTCTCCTCGAACGATCAGGATTAGATCCCAGGGGGAGATCCACGGCTTTGGTGCTCTGCATCCAACGACGGTTGTACGACCTAGAGCGGTGAGATGATCCAATGATCGGAAGGGGCTCCGAAAGAACATGCTAAGGACTTGCCGAAGGTGATTTTGAATATCTTCTCCTTCGCTCCTTCGGTCACCTGAGAGTCTCAAGCGAGGGGAAAATGGATCTGGGGCTCCTCCACTTCATATGAAGGTCTCCGGTGAGCTCCTAGAGCACTGCTAACGGCGAATAAGCACGAGGTAGAACCAGGGCTCCAGGTAACGCCTTCTGCTCAAAATCGACCCCCAAGGGGTCCTTATCCTCCAGGTGCAAGAGAAGCACACACAAGAAAAAGGATGGTCTTTAGGGCTTTATTGGTGGAGATGGATGGCATATGGGGCGTGGCGGTGGACCTCCAGCGAGGTGAAGGGGTCGAGGTCTGGTAGCTTGCTCCAAAAGGGAGCAAGATGAATGGGTTGCGTTGGGATGTAGGAGAAGTGAAGGGGTAAGAAATGATGGTGGTTGGTATGCGATAATCCCAAAATTCAAGCGGTCGTGTATTCCACACAAGGCGGGAACACAGTCGGTGTATTGACCACTCAAGATCTGGATTTAGTCAACAATTAACCCACAATGTAAATCAAACAATGACAAGCACAAGTGGAGTTAAAATTTATTATAACTCTAGATGAAAGATGTATAGGTGTAAGTATGTAGAGGTCGAACTCAGGGAGCAAACATGATAGATCAAGCAAAATGCCAAAATGTGATGTGATTAAGTGTCTACAAAGATGCAATTTTTTGTGGGTTTTTAATTTTATATATTTTTAATTAAATTTTTATTTTATATTTTCGTATTCTGATTTTAATTTTCTGATTTTTATTTTCTTTTTATATTTTATATTTTTATATTTTCTTTTTCAATAATAGAATATATATACAATATAAAGAAAGAGAGGAATGAGTATTTATAAAAATAGTCAAAAAGTAGGGAATAAAATGTTTTTTGGTCTTTTTATATTTTTCTACTGTTTTTGTGATTTTTGGGGATTTTTCAAAATATTTTTGGTATTTTTAAAAGTCAAAATACAAGAAAATGGTGAATTAAACTACTGGCCGAAATCAAAATGGGAATGAAAAATAGTAAACAGTGGCAAAATTTTGCCAAATTAATTTTAAATGAAAGACACTAAAATAAAGAAACTACAGAAACTGAGTTTATATTTTTAGGATTTTTCTATGATTTTTTAGATTTTTATGAAATTTTTAGGGGTTTTCTAATTTTTAGGGTTTTTGTTTTGAAAATTTTAATGATTTTTGGATTGACACTAAAACACACTAAGACAGACCTTATGTAATTTTTTTGGAATTTTTCAAGGTGTTTTAATATTTTTTTGGTATTTTTTAATGCAAACAGTAGCTAAAATGCATGTTTTTTATTTTTAATAAATATTAAAATGTAATAAAAATGCAATGCAAAAATATGACGTGAATGAGCAAGCACACATGAGCCTATGATAATTTTTTGATGATTTTTAACAATTTATAGATGCATGAAATAAATAGAGACAACATCAAGAAACTACACTACTAGCAAGGGCATAAGTGCAAATAGCAAGAAACTCGGGGGGCCAAAGTGCAAATTTCACACAAAACATATAACTAATAAACAACTTTCCAGGACTGATTACAAATATCCAAACCTGCAAGGGTACAAGTGCAAATTTCCCAACCCTACGCATGACTGGCACGCGCCTGGGAAGGACCCAACTGCAATATACAAAAATCCCAGGGGCGGCAATGCAATTTACCCAAAAATATAACATTTAATACCAAAGTTCCTGGACTAAAGCTAGATAAACCAAGTTGCGGGGGGTCCAGTGCAAAATCACCACCACCTTCACGTGCACAGTCACGTGAGGTGACGTGGACTGGACTGAAATGTAAATATCAAAAGTTCAGGGGCCTAGATGCAATTATTACAAAAATATTTAAACTCTAGATAAAAGTTTAAGTTCTATTTAATAAATACAAAAATGGCGGGCACGTGGCGAGCCCTCATTGCACGATGATGCTTCGGCTCGGACGGCGGTGATTAGATCCTCCTCGGTCGATCGAACGGCTGGAAGCGGAGGAGATCCAACTGCTGGTGTTCAATCTGGAGCTCCGCCTCGATCCAATGGCTCCGAAGACCAGAGCAAGAACAGCGGAGGAGCGCCGGTGAGGCGACTTTCCCCGAGCTCCTACTCCTTCTCCAGTGGACTTCTGGGCTTCAAAATGGGGCTGGAGACTCCTGATGGTCTTCACTATCTCCTGGGAGCTTCAAAAGATCTCGGTGACGGCCGAGGCTCGCGAGGGAGGGCGGCGGAGCTGCAGAGCTCCACGGAGCTCCGACGAGGCACAAAATCGCTCCCAGGCTCGAGTCAACGCGCTTTGACCTGCAAGAAAACGTGAGAGGGTCCAGGGCAAAGTGCTTGGATCCCGCGGAGTGGAAATGGTGGTGTGAAGCGGCGAGGAGGTGGTCGGCCGGAGGAGCACTCCAGTGAGGTGAATGGCTAGCGTGATTTGATCGATGGAAATGGAAATTTCGAGAGGGATTTTGATCCTAAGACTAAGACGAATAAAATGCAAAAGGAAATAAGGGGAATGGGGTTGCGTCAACGGTGGATCACCGGAGGGAAGTATACCTCGAGATGAATGTTGGGCGTGCAAGAGGGACAATCGAGGAGAAAAAGTTCTCAAAGCATCGACATGAAATGGTGAAAGAATCAGCGGCGAAAAATCTGCAAACATGGTGGTCAAATGAGGTTTCTGACAGGGTGACAGGGCTAGGATGACCAGTTGACCGGGGTCAACTGGGGCTGTCACCTGGTTGGTCCACGTGGACCAACCAGGAAAAATCCTTGGAAATTATTTTGTAAATTCGATTAAAAATAGATAATGAATTAATTAAATTTTGATTATTAAATGAAAAATGTTTATTATTTTATAAAGTATTTTATTCCGATTTTTAATTATTTTTATGAGGTATAAAAATACAAGTTGCCTCTTTAGGCCTATATAGGTATATACATCTATATATTTTATTATTTTATTTTTATTTTGTGTATTTAATTTATTTAATTTGTTTATTATTTTATAAATTGTAGAATACTTTTATACACTTAAAAATATTTTTATTTTATTTTTATGATATGTTTTGTACACTTAATAAAATAAAACTATGAATTTTGTAGGTATATTTATAGGTATCATACCTATGTACTATATACAGGTATTTTTATTTTGTGTTTTATTTTATTCCTGTTTTAATACGCAAGTATATTATAAATAATATTTACAAAATTGTAAAAATATAAAACTATAAAAATAATGAAAAATAAATAAATTAAATATTTTAATCTGTACAAGTATACAAGTGGGGTCCAAAACTCAACTTTCAAACCGTAACTCCGAAAAATACGAAACCACCTCCATAAAATAGATTATTTTAATATATATATATATAAATTAAAGGTGAGTTTGGTACATTTCGAGTTTTTATTTGCAAGATACAGGTTTGGGAAGTTGGAGTTCTAGAATCCTATTCAGACCATAACTTTTTATCTGTACATTATTTTTCAGTGAAATATATTTTGTATTTTTCTTTATTTAATTATCTACAACTTTAATGTAAAAAGTTTCTTTATTTGAGATATAAAAAGTGGAACCAAAAATAGGTCCAAAAATGAATAAGGAATGAATAAAATAAAAGGAATTTGTATTGTATTTTGACCCTTATCTCCCTCTACTTTATTCCTTATCGACCTATTCATCAAGATGCCTAGATCTCAGGGTTTTGGGTCATAAAATATTTACAATATTTTATTCTTTTTCTTTTCTTTTATTTATTCTATAATTTTGGCTTCAATTACAGTATTTTATACACTATTTACATGTACATGCATGAATGCTAAGATGTGGAAATTAAGGGTATTTACACGCATTTGCTAGGGTTTTTGAGGCCAAAATGATAGAATAAAGATGATGAAATGTGGATTCATCAGTAGGTCGTAACAGGTCGGGACCATAGTGGGGTGGTTCTCCAGAGCTAGCCTTTGAGAACTACGAATCTAGGTATCTACACTAAAACAGTGGTTAAATTGCTAAACTAAATGCATGAAATAAATCCTAAGACTAAAACTATTTTAAAAAGCACAAAAACATTACCTCAAGCAGCCAAAGCTGTAAGGTGGACCTCGTGATGGTGGAGGATGGTCAGAGATGGTGGAGATCCGCCTTATCCTTCGCCTGGCCTCGCTGTGATCGACTGGAGAAGTCCTTATCACGAACTTCGATCTGGAGCACGGAAGAGGAGGTCAAAACAAGGGCCAAAGGGATTCAAAATCGAGAAGGGGATTGGAGGAGGTTATAAGGTAATGAAGCATGGCCAAAGAATGATGAAGAACGAGCGATTTTATGGTCCAACGAAAAATCACACACATGTGATAGAGGGAGGATCAAGGAATAGAAATGCAGAAGAGATCAACCCGAATCGATGAATACATCGATCGGGGAAAAAGGTAGAAGGAGCGGTCCAACCTAGGTCTGACAACCCTAGGACCTCGGTCAAAGAGTTGACCGAGGTCAACTGGAGGTGAACCCTCGTTGGTTTACATGGACCAACTGGAAAATATCATATTCAAAATTATTTGTAAAATCGAAAATAAATAATAGATGATTTTATTAATTTTAAGTTATAAAATAAAAATGTTTATAAGTTTTTTAGTATATTATTATTATTTTATTTTTTAAAGTTATTTATTATAAGTTACTTTTTAAGTGTATATTTATAAGTATATTCTTCTATGTTTTGTATCTTTTATTTTTTGTATTTTTGATTTTATTATTTTATTTTATATATTTGTAAATTTTTTATATACATAAATATATTTTTATTATATTTTTTGATGTATTTTGTATACTTAAATAAATATAGGTATTAATTATATATGTATAAGTATAGGTGTTTCATCTATGTATTTTAGAATTTTATTTTATTTTATTTATGGTTTTCTTGTATTTTAAATATGCACATAAAATTTAAAATATATTTAAAAAATTATAAAAATATTAAAATAGTAAAGAATAAATAAAATGAATATCTTATTCATGTATATTGTCTAATAGGGGTCCAAAACCTATCTTTCACAACTTAACTCCAAAAAATATGAAACAACCTTCATTAAATAGCTTATTAAAAGTTATATATAATAAAAGGTCATTTTGATCCATTTTGAGTTTTTAGTTAGGATATACGTGTATGAAAAATTGTTATTTAGGCATTTTATTTAGAGTATAAAAAGTACACTTGTATTATTTTTATATAAATCAATTTTGCATTTTTATTTGTATTTTTATCTTTTTTGTACGAAGTTCTTTATTTTAAGGTATAAAAAATAGAAAATAAAATAGGCCCAAAATGAACTTATTGAAGAATAAAAGAATGGAATTTTAATAGGTTTATTGGCCCTTATCTCCTCCTACTTTATTCCTTGTTGACAAATCAATTCTTGACTTGATCTCAGGGTTAGGGTCGTAAAATACCTTTTGTATTTTTCCTTTTTCTTTTCTTTATCCTAAAATTTAGGCATTAAAAACAACATTTTATACACAATAGGAACAAATAATGAATGTTAATTTTGTACAAAATAATGCGGTTTACATGCATTAACTAGGGATTTTAAGGCCAAAATGATAGAATAAAGATGATGAAATGAAGATTCTTCACCTACCAATAGACACATACCCAAGTCTTTGATGTCAAATAATTGTTAAATGATCTCCATTATTCCTTTATCTTTTAGGGTTTTATCATTAGTAGTGGTATTAGTATTCATGATTTCTTTCATCATTTCCAATTCTTAAAGTTTTCCAGGATTGGAAAACTATACGATATAAATTTATCATAATGACTTATAGAAAATTTATTCAGAAAAAGGAAAGAATATACTTGTCTAATTAATTTAGATACAGATAATAAGTTCCTTCTAACATCTGGAATATAAAGGTAATTTCTAATAAGTATAACTCTTCTACTAGATAATGACACTCAACACATCTCAATGGCGATAGCTGCAAAAGTTGCATCATATCATGTATGCATGGTTATCTTCTCAACATTATGTTTTCTAGTTTCTTGAAACATATGCAACAAAATTGCATACTCGAACAAAAGTCAATCAATCCAATTTTCTTCTTATCCTATGAGTAAGTTAGTTTCAATGATGAAAATAGATGTTTTACTCATTAGAGCTATATGTTTTCCTTACTCAAAGGACTTCAGGTATTCTAGATAATTGTGCTTCCAGTATCCTGGCTTGTTGTAGTGGTGGAAAACATCCATCTTCTTAAATGTCAGATGTGTCAAAGCTTTAGAAGATTGGTCAACATCTTGAAATTTCTTCTTCTTCTTTTGGATCGGACCCTTTCGAGATCCTTGCTTCCCGCCGCACTTCCCTTTAACTTTTGTACAAATATTGTATTGTCGAAGGGATTTTCTTTCTTCATTATGCCTTCAATGGACTTCAATATAGAAAGTAACTCATCATTTGATAATTTCATCTTGTTTATATGATATAACACAATGAAATTATTTAAAGACTTGGGGAGAGAACAACATAAAGTATGTTTGCATGTCATCATCCATTTTAGCCCTAAGGGTCTCTAGTTCAGAGATACACCAAAACATTATGAGCATATGCTCTCTAACTGAGGTGCATTCTTTCATCTTGTGCAAATCATGTCTTTCATTGTGTTGTAACACTAAGCGCAGTTCACATCGTCAAACATCTCATTCATATTCAACATGATGCCATGAGGGGATGCCAGGTCTATATGTTGCTTCTGAAGCACATTAGACAAGGATCCATTATTGTAGCAATGAGCGATTGAATGATCTGCATCCCACCTTATTGTTGAAGTTCCGAGCATCCTTTTTCTGAGTGTTGTCATACTTTACAGACAAGAGCACATACCCTATGCACTCTTGATGAATACCCATTCATCACTCTTTATTCTTATATTTTAGCTACAAAAACCTTTGCAAATACATGTAGATATGTGTAAATACAAATAATTACCAAAAGCATGCATTGTGTAAAAACTTATAATTAGCATGTTTTTGTGCAAAAATAAAAGAATAAAGATCAAAAAGAAAAAGAGGGAAATATTTAGAATAAATATTGAGCAACCTAACCCAAGGGAGGGCTCAGCATGGGCCTGACCGCATAAAAGCCACGGTAGAGAGAGATAGGAGCTCATGTGTAAATATTTATGTAAATAAATAAAATTATATTTTCCTCAACCAAAAATATTCTTGTAAATATTTGTATATATTTAGAAGCTATTAAAAATAAAATAAAAATCTAAAAATCAAAAATTCAAAAAAATACCCCTTCACCTTGTGCATAGACCATCATCCTTTATTTATTTAACCCTATAAATAAATGTATTTATTTTCAAAACTTTTTGTGAATATTCTATGGTATATTTTGTAAATAAAATAAATAAAAAGAAACTCAACAAAAATCAAATAAAAATAACAAAAATTAAAATTACAAAAATATATTGTACATATGCCATGTACATAGTTGTATATATCTATTCAGTCACCTTCGCCATCCCTCCACGCACCTTCTCCGCCCCTTCGTTCAACCCAGCTCGCACAGGAGCTGGGGTTCGAGCTCCACCGCCCGTCGCTCGCCGGAGCTCGCCCGTCCCGACGCACCGATCACCCCCACACCACCTAACCGGGTCGAGGCATTTTGCCCTCGACCCGCGAAGCTCTTGAGCCACTTTGCAGGTCAAGAGGAGGCCATCTGAGGCCTCCCCGCATCCAGGCCAGGAGCTCCCCTCCGTCGACCTCGCCGGAGCCCCTCCAAGGCTCGGCTGGGCCATCGGAGGGCACCAACAGCTGCGGAACGACAGTGCGAGTCTTCTCCGATCTTCAGAGGCAGCTGAGGGGGATCACAACACGCGTACGAGGCCGGCGAACCTCGCCGGCCACCTGTTCTTCGAGGCTCCTCCATCACCGTCCGATAGCCCTCAGAGCTCCAGTTTCCATCGTCACCATCCATTCATCGAGGAGCAGACACCGTTGATTATCTCGAGGGCTGATCCGGACCGTTAGCACAGAGGAGAGAGGCACCAGCACCTTAGCACCGTCAGATCCTCCACGTGCCTCGCTCTGCGTCGTCGATCGGCCCACGTGCGGAAGGAGAAAGAGGCGCCAGGCACCAGAACCGTCGGATCAGCTACGTGGCGCTCATCCAGCCGTCGACGTAATAAAGGGGTAATTTACCTTAGGCCCCTCGTAGTTTATGCTTTACGTTTCAGTCCTGTAAATATTTTGAGTACTTTATTTACGTTGGGTTATTTGCACATTGGACCTCATCCTTTAGTTTATTTGCATTTATGCCCCTGTTTGTGTGAGCCACGTGCATCGTCACGTGTATATTTGGTGTATTTGCGACATTAGCCCTGTAGTTCTGGATGTTCTTTAATGAATGAAAACTTTTTGATAATTGCATTTTATGCCCCTGTGAGTGTCTTATTTGTGCATGTGCGTCTTTTAGTGGGATATTTGCACAACAGCCCCTGGACTTTTTGGTACGAGTTACCAAAAGGTCCTAGGACTTGTTTTTCTTACATATAGGTCCCTGAGTGCCCCAGGCACGCGCCACGCGCGTGACTTGCTGGGAAAATTGCACCTGGACCCCCAGAGCTTTGGGTATTTGCACTTTGGTCCCTGTGCACAGTGCCCCCTTGTTATTTTTGAATAAAATATCAATTCATCTCCAAATTCGATAAAAATTTGACACATGGCTCCTGCCATGTTGTAGGATTTTTGAGAATTTTGGGGGACATTTCTGAGTTTATTTGTTATTTTTAAAAATTCAAAAACATCTATTTTTGGCACTGTTTCACTTGAAAAATCACAAAAAAATATAAAAACCCCCTAAAAAATTCTATAAAAATTAGATTCTGTTTCTTGTGTGTCCTTTGATTTTCCAGCCAATTTTGGCTATTTTTCATTGCGTAAAAACCCTAAAAATCTAAAAACACCTAAAAACTCATAAAAATTATAATAAATAATTTAAAAACCCAAAAACAATAATTTTGGTGCTCAAATTTTCCTTGTTTTCTCCAGTATACAGGAAAATTACCTCCAGGTTCCCCTGAGATCCTTAAATATTTTATCTTTGGATTTTGGGCCTGGCTGGACAGTACCTTGTCTTTTTAGCACTGTTTGATTTTTAGAAAATAAAATACACTTCAGAAAATTATCAAAAATTCACCAAAAACACTTAAAAACCTAAAAAACATAAAAACATTTTTTCTTGAATTTTTGCTTGAGTTTTGATGCTTTAAATAAATTGATAAAGTGTGATTGCTTTTAGTCTTTCTCATTTTCTTCACATATCAAAAATCCAAAAAAATATAAAAATTATTAAAAATCACTAAAAATATTTTATCTTTATTTTACTCATTTTGACTACTTCGTAGGCCTCTGGCCAACCCGTGCTCCTTGTGTTCGACCCTGGGTGCTATACCAGGTTAATCTCATAGCAGGACCGCTTTGTTTCAATTTTACGTATTTTTCGAGTGGTTCATTTTTCTTGATATACCTATCCTCTGAGATCCGGGTCGCAACGACCCTTGTCTTATTACCTTCACCCGGGTCTTCGAGATTTTTAGGTTATCAACTCTATCATAAGTACAAGCTCCAAATTACATATCTAATCCAAACAATTTGGTCCTACCATCTGATTAACTCCGAGAAGCTTGTCGAGTGGGTTAAGAGATTTCATTTAAAATATAAAAGGTTTGCACTTTTAGTTTAATTTGATTAGGGTGAATTATCTTAAATCAAGACCTTCTCGCATTTTTGTACTTTCATGCCCTTTCCCTTATTAACTTTCAAAGCATGAGGTGTGCTTAGCTAAATACGTCAAGTGAGATCCGAGTATCCTTTCCACTTTCATTGCATCCTAATAATATGATAAAATGCAACTATGGTAAATGAAATGAGAACTCTTTGTATCTTGCAAGTCCAACTTGCATTTCTAGTTCGGTCTTTAACACCCATGACCATCACATAGATGGTATTATCATGTTGTTTATTAAATCAACGGTTAATGGTCATAAAATTATACGCTGTGTGCAATAGAGTACCACTTCAATAATACGAGGGATACTACTGGGATCACTATGCTTATGACCCATCTCTTTTGAGAAAGGAAGAGTCTGATCCATGCGAACTTGTATTCCAGAATTACGACTTAGCGTGAGCATCTCCAAAAATACAATCCATGTCTAGGGATCTCTCTACAGTAACAGGAAACCATGGGAATCATCATATGACTTTCTATACCATGTTTAAATTAAATAACTAATCACTTTAAATCATATTCCCATGATTAATCATTGAAGGGCGATTTAGTAATAGATTATTAATCAACATTAATTTAATCCAATTAAGTTAACAGTAATTCAAGTACTCCACAAAGAGAGGTTATTGAAATCAACACTTGTATCTCTATGTAAACAAGCAATAATCAAATAATACACACAAACAAGCACATTTTTTTCTTTTAGAAGACTACATTATGCTTCATTCATATCTACCCTTCTTAGGGTATCTCTAGATAGGGTGTGAAGAATGTACGGTGGGAGCATTTCCTTAACCTGTAAAACTCTAATTATGTAACCACCACAATAAGCCAAGCCTAGACACTAAATCAATCTCAATTGAACTTGATATGACAAGATTAAATTGTATTCGAACAGTTAAATCAATATTCAATGCTTTTTATTCACAATCGAGCATGTATCAAGTAAAGAAATATGAAATAAATGGACATTCTAACCATTTCATACAACCAACCAAACATGCAGTGATTTTGGGTTCCAAATTTGAAAGTTGCGACTATTGCACTTCAAATTAGAAGACATCGTATAACATGAACTTAAAATTCCTTAAAACACAAATATTTCAAAAATATAAGGTCCAAAAAGTGATGTGAATGTATCAAATATATTCTCACCAATTTTGAGTATGAAAATAGGAGAAACAAGTTATTGTATTTATCGAGTCCTCTTCTAACTCCGCCTATGGAGAAATTCAACTTCTCGAGGCAGCATGATCGGAATCAAGCAAAACTTTTTCACACTATTTAGGTGTGTGCTTAATGAATCATTGACCATTATTTTGAAATATTATATGACTAAAAAATAGTGCCATAAAATTCCATAATTATTTTCTAAGATATTTAATCGAAAATCAGAGTCTGTTAGCACGTTCGAAATCTGAATCTTTGCCCAAGTGCCACTAAAAATTGGCAAATCTTCTGAGTAAGAGTCTAGTCCTTCTAAGCATCACAAATATACAAAATTACTATTCAAAATAGGGATAAAAATCAACAACATCATATGTCTCAGAATCATTCGAAATATGAAAGATATCACAAAAACAATGTTTCTACAATCAAGAAAATATGGCATATTGTTCATTGGACCTGGATGCGATTTGAATCTTTTAAATACGACTATGATACCATTTGAAAGGAGGTCCAACCTTACACGTCACGGAAACACAGAAACAACAAATAAAATTTGTAGAAAAATGTTCATCATATGAACACTGATGCAACTGTACAATAAAGCATATGATTATAAATACGAAGTCACATGGTATAGGAAGTATTTTTCAAACAGTTATGAATAACCAAATGAGTAGTACCTTTATAGTGTGAGTTCGTAAACAAAGAGATCTCTTGAATGAAGTCTGATGCAACAATGCTCTCTCACAAGATCGACGATGATTCATGTTGCTTCCCATGAACTTGAGAAATCTTATCCGCCAAGTTGTCCACATAAATAGAGACTTAGACGATCCCTACCTCTTGATTTTGTCATACAGAAAATCAAGTCTTTCAACATATTCACAGAGTACGAGGAAAAGATAACTCGTCTCATGATTGTCCAAACCAACATAGAGGAAGGCGAGGCTTGAAAAAGGCAGACGACAAAGGTTTTTTGGAGGATGCGGGGGACGACCAACTTTTCTCTCTTCTCTTCAACTTTCAAGACAATGACGACTCTCTCCATATATTTGAATTAATGTACTCGGCAATGGCCCTCTTTAAATACATAAGGGTGATGACCGTGGAGAGTCCAACTCTCCATAGGACGACACCAATAAGAGTCATCGATTCTATTTTGGATGGCTATAGTAGTTTCATAATCCATAATGAAGTTGTCAACTATTTTGCCAACTTTATCACCAAACAAAATCAATCAATAGAGTCCTTAACCAAGCAAGAATGAGATTGACAACTTGATCTCCAACCAACACGATGGACCCACAATGTTGATCCTCTTATTTTCAATTCCATTTAGGACTTGACATTTAATTTAATTATCCCTTAGATCAAATACAATTGTCAATATTGGCATATTCATAAAAACATCCTTCCAACAAATGAATTCAATTCATTACTCCAAAATAAAATGGAAGTCCAATTTACATCTATATGATTTTTGTGAATCACATTCATATGTGTCTTGAGGAGACCACTTTTCTTGAATTGAGCAATTTGCAGGGGTTTATAATTTAATTGGTTGAAATATATCACTCATAAGAAAGATATTGCAGGTTCGAGACCTATCAATCCTGACGTCCCTTATTTAAAGTTCAACCGAAGTCCCTGCCACCCACCCTATGAATCTCAATAACATGAGAACAATTGAAACCACACTGTTGCCGTTGTCCTTTGAGCTATCTCCCATGCTTACCACTCACATACGCTAACTCACAAAGATAACACAAATCCCCACGATCCTATATAGATAAGTGTGAAGCAGAGAAAATTATATAAGTAAACCCTTCGAAAAGCATCTATTACAATAAATACATTAGTAGATATTATGTATTTTCTCTAATAAATTCATATTCCCAACCTTTCTTTCTCTCCAATCTCCTCCCAACATTGGTTCAGCCTGCCCACACTAGTTGTAATAGTTAAAAAATGCCAACCAAACAATTTCCAAACTTAATAAAGCGAAGGGAAAAATGGGGCTGCCCCCTAGGGGCAGCCAACATGGCTGCCTCCACCTCATTTTTTTTCATTTTTTTTCATTTTTTTGGAAAAATATCACAATGTATATTCATCCCTATATCCCTCCTATATGTCATTCAAATTTCGTCAGAAACAGAGACTCCTACGGCCTCCATCCAGACGTCATTTTTTAGCAGTCGCGGGATTTTTTAAATCGACCCTGTCTGGATGGAGGCCGTAGGAGTATCTGTTTCTTACGAAATTCGAATAACATATAGGAAGAATATAGAGATGAATATACATGATGACATTTTTCAAAAACAATAAAAAAATTTACCCAAAAATAAAGCGAGCAGCCAGCCCCATCAACCCAAGCGAACAAAGCACTTAGTTTGTACCGAGAAGTAGCAGTTCTCCTTCCTCCTTTCTCCCGCAATCTTTCGTCGGGCGTCAATTCTTAATTCCACCTCCCCTGTTTCCATTTGGGTCCTCGCGGGAAGCTCGCGCTCCTTCCCCGGTTTCCCTTTCTCTCATCTCTTCCCATACCATCTTCTCTCACGCCCGCTCATTCCCCAACCTAAGGATCCATGGCGGCAATCCAAGAGTTACCCGAGAGCATGGTGCGCAGCATGTCCGTCGCTGCCGTTTTCTCAGATTACGTGAGTTTCCCATATACATTTTGTCTCGTTTTCTTTGGATCGTCCTAAATATAGAGTTGCAAACGTGCAGTTGTCTCATGTTATAATGTGGTTAAATCGGAAGTCCTTCATGTTTGTAAGTTCTCAATTTGATCCAAAGTGGCTAACTGAAACCAAAGTTGCGAGTTGGCATCACCGTGACTCCACTACCGCTGAAGTGGATATAATCATATAAACCGTGGAATGGATACTTGTCGAGAGAACCAGCAAAGGCCTTGCGAGTATTAAGATGGCTCTCATTATCACGTATTTTTTATGCCATAGCGCTTACCTTAAGTTTGCAGAACTTCTCAGGGCCGGATGTCTGCTAGTTTTAATGTGTAAGTGCACGAGTTAGCCAACAGTCGAGATACTGGGAACAGTAAGAGATGAAAGGTAAGACCGACGTTTGTACAGAAATCTGATAAGAAAGAAAAATATATGATCAATGATAATCGATTTTGCTCTCCTTACTGCTCACTCAACACCCTCCCGAAGAAGGAGAGCCTTGGAGCAATGACGAATGTTGTTGCAGTATGATCATGAGGTCAGAGGTTCAAGTTATGGAATCGCTAAAGAAAGAAATGCAATGTGAAGCTGTGTAGAAGAGACTCACCATGTCCCGATCCTTCCTGCGTCCATACACATCATTTCTGACATTGGTATCCCTGATATGCTTCTCCCTTCCAAAAGTAGCCTTGTGACCTTGTCACACAGCTGGGGCCAGAAGCTAAGAACCTTTTTTTGGCAACAACATTTACTTCCCAAATAGTCAAGCTGCTGGGAGTATCAAGAAATGAAAACAAGACAGACCTGCACATGGGAACTAAGAATTTGGAATCAATTTTGCCCATCACCTGTATCTTCTTCAGAAGGAGCTTTGCTGCATAAATGGATTACAAGAGAACCCATTTTCTGCAAGATAGTCAGTTCCAACCCCGTGTAATCAGAGAAATTCGAGCTAAAAATTATTAAACTGAATTGTTAGATAGCATAAGTTAACCTGTTGAGTGCAATGTTGTTGGACGTTTACGTTTAGTGGGATGGGACTAAATTTGGGCGATGACTTTATTTTTGTTAACCTGCATTACTTAAGTGTGTCTTTTCTGTCCCTCAATATCGATCTTGATTTTTTGGATGACATTTGACATCTAATGGTCATTTTTTGGCATTTTAGATTATTTTTGTTCTTGATTAGTTTGTTAGTTGCATATTGCACAATCTAAAATAGATGATGATAGCCGTGTCTGCTTATGTTCCCTGATTGGTTGTTGATTATGCTGGTTATGCAGGCTGGCAAAATCAGCTCTCTTGATTTCCACCGCAAGGAGGATTTGCTAGTAACTGCAAGTGAGGATGATTCTGTCAGAATATATGATACGGCAAATGCCAAGTAGGATGAGTGTCATTTAATCTTATGCCCGATTAATTTCTTTAGTATCTGCTTTTTTTTTGGTTGACAGAGTCCCTTTTTAGCTCCAAAGTTTTATATCAAAACTTATTCAGTGAATTTCCATGACATATGAATCATTAACCTATGTGTATTTTTTCAAGACGTGCACTATTCTCTCTACGGATTCATCATATGTTTTCTTCCTTGGGTCTGGCTTGAGGGCAATCTCTTTGGGTGACTTGAGGATAACCCACAACCACCTAACCCCACCAGCCGACAGAATGGATGCACGAGATGCATGCTAGATCTCACACATGTCTACACCTCCCGTACGTGATTTTCATGGCCCCGGCTTGTCAGCCTTTTGTTGTTGCTTGAGTAAATCAGCTCTTGTGCGGTCGCCACCTTGCCATGGTTCTAATGGTGCCATGATTTGAAAAAACTAGCATCGAGGCGAAGCAGTCCTATTTAGCCTCAAGGCATGCGCCTCAGTCTAGTCCTGTGAGGTGTGCGCCTCATGTGGTTGGGGCATTTTGTGAGGCATTTTTTTCTTTTTTAAAGTATTTTTTTAATGATTTTAATGGTTTACTTGGTAATTTGAGAAGCTTATAAATATATGCTTGTTTAGAATAATGATTATGCAAGGTGCATGCCTAAATATGATGTTACTTTCGTGCTCATAACTTCATATTTACAATTAATTTTGTCCAACTATTTCGGCAAAACTCTTACTATTTCACTCTCAATGAATGAATTCATAAATATCAAGTCAAACAATACTAGTAAACTTTCGGCTATGCATTACTATTTCTTTCGGCTATCCCTCTTACCTACATTCCTGATGGCAATGTTCGGCTCAATCACCCCTGAAGCACAGAACAATGCCCATGCATTCACACGTAAAGTGATCCATTGGGGAGGAGCATTTGGAAGGAGAGCGCTCATCAGAGGAAGGAGCGTTTGAGATGGAGGGTCAAAGGAGAGTTGAGGGTTTGGAAGAGGGCAACCAAAGAGATCATGGAGAGGAGCGTGAGAGCTACCACAAAGAAGGGTGAGGATGAAGATGATGGTTGGTCGCTTGTTTCACATCGAAAACGAGGCCAGCACTGCTTTAGATGTGGCTTCTATGGACACAAAGCGACATCTTGTGCAATGCCGTCAAGATGCTTTGGTTGCAGGAAGGTTGGACATCGAAGAAGGAATTGCCCTCACATTGCTCAAGTTGTCAGAGCAGATACAAAGGAAAAGTTTGTGGTTTTTGCTCCTCAGTCCGCCAATATCTCAACAACACGATCCTATGTGTCTGTGGTTCGCCATTAGGGGTGTAAACGGACCGAACCTGAGCGAACCTATATTTTTTAGGTTCGGTTCGTTTATTTAATCGAACCTAAACTTGTGTTCAGGTTCGGTTCGTTTATTTCCGAACCGAATCCGAATCGAACCTCTTTTTAAACGAATCGAACCTAAGCGAATATCGAACTTAAGAATTCTCTATTAAGAGGGAGTGAAAAGAAGTGAAATGGGAATATATATATATATATGTGTGTGTGTATTTACAGTTAGAATAAATGTTCATTTAGTTTTTTTTCTTTATCTAACTCGTCTTCAACTTTTGAAAAAATCAGATTAATAAGGATTCGTCTCTTTGAAAAAAGTATAATTATAATATATTTTATATCTATTCAGATGGGCATAAGGAATAAGAATAATGCAGAGATATTCGATAAATAATGTTTGTACTTGTTCTGTTGATTTGAAGATAAATAAGGAAAAAGTACAAGACCATAGATGATAGATGTTATAACACGATGTGACTATTTATTTTTGGATAATATATATCGAGATAAAACCTAGTTATCCCGTAAATATCTAGTTATCTCTAGACAAAAATCACTTACCTTGGGATAAAAACCATTCATCTCAAAATAAGTCCATTTCTACGGATATTGTAAATATGTATATGTTTATGTTTATCGAGCTTTTAACGAATCGAACCTGAGCGAACCTATGATTTTTAGGTTCGGTTCGTTTATTTAATCGAGCCTAAACTTGTGTTCAGGTTCGGTTCGTTTATTTCCGAACCGAATCTGAATCGAACTTTTAGCGAGCCGAACCTGAGCGGATATCGAACTTGAGAATTTTCTTACACCCCTATTCGCCATGAAAAAGAGGCGCCACCATCGGATAAGTTGGTTTGTGCGAGGGTTCTTTCAAAATCAGAGGTCAAGACTTTGATAGAAACCCAACACACAGGCATCAATTGGCGCTTCCCAAGGTTCACAGATGGTGAAGCTTCAAACAAGGTTCTTCGGGTTGCAAAAGTCATCGATGTTCCTATTCTGTCACAGACGGTAGACACCTTAAAACCAATACTCAGGACTCTCGGAACAATGACGAGGATTCTTCCAGATTGTAGGTCTCCGCATTCTGTCTACGCCTCAACTTTGGTGGTTTTGAAAGGAACATATGCTGTTGTCATTGAATCAGTATGTATCTTGAGAGTGGGAAGAGCCTCCTTCAAGCTTGCTGTTAAATTGTTACCCCCACTGCTGCCGTCGTCGCTTAAGGAGGAAGAATCCGACTACTCAGTCACTGTAGCGCTAACGAGTCGGCTCTCAGAAAAGGAAAGCGAGGATGAATCAATTGCAGATTCAGTTGCGGAGGTTACAGAATCAAAATCAAAAAAAGATACTTCAAATTTTGAATTGCCTATCTTGAATCAGAAGGCAACTATAGACTGCAAGCACATAACGCATCAGTTGCAAGCTCCATTGCTGTCGTTGTTGGAGAGCTTCCTTTTAGGTCTTCGCTAGTTGGCTCTATCACGAAATAAATTTGGGGTTTCCATTTACGATCGGGAGAGATGAATCCCGATTTTCTCAATTCTGCAATGAGAGGACCCGAGTTGAGGGAGCCTCTTGGAGCTCCGCATAACTGAGACAATCACAACCAACTGGATTCGGATCCATGGACCTGATACCTCTATGGCGGGTCGTATCTTTTCCTTAATTAGGCATCCAAATGGTCTCCATGAATCTCTGCATTGCCACGCTCTGACCTTCTAGGTTGCAATAAGGCCTGGTCGGCCGATACCTTGAGAATTCCCCCAAATATGGTCCTCACCAAGATGAATCTCTGCCCCTGATGAATGGTGATGATATTTCAGAGGGTCCTTTTCCGCCCTTAGGGATTCGAAGCATTCTTCCTCTGTAGAGAACATATATTGTTTTTGCAGTTGGACATCTTGAAGTCAATGGGTCATTAACCTATGGACTTATTGAACCAAGATACTGCAGCTTATGGATGTTCTTTACCAACCTCTTTTGCCTCGGTGGACATTGAGGATGCTCATGTGAGAAGAGGAAAGAGATATAGAAGTAGAAAATGTTTAAGAAGAGAAAACTCGGAGGGCACGATCATCTCTGCATTTAAATCACAAGTAGCAAGGGCGGCATGAACTATTGGCACTACTACGGGTTCAGCTGTGGTTCCTAAGTGAAGGTCCTAACAAACTGGGGTCTGGGTGACCCGAAAAAACAAAGCTCAATTGGAGCTCTGCTTATGTAGTGGGGATGCGATAGTCTTGATATATGAATCTAAGATATTCTCATGTTCCCTAGTCTTATGGAAATCCATAGGGATTCTTGATTCGACGATGGATTTTAGATCTCTGGACGCTGTTATCTCTGCAGGAGGTTTGATCGTTTCTCGGAATAATACTTCATGGAAGCTGGCCGTAGAGCTAATGGAAAAGCATGCTGTTACTGTCTTTTTGGAGAACGTTATGAGTCTTATGACGAGCATGAAAGTGGCGTTCTCATGTATGTACGGTCTTTGTTTACATACACTTCGGGCAGAACTTTGGGATGACCTCCGAGCCGCTTGCTCACATTTTCCAGGAGTTGCTTTGCTGATCGAAGGTGACTTCAATGTCATACTGCTTTCCTCGGACTGTCACCGTTTAAGGGAGGGGGGCAGTATCATGGCTCGGCCGACTTTGCCATTTTGATTGATGAGCTGGAGCTAGAGGTGATAGTTGCTATAGATGCTAAATACACATGGAGGAATTCAGGCTCCCGTTCTCGTATTGATCGCTTTTTGGCCTTTGTAGAGCTTCTTGAAGCCTTTCCCCTATCATCATCCACGTCCAATCCTCGTACTAGAATGGATCACACGTTGCTGGTTTGGGAATTCTGTGTTACATCAGTGACCAGAGGATTCTTTAGATTTGAAAGTGCTTGGTTGCAGGAGAACTTCAGGTATTTGATTACAAACCACTGGACGTCCATAGATGTTTCGGGATCACTGACCTCCCGTTTGGTGCAGAAGTTGAACTCCTTACATATCCGAATTTGCAAGTTCAAAAGGGAGATTCATGAGGCAAGATGTGTGCGCTGGACTGAAGCAGAAACTGAGGTGTCCATATTAGATAACTTAGAGGACACCCGAGATTTATGGCCCCAGGAGCTTACTACTGGAACATTAGTACAAAGAGTTGTTCTGGTCGAAGATAAGAAGTGAGTTGCAGAATGGAAGCTTCGAGCGCGCAACTCCTGGCTCAAAGAAGGAGATGCAAATATGCCATTCTTCCATAGAATTGCCAGCGTGAGACATTGCTGAAACACTATACGGTCCATTGTGGTGAATGGTAGAAGAGTGGAGGGGGATAGAGAGATGGGACACATGATAGCTGATCATTTTCATGAGTTCTCTAGGAGGAATGAAAACATGCCTTGGAGGTTGCCAGGCTCTCACTTGGTGCAGAACATTACAACGGAAGAGGTGAAAGTAGCGGTTTGGAACCTAATTGTGGATGGTGCTCCTGGTCCAGACGGGTTTCCTGTCTTTTTCTTTAGGAAATTCTGGTCTTTGGTGGGAAATGATGTTCTTGATGTGTTAAAGGAGTTCTCCGGGGTTAATGCATGCAGGGCTTGAAAGAAATAAATAAAGCACTTATTTTCTTATTACTTTAGAATGAGGTCTCTGAAAGAGTGGAGGATTTCAGGCCGATTGCACTATCCAATGCGACATACCCGATTGCAACTAAGGTCTTGGCAATTAGACTGAATAGGGTACTAGATCACCTGATTTGCCCTCTTTAGTCAACTTTCATACCACGAAGACAGATTGCAGACAATTTAACAACAACTACGAAAATTATAATAGTTTGGAAGCGACGTAAGTTAAAAGGCATCCCGTGGAAGGTTGACTTCACAAAAGCTTACGATACGGTGGACTAGTGATTTCTCTGGATGGCAATGTCAAAGAGAGGTTTTCCAGATTTGTTGATCACGTGGATGAAACACTGTGTCACTAAGGGCTCTATGTTTGTTATAGTCAACGGTCGCGCCTAAGGGTGGCTTTTCCTAACCTCAACGAGGCGTTAGACATAGATGTCTGTTAGCACCTATGCTTTTTGTAATCACAACCGATGTCCTAATTTTGCATGGTTGAACATGTGCGGGATACTGAGCTCACAACATGATACTCTTTGGGCGACATCTCTGTTCCCATGTTGTAGTATGCAGATGATACCATCTTCTTCATTGAAGGGGGGCAAAGAAGAGGCTAGAGGAATGGAAACCACAGTGGAATTATTTGGCGAGCCTATCGGGTTTTACTCCAAATCTGGAGAAGTCTAAGGCTATTCCATTCAGGTATTCTTTCGAAGAGGCGCAAGAGTATTGTTTGGTGCTGGGCACATAATGTGGTTCTTTTCCTATTCATTATTTGGGCCTTCCCTTAAGGCTGGTAAATTTAAAATCTCTGATTGATTGCCTATCATTGAGAAAATGAAGGAAACTCTCAGGTTAGAAGGCGACAATTCTTTCATGCAGAGGCCGTATGGTATTGTTGCATGCGGTGCTATCTGCTATCCTTATATTTTTTATGTTTTCTCGACTTCTGCCTATTGGTATCAGACGTAGATTGAAGATGCTCATGAGATAATTTCTTTGGGCCGAGAATGGTCAGGAGAGTGCTTGTATGCACCTTGTGGATTGGGAAACTATTACTTTACCAAAAGTGGATGGGGGATTGGGAATTTCCCGTTTGGAAACGATGAATGAGGCTCTCCTATTAAAATGGGTGAGTAGAATTTGAGGAAGAGGTGAATGAGGCCCTCCTACTAAAATGGGTGAGTAGAATTTAGAGAAGAGGTGAAGATCTGTGCTACCGTCTAGTATGTAGACTCTACAACATTGGAATTGATGATAATATGCCCTTACCTACACATTATCGTCCTTCGGCTTTCTGGAAAGGAATCAATGCGGTGATGCCTTCTTTCAGAACCTCTTTAGTC
This sequence comes from Ottelia alismoides, assembly GCA_037367405.1. Lineage (NCBI taxonomy): Eukaryota > Viridiplantae > Streptophyta > Magnoliopsida > Alismatales > Hydrocharitaceae > Ottelia > Ottelia alismoides. Next base: position 620,294 of record JAZKJV010001109.1, read on the forward strand.
CAATGCTTGGGGACGGTAAGTCTTTTGCCTTCTGGACAGAAAATTGGATAGGTAAAGGCCCCATCACTACAAGATTCCCGTGCATTTTTGCATTGGCTACTAATCACAATACCCGGGTTTCGGACTGCTGGATTGAAGGCAACTAGGTGCCTTCGTTCGTGACGGATTTCTCTGATCAACGATTTGAGGAGTTCCTCCTACTTATTGAATCCCTTAGACAATATGATCGACAGGCAGAGGGTCGATACCATTGGATATGGAAGGATAAGACATTCTTGGTGAAGCGTGCTTACAAGGCTATAGCCAGACCGCCCCCATCTTCGTCAGACACTGTGGTTCGCGATTGCAATTTTATCTGGAATCTAAAATTACCAAGCAGAATTAGTTTTTTCATGTGGTTGCTGCACATAAAAAGAACAATGACAAGAGACCGGTATGAAAGACTACTTCAAAACATCTCCTATAAATGTCCCCTATGTGAATCACATATTGAGACTACCGATCACCTATTCCTCCACCGCATGAAGACATCTGACATTTGGTTTGAAATTGATGCTCCTTGACTAAACTTACAAAACATGGACTTTTTTTGGGATTCGCTATTTGAGGAGAAGTTGTCCTAGAGATGAGACCCTTCGGCCTATTGCATTGCTTTGGGCAATATGGCTTACTCGATATCCTGTAATCTTTCTTTATAGTGTTTTTACTATGAAAATATAATTTTCCACTCTAAGATTCTTCTCGAGTTTTGGCTACTGTAAGTCTTCTTGTTATTTTCCCCTGTTTTTTAATATATTTGGGCGAACATCATAGCGTGTTTCACTCTCTTTGAATTCAAAATAAAACTTGTAAACTTAACGAGATTTGCAATATATCAAGCAAAATGAAATGGATAGGGTTCACAGTTTCTCATACTGTCATATATTTTATGTTAGACACATAACATAAATTTCTTCGACATATATTTAATCACACTTTTATTTTTTTTTTGAAATTAAAAATGGGGGAAACACGCGATGGTGTACACCCTATGGGAATTAATTAATTAAAAATAAAGAAACTACACACTTTGAAAGTTACAAAAGCCATGACTCAAGAACCCTCTCGAATGTATACATATATTTTCACAATATAATCTTTGACCAAAAAAAAGAGTGTTTCTAGCAAGCCATATAGACCAAACGAGAGCCAGGGGCCTAAGCAGATCCTTCCTCGGGCGTTGCCGAACTAACAAATTAGAAGCCCTGAAAGACTCGAGGCTCCGAGTACAAACCCAGTCAAGGTTGGAATCTCCCCAGAAAGGAGCGGAGTAGGGACAAAGGAAGAAAAGATGATCATTAGATTCAATTCTACTCCCACAAAGAATGCATCTGTCAGAAACCTACCCGAAGAATCTGGCACAACTGTCTCTCGTAATAAGTCTCTTTCTCCTGAGAAGCCATAAGAAAAACCGATCCTCTCCAGTAGCCCAATCGTCCAGATAAAACAGTAATCTCTAACCAAGTCATCTGACCTCGATGACGGAGGTCTACATATCGTCCCATAAGCCTTCTTGAATGAAAAGGAACTCCCTCTCCAATCCCAGTGGTCACACCCTTCAGACGACCCCAAAATGCCGTAGAGAGTCCGACAAAAGATGGAACTCCTCCAGTCGCTGATATGAAAAATTTGCTGAAAACAAAGGCATTCAATTTCCATTACTCCATCAATTAGCAACTCGCATCTCATGTTCCGATGCCAAAGCAAAAAGTCGTGGAAAACGATTGCAAAATGAACCATCACTCGTCCAGTCGTCGGTCCAGAACGCGAAGGACTCACCATCCCCATGATGGGATGGAAGAGCTTACTAAAGCACGATAAAACCTTCTGAATACCCTTAAGGCTGCATGCCCAGAGAAGCAGCCTTCCCTGACGGATGAGAAATACCATAGATGCGTCTGAGGAGAGTACAACCGAAATTTTCATCTCTCCCCAAAGTCTGCTAACCCACTTTAGCATCAAAGTCTCATTCATCGAGTCCAGACGCTAATTCCCAGACCACCATCTGCCTTCGAAAAAGTGACCGAATCCCATTCGACGAGATGCATCCCACTACCTTCCATGCCAGTTTTGTTCAACAAGAATCTTCCCATAAGCCTCTCAAGGCGCTTCCTAACCCCAACAGGTAAAAAACAAGAGGACATGAAGTAGACTGGAATTGCAAACAACAACGCCTTCACCAACACAAGACGACCCCCCTTGGAGAGGATAGAAGCCTTCCACCTTGAAAGTCTCCTTTCCAACTTCTCCACCACCGGTAACCAGTCCGCCATCTTGATTCTTCCCAACGTCAGAGGAAGGCCTAGATAACAGATAGGGAGGCAGCCACATTCCGTGCTAAGCTCGCTGCTACACACATGCACCTTATCATCCGAGAGCGCAAAGGGAATCATCGTGGACTTGTCAAAGTTTAGAGCCAGCCCCGATATCTCTTCAAAAATCTCCAAAGTGATCGCCATACCATTGGCTTCCTCCTCCCCCCAATGAAAAAGATCGCGTCGTCAGCATATTGAAGAAGCGAGATCACTAAGTCACCAGAAGAAAAACCCTTTGTGACCTTGGAATTTTGGACCTGCTCAACCATGCACGCGAGGAAGTCAGAAACAATGACAAACAACAAAGGAGTAAGAGGGCATCCCTGTCTGACACCCCTCTGAGGCTGAAAGAAACCCTCCTCCGGACGAACATTCACAAATACTGTCAACGATGCAATGGTGACGCAACGCTTTATCCAATTCACCCAAATCTCCAGAAAACCTCTTATGTGCAGAGCCAACCAAAGAAAATGCCAATCCAATGTGTCATATGCCTTGGTAAAATCCACCTTCCATAGTAGAGCTTTCGTCTCTCTTATCTTCCACTCTGCAATGATCTCCGAGGCTAAAACCAAGCTGTTCGAAATTTGTCGACCCGGAATGAAAGCCGACTGAAAAGGGGAGATAATGTGTTCGAGAACCCTACTCAGCCTAACAACAAACACCTTCGCCACAATCATATAAATAGCATTTGAAAGGGCAATCGACCTGAAATCCTCAAGTCTTTCCGTCACCTTACATTTCAGAAGGAGGAAAATGAGAGCCCTATTCGGCTGATCAAAACCAGCATTGCACTGACAACATCCTCCACAACTTGCAGCACCTCAACACCCACAAGATCTCAGAACTCCTTTAAAAACCGACGGGAAATCCATCTGGGTCGGGCGCGCCGTCAACATTAAGGTTCCAAACGACAGCTTCGACTCCTCCATAGCGACCTTCTGGATGAAGCTATTGGCATGAACATCCGATATAAGATGCACCTGGACCTGCCCACCTCCAAGGCCTTGCCATCGTTTGCCTAGAGAACATCAGAAAATGATCCGCAATTGCCTGCCCCATCGCTCTATCTCCTCTACTCTGGTGCCATCAACGATAGCTGAATGGATGTTGTTGCAGCGATGCCTCCCGCTGACCATTTTATGAATGAACGCTGTGTTCGCATCCCCCTCCTTGAGCCAAATGTGCCTGGATCTCTACTTCCACTCCACAACTCGTTTCCTGTCCTCGTCAGCGATCCTCCTCTGAGGCTTCGCTCTAAGAGCCAGTTCTGCATCCTCCAAACTATCAATCCTCTCAACCTCACCCTCAACCTCAGTCCTCCCTTCACAATGAGCCTCTCTAGTTTCCTTCTTGAAAGCACGAAGCCGTAAATGAAGCGAAGTCAGCTTTTGTACAAATCTCGCAGGCTCACAGTAACAGAATCAGTCACAACCGTGGAGGACCAATGGGAGGAGACCAGATCTCTAAAAGACTCTTCCAAGAACCAAGCCTTCTCAAACCTGAAGAAACCCCTCGGCAGGGAGACCACACCAGAATCCCAGACAATCGACGTGTGATCTGACATCGTTCTTATTCTGCTTGAGGAAAAGGAAAGTGGGAACATCTCAAGCAACTCCTCAGAGGTGATGAAACGATCAATACAGGAACGAGAACCAGAACTCCTCCAAATATATTTCGTGCCAGCAACATATATCACCTCCAGCCCCATTTTTTTTAATGAATCAATTCTAGGAAGTCTGCAGAACTAGGATCTTGGCTACCACGTAGCCTCGGTCGGTCAGAAGAAAATAAGGACACATTAAAATCATCGCCCACCAACCAACATGCACCGGGAAAGTGGACCTAGCAACCCGCAGATCAGACCAAAGCACCTGTCGAGAAGCAGGCTGGCAGGGTCCATAAGCACAAGAGAAAGAACACAACGTATTCGTCTGAGTACACTCAAACAATACCGTGAGCACATGTGTACCCCTCAATTCTGCCCGAAAAAAGAAGACAGATTCCTTCCAAGCCAGCAGCAAGCCCCCATCACTACCAAAGGCGTCGAGAGAATGGAACCCAGAGATCCGACCCGCATCAAAAGAGTCCAAACCTCAACGGACAACAATCCAGTTTTGTTTCCCGAACGAAAACAACATCACAATACCATTCCGAGAACCTTGACCCCATAGTCCTCTTATCCAGGTCATCCAAATCCTTTACGTTCTAAGAGAATATCTTCATTTAGAAACAAAGGTTAAACACCTCAAAAAAATCGCGCCTGCCATTAAGGCCACCTGAGCTTTGCGCTCAGAGATGCAAGAATCTCATCATGCTGCGGTTCGACGCGCTGCCTCCTCCGATAGATATCTTTTACTTGATTTCTTATCCGTGCTAAGATTGGCATCAACCTCAGCTTTTGAGGAGCCATTGGGCAAAAACTCGACGGTAAGCTTAGAATCTGAAGCAGCCACTGCCTCCTTGACGGCGATCTCGCAATCAACATAAGGCTTCGAAAGTATTACTGGATGCGACGAACGCAACATGGGAGTGGCCTCCTCCAAGGTTGGAAATGCCTGTGTCAAAGGATCAGAGGTCGTCCTTCCAAGAGACCACCCCGAGCTTCGTGGTTCAAGCATACAGGAGCTAACAGTCGCTGAAGAGAAAACTACCAAAGGGCCCAAGCAGAGACTACCCAGATCTGCAGAGAAGGAATTTGAGGAGATTGAATCAACGCATCCCCAAAGAGAAAATCGAGTCTGAAATGGATGGCCATGGAAGATGGGTGTATAGAAACCCGAGAGGATTGGGGACTTGGACTTCCAGAGAGGATTGGCTTCTTCATGTGGCTGTTTCGGAGAGGATTACTCATGACTGCGGTTACATTTGGGGACTTGGGCTTCCAGAGAGGATTGGCTTCTTCATGTGGCTGTTTCGGAGAGAGCGACTCATGACGCGGGAAAGATGCTCAAGGCTTCTGGGATCAGTGTCCGATAGATGCCTCCTCTGCAACTTGGAGATAGAAACAACGGGTCACCTCTTCTTCAAATGTAACGTTACGAGACCAATTTGGAACAATGCTGGCTTGGAGTGGGTAAGTGCGGATAGCGTTACTTCCTTCTGCGGGTGTCTAGTGGCGGCTAAGGGTCGTTCACGTAGGGAGCTGCTCCTCCCAATTGCGGTAGTATGGGTGATTTGGCTGGCCAGGAATGCGTGGATTTTCAACGGGCAAAGATTTTATAAGGAAAATGTCTTCTGTCAGGTGGCCTGGGTTATGGAGTCTTGGTTATAGGTGGGGGTTTCTCCTTTGCTACTCATGTAACTTTTGAGTGCTATTTCTTCCTTGTATAATATTTATTAATAAAACGCTGGGGTGAACACCTATGAGTGTCTCCCCCTTCTTTAGCCTAAAAAAAAACCACCTTCCGGGCTTTCCTAACATCTCTCATCTCTTTCTTGTATACACAGTCATTGACGCAAACCTTTCACTTTTCAGAGAATCTCAACACCGCCGAGTCGACAACAACCATGAATGTCTAGTGTGTGGACACTAAGTCTCTGAAAGAGTCCTCCAGAAGCCAAGCACGCACCGAGCTCTCATCTCTCCAGTACCATTTCCAGCCACTACATCCGCAAACGTAGTAACCGGCCTTGATCGATCACCGCCTCCCATTGAACCCTCCCTACCAACACCCGCAGGGTCTTCTGTTAACGCCGTGGCCACAGAAGGGCAGAGTGCCCGTTGATGGCTGATGAATCTCCGTTTCATAATCTTTATTCTATCATTTTGGCCTTAAAACCCTAGTAAATGCTTGTAAATACCCTTAATTCTTGCATTTTATCGTTCATGCATCTTGGTGTAATTAGTGTATAAAATACGGTTTTTAAAGCCAAAATTATAAAATAAAGAAAAGAAAAGAAAAAGAATAAAATATTGAAAATATTTTATGACTCGAAACCCCAAGTCCTAGGCATCTCGATGACTAGGTCGACTAGGAATAAAGTAGGGGGAGATAAGGGCCAAAATACAAATAAAAATCCCTGTTATTCTATTCATTTTCATTCATTTTTGGGACCTATTTTTAATCCCACTTTTTATACTTTAAATAAAGAAACTTTGTACATAAAATTTGTAGATAGTTACAACAACAAAAACAACAAAGCCTTTTCCCACAATTAAATAGGGTCGGCTACATGGATTTTTCGCCTCCATTCAGATCTATCTTGGGTCAATTCCGGGTTTATATCCACAAAACTAAGATCCCTTCATATGGTCTCTTTTCAACACTTCTTGGGCCGTCCTCGCCCTCTCTTAGCCGTCTCAATATCCTAACACTCGCATCTCCTAACTAGTGCATCAGCTGATCTTTTTTTGCAAATGTCCAAACCATCTTAAGCGGTTTTCTCGCATCTTATCCTCGATCGGAGCTACACCACCTTTCTTTTTGATTGCATCATTCCGAATTCGATCTTTACGTGTGTGTCCACACATCCACCTTAGCATTTTCATTTCTACTGCATTCATTCTCTGCACATGTCTATGGTTGACAGGCCAACATTCATATCCATAAAAGTTGTAGATAATTAAATGTATAAAAATACAAAATTGATTTCATACAAAAATAATATACAGATAAAAAGATCTGATCTGAATAAGTTTCCAGAATCCCAACTTCCCAGACCTGTATAACAACAACAACAACAAAGCCTTTTCCCACAATTAAGTAGGGTCGGCTACATGGATTCTTCGCCTCCATTCAGATCTATCTTGGGTCAATCCTGAGCTTATATCCATAAAACTAAGATCCCTTCGTATAGTTTCTTTCCAACACTTCTTGGGTCGTCCTCGCCCCAAGGCCTTAAATGTCGGTTTCGGTTACCATTTCGGTACCGACCAAAACAGAATTTCGATGGAATTTCGGTGGAATTTCGACCGAAATTTCGGTCATTTCGGTCATTTTTTGTACTAGGACCCCCATATTTCGGTCATTTCGGTCGAATTTCGATTTCGACTGGATATCGATATTCGACAGAAATTCGACCGAATTTCGCTGAAATTTGAGGCCATGCCTCGCCCTCTCTTTATCGGCTCTTCTAACTGGTGCATCAACTGATCTTCTTTGCAAATGACCAAACCATCTTAAGCGGTTTTCTCGCATCTTATCCTCGATCGGAGCTACACCAACTTTCTCTCTGAGTGCATCATTCCGAATCCGATCTTTACGTGTGTGTCCACACATCCACCTTAACATTTTCATTTCTGCTACGACCATTCTCTGCACATGTCTATGGTTCACAGGCTCAGATCCATAGAGCATTGCAGGTCTCACAGTTGCTTTGTAAATCTTTCCTTTAATTTTTAAAGGAATGTAGAACAACAGAGGCTCCTCTCCACTTTAGCCACCCTGCATTTATTCTATTAGTAACATCTCCCACTTTCAACATGGATTTAAGCAAACATACAGATTTCCTAGACTTGTATCTCAAATAAAAATTCAAAATATATCAAAATCATCTTTAATTATATATAACTTTTAATAAGCTATTTAATGAAGGTGGTTTCATATTTTTTGGAGTTACAGTTTGAAAGTTAGGTTTTTGGACCCCTATTGTATACTTGTACTGATTAAAATATTCATTTTATTTATTATTTATTATTTTTATAATTTTATATTTTTATAATTTTGTAAATACTATTTATATTATTTGTGTATATTAAAACATGAATAAAAACATCAAAAAATCATTAAAATAAAATACTGGTATAAAATACGTAGATGAATTACCTATATCTATACTTATATAAATAATACTTCTATTTATTTAATCGTATATAATACATCAGAAAAATAAAATTAAAATAGATTTAAGTGTATAAAATGAAGTTATAAATTTATAAAATAATAAATTTATTTAATAAAATTAAAAGTACAAAATAAAATAAAAGATTAAAATATATAGATGAATATACCTGTATATAGCACTCAGAAGGTAACTTGTAATTAATTACCTCAAAATAAATAAATAATAATAATAATAACATACTTTAGAAAATAATAAATATTTTTTATTTTATAACCTAAAATTAATAAAACAGTCTATTATTTTTAATTTATTTTACAAATCTTTTTTGCCAATGATTTTTTTGGTTGGTCCACGTGGACCAACCAGATTCCTCCATTGGTTGACCTTGGTCAACTCTCTAACCGAGGTATGTCCTCTGTCAGAACTGGGTTTCTGCCCGTTTTGACCATTTTTCTAGGATGCATCTTGCATCCTATCGTGTTGCGATCTTCTCGACTTTTTCTCCTTGGTTATCCACCTTACACGCCCAGGGATTGTATCGATTATTGCATCGCTGAATCGTGAGATTCGCCTTGATCTTTGGAGCCCCTCGTTCATCCCATCCGATGTACATAACTCGCACCTCTACTTTCCCCCATTTTTCGAACCCCTTTGGACCTTTGTTTGACCCCATCTTCCAGCTCCGGACTGACGCCTATGACAGGGGCGTCCCCAGCTTGGCGAGGCGAGCTCAGACGAGGGCCGAGGCGGTCTCCACCATCTCCGGCGGCCACCGCTGCCATGAGGTCCTATCTCATGGTTCTGTCCATTGAGGTCCTTTTTTTCTCTTCATTTTCTTGCACTTATTGCTTAGTGTACTCTCTTGGTTTAAATACCATCGTTATTTCTTCGAGTGATCGCGTGATTCACCCTAGCCCGAAGTTCGCCGGAGTTACTCCGACGAACCTCATTTTTGCCCCATATCGCACCCCCGTGCCCCTTTTCCTTCTAATAGGGTCGAGGCATTTTTCCCTCGACCCCATATATCTCCTGTGCAGGTTCGAAGCCCCGAAGGATAGCTGGAGGTTCATTTTGGAGGTCGCCAGAGGTACCTGGGGGCGCTTTGCTCTTCCGCCTCCGCCGGCGCGCTCCGGTGGCAGCCAGGCCTTTTTGGAGCCACCACCGTTCAGAAGACACCTGCAGGAGGAGCCCGGGTCATTTTGGAGACTCATTGCACGACGGAGGAGGGAGATCGGAGCGGTGGAAGCTCGCCTCGGTTGGCCTTCTTCCCCGTTCGTCGACTTGCCTTCACTGTCGTTGGATCTTGAAGGAACCCCAGGCGCTACAGCAACCGTTAGATCTCCCCGTGCCTCCACCGTTCGATCGTCAAGCCGGGTCTGATCTCAACTGCAGAAGCGAACCATCATTGCCTCACGTGGAGCTGCCATGTGCGTTAGTGGATCTCGGCGCACCGTTGGATCGTGCCTTAAGCGTGGATATTTTGCATTCCTGTCCTCGCGAAATTTTGTATTTAATATTAGGATATAAACTTTCCTCTACTATTTTATAAGTTTTGTAAATTTTATATTAAGGCCCCCAACCTTTCTGGAAATCACTTTTTTTTGAAGCCAAAGAAGGGGGGGAGCACGCAGTGGTGTCTACCCCACAACTATATTAATAAGTTATAAATTTTAAAAGATACAGGATACTATTACAGGCTACAGCAACAACCACTTCTCAACAAGCCTCGCAGACTGTAAACAGATGTTTTCACGATAGAACCTTTGACCCGAAAAAATGAAGGCATTTCTAGCCAGCCAGGTGGACCACAAAATTGCCAAAGGGCGAAGTAACTCCGTCTGCGGCCGACGTCGTGCCAACCACAAGGAGTCCCAAAAAGTGTCGAAGCTCCTCACACAAACCCAATCCATGCCAGACTTCTCCCATAAAGCCGTCGTTCTCGAACAAAGGAAGAAAAGATGTTCCACTGATTCAATTCCATTTTCGCAAAGGAGGCATCTATCTGAAGTCAGCCCAACGATTCTGGCACAGCGATCTCTCGTCATCAGCCTTTTCCACCTGAAGAGCCAAAGGAAAAAACTGACTCTCTCGGGGAGAAGAAGCCCCCATATAAAACTGCAGTCCCTACCCAGATCATCCGTTCACGCGGGAGGCGGCCTACAAATCGCACCGTATGCCTTCCTGGTTGAAAAGGAGCTTCCCTTCCATACCCAATGGCCCCGACCCCCCCAGGGCCCCCAAAGCCGGCAGCGAGTCCAACAAAAACAGAAACTCCTCAAGGCGCTGGTCCGAGAAATTTACGCTAAACCTCGACATCCAGTTTTCGTTACACCAATAATTAGCGACCTTTGCCTCACGGTCAGCAGCCAAGGCGTACAAGCGAGGGAAACATGCATTAAGCGACCCACCACCCGTCTAATCGTCCTGCCAAAATGCGAAAGAGTTTCCCCCTCCCAACACCGGCCGAAAGAGCTCACCGAAACACGGAAGAACCGTCAGAATACCCTTCCAGAGGGGAGATGAATAACCCCAAGGGCCACACCTGATGGCGTCACACTAATATCATAGATCCAGCGCACAAGAGTACAAGTATCTTCGTCGTTCCCCCAAAGTCTGCTCACCCACTTCAGCAATAATGCTTCATTCAAAGCATCAATACGCTTGATTCCGAGACCGCTCTCAGACTTGGGAAGAGAATTGGTATCCCAGTCCACCAAGTGCATCCCATTGATCTCCTGCCCACTTTTTCTCCACAGAAATCTCCTCATCAACCTCTCAAGGCACATACGAACCTTGATGGGCAATATGCGAGTAGACATGAAATAAATCGGGATAGCAGAGAGCATCGCCTTCAGCAAGACCAAACAACCCCCTTAGAAAGGAAAATGGACTTCCACGGTTCCACCCACAGAGTTTCTTTTCCAGCTTTTCTACAATAGGTAGCCAGTCTGCCACTTTGATTCTACCCATTGTCAACGACAAACCCAGATAGCGAATAGGTAGCGCGCCACATTCCGTACCCAGCACAGTACTGCACGATTGTGCCTCCTCAGATAAAGCAAAAGGAACCATCATAGAGTTGGCCGGATTTTGTGTCAGACCTGACATTTCTTTAAACAGATCAAGAGTAGTTGCCATGCCATGAGCTTCATCTACACCTTCCTCGATAAAGAAAATAATGTCATCCGCATATTGAAGAAGAGGTACAGACAGGTCATTCCGCGAATAACCACGCATGATCCCGCAGTTCTGGTTCCGTTCCACCAAGCAAGCAAGCACATCAGCCGCAATGACAAAAAGTAAAGGAGCCAAAGGGCATCCCTGCCTGATACCCCTCTGCGGTTGAAAGAATCCCCCCTCAGGCCAACCATTCACAAGAACCGTCAGAGAGGTAGTCGTCACACAACGTTTCATCCACGGAATCCAAAGATCTGGAAAGCCCCTCCTATGCAGTGCTTCCCGAAGAAAACACCAGTCCAATGCATCATAAGCTTTTGCAAAGTCGACCTTCCATAGCAATGCCTTCACCCTATGCCTCTTCCAATCAGTAATGATCTCTGATGCCATAACTAGACAGTCTCCAATCTGCCTCCCGGGGACAAAGCTGACTATAGTGGAGATATAACGTGTTCAAGTACCCTGCTTAGTTGGAAAGAGCAATCGGTTTAAAGTCCTCGATGCGCTTTGCTGTCCCATGCTTTGGAAGGAGAAAAATCATAACTTTATTTATCTTCTCAACCCTCGCATTACACCTGCAAAATTCATTGATGACTTCCAGTACCTCCGCTGCCACCATATCCCAAAAATCCTTATAGAAAGAGACCGGGAACCCGTCTGGGCCAGGCGCCCCCTCTGCATGAAAATTCCAAACCGCAGCCTTCAACTCCTCTATGGTTACCAGTTGAACCAAGCTAGCGGCGTGAGCCCCTGAGATTTGCGAAGCGCCTAGACCAATCCATCTCCACCGTCTGGAGAAGGCCCTTAACGAAAAAGCATGGAGGTGATCCGAGATCGCCACACCCATCTCTCTATCACCGTCCACCCTGACCCCATCCACTATCACCGACCGGATGAAATTACTACGACGCCTCCCGCTAGCCACTCTATGAAAGAAAGCAGTATTAACATCTCCCTCCTTTAGCCATTTGTTCTTGGATCTCTGCCTCCATTCAGTCAGCCGCTTTCTATCCTCCTCCGCAATCTTGTTTTGAGCTTCCGCTCTCTGAACCAATTCATCCAAAGGAAGAGGTCTGTCATCCTCTAATCTGTCGAGCCTACAAAGCTCCTCCTCAGCCGCCACTCTAGCCACACATCTGGCCTCTCTGGACTCCTTCTTGAAAGTACAAAGCCTAATGTGCAAAGACTTTAACTTCTGTTCGAATCTCGAAACAACAGAACCCGATACCACCGAGGAGGACCAGCGAGAGGAGACCAACTCCCTGAAATTCCCCTCCAAATGCCAGGCCCTCTCGTATCTAAAGAAACCCCTCGGAATGGAAGCCTCACCAGAGTCCCACAAAAGAGGAGAATGATCCGAGAGCGTCCGTGGCTTACTAGCAGCATAAGCCAACGGGAAAAGCTCCAAAAGTTCGGCCTACGCCAAGAAACGATCATTGCGGGAGCGGGATCTAGAATTCCGCCAGGTGTACTTCAGGTCAGCAGCATCCAAACCTCAAGCTCCAAGAAATTCACCAGTTCAGCAAACTCCGCTGACCCCAGGTCCTGACCCCCACGCAAGCCCGGTCTATCAGAGGAAAGGAGAGTAACATTGAAGTCTCCACCAATCATCCATGCACAGTCCGAAAAAGCATTCCTCACCTTCTGCAGATCCGCCCAAAGCTGCTGCCTCGAAGCGGGCTAGCACGACCCATACACACAATAGAAAGCGAATACGATGCTAGAGCGAAGACATTCCAGTATCACTGTGAGAACATGCGTCCGCCTCAATTCAACTCTACAAAGAAAAATAGAGTCCTTCCAGGCAATAGCCATCCCACCCGTTGAGCCGGCGTCATCATTTGATCTATATCCACTCAAAGAGGCCATATCAAAAGAGCGCCAACTGGTATCCGACATCGAGTCTAACTTTGTTTCCTCCAGCATTATAACATTGTAGCCCCACTCCATGAATCTCGAGCCCAAGATCTTCCTCTTCGCCGGGTCACCCAGACCCCTCACGTTCCACGATAGGATCCTCATGTACGGGCAACCGCTCCCATTGGAGGATACTTTCCCAAATCAACCGCTCCGAGTACCATTTAATGTCTTGATTGTTTTGATAATGCACACCTGACCAAAAAGGTTTGCTCCTTAGAACAATGTGTCGCATACTTAGAACAATACGTTGCACATACTCTTGCCTTGGTCCATTTTTTTAAAAATTAATAAGCCCGATGTTTTAGGGCTCATGCCACCCTTTTTATGTATCCCCAAAAGATAATGCATGATAACTTAGGTGATGGGCATATAGCCTTACATCAAGAGTATGACCAACTTGTCCATGAACCTTAAAAACCAAAATTGTGATACCCAACATGGTCATAAGAAAGAGAAGCTATAAACTACATGCTTTGGCAATAACAACCTTGAAGAAAATGAAAAATAGAATAAATACCCAATCAACATTGTGCCATCTTCTATCCATCATCAATACAAACTTAGTAGTTCTTATCGGTAGGTAGTGGAACAAATCTTCATGCCTTTTCACTTCTTTCTTGACTCAAAACGTTCATGAACTTTGCTCCTTATCTAGAAGGGCTTGCTGGGATATTACCTGTCAAGTCTTCCTAAAATTAGGTATCTTCTCGTGGGTCTGTCTGTCATATCTGATTCATCACTTTACCTTTTAACCAACAAGCGCCTCCACTTCTTTCCTACTTCGTACCCTCCAATATTTCCCAACCCAAAAGTTAAATCTTGTCTTCCTCTATTTTGGATCCATGGTCACCAAGTGACTACATTGGTTCTTATTTTAAATACATCCACATTAGATTACCTATTACTAATCACACAAAATTCCTTGTCATGCTTTTCGTTTTTTCCAGGCATAGGAAAATCAAACTTGCGAATTAATGGTGAAGTTTTTGGGCACTCACCTAAACTGTGAACGATCTTTTTTCTTTCAAAAAGAAGAAAAATCACCGTTCCTCTCTATTGGGCAAGTCTGTGTTCACGTCTTCTTCCATAGTGTCCTGAATTTGTATAAAATTTAGACCCAGTGCACTTGCCAAAAGGCTTCTCTCATGCTTCTCAGGGAAGCAATACCCAATTGGCATGCAGTTCCCCAAATTGGCATCTCCTTTGAAATGATTTCTACCTTCATCCCCAAAAATTAAAGCACCCTTCCCAATGTTCATATCATCAATGTCTTGGTTTCTTTCTTATCTTTTCACCCTCTTTCTTTTTTTTGACGCCCAAAAAAAGGGGGAGACACTCAGCGGTGTTCGCCCCAATATATTAATGAAAAAGGAAAAGAACCAAAAAGAGATAAAGAGATAAAAAAAAGAAAAAGGCAACAGCTGTACAGGAAATGCCACATCCCCCAAAAAAGAATACCACACAGGGGCCTAAACCATAACCCAATCATCCACTAGTCTCGCACATTGAATAAGAACATTGTCCTTGTAGAAGCGTTGGTCCGAGAAGAGGGCATCATTCCTCCCCAACCAAATCGACCACAGCCTCGCTATGGGAAGCAAGATGACCCTTCTCTCCCTGTTTCTGTTAAACACCAGCGACTCACAAAAGACCGTCAAGTCATCCGTGCTCACTCAATCCACATCCGATTTCTCCCAAACCCCTCTAACCCTGGGGCAACTGAAGAATAAATGATCTATGGTCTCCACTGCCGAATCGCAAAGCACACGTCTATTAGAGATATTGCCCATTAGCCTTGCACAACGATCCCTCGTCATCAACCTCTGCCTGCGGAATAGCCATAAGAAGAAGCCAATGCGCTCGGGGATCTTTAGGCCCCAGAAAAAACAACAATCGCGCACCAGCATGTCGGACCGCGCCGGCGGGGGCCGAGCTATCGCCCCATAAGCTTTCCGCGTCGTGAAGGGACCACCCTGCCAAGCCCAATGATCCCGACCAGCATTAGGCCTACCAGCGTCCCCGATGGCGTCTAAAAGGGAAAGAAAGTCTTCATGCCTCTGATTCGAGAAATTTGGCAGGAAAGACGGACACCAGCACCCATCCGCCCAGCAAGAGTCGACAGTGGCATCTTTCTCAGCCGCCAGCGCAAACAAACGGGGGAAACACACACTCAAGGAGCCCCTTCCCGTCCAATCGTCTTTCCAAAATTTAAAGGACTTACCATTTCCCACCACCGACACAAACAACGACAAATTCCTTTGAAGTACCTCCAGCACCCCCCGCAAAAACGGAGTATGAGCTCCAACCACACCGTCCGGCGCATCCACCGCCCTGCTTTCCCCGTGAATCTCCCGCAAGATGCCGGTAAAGAAGTCATTACCCTGGCCCCAAATCCTGCTCGCCCATTTGAGAAGGAAAGCATCATTAACAAGCTCCAATCTCCGCACACCCAACCCACCTTCATGCTTGCCTCTAGTGACCTCATCCCACGCCACCAAATGCAGCCCTCCCCCCGCTTCACCATTCCTTCCCCACAGAAATCTACGCATAAACTTTTCAAGATGAATGCGGATCCCCACCGGCATACGACGATTAGATAAGAAAAACACCGGAATCGAGGAGAGCATTGCCTTGAGAAGAACAAGCCGTCCCCCTCTCGAGAGCAGGGCCGAACGTCTCCACCCTCTCGACGACCAGAAGCCAATCCCTGATCCTGGCCCTCCCCACCACCAACGGCATACCAAGGTAATCAATAGGTAACTCACCAGGAGGAGACCCTAAGACTCGACCGTAATCAATCGCCTCCGCCTCCGTCAGAACAAAAGGAATCACCTTGGATTTGTTCCCATTCTTCTATAGACCCGATAGCTCGCTAAATAGCTCAAGCGTCTCCGCCATTCCCGAGACCTCGGATAAGCCTCCCTCAATAAAGAACATGGTGTCATCCGCGAACTGAAGCAAGGGCACACACATCCCGCCCTTGGAGTACCCCTTCGAAAGCCTGGCTTCAATCACACGATTCGCCATGCGAGCCAAGACATCAGCAGCCATGACAAAGAGAAGAGGAGCGAGGGGCAACCCTGGCGCACCCCCCTTTTAGGCTGGAAGAAGCCCCCTTCCGTACGACCATAGATCAATATTGTGAAGGACACGGTGGTCACGCAACGCCGCATCCACGATATCCAAATCTCAGGAAAACCATGCCTCAGAGCCGACCACAAGAAACTCCAGTCGAGGCAGCCGTACGTTTTGGTGAAATGTACCTTCCACAACACCCCCTGCTTTCCGGTCTTCTTCCAATCGGCGACCATTTCCGACGCCACCGTAATGCAATCCGAGATCTGCCTGCCCTGAATAAAGGCCGTTTGAATCGGAGAAATTATCGAATCCAGGACCCGAGCAAGCCGGCGAGCCAACAACTTAGCGACAATAAGATAAATGCTGTTGGATAACGATATGGGACGAAACTCCTCAATACGCTCCGTCGCGGAGGATTTAGGAAGCAACACAATGATGGCCCTATTAACCCGATCAAACCCTGCATTCCCACTGCAAAACTCCGAAATAACCTCCAACACGTCTTCACCCACCACCTCCCAAAAATCCCACTGCAAAAACACGTTTTCGCCCTCTTTCTGCTGCCGTAAAGTGTTATAGTTCTTTCTGGCTTCCAGCTAGTAGAACTAGAGAAGAGTTTTAATATGATGAAGTATATTCTCTATGGTCTACATAGACACGCTTCATTCGAAACACTACCTCGCTCCGAGCAATCCAAGCCTCCCAAATGGTTGCAATTGGCATCCACTTCACTTCATTGGAAGAAACGTGCTTGGAACAATGAATCCCAAAAGCTCTTAAGTTTAGACATGTCCATCCATGTGACGTCCAATTTGACCCATGTATCTTTAGTCTTATCACATGGTAAAGAGTTGCACATGGTCTCAATGTCTGTCGTATAAAAGGGGAAAATGTTGTTTCCTAAAAATTCTCGATCACATTTCTTTGGTCATTAATCTCATGAACTGCATTGCCAAAGGAAAATTTTACCCACATAGGAATATACAATTCCCAAATGAACATGCAATCACAAACCCGCTCTGCATGAGAGGGCATTAGGGTATAGTCGAGGCCCATTGCGCACTGCACATGGAACTCTCTTATCCCTCCATTCCTAGTGGTCTTGCTCCATGAGGGGACCTTAAATGGGCTAAGAATCTCTGACATCTCTAGCAAATCTTGGAACCTTTTTTCAAAAAGATCAACATGGAATGACGGGAAGTAGGAACTGTCCACCATGTGTTTTGTGAACTGGTAAGTGTGCTATGTACTACGCCTGTTAAAGTCACCGGAACTGGAATGAGTCTCCTCGTTGAAAAATGTGTGCTCTGTACCGTGCCTACCAGAGTCACTGGAACAGAAATTAGTCTCCTCATGGAGAACTCTGATCCCCAACAAGTTGGAATTCAACGCAACATGTGAAAACTTATCCTATATCTTTGAAGGGCCAACTATTGTAGGAATATTTTACATAGATTTGAATAAAAAAATATACGTAGATTTGAAAAGCAGATCACTCTGATAGGGACCTTGAAAGGATCTCGTACTAGTAAACACTGAAGAAAGCTGTGGGAATATCGGGTACTGGAGTTCACGGTCGATGGAGAAAGCCATGAGAATATATGTACTAGAGTTCATGGTAGCTTGAGATGACGGACTGAGTCACTCGAACATAGAGTGCCTCGAATGTAGAGTCTAAATTTGAAATCTCTACATACTACTCCCCCTTTCTCCTGTACTAGTTCAAAAAATATGATGAGAGAAGAATTGAAGAGGTGAAAAACCAAACCAAGAAGCTTCTCTTATTCTTCTTTTCTTTTTACAAGCGGTCATTTTTCTTTTGGCTTTTCTTCTCCCCTTTTTATTGTAAAGCTGCCTCTTCTCTCTCTCAGTTTGTCTCTCTTCTTTTTTTATCTCTTCTCGGTAGCCTTCCCCCTCTTTTTTTCACCTATACTTCCCAAGTTTAGGCCCTATTATTATCAGAAATAAAATAACCACGAGCCCTAATTGGGCCCAAAAGGTTACCCCTCCCTTTTTTTCTCTTTCCAGAACTAGACCCATCTTGGACCTGAAATAATATCTTAATAAAAAGAAGTAACATACAACCTAGAATCGAAAAATAAGCACACGTTGCCTCTTCTATTTAGGGTTACCCATCGGAACCCCTTATCGTTGGAAGGAGGTCTTTGCTTGAAGCCAAGAACACGTGAAGATGCAATTTGGATGGGGTGATGGAGGTTGTGATGCTCTTCTTCAAGGAGGTGTGCTGCCTGGGGGTTCGTGGAGGCTGATCAAAATTGCGTGTATAGAGACTATGACTGGCAAGGGTTCTTCCTTCAATTGTGCTATGTCGAGGGTCTCTCACCCTCAAATGTCGAGATACTGTTATCATCGTGTTCAAATGGATAGATCGGCTAGTTGTTACCCTGTTTAACTGATGCCAAGTTTTCGTTCCCGTCTTCAACAGTCGTTTGGGTATTCGTTGTCTCATTTCTGTCCCATAATATTGAGGTGTTGAAGCCAGAATCACATGATCTAGGAATGACGTCTCTAATTCTTGCATATGGTCGAATCCCTGGTTTCAACCCGAGGGCCACCATTGTGGTCTTGCAAAACTCGAGAGCCCTCACCTCTAAGTTTATATTATAAAAACCTCAAAGGGAGTCTCGTCCTCGAGACTCGAGTTAAGGTTATTCGGTGATTTGTTTGAATTTCATATGTCCATAAAAACCTCAAAGGGTTTTGAACCCATAAAAACCTCAAAGGGAAAACAAGTCATATATTTATAATGTATCTAATTACAAAAGCTTGTTGTGTTGATTACCTCAGAATAGCTGCGGGTATCGTGCCCGCATGTCGGCTTCAGTCTCCCATGTTGCTTCCTTGACGCCGTGTCGGTGCCACAAAATCTTGACCAATGAAATCTCTTTGCTGCGAAG
Source organism: Ottelia alismoides (assembly GCA_037367405.1). NCBI lineage: Eukaryota > Viridiplantae > Streptophyta > Magnoliopsida > Alismatales > Hydrocharitaceae > Ottelia > Ottelia alismoides. The sequence continues at coordinate 639,528 of JAZKJV010001109.1, forward strand.
TTTCTTCACGGCACGGTCAAGTATCTGGACAGGCTTCTCCTCATAGGTCAGATCCGGCTCTATATCGAGATTCTCGTAACTGATAATGTGGCGAGGGTCATGGACATACTTCCTCAGATTGGATATGTGGAAAACATCATGAATAGCTGAAAGATGTGGAGGAAGGGCTACTCGGTATGCAACTTTCCCTACACGAGCAAGAATCTCGAACGGTCCAACATATCGTGGTGCCAATTTGCCACGAACACCGAATCTCTGCACTCCCTTCATGGGAGATACTCGCAAAAATACCCACTCTCCAACCTATAATTTATAGGATTGTCATTAGTATGGGATTAAGTTGAACACATATATATCATAATTAAGTGGATGAGGAGAAAATAATTACATTACCTGAAACTCTAAGTCTCTCCTCCGACGATCCGCATAGCTCTTCTGGCGGCTTTGTGCCGTCAGAGGCCTCCGCCTCACAAGATCAACAGCTCTCGCAGTCTCCTCCAAGAGATCCACGGAATATAAAGCATGATCACCTACCTCACGCCAACTGAGAGGTGTGAGGCATCTCCGCCCGTATAGGGCCTCGAATGGTGCCATGCCAATACTGGAGTGATAGCTGTTGTTGTACGTGAATTCCACCAAAGGCAAATGGTCCTTCCAGGACCCTTTCCACTCCAAAGTGCATGCGCGAAGTGAATCCTCAAGTGTCTGAATGGTGCGCTCACTCTGCCCGTCTGTCTGCGGATGATAAGCAGAACTCATCTTCAGCTCTGTCTGTAGTGCTGACATGAACTGATGCCAATAATGAGATGTAAATCTCGAATCCCTGTCAGACACCACCTCTCGTGGTATACCATGTAGCCTGATAATGTTCTGCACATAGAGCTTGGCCAACCTAGATAGAGTATAAGTCGTGTTGACAGGTATGAAATGGGCTGACTTGGTCAACCTATCAACAACGACCCATATGGAGTCATGGCCACCTGGTGTCTTCGGCAGACCTGTGACAAAATCCATAGAAATGCTCTCCCACTTCCACTCGGGAATGGGGAGAGACTGCAGTAATCCTGGCGGTCTCCTGTGCTCAGCCTTGACCATCTGACAGGTCATGCATCTGCTAACATGTAGCGCCACATCGCGCTTCATCCCATCCCACCAGAAATGTCGACGCAGATCACGGTACATCTTCGTACTGCCTGGATGGATAGATAACCGTGAACTGTGTGCCTCGTCCAAAATGTCTCTGCGAAGCTGCTCATCATTGGGTACAACGACCCGTCCTGCCTTCCATAAAATAGACTCTATCACAACAAAGTCGTCAAATTCGTCCTTGACGGCGCGCATGTATCTATCATGAATCCAAGGATCAGTCTTCTGGCCTTCTACAATACGATCCCACAGACTGCTGTATCGTGGAGGCACGGCGGTAGAAATGGATGTGCTCTCCTGAGGATGCCAATCGGTCAAAGCTGCAAGCGTATCCCACGTGTATAGCCAGTTCGCCGTACCATCAGCATGTGCTCTCCTGCTAAGTGCATCAGCCACCACGTTTCCCTTACCGGGATGGTAAGAGATCGTGCAATCATAGTCCTTCAGCAATTCGAGCCATCTACGCTGCCTCATGTTCAGCTCCTTCTGATCAAAGATGTACTTCAGACTCTTGTGGTCTGTGAAAATCTCGAAGTTCACCCCATATAGATAGTGGCGCCAGATCTTCAAGGCGAAGACAACTGCCGCCAACTCCAAGTCATGTGTGGGGTAGTTCCGCTCGTGCGGTCTCAACTGTCGTGATGCGTAAGCAATCACCTGTCCTCTCTGCATCAACACTGCTCCGAGACCTTCTCCAGATGCATCCGTGTAGACTGCATAGTCCTGAGTGCCTGAAGGAAGAGCAAGAATAGGTGCTGTGGTCAATCTCTCCTTCAGTGTCTGGAAGGCCTGCTCACATGAATCGTCCCAAATGAATGGAACTCCCTTCTGCGTCAATCGTGTCAATGGACGGACGATGCGTGAAAATCCGCTGACAAAGCGTCTGTAATAGCCCGCTAGTCCGAGGAAGCTCCGAATCTGAGTGACTGTCTTGGGCTGCTCCCAAGACATAACTGCATCTATCTTCGCAGGATCAACTGCAATGCCTGCTCCAGAAATGATATGCCCGAGAAATGAGACCTGGGATAGCCAGAACTCACACTTGCTCAACTTGGCATATAGCTTATGCTCTCGTAATGTATCTAAGACGATCCGCAGATTATTAGCATGATCCCCTTCATTCCGTGAATAGATGAGCACATCATCGATGAACACCACTACGAACTTGTCCCAAGTATGGACGGAAGATACGGTTCATCATATCCATGAAAGCCGCAGGTGCATTGGTGAGTCCAAACGGCATCGCCACAAACTCGTAGTGTCCATAGCGAGTCCTGAAGGCTGTCTTCGGAATGTCCGACTCGCGAATCCTCAGCTGATGGTAACCTGAGCGAAGATCGATCTTCGAGAAAACCGAAGATCCCTGAAGTTGGTCGAACAAATCATCAATGCGCGGCAAGGGATAACGGTTTTTCACCGTTCTCTTGTTCAGCTGCCTGTAATCGATGCATAACCTCATGGATCCATCCTTCTTCTTGACAAATAGAACCGGAGCACCCCAAGGTGAAGTGCTCGGCCTCACGAATCCTAAGTCAAGCAACTCCTGCAACTGCACCTTCAGTTCCCTCAACTCGGCTGGTGCCATGCGATATGGTGCCATCGAGATCGGCTGTGTATCTGGCAACAATGTGATCTCGAACTCAATCTCCCTCTCAGGAGGTAGCCCTGGTAACTCATCAGGAAATACGTCAGGGTATTCTGAGACTACTCGGATGTCCTGTATCATCGGCTCCTGATCAGACACCTCTTGAACAAAAGCAAGGTAAGAATCGCAACCCTGATCAACAAGTCGCTGGGCTCGCAATACTGAAATGTACTCCATGGTGGAGTCATGTGTAGTACCCTCAAACGTGAACTCGGGTAGATCTGGAATCCTGAAGACAACCGTCTTCCTAAAGCAATCAACAAGTGCATGATGAGTGGATAGCCAATCCATGCCTAAAATCAAGTCGAACTCATCTAGCTGTAGGAGTAGACAGTCTGCGATCATCTCGTAACCGCCAATCAGTACGGGCAAGTGCCTGACTATCAGAGATATGACAAATGACTGGCCACCTGGCCCTCGGATGTGATATGGAGACGATAGCGTCTCTGCAACTCTATCTAAAGAAACAAGCAATCTCGAAGCAAGGAAAGAGTGTGTCGCGCCGGAATCAAATAAAACATGGAAAGGTCGGCCCAAGACTGAGACCATACCTTTCACTACAGTAGCGGCTGAACGTGCCTGCTCCTCAGTAACTGCGTGTAACTGCCCCTGCCTGGCTGATGCAGCACTAGATCCTGCCATACTCTGCGTCTGTCTCGGCTGCTGTCGCCTAAAGTTGGAGTTCCTGCCACGGAAACTCCCTGAACGCCGAGTCTGAGGCTGTGGCTGTGAAGGTTGTGGCTGAGGCTCGCCAGAAGCCTGTGGGCACTGTGCTCGGTAGTGTCCCCACTCGTGACATCGGTAGCACCGGACTGGTCGAGTAGAGGGAGTAGCTATGTCCGTACTCCGAGCTGGTCCTGCAGGTGGTCTATCTGCTCGCTGCGACCCAGATGGTCGAGCGGACTCTGTACCTCGTCCGGCAAGTGCTCCTCCTAGAGTAGTCGATGGAGAAGAGCGAGCACTGCCAGAGAATGTCGAACCTGTAGGTCGGAATCGTCTGGCTGACCTCTGCTGCTGAAACGGTCGACGTATCGGCCCAAAATATCGCCGCGGTCTAGGCGGTGCTCCAGACGAGCTCCCGTAACGTCTCCCTCTGATGTCCTCGAACTTCTCCGCAGCATCGGTAGCCTCGGAGATAGAAGTGATATGCAGTCCAGCCAGCTTCTCCTGCACCTCCTCTCGCATGCCGCCAATGAACTTCTCCAGATTCTCCTCTGGAAATGCGCCAGCTGCTCGTGTGTGTCGTGACAGTTCTGTGTATCAGATGAAATAATCTCTGGCGGTCATCTGTCCCTGACGAAGCTCTGCAAACAGTCGGCGCTGGGACTCCCTCCACTTCGCCGAAAAGAAGTGGGCTCTGAACCTCGTCACAAAATCGTTCCAAGTAGGCTCTCGGCCTAACTCGGACACTACGGCCTCCCACCATCGCTCGGCGAAGTCTATCAGTGAATACTCTACGAAAGATAGCCACGTGTTTCGTGGCGCATTAATCGCCCTGAGCACTTTCATTACTCTCATCAGCCACTGCTCAACGTCATCTGGTGGACCTGTGCCCTCGAACAAGGGTATGTTGGCCCGCTGATAAGAAGTGAAGACTGACTGGTGCCTGTGAATGGCTGCAAACTCGTGTGCATCCTCGTCGGCAAGGTCAACAGGGTCCTGTTCCCTGTCTAAGTCTGCATCCTCCTCAGCTCCATGCTCTGGAATGTCCTCTAGTGGATCATCAGGATGAGGCTGCTCCACCTCAACGGACTGGTGCTGGTCCTGTCGTATCCCATCCTGGGATGGATAGTACGTGAAATCTGACAGGTCCTCGAATCTCATCTCTATGTCCGTCTGCCTGTCAGCAATCTCAGTCTGCTGGGCCAATATCTGCTCCTGCTGGCCTCGCATGGCAGCCTGCTGCTGCTGTAAGTCTGTGAGTGCGCTCAGTATGCGGGCCAGCTGATCAGAAGTATCCTGACCTGGTCGAGACGCCATGGCTCTGCATAAGAACCATAATTAGTCATAAAAATGCCCTAGACAGATATTTATCATAAATGCTTTTCTCTTCTTGGGATATAAGATGAAAATTAATGAAATTGGTGACATATGTGGTTATTGAATATGAATGTCATATTTCCTTTCTCGAACTCACGACAAGTCGGTAGACTGTCGCTATTCGAGATCTTAATGCGATCGGAATTGTAATATCGCGAATGTGCGTATCGGGGTACCACTGCTCTGATACCAAACTGTGAACCCCTCAGGATCCGGGTACCCGTTTACGCGCAATTCGCAAGATATCATTCACAATTATATCGCACAAGTTGTAAAAATACAGGGAAAAATTTTTTTTTTTTCGCGACTATGACATTCATTCTCAATACATGACCACAAGTAAAAGAGACAATATGGCACCAAAATTCTTTTCATTACTATTCATATCCATTTACAACATGTACAAGCATATTCCATGTTACAACATATATCCCAAAATGTGATACAAAAGAGAAAACATTTACATCATTATCTGAACAAAAACTGAGACAAAGTAATTCATACCGTCGGGTATAAACTCTGTCTCCAGGAAGCATGTATCGCTACTGAGCTGCAGGCTGTTTGCCTGCCACACATATTAGGAAAGAAAAGGCGTCAGCGGTTGCTGGTACCTCCCAAAAACTGATATAAAATAACGGACATTTATTATTTACAAAAGAAACAAGCAGAAAGGCGAGAGCAACTCAAATTAAGATTTAATTCTACTTGCAAATGAAAACGGTTTTTCAGGTTACTTGTAAGCATCTCAAATGTTGTCCCATAACCTGGCATTTCCCACATGTGACATATGTATAACTAGTTGCGTATTCATGAGTGTATGAGTGTAAGCACATATATCATTTTCTTCAGAAATCCCGTTGGTAAGTGAAATGGAAAAGTTAAGATTAAAAAGATCTATTAATTTAATTAAATTCTTGGGTAGAGAGAGAATAGTCTTTTGATCGTAACTTCTCCAATTCTTAACTTCAATGATTCAGATATAACTCCAGGTAATTTAGATATAGATATGAATGATCTAGATATATAATCGCCAAGTCTGTTGGCGAAGTAACTCAAGCGGTGAAGAAGCCTGCAAATGGCTCTTCCGTCTCGCCCTCTAATTGGAAGTGCGGTCCAATAGAGGGATAGGTCTATTCTCCAACTACGCCACTGAGACGGGTGAGAGAGACTCCCTAGAAAAGTCGCTCTAGAGAAAACACAGCCCGACTAGTACGGGCAACCGAGCTCGTACGTAAAGCTGAAAAACCAGGATCCCCCGCCTGGGCATCCTAAAACAGGGTCAGCGGAACTGGTCTAAAGTCTGGATCCCAACGAGGGCGTAAAAACACTGCGAGCTCGCGTAAAAACCGAAAAGGGACTGGGATCCTAGACCCGCGCACTTGGCGGCCGCTGCCCAAACTGGGCTTCCTTTCCTCCCGCCCAGTTGAGGGTCACCGCGCCCTCTCACGGTCAGGGGTAAGGATTTCCATGACCGGCATTATTGATTGTCAACATTGATTTTCAACATCTTCGTCTGCTTGACTACCCATTTCTTCACCCAATCTTATTGAGGTTGACTGTGTAGATTTATGTCTTTTGGTTAACGATATTATTATTAGTGTTCGATAGATGGTAGTGTATATCTAAGACATGATTCCATGAATATGATCAATCTTGGTGGTCGTAGATTATTATTTTTATAACCGTAAGATTTGGAACTATTCATCAGATCTGGATCTTAGTCTAATGTTTATGATTTTTTTTCACTATCTTAGTAAAAATACGAACTTCATTTGGACTCATCTTTCTTGTGTACTTTCGATACTGTTAACAGGAATCTAAAGTAACGCTTTATAACGAACAAGCAGAATGTTTACCAAAACTTCCAAAAGATAAAATACTATATCGAAATAGTAATAGCTTCTCAACGGTAAGAGTTACAGAGAGGTCAAAAAGCCTATTAGTACCAAATTCAGAGTCCTGAATCCTTGCCCTTCGCATTTTTTTTTAAGCGTGGCATTCCGACCACAAGTAGCGACTATGGTTGCCAAAGAAGAACAAATGGCATATGCATGCCTATACTGTTTCCAAAATCTTGGTCAATAATTTCTAATCAATGTCTCCAGGGATGATACAATTACATCTCTTTAATAGATCAACAACGGTATTCATTAGAAGATTTACTTCTACTCACGGAAACTGTATAATCAATGGAAGGAGGAAAAATACCATAGGAAATTGTGCAGTATAAAAGAAGCCCTCTTGAGTATTACATTCGACAGAGAAGACCACCCATTAAATAAAAATCAACTAGATTCGAGAGATAGGAGAATTATGTAGTGCAAATATTACTATGAACCATATCAATTACCCAAAAAAAATCTGTAGGGAAATTTGTATTCCAATTTGAATTTCAGTAACAAGTTTTCTCCCCTTTTTTTTTTACAACCATTCGGGGTCAATTCCAGCCATTAATAATATAATCTCTGGAAAGATCTTTAGATTTTTGATTAAATTTGCACGCAATTTAAAACTTAAGTTTCATAAAATGCAGAATGTGGATTTAGAAAATATAACATGGTGTGCATGGTAGAAATTTGAGAGGGGATATTGCACAAAATTATAGATTTCCAAATTTATGATCCCATGCATGAAACGACAACAATTAGGTGCAGCAAATAAAAAAGAAAGGCTGCAATGGCCTTGAAAGAAGGCTGAGGAGCTTGAGTTGAAGGTTGTTGGACAGCAGCAGGAGAAAATAAGGGGATAGGAATATCATGCATGGCAGCAAGGGATGGAAAAAGGAGGTACCTTGAATTTTTGATTTCCAAAGAGGAAATCTCTTGCATGCAAGGCTGGATTCTGGAGCCAAGAACAACAGACAGCTCCTATTGGCTTCCTGGAGCACAAAATCTCCAAGAATTCAGAGGCAGTAGCTATGGCTTCCCTTGGAGCAGACCAACCTCCCAGAGAAGAGCTTCAGCAAGAGGTTCCAACAAAGCTTTTTGGCTGGAATTTGCAGCAGTTGCTGGAATTTGAGAGGTTAGGGATGGAAATAGGAAAAAGGGGGAGAAAGAAATAGATAGAGGACGAGGGAATGTCGTTGGGTTTACTTATATAGGAAAGAGAGGGGAGAATAGAGAGAAGGGAAAATATTGGGGGATGCCAAGTGGAGGAAGGAGTCAACCCAAGTGGAATGGAGAAAATAACACAAGTGGTTGTAGCCGAGCAGACTGTCTGCTGTTATTATTATTTTTATTTTTTATTTTTTTTACAAGACTCTCTTTGCTTGAGAAAATGTAAAGTTGACCGTATTCACGCCCCAGATATCGGATTTCGATGCACCATATCTCAAATTGATCGTCTCAGAATGACGGTCAATATGAGTATAATATTGATATACTTCCGATCGAGTTTTGAATACCCGAAATTTTCGGATACGATTTTTGGTTTTGGGTTTAAATTTTGTGAATTTAAAATATCAAACGAGCTCCGATTGACGAACGGTCGATTCCGTTGGTCTTGTCTTGTCGAATCGATTCTAATGACGGTCTCGGTTTGTTTTGCGGTTTCCGAATTTGCGTTGCGGCTTTTCACGGCACGCATTACGAAGGGACCGATTTTTGGTCGATTTCGTCCGAACGACTTTTGATTCATTATCAATTGGTCGTTTTAGGTTGGTTTGTATTGACCGACAATGTTTTTGGGTTCGTTAGACCCAAAATCGGACGACTTCGGGTTTGATTGGAAACCGGATGTTACATATATGCTCTCTGTAAGTGGGTCGAACCTCATCCGATTGTTAGTCCATGTGGCTTACCCACCTCCTCCACCACCTCTTGCGATTGCTCAAAGATAATCGATGATGAGTTCTGATGGTTCGCTATCAGCCTTAACGGAAAATCTTGACACAATGGAGTTTCCGACTGATTCAATGTCGGAATTCGCAGAAACAAATTTGGAAACAAGGTGGTCGATGGTGGCTCTGGAGTGGCGGTGTAGACCTCGGTGGAGTCGGAGAAGGAGATGTTGGTCCTTTCGTTGCAGGCTCTGCTCTTCGGCGTTGCTCGAGGAAAGTTGCCCCGAGGCAGAACAATCATATCTGTGAATGATGAAATCTTGGACCTGGAGGTGAAAATTTCGGATCGATCGGTTTCAAATTTCAAATTAGGCCAAACCTGGAAGTTTATATCACTCGGATGACACAACTCCCATGAGAGAATGAGTCTTTCTCGCCTTAGGTAATGAAGGAGGTGATTGGGGCTCTGTTGGAGTTTTTTAATGGTACCGGTTTACCCTTTAAGCGGGCTTCTATGGATCTGCCTTGAACTTGCCTTAGTGGAGCCTCTGGGTAAAAGACATGGTTTATCAAATGCCACAGGTTTCTGTCTTGGGATTGGAACCGAATTCGGTCATAGTGGATTGACATAACCTGATTATAAGGCTTGTCTAGAACTTGAGTTACTCTTTCTTCGTTGCTCTCCTTTGTGTTGCGAATCACGATTAGAGGTTACCCTCGAACTTTCGAAATTGGCAGGTTTGCATACTGGCGCTCTTGCTTGTACGGGTTGGTTCTTGCCTTTGAAGCATGCTTGGGGATGATGGCCCCCTCTGGGCTAGGTCCCTATTTTAGGAGGTAGGAGCTCTAGAGCATGTTTGTGCTCAGATGCCTTCTCCTTTGCATGTGTTGCTCTCAGATCAGCTTGATGGTACCTTGCATGCCTCTTTGTCATCTTCCTCTATTGCTAGAAGGGGTAAAAGAGGAAAAATGAAGAGATACCAAAAAAGAAGACGACTTTTTACTCTGCTTAGAAGAGAGAACGTTGGGATTTCTGAGCATAAGGCTCATGTGGCCCAAGCATCGGGCATGATCTCAATCTTGGGAGGAAGTCAAGTTCCTAAATGAAAGTGCTGACCTAGACTGTTAGAGTTCTGGGTGACCCGGAGAAGCAGTGTTTGATTGGAGCACTTTTGAGGGACTGGGATTACGATATTTGTCATGCTACATGAAACAAAACGCTCTAACTTTTCCAATTTAGTGTGGAACTCTTTAGGAGCTGGATCTATATCAAATTGCAAATCTCTCGATGCTGTTGGCAGTATGCAGGGGTGTCCCTTCTCTCGTTTGTTTCAGAGCTGAAGGAGAGACACGTTCTGTTTATCCTCTTAGAAAGTCAGACTTTTGACACACACTTGGTTGTTTCTTGTGCCTATGGGACTTGTCTTCCAGTCTCAAAATTCGATCTTTGGACGGATCTCAGAGAAGTTAGAAGCCTTTATCCAAGTGAAGCTTGGCTTGTGGGGGGGGGGGGGCGCCGATTATAATGTGACTTTGCTTTCTTCAGACCACCCCCATCTTCGAGTGGTCAGGATTCGGGTTTGATTGACTGAGCTGAACTTATTGATTGCATGTAGCTTGAGGTGTTGGATAAATCAGATACTAGATTTACTTTGAGGAACTCTGGTTCACGTCCACGGATAGATTGGTTCCTAGCATCTTGCAGAACTTCTTGACATGCTCCCTTCGTTCACTTCATCCTCTAGACCTTGCTCCATGTCTGACCACAATCCTCTGGTTCGGGACTCTGGAGTTGATGAGGTTTTTTCAGGTTCGAGCATGCAAGGATCCAAGAGAATTTTTAAAGATCCAGTGTCCTCTCACTGGATTTCTATGGTGTGTACTTGCTTCGTAGCTTCGCATATGGTGTAAAAGTTTTCACTACTCCGTGTGAGACTTTGTTAGTTCAAGAGGGAGGTCCGTAAGGCTAGAAGAGTTCGTTGAGAAGAAGCGACATCAAAAGTCTAAAAGGTGAGTTTTATAGAATGAAAACAAAGGTCGTGACAAACATGACTCAAAGAGGGTGATGCCAATACTAAGTTCTTTCATCGAGTTGCCATCGGTAAACGCCATCACAATTTGATTCGCTCCATTGTGGTGAATGGTAGAAGGATAGAGGGGGACCGTGATATGAGTCTAGTGGTTGCGAAGCACTTTCATGGTTTTTCTTGAAGAGTTGTCGATAACCATTAGCCGACCCTACTTAATTGTGGGAAAAGGCTTTGTTGTTGTTGTTGTGAGTTGTGGATAACCATGGAGATGGACTAGTTTGGGCACGTCTCAATTGTATGAGCTGCATGCGAATCATATGGTTCAAAGTTCTACGACAGAAGCACTTTTAAGGGACTGGGATTACGGTATTTGTCATGCTACATGAAACAAAACTCTCTAACTTTTCCAGTTTAGTGTGGAACCCTTTGGGAGCTGGATCTATGTCAAATTTCAAGTCTCTCAATGCTGTTGGCAGTACGTGGGGTTGCCCTTTTCTTGTTTGTTTTAGAGCTAAAGGAGAGGCATGTTCTGTTTATCCTCTTAGAAAGTCAGACTTTCGACATACACTTGGTTATTTCTTGTGTCTATGGGCCTTGTCTTCCAGTCTAGAGATTAGATCTTTGGACGGATCTCAGAGAGGTTAGAAGCCTTTATCTAGGTGAAGGTTGTCTTATGGGGTGGGGGTGGGGGGGCGATTTTAATGTGACTTTGCTTTCTTCAGATCGCCCCCATCTTCGAGTGGTCAGGATTTGAGTTCAATTGACTTAGCTGGACTTATTGATTACCTGTAGCTCAAGGTGTTGGATACATCATATACTAGATTTACTTTAAGGAACCATGGTTCATGCTCACGGATTGATCGGTTCCTAGCTTCTTGCGGAACTTCTTGACATGTTCCCTTCGTTCACTTCATCATCTAGACCTTGCTCCATGTATGGCCACAATTCTCTGGTTTGGGGCCCTGGAGTTGATATGGTGCCATGAGGTTTCTTCAGGTTCGAGCGTGCATGGCTCCAAGAGAATTTTTTAAAGATCTGGTATCCTCTCATTGGATTTCTATGGTGTGTATATGCTTTGCAGCTTCGCATATGGTGTAAAATTTGGCTTCACTCCGTGTGAGACTTTGTTAGTTCAAGAGGGAGGTCCGTAAGGCTAGAAGTGCTCGCCAAGCAGAAGCGACAACAAAAGTCTAAAAGGCGAGTTTTATAGAATGGAAACAAAAGTCATGACAAACATGGCTCAAAGAGGGTGATGCCAATACTAAGTTCTTTCATCGAGTTGCCATCGGTAAGCGGCATCACAATTTGATTCACTCAATTGTGGTGAATGGTAGAGGGGTAGAGGGGGACCGTGATTTGAGTCAAGTGGTTGCAAAGCACTTTCATGATTTTTCCTGAAGAGTTGTTGATAGCCGTGGAGATGGACTAGTTTGGGTGCGTCTCAACTATATGAGTTGCATGCGAATCATCTAGTTCCAAGTTCTACGATAGAGGAAGTGAATACCACGATTTGGAAACTGAATGATAATGATGCACTTGATCCTAATGGCTTTCCTATTTATTTTTCAGGAATTTTGGTCCTTGGTTGGGACAAAGAGTTTGTGGGAGGCAATGCTGGATTTGACATGGTCAATAATATGCTCATTTTTCTTCTCCATAAGGAGTCTCTGAAAGGATGGAGAATTTCTGTCCAATTGCCCTTTCTAATGCTATTTACTTGGTGGTAACGGAGGTCTTAATTATTAGATTGAACATGGTTTTGGACTGCATTATCTCTCCGCTTCTATTGGCTTTTATTCCTTGAAGTTAGATTGGTGACAGTTTGACTATGGCGACAGAGGTCATAATGGATTGGAAGAGGCGAGTTGTGAATTGCATTTTATGGAAGGTAGACTTCTCCAAGGCATATGACATGGTAGATTGTCATTTCCTTTGGGCGATTATGGCTAGGTAGGGTTTCATGGATGTTTAGATCTCTTAGATGAAAATATGCATCACCACAATTTCCGTTTCGGTTCTTGTCAACGGTCGCCCTGAAGGAGGTTTTTTCTAATCACAACCGGGTGTTAGACTTGGCTGCCCTCTTGCCCTTATGCTTTTTATTATTGCAGTTGATGTCTTGGCTTTGTATGGTTGATCAGGCGAGGCAACAAGGAATCACTGAAGGCTACTCTCTTGGAGATATAAATATTCCTCTTCTGCAGTATGTAGATGACAATGACACCATCTTCTTCATTGAGGGTGGTAGGGAGGAGGCCTGAGGGATGGCTACAATGCTCGAGATTTTCGAGGAACTTTCTGGCTTGTTCTGGATCACAACAAGTCAACTACTATACCTTTTGGTTTAATACATATGCATGGTCTTGTTTTGAGGAGTTGGGTACGGAGTGCGGCTCCCCATCGATTTGATATATAGGGCTACCCTTTGATGGTTGGCAGGATTTGAGTGGTTGATTGGATGCTAGTAATTGAAAAGATGGAGAGAAAGTTGTCTGGTTGGAAGGCAACAATCTTATCGAGAGGAGGTCTCTTGGTGTCATTGAAGGTTGTGTTAGCGGTAATTCATGTTTTCTTCATGTCTTCTCGTATCCTTCCAGTTGGTATTCACCGATGACCAGAGATGAACATGTAGAGATTTATATGGGGCAAGTTGGAAAGTGATGGTTCGAGAATCCATTTAGCATATTGGGAAACTGTCACATTTCCAAAGCCGGCATAATGTCTCAGAGTCTCACGTCTCGAGATAATGAATTGGGGAATACTTCTGAAATGGGTTAGCAGGATTTAGGGCAGAAGTGAAGCTTTATGTTGCAGACTCATTTGCATGATTTATGACATCCAGACAGAAGGCACTTTGTCCCACCGACCATCTTTCTTTCCCCCACCTTTTGGAAGGGCATCCACTCTGTGATGCCACGATTCACAGATTTTTTCCGTCCTTGTCTTAGCGACTGTTGCTCTTTTGCTTTCTGGACGTACAACTGGAGGGGGGTTGGTCTTCTCTCAACTTGTTTTCCCCGACTCTATGCGTTGGCTGCAGACCGAGAGGCACGTGTGGTTGAGTGCTGGAGCGAGGGCAATCGAGTGCTTTCATTTCCGACAGATTTCTCGGACCAACAAGTGGAGGATTTTCTTATAATCCCGATTCCCTGAGACAACTAGTTGATCTGGTGGGTGGAAGGGACCATTGGGTGTGGAAAGAAAACAAATTTTCAGTGAAGCGAGCCTACATAGCAGTGGACATATCACCTCCTTTGTCTGTGGATTCCTTAATTCGTGATTGCAAATTTCTCTGGTAGTTGAAGTTGCCTAGCATGAGTGGAATTTTTTTATGACTCTTGAGATGAAAGAGAATCTTGACAAGGGACCGTTGTGCTAGACTCCTTGTGTGTGTCTCCAATTTATGCCCCCTCATCGCCATTTAGGAAGAGACGCTGGAGCATCTTTTTATCCATTGCGGGAAGACCTCCCCGATCTGGTTGTGGAGGTTGATATAGATTGGCTGAATCTTCATGGCCTTAGTTCCTTCAGGGATTCTCTGCATACTACAAGCACCATCCTATAGAGGAACTTTTCCTGCTATTAACAGTTAGTTGGGCTAATTGGTTAGCTAGTGTAGAGATATTTCCAGTCTTTATATACTTTTCAGTTATATTTTATTTCTTTCTTCCATCTTATGTAATTTTCCCATAGGTCTTCTCTATATAAAAGAGCCTAGGGTTCTTTGGAATAAACAATTTTCTCACTTCCTCCAACATGGTATCAGAGTCACCACCCAAACCCCAGCCGCCCCTTACAAACCCTAGCCGCCCCTCCATCTCCCGCCGCCAAACCACCGCCGTCGGCCTCCACTTCTCCTCTCTCCACCGCTAGCGCCACATGGCCTCTCCTTCTCCTCTCTCCACTGTTAGCGTCACCGCCGACCCCTCGTCTTCTCCCCTCCATCGCCGGCACCCGTACACTGCCGACACCCTATCGTCGGTGCTATCGCCTCCTCCCTCCACCTTCTCACCGCCGCCGCCATCTGTCTATGGATTGATTGCATAAGTCTACATATGCACTCAAATCCTCGGTTGTTTATGTAGACATTCAAATCTTAGTCTACAAACCCTAGTTCTTTGTATCCGGCAACCATGTCAGAAAATAAGGTCGACATGCCCTCCATAGGCGCATTCAAAGGTCTAGCGCCCATTGTCCAGATGGATGGGACGAACTACGAGCTCTGGGCTATGCAGTTCATGAGTCTCATGAAGTCAAATGGGAAGGAGCACATTCTTACCGAAGATGAGCTGGCAGCGAAAACTGGGGTTTATGCCTCATGGGAGGCAGATGATTCGTATGCCAAGGTTTGGCTTTCAGGCACCTTGTCGATGGAGATTGCTAATGATGTGCTCCATCAATCCACTGCTAAGGCAGTGTGGGACATTCTTGGAACGACATACTCGCAATCACGAAATGAGACCACGATTCTTCAACTCCAGCATGATATATTTACGGTGAAGCAGAATGGTCGGCCTCTGCATTCTCTGTATACATCCTTGATAGGGATGTTTGAGAAGCTCTACAGTATCATTCTTCGTACGAGAACTCCCGAACAACAGAAGATGTTTCAAAATGCTACCATGGTGGGGGTCTTACTAACGGCGCTTGACCCTGAATATGATGCCGTTCGCTCGCAGATTCTTGCAGATGCTACTATTCCTCTAGTGGAGGAAGTGTATCGTCGGCTCAGCAGAGTTCCAGTCCCATCTTCTGCTACTACTCAGCCTCCTTCGGTGATGGCAACTTCCAGAGGCAGAGGAGCCTCTTCTTCGTTTCGGGACTCGTGGTCGAGGTGGCCGCATTCGTCAGTCCTGCACATTTTGTCATCACCCATGTTATATAGAGGAGACATGTTATTCTAAGCATGGGTTTCCGGCATCGGTATGTGTGGCCGAGCATAGTGCATCTCCACAGCCGTCTACTTCAGACCTACGATTTGAGGATCTTGTTGCTAGACGGAGAGATATCATGCCTCTTGTGTCTACTGATTCTTCTGCAGGCTCCTCGGATATAGCTGCTTCAGCCTCTGCTAGTACATTGGCCACAGCTAGCACCTCAGGTAGTGCTTATGCCCTTACTTCATGTCATAGATCTGATGTTTCAGAATGGATTATGGACTCCGACGTGACACATCATCTTTGTCGAGACAAAGATAAGCTTACATCTTACAGAGAGGTTCCACCGGGGTGATCTGTAGTCATAGCAGATGGGACTCATTCGTCTATTGTTGGACAGGGGGAGATCAGTCTGACACCCTCTATGCATCTCCAAAATGTCTTGCATGCTCCAGATTTTTCAATGACTTTATTATCTATCAGTCAAATTACGAAGGATTTGCACTGTCGAGCTATTTTTGACCCATCGTTTCTTGTTTTTCAGGACATTCTTACGAGCAAGGTGATTGGCTGTGAGCAGGATGGCCTCTATTGTTTGGTCAGAACTCCCTATGCTGGTGTCTCCTCTCAGTCAACTGGTCCGGTTTTTCTTTCCAGTGTGAAGCGTGTCAATTGGGAAAGCATCACAGATCTACTTTCCCTAGTCGTCATTCTCGGAGCAGTAGCTCCCGTTTTGAATTGTTTCATGTTGATATTTAGGGTCCGGGTCGTGTCCCTGATCACCAGGGACACATGTTTTATCTAGTGGTGGTTGATGATTTTTCTCATTTGTCTTGGGTGTTTTTGTTGAAAAATAAATCTGAAGCAGGGGATGTTATCAAAAATCCTATAAATGAAGTGCAGAATGTTTTCTCGTCTACTGTGAAAATTGTACGAATGGATAATTCTTTGGAATTCTGTACTCGTGCTCTTTATCATTTTTTCTTGTCTAGAGGCATTATCCATCAAACAACCTGTGCTTACACGTCCCAACAAAATGGCATTGTAGAAAGAAAGCATCTCCATCTCCTAGATATCACTCGGACTCTTCTTATTTAGAGTTGTGCGCCCATTTCCTATTGGGGTGATGCTGTACTTCTGGCATGTTATCTGGTGAATCGTATGCCATCATCTGTCTTAGGTGAGAAAGTTCCTCTTTCACTTGTCTTTCCTGATAAGGAATTATTCTCGCTTACTCCTCGTGTCTTTGGTTCGGTTGTTTTTGTCCATCAGCTCTCTCCAGGACTTGACAAGCTCTCACCTAGGGCTGTTAAGTGTGTTTTTGTTGGGTACTCTCGTACACAGAAGGGTTACCGATGCTATAACCGTTCGAATAGGAAATATTATGTCAGTGCCGATGTTACACTCTTTGAGTCTGTGATGTATTTCTCCCTTGCAGGTGATAGGTTGACTTCCTCCACTACTGATGATGAGATTTATGTACCACCTCCTCCTATTCGTTCCTCCGTTCCCATACCAGTTCCTGTTGTTCCATCACCACCACCTCCTCGAAGGTTGCAGAAAGCGGTAGTCGGTACTCGATCGGTGGGGTCACTGACTAAGAATTAATCGGCAGTCGGACGACTAATTGGATTTAGTCGGTCATTAGTCGGTTTTGAATTTTTTTATTTATTTATAATAAATAATTCATTTTTATACATATATTCTTCTATATTTGCAATATAAATCATTTTTATACATATATTCTTATATATTTGCATAGATTTGAACATTTTCTATACTATTGTAATGAAACAAAAGGAGTAATTGACTTTAAA